>OY728161.1:1341422471-1342672471 GCA_963277665.1 Viscum album
ATCCAGTTATAGAATGACCAAGGAGTTAGTATGCTATGGGAGGTAGTTTACAATAAGTGTAAGGATTATGTATATTCTTAGGGAGTATGTGACTAGATTATTTTTATAGTAGGTTTGGGAGTATGAAATATTCACATGAGGGGAAGGTGTTGTTTTCATCTTAGAAGTGATGAGAGGTGATTTTCAAACCACATTGGATGGATTATTTGTAAATACTCAAAGGGATTAAGTTTTTGATAACTAGTGGTGATTTCTTGAGGTTTGAAAAGGATAGTTCTATAGAATACTAATGTGGCTAACAGATATAAATATTAATAATGTTTGATAAATAAGATCCAAATATTAGTTAGAAAAATAGAAAATTCAAAAGATTGTGTAGAAAGTCCATTTTGTAATGCAGAAAACTTTATGAAGTAAAGGCCTCCATAGAGGTTGTTTGTAAAGGATATTCCATGAAGTTAACTCACGAAGTGTGGTATGAAAGGTAGTTCTATCAAGGGTGTTCTATGAATAATTTTTTGAACCATTATACCATGTGGTGTGAAGAAACTTGTGAAGTGTAATACAAAATACCATGAAGTAGTTTTTAAAATGCATAAGGTGGTTCATGTAGTCAGTATGTGGTGAATATTGTTCATCATTGTATTTATGCGAAATGAAGTTTTTAGAAGTTTTTTTACATGTAATTTTCTAGTAATTATTCTGGATAGTATGGAATGCATTAGAGAATCATATTCTGTTTTTCATGGTGAAAATAAAATCACTCATTCTCTATAAAAATGAAGCGACTTTCAAGTCGTTAAATTGAGAAAGTCTTAATCTAAAGTACTGAGAAGGAGTGTTGATGGAGGTTATTTGAGGTTGGAAACATGATATACTTAAATTCATTATAAAGGTATTGATCAAAGAAAATAAATTAAATATAGAAAAATTATTATAATAAACCAAAGTAGAAAATAATAGTCGATTATGGTATGAATGAAACATCATCTTCATATTCTACACAAAATATTTCTTAGTGGTGAACCAAGTAATTTTTTTTGTTGTGTTTTATTTTCCACATTTGCGATTTTTCTGTATGTGAAACTGAAAATGAAATATTCGACAAGTTTTTACCTATGTGGGAACAATATCCATCATAATAAAAAGAAAAGGTTGCCACCCTAATAAAACTCTCCCTTCTTAGGGTGTCCTGGATTAAAACATATCCAAATGTTTGAAAATAATATGATTAGACTCCGCCCATAGCTCAGTATCCCAAGGGTCTCCCTTATCCATAAGAACTTGTGGATGATACACTTAAAGCTCATGTGTTAAGTTAGTCATTGAAGGTATAACTTATAGAGTATCTCTCTCAATAGATTTCATAACCCATAGGATGATCTCACAGAGTTTATTGTTCATCATTGAAAATAGAAATACATGGGTATGTGTCACAAATGTAGATATAAAATGATTTTCCTCTCCCTTTTTGAACTATATTTTTGTTGTTTTTATTGTTTTATGTCTCTAAAATTCCAAACACACCCCACAGAGCACATTTCTATCATAGTTATTAATAAAACATTTTTACAAAAAAGTCAATAATAGGCATAATATACCACTATCCTATATACACTCACTACATTATCAATCCTCATATTTAGATATGTCTTTTTAGTAATATAAATCCATTTAAAGTTTTATTTTTAATTACACTTACAATTCACACTATTTTATATCTATTTTTATTTAATACTTTAATTACAAATGTGGTTCAGTTAAATAAAATTCAATTAAAAAGTTACATAGTAAAAAAAAATTTATGTTTCAATTAGAATTTAATTAAATTGAAACTTTTTAGAAATAAGATGATTAATCACTGAAAGCAATAACAAAACAACTTAGGAATGAGTTAGATAAAATTACACTATCAAGTTATATAAGAAAACATTATATAATTTGTTTTTGACACTTTAAATAACCAATCCCCATATCATGACTAAATGAACAAATATTAGGTTAGAAAACATATTTCATGTGAATCTTATTTACATAGAATGATTCATAAATTTACACCCACTTTTGAACTTAGAATAAGTTATAAATATCATAAATTGTAAATCAAATATAAAAGTGCATTATAGTGGATAAAGTAACTCAACTTTAAAATAAAAATCTAAGAATAACAGTCTCATACTTGGTAACTTGGACTCCCTCATATGTAAGTTATCTATACATAGTCATAAGATCCATAAAAGGACCCAAAAACATCTTATCTTATGTACACCTTACCCAAAATAGCAAGAAAATGAAATAGAAAAAAGCCTTGATACCACTTTGCAACATCCTAACCCAAATCCATCCATAGTAACTAGATTAAAGCATTATATGACCATATCCATTAATCCATGTATGATAGAGGATGTAGACTAGAAGTAAGGGTCTTATAATAATGTGGGGATACTATACTACCTAGATCAGATAATTGTAAACAATATCATTAGTAACAATAATAAATATCATCCAGATAAACTAGAACAAGTTAACAAAAAATATAAACACTCAAAAAATGTACAACCCAAGATATGTAAAAATCAGTGTATTACATGTCATAAAATTTACATAGACATAAATAAGATCCCCCATGGATGGATTATATATATATATATATAGGTTTGAAAATAACAAAAATAAATAAAATAGGGAAAAGCTTCAAAACTTATCCTGAGTCCTTAACCAGTCCCACCGCGAAAATCCAAATCCTCTATCTTGATCATCCATCAATTACAGGTTCATTTAAATTATCTTACCTTACAATCATTTATTCTAATTGATTACCCAAAATAGCTTGTGAAGAGTGTGAGTATAAGTAAATAGGCTACCACAAATGGTGTCCCTAAAAAATATGTAGTATGAATAAAGTGAATAATGTTCTACCATAATAAATAACCAAACACATAAGTAAATAATTCACCATAAATCCATGGGTTCTATGGAAATGATTGGAATCAACCATACCATCTTTGACTATTTCCGATTGTATCTGAACATGAAACGTTATAAAATTTCTATAATAGAGAATGAAACCTATCCTTTATAATCACTATATGATATCTGTTGGGGGGAATGACACATTTTCTATATTATCACTATATATCATGTCTATCAGGGGGAATAGTTCGCATCCCATATTACCATAATATAATATCCATCAGTTGGATTGGTTCCCAAACTATATAACCATTATGTATCATATCAATCGGGGAGAATGTAACCTACCCTATATAACCATTATATAATATCAATAAGTAGAATAGACCCCACACTAGATAACCATTACATATCATATTGATCAGGGGGAATGGATACCATCATGTATAACCATTATATACTATGTATATTGGGGGAATGGTTCCCACCCCCTATTACCATCATATAATATTTTTGGGGTAATAATTCGTACCCTATATAACCACTATGTATCATATTATTATAACTAAGATGTTGTTTGTTGAATTTTTTGAAAATAAGTGTTGGATATATTGAAGGGTTGTTAGAATTATCTTTTCGTTTCATTGAATCATTATTGAAAATAATAGGTAGAGTGATTCAAGAAGAATAACTGAATAAGGTAGAGTTCTTGTTTTCTGAAAATTCATTGTATGATTGTTGTTGAATATATGGAATGTTATAAGGTTACTCTAGATGTCTGGAAATATAATCTAATCATTTAGAAGTTTATGTTTTAGAAGATAGAGTAGTTCTTAAAGTTTGGAGTCTAGGATAGTTTGTTGAGTAATTTGATTTATAGAAGAAGGAATTCAAGAGGATGTATTCAGAATCCCGAAATTAAATCAAGCTATGAAGAGTTTTCAAAATTTTTAATTGGATCTATGAATATAGAAAACTACCTAATTCACAAGATACTTCTAGATTTTATAGTGATATTGTGGATACATCTCAAAACAAAAGGGTAACTATTTCTATGTATAAGACTTACATATAGTGATTCATAAGAGTCACCATCATTGAGTAGGATGTAATACTAGGAAAGCATAGCTGATTCCCTCTATATGTAAATTTTTTTATAGTTCTTAAAAAATTATTGCTACAGTCTTAAGATATCTCGTAAATATAGGTGACACATAATATCATTGTTTTATATAAATAACATATTCTTGGAATATGAATAATTGGAAAATTCACAAGATTTATAGTGATGTGTAACATATTCAAGAACTTGTGTAGGATATTCAATCTAGAATCCATTGAATTTTACTAAGGCAGACCATGCATAATATAATTGAACTCATGCATGATATTTTGGATTCATACATAAGATATTTGGAAGAAAGTCCATTGTATACATAATATTTTTTGAGTAGATGCATAATATTATTAATTAGGATTATAATGTTGAAAAGGGATAACAACATCCTGAATACATTATATATTTGAGTTGTATTAGATTTTATACTTTATTTATAGGATAATAAGAGCATATACCATGACGTGACTTATGAATTCACTCCTTGTTGTCTTCATGCATTGAAAGTGTATTTTTTAAAATCCACATGGATTATAATGTGTAATGGTAACTATAATATATGATGGATAATTCTTCTAAAATGTTTATAAAACCATTATAATTTTGTGGGTGTTTTAAGACTATGATATTTTAGAGAGATCATTAAGAGTATGAAAAATTAAAATAGAGTATTTTTAGTATTATTTCTATATTTAAAACACGAAAAATATCTCATGTGATAATGAAGAAAACTAGTGGGACTGAGAATTGTGGAATCATGAATAAGAGAGAGCACAATATTGATATTGGAGGAAGGTTTCATACATTAATATTATAATAATATCCTCATGTATATTATATGAACATATAAGAAGAAAATAATATGGGGAGGAAGAAAAATTGGGGATTACAATAACATTATAACCGTTTTAGTAGAAAAAACTATAGAAATATCTATTTAAAAAGAAATATGAGGATAAGGCTTGAGGATTATTATTGGTACACTACCATATCTATAAACTAAATAAGGTGAACAAATTGTAAATTTTGGTTTTGAATCATAACATTAGGATAATAATTGTTGATGATTTTTATGGAATATATAGATTAATTAATTACATAAATTGGATACTCTCATATGATTGAAGGAATGAGAGACTAGTGACAATAGAAGAAAATAGAGCATCTATATAGATTTTAGGATTTAAGGAGTTATGCATACTACACACATCATGGAGAGACCCTCAAGTCTATGAATTAAACATACCTTCCCCGAAGTAATATGTATAGGTTAAGAAGAGAAAATTGCCTTTGGATCATTAGTGGTACTGTATAGTATGTTGATATGGTAATGTGCCCTAGGCGAGTTGTGAATGAACCCAAAAAATGGTAAAGTAATTGATCCTTATCACGGAATGACCATAAGAAAATTTGTATCCATTGAACTATAATACTAGTAGACTTAGGTACACTAAAAAAAATTATGAGTATTCTATTTTTATTAGCCTTGCGAGGTAGACTAAATAAAATCCTTATCTATATAGTCTTTACTTATATGCATATTTGTGTATCCTTGGTGAGGTTGTGGGGGAGAGTAACTAAGAAAAATAATGAACACTATTCCCTCTAACATGGAAAAATGATCCCGAGGAATGATAAATGAGTGAAATAATAAGTTTTATTTGGGAACACCATGATTCACCCCCCTTAGGGTGTCTCAGGTGGTAATAAGTTGTGTTAGAGCTAGTTTATTTTGCGAATTCAACCTGATATATATTTTTGTGAAAATATTAAATAATTCTTAACATAGTATTATGGATAAAATATCTAAAAAGGGTAGGATGGTAGTTCGAAATGAGTAGTAACTTAAGGGAGTTATTGACCTTAAAGTATTACTAAAAGCTGAATGTGAGGAATTAGATATTGAAAAAATAAAGACCAAAAGATTTAAAGACTGTTGAGAGAGTCCTATGAGTATAGTGAGTAACTTAAGGATAAAATTTATTATCTTAGAAATATAGTTGAAGATCAGAAAGAAATTAATAAAGGATTATAATTTAATAAAAAATATATGATAAATCCAAGGTGATCAAAATCATAATGTATCTATTGAAGAATGTGATAAGAAGACTGAGTCATTTGAAGAAAATGTTATTGTATTAAAAAGGAAGAATTATTATGATCCCTTAGAAGATGAATTATTTGAAACAAAATCATTTAGGTGTATTTTGCGATGAAGGTGATTCACCTATATATTATAAGGAAACTGATGAATAAAAAAGCAGTCAAAGTTCCAATGAAAGTTATTAAGGAAGAGTTTCAGAAAATGAATGAATATTTGGAGAATTTAATGGTTTTATTATAACAATATAAAGGAATATCATTGAGAAATAATTTTGAGGATTATATATTCTTTATCATCAAATGTGTTATAAGAATATACATGTGGTAAAATTCTCAATTAATAATTTTGAATAGAAATTTATAGAAATGGAAGGATCATTAAAATCAAGCTTGTAAGTCAAGAATGATCAACTATATGTTAAGTGATAAAGTAATTAAGAGATAAAAATTTATGAATCATTTTTATAATATGGAAATAAAAACGAGGTGAAGATACTCAAAAAATAGTAAGAAGACAAAGAAAAATATCTTTTAAGTGAAATATTTTAGCTGAACTTGAAGAATTTGTCTGTGTAAATTTGGTTGAAAAATGTTGAAGACATGAATTCAATAAATAATAAAATTTATTTTTTGATTTTATAGTATTTATAAGAAAAACAAGGAGATTTGTGAATCCAAAATACTAGCTATTATGGAAAACTAAATTTTGAGGTTTTCAATATTATCAACCCAAAAAATTATGAAACTTATAGTGAACTACAAAAAGGATATAAGTGAAGTTCACAAAGGTAAATCGTATAAATAAAGTTTTAAAGAGACATTTTTTGAATCAAACAAGTGGATTCAAAGATAATAACATGAAAACATGTGTTTTAATTTTGGGATGACTAGCTATACAATAAGATTTTATGGATATGCTCTTTGGTAATTTTATATTTTGAAAGGAAATGAGTGTCAATGTTTTCCAAACCATAAAAAAGAAGGTATAAATATTATAAATATTATTTTAGTACTTTTAATTTTTGTGTTAGTTTTTTTAATAATATATAAAAATATGAAAGAAATTATATTCCCAAACAAAGTAATCCAAACTACACCTTTGGAGGCAATTTTTTTCAACAAGGATTACTTGTTTATTTGACATAAAAGTGTAGAATGGAGATTATGGGTTGGAATAAATTTATAATAAGAATAATAAATGATCATTTCACCCAAAGATTCTATAGGTTTGTTTACAAATGACATGTTTTAAGATATTCTATTTTTTTGAAGAAAATACAGAATGTCGAGGAAGACCATTGCACTTGAAACCATTAGAAATCAAACTAGTATAGAAAAAAAAACTATTACATTAGAGAATTTATTCATGGAATTGGGAGATGGTAATGAAGGATGATAATATAGAGTGTAATGAACATAAAATTCTATTAACTCACACCAACCATCATGGAGAGAGAAAAAGTAAGCATCAAGTACTAAGAAGAATGAATAGGTTTCTATCTTGATTAAATAAGAAGAAACCTTCACAAATGGGTATAGTCACAAAACTAAAATATAGATATATTCAATGATTATGGTGATATATAAAGTTCACATCTGAAATAATTTTTTATAAGTATTTTCATATATTGAAGTGCTACTATTAATGATTGGAAGCAAATTGGAAGTAAAGGGTTAGTCTACAAAGTCCAACCATTATCCTCTTGTTGAGGGTGTTGAAGTGACCATATATTTAAATATATATTGTATTTGTTTGAAGTGGTGCATGATTAAATTGGATATGTGCTCCATTAGTCGATGTGCACTGAAAAAAGATACATATATATATTTATTCTAAAATTAGACTATCATTTGAGTTGAAAAGGAGATGTTTTGTGCTAAAAAATGATAAATTAATCAAGGAAAGTTATATAATTGATATTATTAATTATTATTTGGTAAAAATGAAAATATGAAATAGTATCGAGGACATGATCTGATTCAAAAAGTGGGTTTAATCAACTAATTTAGTTTTATAGGTAGAATTTTGAAGTTGCATGCTGTAATGAAGAAGTTGAAATGAAGTAGAACCTAATCTGGAGTTAAACTTGGGTCAAAATATTATTTTAAATTACTATTTTAATCACACTAAATCTAATTGAACAAAAATTGTCATCAAGGTATATTTAAAGTGTCAATTTCCCACAAAAATAAGAGTAATACAACTCTAAATCATGAAGAAATATTATTTCATGAAAATCGTGCATATTAATTCATATAATTACAAGTGGTTTCAAATTATTTATTAATTGGGTACCAAAATATTCCTTATGGATATATCATAACCAAAATTTTATTCCCTTTACCAAAGATCATTTATTTAATAGGTGAAAATAATTAAATAAATTTAGTAAAAGGTAGATATGAATGATCAAAGCTTATTTAACCTTATTTGGAAAAGGTGAATCTTGATGAAGAAAGGATTTCCTTGAAAAACAAGTTATATTATGAGTTGGTTATTAACAATTAGTATTGGTTGGTTCTTCAAGTGGTATAATTCAAACACTATATAATTTATTATTTGTTTGTTGATGTTTTTTGAGAAGGGCTATGATCACATGATGAGTTATTGATGAGAAAACACAAGATGCTAGCACTTATAGAGGTAGGTGAGTGACATGGACATATTTAAAGTTGTTATATTGAACTATCATTTACTACATCGAGTTTATAATTAGTGTTTTTATAGTATTTTTTAATATCTCAATTATTGGAGGTAAATTCAATCATTTAAATTTTTTGAGGTTATACAGTTAGAAATAAAAAATGGTTAATAAACAAGATGATGTAAAACCTAAAATTGTTCTCATTTAACAAGTGGAATTATTTTTTTCCAAAAAATTTATTAAAGGTTGAAGCATAAATTATTTTTTAAAAAAGTGGGAGCAATAAGTGACATAAACAAGTGGAATCATGGATGCAATATAAAAATAAACAAGTTATAAATAAGAATAAATGTTTAGGATTTGAAGTTTCTTGTGAAGTGATATTGAGTGGCCTATGATGAGGATACAATTTGAAAAGGAGTTTGGAGGACCCTATATCAAATGGGTTGAAATCTAAGTGCATGAAAAATAGATATAGAGATAAAAATTACTTAATATAGTTTTTTAGAAGTGGAGTTGAATATGTTGGTCCCAAAAAGTCTTTTATGGGGAACATATTAGATATCTAAAGTAAAAATAGTATTAAAAAAGGGTGAGTAAAGTTGAATGTATACTATCCTATAGATTTTATAAGTATAGGAGGAGATATATTTAAGGATATACTATGGAATTTTAGGAGGAAGGATTATATTAAAAGTATAATTTGGATAAAAAGGACCTTTTTATTTTACTACAAAGGGAGAAGGAAAGAAAGAAAAATCCAACAAAAATCCATGATGAAATAAAGATAATCCTATAAAATTTATATACATTAGGAGTATTGGATTTAAATAATAAGGGTTAAATGGCTTATAAATTTCATAGAAGTATTATTAAAAATTTCTAAAGTTAGATAATATTAAAACCAAGAGATTTTTTATCAGATTTGTTTCCAACAGACGTTGGATGTATTTAAGTGTTTTTAATATTAGCTATTGGGTGTGGTAAATTTTTTTGACCCCAAATGGAGAAGATATTAATAAGAAGAGACAAAGGTTATAGAGTTTTTATTTTCTATAAATTACTAGTATGGAAGTTGTTGAATATATGGAATTTTTGATTGCTACTTGTGATTTCTGCTAATGTACCCGAATGGTTTTGACGAAGATGTTCCAAAATCTATATTTTTTTATTAAAACTAAGATTCTAGAAGGTTATACTGAATAATAATATTTTTAGAGGATAGAAGTCTGGATGATGTATTTGGAAGAAAAAAATTAAATCTAGTTGTGGATAGTTTTTAAAAGTTAAAAGTGAATTTTTGAATTTAGAGAATTACCGAATGTATAAGAGTCTTTTGGATTTGAAATTGAGAATTTTGATAAGTCTCAAGACATATGGGTAACTAGTTTTGTGTATAAGGGTCATATTAAGTGATTTATAATAGTCACAAGTATAAAGTAGGATGATGGAATAAAAAATTATATGTGGCTTAATCTATATATAATGTTTCTGACTAGTGTATAAGATTTTATTCCCAGAGTTCATAGATATTTTGAAATGGTAAGTGATATAAAATGTTTATGTGTTTTATAAAAAATATATTTCAAGAAGAATAATACTTGGAAAAGGCATGATATTTATAGTGATACTTAACATTTTTACGTAGATATGTAATATATTCACTCTAGAATCAAACAAATTTGAATAATATACACTCTTTGTATTATATTTATGCTCTTTTGTAATATTTTGGATTCATGAATAGAATATTTAGTAGATATTTTCCTATATTCATAAGACATTGAAAAATATATTTCATTATTTTCTATAGTGATGGCCACTCTAATCTTATTTTATTTTTAGTCATGGGTTATATTAACTTGGTTCTGAACTGGAAGCACATTATGATCCATGGAATGAATTTTCCACATGATAACTTTGATGAGATTTTGATCAACAAGAAGATTACATTAAGGATAATTTATGACCAAACCATCCTAATGAATCCCTAGAATATGTCTTAGAGGCATGTTTGTATATAAAAAATTGGAATAATACTGTTATACTGAGAAAAAATCATAGTTTAAATCAAAATATTATAAGTTTAAACTAAGATCTAGATCAAAACCCAACATATGAGACTCACAATACAACATTGTATAATGAATTAAGGATTCTAACAATCAGATATAGTTAGGATCACTTTCAAAACATACATGTTAAGTCCCAAGAATCCTATCTCCTATCTACCAACTTCCCAATACTAGAAGACTCAAATAATTACCTACTATTAATACCAAATTTTCCTGACTTAGTATAGAAAACCCATTAAAATAGGCTCCAAACTAGATCAAATATTGATGTGAAGTGTGTTCTTGATCTCCATGGGATGATGAACAGCACACATGCATCTAATAACAACCAGAGGGAAGAATTTTCTAAACATAAAATTACCAACAAGGAATACATGTAGAGAAAGATAAGGAGAAAGGAAATATTACATAACTGAAAAAAATCATGGTTGTGATTTAACTTGTAAAAAGACAAAACCTAGGTACATGTCCATGAACAAAACCAAAGGCAACCAAAACTACTAAAAAATGATATGTATGATAAATGGAAAACATCCTACTATCTCACCACTAGCAACCCATGCCTAGTGGACATGAAAAACTTCTATCTCATTTTGGAACCTTTCTCTTTCTTGTATTAGAATAAAAAGGTATATATACTCCTAAGGGAGTTGTAGTGTGAGATAAAAATAATCCTAGTTTGATTCCATATAAGTTTTCCATATATATTCAATGTCAAATAATCCCAATATGATCAATATATGAAATTAATGGCATGATAAAATTTAATTCTCCAGTCAGTATAATTCTATCACTGAGAGAGGGAGGGGGTGAATCAGTGATATCCTTTTCTTTTTTTTCCTTGAAAATGAAACAAACTTTTACTCATATTAAAGATAAAATTACTTGCTGAAAACAATTCAAAAACACATCCACATGAACAAAAGTATTAAAAGGTTCATTGTTGAATAAGAATAGCTATGTCCTTGGTATGTTATGGAAATAATCTAATACCACATAATCTAATAGAAAACAATCCTTTGAGTGGAATATAATGAGTAGGATATTCTCTTTCACTCGTGTAGAAATATGTAAAAACTCTAATGGGGAAAGTAATACTTCTAGAAAAAATGACGTAATTCTAAATTTTTTTGTAACAAACAAGTTATGGTGCTTATTTATTGACTTTAAAAAATATTAGCCTTTAAAACAATTCCTCAATTTCTTACCCAAAAGTTCATAAGAACATCCTTGAATTTGTTATAAAACTCATTATAATTTTCCCAGTATGATTCTCTTAGTCTCATTTCTCAATTAAAAAAGTATTACTATGTGTAAATACAATTGAGACAATTCTGAACACTCTCTTCCTATGTCTGGAAAACCCAATATGAAAATCCTAGTATGATTATCCTACCCAATACTCTGATTAACTAAAAACAATGAAAATATGAATATAGTAACTATCTGAATATAATAATTAGATGAAAATTTTGCAATCTTTCCTCTTCTCCTTTCACTTCAATCTGATACAACTTCTTCAAGAAAAAAAATCCAGAAACCTCTTCTTCTCTCTTGAAAGTCGGAGCTTTTATATATTCCTTTCATGCACATTACAACAGTCAGAAAGTACAAAGTACATCCACCTTTTATACTCCCCCAAAATAATGTTTGGGTGGGATTCTTAAAAACATTCTTTCTCACCAAAATTTTCAGAATTTTCATGTTTCCTTTAATTTCTGATAAATTTATGACTTTATCAATTCTTCTAAACTCTTATTATTTATTCTTTATCTTTATCAAGTATTTTAACAACCTCACCACTTTTCTAGGATTTCTTCATAAACAAGAGTATGATTTTGATTCTTCGTTCCAATTCTTCATTCCAATTTCTTAGAAACTATCTTCCCATTCTGTTTTCCTCTTTACAGTGAAAAACAAAATTCTTTAATCCTTCTTCAACATCTTCAACATCTTATTTTATTCCAGAAATAAGAATTTGTATTTAAATCAATACGATTGATCTTGACCCATATGTAATAAAAAAATTCAACCTACTGAATGATTGAATTTTTTTTTGATAAACATAGATTTTCTTTTCAAATTAGTCCCAAAAACTTCAACTCTTCTGAATAGGTTTCTAATGATGTTTCAGAACATCACTTATTCTCTATTTTTAAAACCCATAAAGTTATTTATCTGAATATTTATATATTTTGGATTTTGGTGTGACTAAAAACCAGAACCTCAGGTTTCTCACATTTTTCATAAATGTTCCCAGCCTTTAAATAAATATGAATCTAATGAAATCATTATAATGATTTTGAGACTGGAAATATTCAGCTTCACCAAATTCTATCTTCTTCAATATTATTTAAAGTATCATAACATCCTTCAAGAATTTGAATACATTGAAGACCAATGTTAGCATCATTTAATTTTGATTACATCGAGGATCAACTTTAATAGTGTCTTACTTACAATGGAAAGTATTGTAACTTCCCAATACTCTTGCAACACCTTTCTTTCATGATCATCCTGAATAATATTGAAATCATTATGATTAGACTAAATATGATTGGTATAATATTTTCCTATCTTTCCACTCAGATATTATTTCTTTGAGTACCATTGGAAACCCCTATTCTCCCTGTTTTGTTTCATCAATTTTGTATCAAAATTTTCTAAACATACCCATGATTTGTGAAAAATATAAAATATAAAAGCATCATCATATATGTATCGTAGTTGCGTAGACTCCGATTCTTTTTCCATTACGATATCTTCTTCCGGTTAGAACCTAAGGTGAGCCCAATGAACATTTTTATTTAAAATTAATCTTCTCAAAATTATTGAATTTATCAACCATTGTGCATTTGATTTTTTTAATATGTTGTTCAGTCCAATTTTCACCAAAAACAAAGTGAGGTGATTGATTTTCTTCTTAAGCCTCATTTTCTTCATAATCATTGTTAAAATCAAAAGAAAACACCTGAATATGATTATAATCCATTATAAATTCATCCTAAAAATTCCCCCCTTTGGATTTTGTTGTCATCCAAGATTCATAAATCACTATACTTTATATCCTCATGTTATGGTTTACTTATCAACAATTACAAGCCGATGTGTGATAAATTATTATAGGAAACAATAGTTATTGACAAAAAAACCATGTTGTCCAAGAGTAGTGATTTTGAGAGCCTTTTAAGTTTTCCTTCTTCAAATTAATTCACTACTTAAACTTCTCTAGAATACAGAAATTTTGTTTTCTATAAACACTCCAACAAATAGTTAGAGTACTTCACAAACTTACAATACTGGATTCATAGATTACCCAAAAATTACCCTTTTATATACTTCTATAAGGATGTATTTATGAAAAAAATTCTCCCATTTTATCAACACAATCTAAAAAAAGGTAAGAGATGAGATGAAAACAAATACCTCAACCTTGATGAGAAATAGGTTGGAAGCCCTTGTTCAACCTCAATTTTTAAAAGGGTTCCTTTGTTAATGGTTTTTATGAAAATGTTAGCGTCTTGTTACGATGTATGAACATACTCCTGCTTCCTTTAATTATTCTCCACATGCTCTTTGATGAAATGATATTTTATATCAATATGTTATTAATGATAATATTGAACTCAATTTCTAGTGAGAATGATTTCACTTTTATTATCACAACCCAAGAGCAGTGGTAACTTTACTTCAATAGGTAAGTCTTCCAACCGAGTCTTTATCCACATAAGTTGGGTAGCGACTTGAGTAGTGGAAACATACTCAGAATAAACTGTTCTAAGAGTTACTAAATTCTATTTCTTTGTATGCAAACTAACAGAACTTTCCGAAAGAAAGAATACTCCACAAAATGTGGATCTTCTATCATCATTATTTCCTACCCAATCTGCAACTGAATACCCAAAAAAATTAATACATTTTGAGTTATCATTCCTAATTCAGAAATCTATCGTGCCATTGATGTATCAGAGAATTTATTCTCTATCAAATAAATGTGATTCTTTAGGAGCACTCTGAAATATTATACATAAGGTAACAACATAAACAATGTCAGGTCTTGAGGTAGTTAAATATAACAAACGTCAAATTTACATCCAAAATTATTTTTGATCAACTTATTTTTCTCCTCCATCTTTAGAAAATTTTTTTCCCATTAAAATATGTATGGAAATTGGTTTGAGTTTGAGTTTTACATACCGTATTTATTGAGAAGTTCATTAGCATAGTTTTCTTGAGAAAGAAAAAATTGTTTCTTCTTTTGTAAATTTTGTAACCCAAGAAAATATTTCATTTCCCTAAGTATTGACATTTCAAATAACATTTTAATTTATTATCAATTATTTCACATAATCTTTAATCATTCCCAATAAATATAATGTCATAGACATAGACAAAAAAGATGAGGTAAAACTCCTAACCTTCATTAATCTAAATATTTCTATCAACTATTCCTTTCATGAAACTCATCTTTCTTAAGAAAGTACCCAATTTGGAATATCATGTTGTTGGAGATTGTTTTAATATATATAATTCTTTCTTAATATCAAACACATAACTTTCCTCTTTCCCAACAATAAAGACACATGGTTATTCTATGTAAACTTACTCATCAAGATAACCATTCAAGAATGCAGATTTAACATCCATTTGATTTTTTTTAACTTCATCGTGCAACAATATCATGAAATATTCTTATAGTTTATAATCATTCCAATAGAGTAAAGGTTTTATAAAAAAAATACCTTAAATTTTTGAATAACATTTACAAACAAGACTTTCCTTGTTCCTTATGACTTCACCTTCTTTATTCATCTTGTTCCAAAAAACAGATTTTGAACCAATAATATTTTTGTTATTTGGCTTATGTATGTGTTCCCATGTATAATTATTCTCTCTCTGTTCTTGATCTTCATTCATGGACTAAATCCATTCTAGATACTAAAAATATTCATTAACATCATTCAACATGTATTTTCAATACAAGGAAGTATGTGTAATAACATCTGTTTTCCTTCTTTTTTTAAACTTTTGATGTTTACCACCAATAATATTTTGAGCTTCCAATTTCTTCCTCAACCTAAGATGAAATTTTTTATTATATTCTATATCACTAGAAATATCTGAGTATTATTCTTCTTGATTAGGATTATAATTGTCTATATCATTATCAAAATTGTCATGAAAAGTTTTTTTGTCCTTCTCAACTTCCTTATTTGTATCAATAAGTTTATCTTGTTCTATCTTTTAAATAACTTTTAAATCAATAAAATAAGTAATTATTAAAATTTATTTATTGAAAAATATGTATCCTCTTCCTTATAAAGCTTATGCATGAAAAATTCAATCTTCACCTTTATTCTCATACATTCCCAAGTTTCCACTTTTCTTCTTTTTAATACACGAACTCTCAAAAATTCTTAATTGTTTGAAAATTGGAGTTTTTCCATAAAATAATTCACATGGAGTCATTTAATAGATTTCACTATAGAAACATTGGTTTTGAATGTATACAACATTACTCATGGCTTTCCTCTAATTGTAATGAGAAAGACCATGTTCAAATAACATAGTTCTCCTCATTTCCACCAAGCATCTATTATTTCGTTTTCCTAACCCATTTTTTAATGTTTATGGAGAAATATACTCATGATAAATTACATGGTTATGAATTTAACATTAAAATTAATCATTTATGTATTCACCACCATTTTCAGTTCTCATCTTCTTCCCTGAATACCCACATTCTTTCTCAGCTTTCCTCGAGAAATTTTTAAACAGTTTCAGGGCATCTAATTTATGATTCATATACATGAAACAAGTAATGTGAGTAAAGTAATCAATAAAAATGATGAAATAATTATCTCCATTAATTTATTGTTTTCTCCGCAACCCAAAAATATCATAATGTACAAGTTCTAGGGGCTGTTTTGGAGAAACATCAACTTTATTATACACTAAATTTGCAATCTTTCCTTTATAAGAAATAGTGAAACACCAATCTATTCTTCTTGGAAAATCATGAATATCTAGAAAAATATTTATTTTAGATAAAAGTTTCACGTTTATATGACACATGTGTTCCAACCATTTATGCCACAATCAATTTTTTCCACAATACTCAAGTAACAAGAGTTTTGTGCCTCACCAACTTGAAATAAGTTTACCTTCGTAAGTTGGCCTCTTGTAACTATTTTACATCCTTTTAACTTTTCAAAATAAATCCATATTTCTTGAAATTAACATTTCTAAATTCACAACACAATTATAAAACACTTATAAGGTATTTTTCTTCCCTTCAATGAACAAATATTTCTTATATTTCAATTTTTATTTCCTAATGATAGATGATATGACACCTTTAATTCTAAGTGATTCATCATTTCCGAAAGTCACAATTCATTATTTTAATTCTTTTACATTCTTAAAAAATCTTAAATCTTCTATCATATGAGAATAAAAACTACTATCAAGATTCCATGGTCATTACCCTTTTATATATTTCAAGGATGTTTTGACAATAAGTAATTTTTCTTCTCCCTTTTATATCTTTATCTCTAGATTCTGAGAATTGTTAAGGGAATTTTTTAGGCCAGTTACAAAACAAGATAACTCTTAGAAATATACATTGGTTGTTCACATCTTTCCCAAATAGTTTCTGGGGTTAGAATCTATTTTTATTTCTTATAGCATCATTCTCATATTTATTCAGTACTTTCTTTTCAAATTTATTATTTTGAGAGGATAGAATCCCCCTACACCTCTGTATCTCATAAACCTTGGAATAATAGTTTTGTTTTCTATTGAACTAAAACATATTTTCTATTTGTCTGAATCTATTAAAATACTAGTATTCATAACAGAAGAAATATTTTCCTCTGAAATTTCTATGCTGACTGAAATTGTGAGCATGTCTCTCAGCAACCTTCTTGATTTTCTTATCTGAATAATCGACCTTTCAATTATCAATAGAAATATTCCTTTTTCTGTGCTATTTTCTTTCTAGATTTAATGGATTAATAAGTATTAGATTTTTTAATATTTGGAATATTTAGAAATATTTTTAGACTCTAGTAATTTTGAAACTTATGTATTCTCTACTTTGTTAACTTTGTCCTCACACATAAACTTTACAGTCTTTTATTTTCCAAAAAAAATTCAACTTTCTTCTTGACATTTTAAGGTGAATTTTATTGATTCTTATTATGTTTAACCATATCATAAATCTCACAAACTTATGGGGTATATTTTTTTAAACTTTTATTCCAAAGTTTAGCTTTAGATAGTTCTTATTGGACGAGTTCCATCTCTTCTTCATTTTTCTTTTGTGTGGAATAAAACAAGTAGGATATTCCCTTTCACTCATGTAGCACTATGTAAATAATACAATAATAAATGTTCTCATTTTAGAACAAATGATGTAATTCAATTTTTTTTGCAATAAATATGTTATGGACTTTCTTTATCATCTTTCCAAAATATAAAAATTCAAAACAATTCTTCACTTTCTTATCAAGAAGCTAATAAGAACTTCCCAGTCTTTATTATAAAACATAATATGATTTTCCCTATGTGATTCAACTAGTGCGATTTCTCAATATGAAAAATATAACTCTATTTTATTACAGTTAAGAAAATTATGTACACTTTATTCCTCAATCTGGACAATTGAATACAATATGCCCTGTCTGATTATTCAGCTCAAAATGATGACAGACTGAATATGATGACAATATGAATATGATAACCATCTAAATATGATGATCAGCTTAAAACATTCAAATGTTGTATTTTCTTCTTTCACTTATGTCTGAAACTACTTATTCAAAAAATTCAAAAACCTCTTCTTCTCTCTAGAACTTCTGAGATTCTATCTCTAATATTCATTCGAAGTATATCCCTTAAAAACTAAAAATCACTTTCACCATTTATACTCACCCCAAATATGGTTTGGGTAGGATTTATTAAACTTTCTCACTCAAAAAATATTTTTGAATTTTTATATTTACTTGAATTTTGGATAGATTTATAACTTCATCAACACTTATAAAATCTTATTGTTTCTTATCAATTCTTTTATAATTTTATAAAAACATTAGTTATTTTCCATATCTTATTTAAAAACATCATTACGATTCTGATTCTCTATTCCAATTTTCCATTTTAACAGTTCATTCCAACTTCTGAAAAACTATCTTCCCATTATAATTTCCTCATTACAATAATAAAAATATGTTCTTTCATAATTCCTCAAATTATTCTAATTATTATTTTATCCTGAGAAGATGAATTGATATTAACATCAATAGGATGGCTATTGACACATCTAATATCAAAACAATTCAACCACATTATTTGTTGACTACATTATTGATGAACTCTGGTTTTATTTTCGTATTGGTCACAAAATTTTTAAATCTTTTGAATAAGATCCAACGATCTTTCACCACACATATTATCCCTTTTGAAAACATATTAAATTATTTATTTAAAGATATATAAATTTAGGACTTTTTTCGGACTAAAAACTAATACCTTAATTTTCTCACAGTTTCCACAAACCCTCCAAGACTTTAAACAAATATGAATCCAAGGAACTAATTATTATTATTTTTAGACTAAAAGTCTTTAACTTCACCAAATTTCATCTTATTCAATCTGTCAGTAAGTATTATGATTTCCTTCACAACATTGAATGTATTGAATATCATCTTTAGAATCTTATGACTTTTCTTACATTGAGGATCATCTTTAATTGTGTCTTACTTACAAAGCAAATTATTTTAACTTCCCTATCCTCTAAATAAACCTTTCTTTCCTACTCTGTCTATATACGATTGACATGATTACAATCAGGCTGAATACAATTGGTAGAATCTATTTCTCTATTTCCAATCAGATACGATTACTCTAGGTATGATTAGAAACACCTATTATCCCCATTTATTTCATCAAGCTTTTATTTAAAGTCTCACAAATTAATCATGATTTTTGAGAAAATATAGAAAAGCATCTTCATATTTGTATCATAGTGATGTAGAATTTGATTCTTCCACTATTACAATATATTATTTTAGTAGAAACTCGAGGTGAGTCCGATGAACCTTTTTATTCAGAAAGAAACTTCTCAAAATGATGGACTTTCTCAACCATTATTAGTCTAATTTTCTTGAATATTATGGTTAGTATAATGTTCACCAAAAACAAAGTGAGGTGATTTCTTTTCTTCTTAAACCTCATTATCTTCTTAATATTTTTTGAAAAAAAAGAGAACACTTGTATATGATTATCATTATTTTAAACTTGGTATAGACAGAAATTTTTTCCTATTTATATCAATATCATGGAAGAATTTCCACCCCTTTTTAATATTTTTAAAGAATATTCCTTATAACACTTTTCATAGGAAATTTTCAAATAACTAGTTTATAAAACCATGTATAATTTTTCATATAAAGGATATAAAAAAATTAATAGAAAAAGTATAAAATAATAGATATCAAACCAAGGATAATATATGTATGGTTTAGCAAGGTCTCTTATACCTCAGTAATCATGTAAAGACCTAGTTTTCACTAAACAAGTCCATGGAATAATTAGGCTTAGAGAATTGAGGAAAAATCCATGAGTGAACCCCTATAGTGTTAGAGAATCTTGTATCTAGAATAATAGGGCCTATGGAATATAGGAAAATCCCATGAGTAAACCGTCCACAAATATAAGGACAATGACCAATACTAAAACCCCCTCCTAAGTAACCAGGGATCCCTTATGCTGAACATGTCAAAATAGTTCAATGTTCTTATAGTATTTTATAAAATAGTTTCCAAAAACCCATTTTATCCTGAGAATAATGTTTTGAAAACCATCTCCACAAAAAATTTTCTGGATCTTTGATAACCATTTTTTATTTACTAAAATAAGGGGAAAACTATCTTGTATAAAAAACACTTACACATTCATATCAAGAAGACCAAGAATCATGAATATCTTTATTCAAAAAATATTTATGAAAACCAAAACATATGAAATTAAAAAAACCAAGATTTGTTACAGAACTACCTTTCTTACACTTGGTATCATACGACAACAACAATTGGATCCATGTGGTGGAAGGAAGATGAAAACACAAGTAATTCATAGAAGTCCCAAGACATATATTCCCATATATTATAATCAATTTTCTCAAAGAACATGATATATCATGAAGATTATAGATCACATACCATGTACAAAACGAGATAAACACCCAAACAAACATGATATGGGTTTCAGAAAACAAACACATAATAAATATATGATAAAAAAGAGAATAATCATTATATAATAAATAGATTAGATACTGATAACCTAGATTCACAAAAAATACAAAATATAAATAAAGAAACTAATATATTGGATAAAAAATTCTAATTTGATGAAAACTAATTGATGAAGTATTGAAATGATGAAAAAAGAAGTTCTTAGGATCCAATAACACTAAAGGAAAGCCTCTCCAAATGCTTTTTTGGGTTAGGTTTTGAGAAATGGGAATATAAATATAAAATAAAAGACTTAATCTCCCTTCGTTAATAAACCTAGCTTGATTCCACCGGTGAGATAATGGTCTCTAACAGTAGGTAGGTGGAAACTATAGAAGTGAAATGGCTATAGTCTAGCCTATTGGTGGTATGGTGTATATAGATATAATACTTATATAACTGGTCCCCCATTGGATGTTTAGTTCCCATATAGCTAAAGATGGCTCTGTCCAAATCCCCTAACTTGATGATGGAATCTGGTATCCTCTATTTAGGCTATGCCACTTAAAAACTTCATCGAGTCAACTCTTCCACCTCTCTAACCAAAAAGGAAACCTATAAAATTTAAAATTATATGTAACTCAACTAGGATGTTATATTTACCCTCCAATAGTTCTATATATTACTATTATATTCTTCTCTTCTTTTGAGTCGTTCAATATTAGCCTTCAACAATCTTGACTCTCTTATTCATTATAACTTAGACTACACTACACTTAATTAAGTTTTAATATTCATGAATCATATTTCCACTGAACTTATCCTCTGAAAATGTTTACTTCTTTAAATTTTGGTAACAACAATATCAAGGAAACTATTTTTCTTTCAAAAAAACACTGTGTAATTTATGGTCACCTTATTTTTTTTATTTTTTTATTTTTTTTCATTAGATGTACAATCATTCCATATTTTTTCTTCACCATTAGTGTCATCTATCCCATCTCCAATTTTAGAACCCATTAATAAATACTTACTATTGTCAGTTCTTCATTATCCTTTTACACTCTATCGTTATCTTTAATATTAGATCAACAATCAACTATTATTTACATGCTATTTTTGGTAACTTTAGTGAATTTTTCTCTAAAATTAAACAACATTTAATTCCTACTCTTCCTATTTACAACCATTGACACATGATTTACATATTTTATTAGTAGATCTCACATCTATAATTTCCATGCTTGTTTATAGATCTACTTTATAGAATATGAACATTCAGTGGAATTACTTCTAGAAAATATATAGGTAACCGCACCTTCTACTTACTCATTAGCTTTTCCATAAACTATTGAAAATAAATACAATATATCATAATCATCATCACTCCATGGGTACTTCAATGCCCATTGTATTTTTTTATCAGTTTCATATTCTCTCTAATGTCAATGAGTTTTATCTATAACATCCCATAATTTTATCAATGAAATTTCCTTCTTATAATCATGTCATAAAAACATATATTAAATAGTGAACCTAATAAAAAAATTATTCTCATAAATTAAGAATGATACATTAGTTATAAAATAAACCAATAAGAATTCCAAATATTATATCATGACAATAAATATAAAATAAGATAATAAGAATGGGAAAATTTTGATCAGCTCGATCCACTAAAATGGTCATACTCACGAAAAAAGTTATATAAAGAAAACAAAATTTTAATAATAAAATATTCATTTGGAACATGAAAAAATATATATAGGCTTAAGAAGAAATATAAATGAATTATCAATGAATGAAATAATAGGTATTTGTTGAAACTAAGGAACCTATACCATCAACATAGTAAACTGACAATGGGAATAATAATTTGAACGTTAAGAATAGTAATTTGGATGTAAGAATAGTAAACTAACCTTTGAAAGTATAAAATAAAATTTTGGTATCTTATAAATGAAAATATTATATATTTATAATATTGTATAAGTAAATTATTTTTTTAGAATTGATAAATTAGGTGTTAGTTTTTTTTGTAAAATGTAAATTTTTATTTACAAAATTATAATTAATATTATAATTTAATAGGAAATTTATTTTCATGAAATATATTAATAAGTTAATATTATATTTTATTAAAATTATAAGATAATTTCACGAGGCCTTAATTTATTTTTCAAATGGTTCTAAAATTGATTATAATATTAAAATATATATTTTTAAAATAATTTATGATTTTATGTAAAAATTAAATTTCTCATATTTAGATATTTTTTTTCATAAAATACATTTCATTTTTGAAATATAAATGTTTAAAAGTGGTTATTTGGATTTTTGGGATTTTTATAAAATTGTTGAATTTTTTGTGAATAGTGAGATTTGATAATTTAGAGTATTTAACTTTGCAAATAAAGTATAGGAATTATTTACTCATGAATAATGTAAGGACCCATTATATAAAATCCTCCTTCACTATTTACTATATTTGGTTATAGGAATCCATAGTATTGATAGTCATGAGCCAAAATAATAAACTAATGAATAAAATAATTAAAAAACCCATCTCCTCCCACCATAAATATCACCCCTCACAATCCCTTCCCCTCACATATTCTAAACCTTGTATATTCTCAATATTATATCCAATTACCCTCCCAAGCCTCATACCCATGAAAAATCATTGTAGGTATCAACAAATGAGAAATTCCATGTTCCTTAAGGTTTCATTCAAGGAGGTGATATTCAAGAGGCAACTTTCTCAAATGACATCTTTTAATTTCTTTTCTTCTCCTAACTTCTCCTAACATCCTTCATCTATTAAAGTATAACAAATCTATTATTATGTATATACTATAATTTTATATATATAATTTAATATATTCTTTTAACCCCTTTTCTCATCTTCTCTAATACAACGAAATGAAACCACTATCCATATAACTAAGGTTTAGAGTCTCCATGGATACTGATTTTTCATTCTCCGTTACCTAATTAAAGTATGGTCATAAGTAAATTATTATGGTTAAACAATATTTTTATATGTATATTAAAACATTTTTCATCTTATGGAACTAATATATAGACATAATGTTTGAAAAATGAAACTAGTTCATGATGATCGAGAAACTGCGAAAATAAACTAAACATTTATCATTAACGTTTAATCAAATGAATCATCCTAATACCAAAAAAATGATATATGGGACCATTAAGACATATTTTAGTGCATTAATACCATATAATTTCACTTCTAGATAATTATTCTCATTTTAAATGAAATTTCATAATTATACAAAAGTAAACTGACCATGAAACCATGAACAAAATGATTTTGGAATGATTAAATTAAACCCTATAACTCATTAATATGATCATAAATGAATATAATAAAATTATAATAAATAAAATATATGTAAAATAGGTTCTTAATTAATTTATTAATCAATATAATTTTTATTATCTTGGACATTAAGAGAAAGTTCATAATGTATTCAGACATAAGGTAAGGGATCTTTCCGAACCTCCATACTTTCTTTAAGTTAGTTTCTCTCTCTATATGCATCAATTTAAGACATAATTATTCTTATATAATTATTCTATATTATTTATATATGTATGAAACATATATACCATGTTTATTTAATCTTTATTTTATGGTGATATACATGTATTAAAGATTCAATTCTTAATTCCCTTAAAAAATATGGTTAAAGGGAACTTATCTATTTTTATTGCCTCTTTTGAAGTACCAATCAATGAAATATTTTAAAAATTATATGATTCGTATAAAAAATCTTTCTTATTTGTAAAACAATTTATTTTACTTCTGGTTTTAAGTAAATTATTATTCTCTTACCCCTTAAAAATACTATTTAACTCTTCTCTTAAAACCTCACTTAACCGCTAAATTTCCATGGTTACTTAACCAATATTTTTCTATGTTTTCACTTTGGACATAATTTTTTAGAATATACACTTATTTTTTATTTATTAATGTCTATTTTTGATTTAAATTTATTCTTTCACTGATACCAATATGATAAACCTTTTTTATTTCTTATGACATGATTATGTTTCCCATTTGATTCCACAGGTAACTCTTATGTTTATTCCTTATGTTTGATTTATTATTATGGAACACATATTCATGATCATGTTATGATGGGTGCACCCAGATTTTACTCTAATTAATTGGGTAATGTTTTTACTCATGAGATCTTATGTATGTGATTTGGGAGTAAACCAAATTTATTATGGGGCTTTTTCCACTATGTGATATAGTCTTCTATATTATCCTTGAATCAGGTTTATGTATATTATGTGTTGTTGACACATTCATGTATTTCCATGATCACATGATCACATGTTCTTTACTTTATGTTTTATTATGTTTATTTACAAGACATTACTTTTATGTTATCATGTTATTCCTTATAATTAAAGTGCTATGATTTATTAACACATTTATTCCCTAACTTGGATTTTTAGCTCATCCATTTTACCAATGTATTCCTCATTTTATCCTATGTAGTTATAAGAGCTTAATGGGACTTAGGAGTCCATTATTGAGATTAATAAAATGATGTTTTTTTTACTTCATGTTCTCTAATCATGTACCTAGTCTTCCAAATACACTAGACTATTAAATCCTTTATTTTTATTATGCTTAAAGGATTTTTTCACTATAGCTGGTATTAGAGGATGGTGTAGTTTTTAATGGATTAGGACTATAAAATTTCATAAGAACACTCTGGATAATTATATCACCTTAGATATCCTAGATTTAAATATAAGTGATCATAAGTTAGAATATTATTTTCATTTATATGTTATTACTTCTATGTTAATTGTTTGTTTTTTATATTCTGATTATCTAAATATTCAATCAAACTAGTTGTATTTTATTTATTTTTCTTAGTTAATAGAGATAAATTAGAGAACCCATGCCAACAATCAATGTGATTGGAAATGTGACTATTTAACTAATGAGATTACAAACATTATGGGAATGATATCCAAGAACTTCATGATATTACTGGATCAATTGGCCCAAGTTATAAATAATATCTGGAATGAAGTGGAACCCCCTCCTTCTCCTAAGAAAGAGAAAGTCGCAGTCAAATCCTTTATGCATCAAAGGCCTCTTAACATTAGTGGATCTTGATATCCCCTCATCAGTAAATAATGGATTAAATATATAAAGTAGATATTATTTATCCTTAAATTCTCATAAGAATATAAACTCATACTGGGGGTCTATCATTTTTATGGAGAAACTAATCAGTGGTAGAAACTAATAAAAAACAAGAAGTCTAATATGGAATTTGATTCCATGGATCAGAAAAGAATTCCAGAAAATAATTTTCAATAAATAATTTTCATTAAATCTCTATCTTAATATGGAGAAGGTGTTCCTTGAACTGGCGAGAAAATGAAGATGAATCTATTGGGGTGTATGGAGAAAAAATTACAAGGCTTGTGAGATATGACTTTGACTTTTTCATGAACACTAAAAGAAAGTTGGATCACTTCTTTAGGGGTTTAAAGTTGAGGAGATTGGTCACTCTTAGTAGTCTCATGGACCCAGAGATAAAAAGTGGAAAATGGTGTTTAATATGTGAGGATCAATAGATAAATCCCAAAAAAGGAAAGTAAACCTACTACCCCTCATGTCAAAAGTGTAGGAAGAAGCATCCTGGGAACATTCTAAAGGGATCCAAGAGATTCTTAAAAATTTGGAAGAGATAAGTATCAAGATAATTCATTCCAAATGTATTTGAAGGATCACCCTAATGAGGAAGAATAAAAGGAGGTTAAAATCAATAATCAGCCTATTATGTAGTGTTTCAACTACATGGAACATGGGAATAATATGAGTCAATAATCTAAGAATAGGGTTTTTTGAGACAATCAACAAGGAAAACCTCTAAGGTAGCAAGGAAGGATATATTATGTAACTACTACCGAGGTGGATCCTGATAATGATTTGGTGACAGGTACACAGGTTTTTCATTCAGGAATAGAAAATGTACTATTTGATTCTATTTTTATGTATTCTTTCATATCTTGTATGTTTAGTAGAACTATTCCAACACCACCTCAAAATATGAAGGTTGAGTTATCTATGATAAAAAATGGGGTAATTATTACATCTAAATTTTATAAATCCTCCCTAGTCAATGTTTATGGAATGAACCTCACTGAAAATATCTCCTTACTTTCTTTATTGTAATTTGATGTTATATTGGGTATGGATTGGATATCATTATAAAAATAGAACATCAGAAGTCTGGAAAGGGAGATCACTACTGACATACCAAGGAATCCCCTAATTTTATACAAGTATAAGGAGGATGATGAATACCCTTTAGAATCATTATCTTAATTGTGGATATTATTTCCTTATGATCAAGAATGCGTATCTCAAATGATTGAGGCAAATGAGAGGATAATACTTAAGTACACGACCATTGCGAGGAACAACACTAATGTATTCCATACAGAATTTCCTAGTCTTCCTCATGTCTAGGAGGTTGAGTTCTCAATTGTTATTATACTTAGATATCTACAAATATCAAAGACTCTTTATAGGAATACCACCATTGATTTATATGAATTTAATAAGTAGTTATAAAAGAATATGATTAAGGGTTTTATATGTCCGAGTACTTCACTGTGGGGTGATCCTATCCTATTCATTAAGAATAAAGACAGTTCAATAGGCCTCTACATTTATTTTCATGATCTCAATAATATCATGATACTGAAAAAGTATCCCCAACCATATATAGATGACTTGTTCAATCAACCAAGTGGGGGAAAGTAATTCTCTAATATGGACCATCAGCCATGATATCACAAATTAAAGGTTAATAAGGAATATATTTCAAAGATATGATTTTGAATTAGGTATGTACACAATGAGTTCATAGTGATTCCCTTTGGACTCACTAATTATACAATAATTTAAATGTAAATAATGAATAGAGTCTTTAGAGATTACCTCAAAATAATTTGTGGTAGTCTTTATAGATGATATTTTGATATAATTCAAGAGAATGAAGGAACATGAGGGTAATTTGAATACCATGTGAATGACTTTTGGGGGGGAGAAAAAATATGAAAAATTCAGTAAATGAGAGTTATTTATGGAAAAGGATTCATTATTGTGTCATGTTATCATGAGGAAAGAAATAATTATAGACCCTTTTAAAATAGAAGAAATTGAGGAGTGGCCCAAACCATCATCTATTATGGATATCCATAATTTCCTTGGTCTAGATGGGTATTACTGATGATTTTTTATGAAATTATCTTGTTTTTGAAACCCACTAAATAATATAATTGAAAAGGGAGTGAAGTTTATCTAGACTAGTGAATGCGAATACTACTTCAAAGAGTTAAAAAAGAGGCTTATCACCAAACTACTACTAACACTACCAAGAAGTGGGGAATTATTTATTGTATAAAATGATGCTTCAAATAAGGATTTGGGTTTCTACTGATTAAAAATGATAAATTGAAAGCTTATGCCTCAAGGAAGTTCAATGTTGATGAGAAAAATTATCCCAAACATGATTTGGAGTTGGTATCTATGATCTTCATGTTTAAAAGTTGACAACATTATCTTTATGGGGAGAAGTGTGAGATATATACTGATTATAAGATCCTTAAATATGTATTCACACAGATAGAGTTTAATATGCACCAGAGAATATGGTTAGAACTCATCAAGGATTATTACTACTCAATTCACTACCATCTTGGTAAAGAAAATAATGTGGTAGATTATGTAAGTAGAAAAAATCCTATAACTTTATCAATGGTGAGAATTGTGAAGGCTCCAATCTTCTTCTATATAAAAAACATGGACATGGGAATTATAAATCAAAGGTATATCATCATTAATTTACCAAATGTTTTCTCAACCATCCCTTTTAAAGAAGATACAAGATTCTTAATGAGATTTTGTGGAAATTAAGAAGAAGATAGAAGCTATCAAAAATGGTAAATCCTCAGAGTTAGAAATTGATGAGGAAGGAGTTGTAATATTTGGTTCATAATATTGTGTATCATCAAATCTTGAGACAAAGAGGAAACTTTTTAATGATGCACATAGCTCAACCTTCTCTATCCACCCTGAGAGCACAAATATGTATATAGATCTATGATAGAAATATTTTTTGGATAATATTAAGTAGAAGATATTTTAAAATGAATTAAAGTTCCATGTATGTCAGAAACTGAAGGATTAAAGGAAAAATTATAAGGGTATGATACAACCATTACCCATAACTACATGGAAATAAGAAAACTTCACTATGTACTTTTTCACAAGACTTATGAAGAAATCCATATGAATTAATTCTATATGGATTATTATGGATAATCTTACAATGAATACTCACTTTATTTTTATTTCAGAGGATTTCTCACTTGATCAACTTTCATAGATATACCTAAGAGAAGTGTTGAGGCTTAATAGAGTACCATTATTGACTTTATTTGACTATGATATGAGATTTATCTATGAGTATTGGAAAAGTATACAATATTATATAAATACCATGTTGAACTTTAGTGTGGATTATCACCCCCAATATAATGGATAATCTTAAATGACTATTCAGACACTAAAAGACATGTTGAGAACATGCCCAATGGACTTAAAAAAAGGATGGGATCAATATATTCCATTATAAAAGTTATCTTACACAAACTATTTCCACTCAAGTATCCAAACGGATCGATATAATCACTTTTATGGGAATAGAAATAGAACACCTACGTACTCGGATGAAGTTGGTGAATGTAAGTTGTCAGGATCTAAAATGGATGAGGAAATGGTAGAAAAGGTGAAGACCATCTAGTAGAATATCCAGGATTTCCAAAGTCTATAAGAGATCTATGAAGATAATCATTTATGAGAATTAGAGTTTGAGGTTGGTGACAAGCTATTCCTATGCACATTTCCATGGAAGAGGGTCATTATATTTGGTAATAAAGGAAATCCAAGTCACAAGTACATTATCCCATTCAAGATTCCTGATCGGGCCAGAGATATGTCCTATCTACTAGAACTTCCACCAACCATGTCTCAAGTCCATGATATATCCCATGTATCCCTTATGATAACGTACACACTAGATACCTCACATGTATTGAACTCAAAGGTGATACAACTGGGCAATAACCTCTCTTATAAGGAGCAGATGGTGAATATTTTAGACTTTAATGACAAGGTAGTATGAAATAAGACCACTCATCTAGTAAAATTACTCAAGATAAACCATATGTATGATGATGAAACGTGGTAACCTGAGTAAGAAATGAAATAGAAGTACCCTCACAAGTTTTCAACTTAATTTGTAAAAAAAATTGATGGACGGATTTCATAAGGGTGAATAATATAATGACCTAGAATTTTATCAATGGATTTTCCTTCATATAATTATATCATAAAACAAAAATATCACATAGATAACCCTATAAAAACATTATTATCATAAATTATGAATAATTCATCATTCAAAAAATAGAGTATTAAGAATGCCTCATATTACAGTGGGATAAGAAATAGAAAATAAGATAGAAAGAATGGGAAAATTTGAATCTGCTCGATCCAAAATAATGATCGAACTCACTAAAAAATATATACAAATAAAACATAATGTTAATAATAAAACATTAAATTTTAATTTTAAATTATATATATAAACTTAATAGGGAATATAAGTGAATTAAAAATGAATTAAATAACTGGTATTTATAGAAATTAAGGAACCTATACCCTTTGAATGTGAACATAACAATTATAATAGTATTTAAAATGGTAAGAATAGTAATTTGGATTTCAAAATAGTAAAATCACCAATTGAAGTATAAAATAAAATTTTGGTATCTTATAAATGAAAATATATTTTGATCATAGTGTTATATTTGTTTTCAATATGGTGTAAATATGTTTATAGAAAGGTCAGGATCGATGTTGTGATGATAATTGAAATAGTGTTCTTAAAGTAATTTTTTTGACTCAGTAAATATGCCACTTTGATTTTGATGAGGTTGTTCAACAAATAATGGAACCTAGAGAATTACTATTTGACATTGGATGTCATTCTTGATCATTGTCCATATAAAATTAAATAATTGTTGAACTAATCCTAATTTCCAAGTAATGTGTCAATGAATGACCCTTTGTTACACCATTGGAAGATAGTTATGAAATAATTGATTGCATGATGCATCCAATGGTTTATAATTTGTTGATGTGGATATAGTGTTTCAAAATATTGAGGTGATCTTAAATATTTAAAAGTTGTCCTAGGAAGAATAGAAGAAGAATAATGGGTTGATAATGAATATAAAAAGAAGGAAAAGTGTCATGAATTTCATGTTGAAATACTATATGTATATACTTTGGTTTTTCAAATTATTTATGTATGGGGTTTATATAAAAAACAAGGGTACTTTGGCTAGCTAGCCAACCAGCCAAGCCAGGGAAGCAGTTCACACCGCAAGAGTGGGAAACTGAGCTTAACCCCAACCTGCCAACTAGGATGACTGACCACAAAGTCATGCACATGTCACACAATAGAGCACCCACCGGGGTGAATGGGAGAGCCAGTGGGGTGATTTCCACCATGTGGGGTGGCACGGTGGCAGGGAGCACCGGGTGGGAGTAGAGAGCACTCGCAGAAACTTGTACAAGGTGGTACCAGTGAAGGGAGAATATAATTAATTGAAATAAGGTAGTAACGACTTGATATTTAAACCACAAAAAATAAACATCTCCATTTTGATGTGGGAAAAGTTTTAAAAAACACAGAAGCAATCACCTCCATCCATCTGATCTCATGCGAGATAGCAGCTGCACGCTTCATCTAGTGTCCTGCAAACTAATCCAGGCTATCCATCTTTGATCCAATGGCCTCGGTTTGTCCATGCCTTTGTCTTCTACCTTCGATTGCATAAATAACCACTTGACACCTTAGCTCACTAGAGATGAATCCCAACCTCCATGATTGTACTATAAACACCAATGATGCTCAAATTAAACACATGAGCATCGTCTGAATGTCATGAACTAATGCCATGAAATTACATTTTCATGAATATGAATAAAATAAAGTTATCGAGCGATTGATTGAGGAAAACTAAGTTCCCATATTCCACAGGGATTGGGTGTCCGGGATTGAGATTTTCATGTGACTCTCAGTGCATGCACGTGAGTATTACACCATGAAATGAGTATCCCACATTTAATAGAAAAAACCCAAGAGATTTTTTGTATCTCATATCCCCTGTTTGAAATATTTTGAAGCCTAAGATCTTGGGGATTCAAATATTTGAACCACACAACATATAATGAGGTATTTAAATGCTGAACAATGATAATAATTGATTATAAATAGAGAGACCTCGACAAAGTCTCTTTTATTGAAGACATTTGGAAATCTCTCATTTCTTCGTAGAAACAGAGCACCGGTTAGAGGTTCCGTGTAGCTTTTTTATGTGAAGGAATAGAGAAACCACATGCCTTCAACAAGTGCTACTCACTTTCTACATGTCTTGTGAAGAAGAGGTCTCGTGGATCCCTTGTATGAGGAAGAGATGTGTACCGTTATTGGTTCGCAAATAGTAAAACCCCAAACCATCTAGGTTTATGAAGGTGGTTCACACACCCAATGTGAAGAAGGTAAACACTCTCTATGAATAGGAGAAATTTACAACCCTTGAATTAAGAGAAGCTGCAAACCATCATCATTTCAGTGGAGATGATCCACACATACCCTCTACATGAAAAAGAAGAACCATGATCCCCCTTGGTTTCACGAATATAAGGAGATTTCATAAAGGATAATATACACATATACTTCCCTTGAAGAAGAAGAAGAAATCATGCACACATTGAGCATATACCCATTCAGTTTGTGTGCTCAAGAAGACGAACAGAAGAGAATTCATGCATGGTGCACTTTATTACATGTGCATGAGTTTAAACCATCTACATGAAAAGAAAACAAGAGACAACGTGTATGCACATGTGAAAAAGAATGCAGAAGAAATAATAAGAACAAACATAAATTAATACACCCATCTGGATTTTAAGGAACACAAAAATATTGAACCTAAACGAAACAACAAGTGTATTTCTGAAAAGAATCAATGAATAATAAATTGTGTGCGTGAATATTGAGGTATGAAAATTGGTAGACAGTTCACGAGACACACTCATTGAACCTAAATTATTGATACAATAACAATGTGTGTTTTTCTTGATAAGCAACTTATCATACATGCATGAAATAATTCATAATCACATGAATGTGTGAAAATTATTAGAGATACCCAAAACCAGAAGCTAGATTCCATGTAACCCATGCATGAAGAGGAGTTTAATTGAGACTGAAGTCGGGAAGAATTATAGAATATCTTATATCAAAGTTGATAGTGTTTGAGAATCCCCTAAGATATACAATGTTGATATTATGAAACACCACTCTTGTATATTAATATTCTTGAAAAATTTGTGTGTACCACTCACTCACATCTAAGTGAGGCTGAGTATTCATTAGAAGAAGAAAGAATTTCTCAAGCATTGTAACAAAAAGGACTGATTAGAAAGGTGATCAGAATTATTGATCAAGGCCAATAGATTTAACCCAATTTTGTTAAACATTATTGAATAGATACACTGACAAGTGTGATTTAGTAATCCTATGGGGAAAGAGCATCAGATCATCTATAGTGAATCAAAGGGAAAATAAATAAGGAAGATGCTCATTTTTCTCTTTAGCTAGAAGAACCATGTGTGATTCAGGGAGGAGAATAATTCTTCTGTGGGAATCTGGAGAAGGCCAGTGGGAATCTTATAACACTATTATATGTATTATAAATAACATCATATGGGACTCAGGAAAGATACAATGGGACTCTTTATCAACCATTTTAATTGTTAATAATATTATAGTGGATAATATCTGTTGGGGGGAATAACTAACATAACAAGGAGTAGGTCTTTGAACCGGACCTTGTAAATACTTGTGTTCAATTCCATTACATTTATAGCATCATTTGAGAAAAGGCTGGGAGACACAGGAAGAGTGGATCAAGGCTTTAACTATCCATAAAGGTATAATTGAAAAGAATCAATTTGAATTTTTTTAAAGGGATCACTGAGTCACCCCTCCCCTATCAGTGATTTACACTGATTTGGGAACTTCAATTTGCATTAGAGGGAGGTAACCTCTAAAAGATCTGATAGAGTCTTTTTGATATTAATATTTTAGGAAATGTGTGAGCAACCTTAAATGGAGATATCTACAAAGGATCATAAGAATAAGAAAAATAAACATGCAAATAATCTGAAGAATAATCTTACTACAAATGGGGAGACACCTTATACTGATGGTAATCTGGAAGGTATAATAGGTTATAATTATTTTTATTATTACTCTTCTAATGAAGCCTATTCATGCTGTGATGATAGTAGTGATATTCAGTCTAAACTCAAAAGACATATGAACAATATCCCTAGAGAAGTGGTACAACATATTTATACAAGAATCAATGTTTTTTAAGTTGAAAAATTACAGCTAAAAGAAGAAGCTGATGCTATGGAATATGCATTGGTTAAAATGGTTGACATATCCAACACTCTCACAAAACATGTGAAAGAAAAATAATAAACAGTTTCTCTTTTCAATGAAATATTTTCTAAAGTTACTGAAGAATTGTAAGGAATTACTTGTGAGAAATAATTGTTTGAGATGGTATTTTTTGAATATTTCCATGCATTTGAAAAGTTTCACAATGTTTCTATGGTTTTCAAAGATTCTCAACATGATGAAAAAAGTAATAAGGTAAAGAAGATTGAAATATTTTCATAATAATTAATAAATTGGCATGATAAACAAATGATAATGCTAAAGAAGAATTGAGAATGTAATCTGAGGTCAGTTGAGGATGAGAAGAACTATCTCAATATGAAATGTCTATAACTAGAGGTGAAATTGAAGAATAAACAATCACTCCAAGCTTGAACCTCCCAAATAGATAGAAGAGGATATGTTTCCAATTATGTTTTCATTGAGAATTATGATTCCGAAAGGATTACTAGATCATCTTCTAATCCAATGAGAAAATAATCCAAGAAGAAGGTATCCCATAACATTGTTATTTCTATTTCCACTAATTCAGTTTAATATGAAAGTATAATTTTAAAGTTAAAACAGGGAAGATATGGATTAATAGAAAATTCAATACATCCATAAAAATTTCAAGGATGGATACTGGTATGATTAATTAGAATAACCCCTAAATGGATTCTCCAAATAAATAAAGATAATTCCAGAAACAACAAATCACTGAATCTAGCCATACTGATACTATAAGGAAAAGAATATTTATTGGATACTATTGGTGTTGTTGGAAGTTTGGGAATCAAGACAATTGTTTCTGGGATAATTTTTTAGCATATTAAAATTATGGAAGTCCTACATTCATGGAATGTAGATGTAAATAAATTAAGCAACCTATAAAGCAAAATCATAATAAATAGATAAAGAAGAATCCATCTATCAAGAATATATTTGAATATCTTTGAAGACTTCTATGATAATTATAAAAGAAATGGTCACAATTATGATGAATTCTAGTTTAGTCCAACCATGAAGAATTCATATTTTTATAAGAAGAAAAGGCCATAACAATTGTAGAATAAAGGAACAATAGTTGAAAAAACTTCCATTGGGAATATAAAAAACAATGAAGTCAAGAAAACTGTGAAAGAAACTATTCCTAAGAAGAAGTTTGAGATAGACTCCAAGAATTTCATTTCAACAAAGAAAAGATACTTCTAGTGTGGAAATAAAGTTCGTACCATGGATCACTACAAAAAATCCATGGAAATTAATGGAATCAAGCTAGAATTAATAAGAGGATCAATCTAGGAGAAGTTAGGATTGATTGTAAACATTTCTGAAGATAAATTTGATAGGTTTCCAAAGAAAGGTAACTTGAAAACATTGAATAATCCATGTTTAATATGCTAACCAAAATATGTTAAGAAGGAGTTTTTAGATATCTTGCCTAATCAATTGAAAATTTCTAAAAAACTACAAAAATATAAAGAGAAATTACTAACTAAAGAAAAGGAAAAGGGGAAATATATCATTCCACAAGAATATGAATTTGATTTTCATGAGAGGTTGTTAGCACATGAAAACCAAAGTGTATCAAAAGTACTGTGTGGAAGGTACAAGTAGGCTGAACAACATGGAGAAAATTGTGTCAATGTTTTAATAGGTCAAATGGAGATAATGAAAATTGAAAAACATGTACCGATGGAAGCCACTTCACTACATGCAGAAGTAAGGACAGACAATCCACACTCATTTAAGGTGAATGGAAGTAAAGGGTCTATGATGAAAATGAAAGGTAAAAATGTCAAATAGAGAGGAGGCAACAATATTAAGATTACCAAACACATTAGAGTTACAAATAAATGAGTTCTTGGGTTGAGAGAAAATTCTCATCCCTATTTCTCCTATTAATAAGCTCTCATGTGTTCCATCTTACTATGTTATATATATTTTTATATATTCATATGGAATTCAAGGTGAAGGTCATTCTGAAGATGTGAACTGGATGAACAAAGAGGTTAACAATAAGTAGGACTTATTATTCATGATTTGATAATTAATTGAAGTGTTCCAAAGTAGAAGATTATCAAAATGAATATCTGGAAGATTATCTGATGATTCTCCACCATGATGAATCAAAGGTATTTAACCCCTTGAGGGGGAGAAAATATGAAGGATATGATATCAAAGATTATGTCATGACAAATCTTGAAATTCAAATCATATCAAGAAGTTTAAACTTCAGGTATTCCAATTACACTTTCATCCATTGTTCTTAATTGTATTTATCATGTCAATTCAGGGGTAGTGCTTGATTGATGACAGGATGTGATGAAAGGGGGTGATTTATCTTTTCACTTTAACCTTTTAATATGTTTGGTGACGTATGTGTAGGGCTTAGCATTTCATTGATAAATCTGACAATTTCCAACCCCTAGGATAAGAATTAAAACCTTTTGAGAATAATTTCACATGTATGGTTGTTAATAGATAGCATTTAAAACCTTGGTCATATCTACATTGTTTTCTATACAGGGTTAGCACAAGTATACTTATATTTGATTAACAAAGGGTATTTTCTAAGTGAATGATGTGACATCATCCCTATATCTGAAATATTCAAGAAGATATTCTTTAAAGGGGGGAGAAAATGTTTTTTAAAAGACACCACTAAACCTTTGAATTTGGTTACCAATAAGGGGGAGAAAATATTGGAACACATATTGACCCATACAAAGTGTTCTTAGGTGATGTTGAAAAAAAATAAAAAGGGGGAGATTTTTTAGCATAGTGGTGTAGTTTTTGTCACTAAGGTGTCAATATGTGTATAGAAAGGTCACGATTGAAGTTAGGATGATAATGGAAGTGATTATGCATAAAGTAATGTTGTTGACTTAGTAAAGATCACTCTTAGATTATGATGAAGTTGTTCAACAACTAATGGAACTTGGAGAATTACTATTGGACATTGTATTTCATGCTTGATCATTCTCCATAAAAAATCTGATGATTTTGAAAAAGTCCAAAGTTCCGAGACATGTGTTAATGAATGAAACTTTGTTACACCATTTGAAGAAGGCCATGAAATACTTGATTGCATGATGCATCCAATAGTTTATAATTGGATGAAGTGGATGCAGTGTTTGAGATTATTGATGTGATCTTAAATGTTTAAAAGGTGTGTCACACAGAATAGAATAAGAAGAAGAAGGGGTTGAGAATTAGTATAAATAGAAGGAAAAGTGTCATGCATTTCATGTTGAAATACTATAGGTATATGCTTTTTTATTTCCAGTAAATTTATGTATGGGGTTTATATAAAAAATCTGGGTACTTTGGCAAGCTAGCTAGCCGGCCAAGCCAGGGATGTGGCTTTCACAACAAGAGTGGGAGACTGAGTTTAAAACCATCCAGCTGGGTAGCATGACAAACTACAGATCCATGCACGAGGGACATAGAAGCATGCACATATGGGTTTATGGGAGAACCAGTGGACCGAGTGACACCGTGTGGGGCAACACAACAATAGAGAGCAGAGGGTGGGAACAAAGAATTCATGAATAAACTTGTATGGGGTGGTACTGATGGAGGGAGAAGATAATTAATTGAAATGAGGCAGTAGAAGCTTGATAATTAGATGCACCAAACCGCATCTCCACTTTGATGTGGGATAAGTATAAAAAATTAGGAAGAAATCCCCACCATCCATCTGATCTCATGTGAGATCATGACCACACACTTCATCCCGAATCCTAAAAACTAATCTAAGTCATCCGTCTCATATTCGATGACCTTGGATCATCCATAGCATCATCTTATTCCTCTGACCACATGAAGAACCACCCAATGCTATATCTCTCCATAGATGAAACCGAACGTCCACGATTGTACTCTTGCCACCATTGATGCTTGAATTAAATGAATGATCATATTTTTAATGTCATAAACTCATGCATGAAATTACATTTGGATGCATGTTAATAAATTTTAGATCTCACAATTGGTTAAGGAAAACGAATTTTTTAGAGGCCACAGAGCTCGGGGGCCTGTGATTGAGATTTTCATGCGACTCTTAGTGCTTGCAGGTGAGGATTACACCATGAAATGAGGATACTACATTGGATAGAAACAAACCAAGAGATTTAGTGTATCACTTATCATGTGTTTGAAATATATTGAATCCTAGGATCTCAGGAATTTAACGATTTGAAACCCATGACATATCACTAGGTATTTGAATACCTAGAAACATAGATACTCGCCTATAAATAGAAATACCTTGTACGAGGATCTATTGTTGAAGGCGTTGAGAAAATTCTCATTTATCCATAAAAAAAGTGAACAAATTAGAGGTTCCATGAAGATTTGTTACATGAACGAATAGAGAACCCATAGGACATCGAAAAGTGCTACACACTCTCTAAGTGTCTCATAAAGAAGATGTCCCATGCATCCTTTTCATGAGGAAAAGATGTGTCCCATTATTGGTTCGCTAAGAGGAAAACCGTTAACTATCCTGGTTCCCAAAGGTGGCTGTCCCACCCAGTATGAAGGAGGTGCACACTCTCTATGTGTAGGAGAACTACACAACCCTTGGATGAGGAGAAGCCACGAACCATCCTCAGTTCAGTGGATAAGATCCACACCTACCCTTTGTGTGAAAAATAAGAACCATGATCCCCTATTAGTTTCATGATGAGTAGAAGGATATTTCATAAAGGATAGTTTACACATACACTACCTTTGAAGAAGAATAAGAAATCAATCACACAACGAGAATATACCCATTTGGTTGTGCACAAAAAAAAAAGAAGACAATTCATGAATGATACACATGATTTCATGTTCATGAGTTGAAAGCATACTCATGTAAAGGAAACATTATACAACACATGTTCATGTGTGAAGAAGAATTGGAAGAAAAAATAATAACTTACATAAAAGAATACACCCATTCAGGGTTGAAGTAACACACCAATATTGAACCTAAACTAAACCAGTAGTGTGTGTGTGTGTACAAAAAACTAAAGAATAATAAACTGCATGTCTGTATATAGTGTGAAGAAAATAAGTAGATAGTGCATGAGACACACTCATTGAACCTAAATTATTGATATAAGAACTGTGTGTGTTCTAGTTCACAAGCAACATATCATATATTCATGAAATCATGAATAATCACATACATGTGTGAAAATTCTTTGAGATTACCAAAACAAGAAGTTTGAATGCCATGAAATCCATGCATGAAGAGGAGTTGAATTGAGACTGAAGCTGGGAAGAATTACATAAGATCTTATATCCGAGTTGACAATGTTTGAGAATACAAGAATATAGACAATACTGATATTATGAAAGATCACTCTTGTATATTAATATTCTTGAAGAAGTTGTGTGCACAACTTTCGAACATCTATGTGTGGACAAGTCTTCATAAGAAGAAGAAATAATTTCACAAGCATTGTAAAATTGAGGACTGATCAGAAAGGTGATCATAATTTTTGAGCATGGCCAACACACCTTACCAAATTTTGTTGAATATTATTCATGAGATACATGAGCAAGTGTGATTTAGCAAGCCCATGTGGAAATAGAATTAGATCATCTACAGTGAATCAAAGAGGGAAAAAAGAAGGAAGATTCTCCTGTGACTTGAGAGATATAAGAACCCTATGCAATTTAGGTAGGATAATAATTCTTCAGTGAGACTCTAGAGTAATCTAGTGGGAATTTGGTAACACAGTGAGAAGCAATACAAGGAACCTCCTGTGAGACTCAGGAGAGATATAGTGGGACTCTGTTTCTTCCATTGTAATTGATAATAAGATTATAGTAGAGAATCTGTGTTGGGGGGAATAACTAACAAAATAAGGATTAGGTCTTTGTACTAAACCTGGTAAATTCTTATGTTCAGTTACATTACATTTACAACATAATTCAATGTAAGGCTGAGAGACACCAGAATAGTGGATTGAGGCTTTAACCATCCATAAAGGTTTAATTGAAAAGAATCAATTTGTAAAAAGTTTAAAGGTATCACTGACTCATCCCTCATCCTCTCAGTGATTCACACTGATATGGGCACTTTGATATGTTATATTTATATAATTGTATAAGTAAAAAATGTTTTAGGAATTATAAATTAGGTGTTCTTATTTTTATAAAATGTAAATGTTTATTTACAACCTTATAATTAATATAATTATTTAAAAGAAAATTTATTTTCAAAAAATAGATTCAAAAGTTAATATTATATAATATTATAATTATAATATAAATTTAAGAGACATTAATTAATTTTTCAAAGGTTTATAAAATAGATTATAATATTAAAATCTTTATTTTTTAAATTAATGATAATTTAATTTAAAAATTTAATTTCGTATATTTAAAAAATTAGTTTTATAAAATGGATTCCATTTTGAAATATAAAATTTAAGAAATGGTTAGGGTGATTTTTTTGGGATTTTTCTGAAATAGTTGAATTTTTGGTGAATAGTAAATAATAATATTTATGGTATTTAACATTATAATAAAAATACATGATTTTTTGAGTCATAAATGATGTAAGAACCCATTATATCATACCCTAATTCAATATTAACTCTATTTATTATTATAAATCAACCGTATTGATAATCTTGAGCCAAAATAATAAACTAATGAATATAATAATTCGAAACACCCCTGTCCTCCCACTATAAATACCACCTCTCCCTACCCATTCTCCTCACAACTTATATGATTTTGATCTTGTAAATATTATATTAATTTTTTCATCCAATCCTATTACCCATTTCTAAGAGCTTATAGTGTCAATAAAAAACCAATTCCAAGTTTATGAAGTGTTCCTTCATGGAGGTTATATTCAAGAGGTAACATTCTTAAATAACCTCTTTTAATTTATTTTGATATTATTCTTTATTCTCACCTCATTAATCAATAAAATAATATTAAATGAAATATAATTTATATATTATTATTTTATATTTATAATGGAATGCCTTCTATCCACCACTTTTCTTATCTCTTATAATTCAATAAAATGTAATTATTGTCCAAATTATGGTAGTTTACCATATCCATGGATAATGATTTTTAAACATTCATTGTCACCTTCAAGAATGGTCAAAAAATATTATTATGGTTGAAATAGGTTAGAATATATATATAATAACTTTTTCATTTTATGAAACCAGTATATAGACAAAATAATAAAAAATTGATACTAGTTCATGATGGTTGCTCCCAAATAGCGCTCCAATGAATTGGGTAATGTTTTGTCTCATGGGATGTTATGTATGTTATTAGAGTGTAAACCAAATCCATTATGGGACTATTTCCACATTTTGATATATTATTGGTAGTTATCCTTGAATAAAGTTTGTTTCATGCTATGTGATGCTACCACCTTCCTATAGTTCATTTATTATATGATTCCAAGTTCTATCTGTTATGTTTTTCTTTTATGTTATCATTTTACACCTTTTAACTAATGCACTATGATTTGTTTCCATGTTTATTTCCTTACTTGGGGTTTTAAGCTCATCCTTTTTGTATATGTATTCCCAAGATTATCCTATGTAGTTGTAGGGGCTCAAACTGAGTTAGTTTCTCATTATGATGATTACTAAAATGATGTTTTTAGTTTTAGTTTCATGCTTTCTAATCATTTACCTAGTCATAAAAGGGAACTAGAAAATTTGTTCATTGGTTTATATTATAATTAAAATCATGTAATAATATGTGTAGAATCATTGGGTAACTATATTATCTTCCCCTTATTAAAAATAAATTCAAAATATTTCTTGTGAGGGATCTTCTTTATCCACTTTCCCTTGCACTTAATGATTTGAATCTGAACCCCCCTTATTGAAATTTTAGGGTGAGGGAGGATGTTTCTTCAAGAATATTTCTTTTTATTATCCTGTTTTCAATATTTTGATTTAAATTATTAATTTAATTTCTTATGATGAAGATTCCATCAGTTTTATTAATTCAGTAAGGTACACTTCTACAGACTATAACCTTAATCGTTGTAAAAAATAAGAGTGATTTACTTGAAATTTAAATCTATCCAAAAAATATACCATGTGATTACAAATTTTATGATATCTTTTTTTAGTGTCCAAATATTCATATTTTCATTCATAATACTTTACTATATCCATTTGAACAAAAAATCTAAAACATTCAAGCATACAATTTCAGGTTTCTCCCCTTTACATTTTTTTGACTTTGTTATAAAAATTTAAACTTTCTAATTTTTATCATTAAATATAAAATTATAAATAATAGGTAAAGATATAAACAAACCTATAAATCTTCAATTGTTAGGATTTTAGATATCCAAAACTTTATCATCATCATCATATGAATATTCATCCTCAAAATACTGAAATTTTTATTTTAGAAAAATATTAGAATCTGGTATCTTAAACTTTTATTTTACAATTTTTTTATCTTTATTTCAACTTTATTAGGTTTCCAAAATCATTGGATTCCCTTTTATTGGTGAATTTCCCCAGTATAGAATCACCTTCAATTCATTTTACTATTTATCCTCATCATAAATTATAATGTAATAAGGTGGTCCTTATTTTTCTAGTTAGCTAGAGAAATAGGGTTGATAAGGTGTTTTGAACCTATAAGATCCCTTCACTTCAACTTCCTTTTATTTATGCATTCACCCATTATTTTCTAAGCATTTATCTTCATGGGATCCATGAATTTCATGATCTATATATTATTACATACTTTGTGTAAAGACTTATTTTTAACTTTTGATAGAAATGAACATATTTTCTTTTTTTCTTCTACTTCCAACCTCCATACTTCTTCCAACTGTTCTAGACATACAATCATGAAATCATTTAGATTATATTCAACTTTTTCTTTGTAGTTTTTTTATTCCTCACAAATAAATTTTTAGTTAATGAAGATTTTATATATTTTTTTTATGAATTTTCATTTTTTGTAGCTATGCTTGTCATTTTTAAGAGTGTGTGCTTCCAAATTTCACCTTCCAAACATATTCTTATATTTATGTAAGTTACAATTCATAGGTAAATTATGGAGAACATTAAATTATTTGTTGGAGAAGTCTTCTAAAATTCCAATCCTCTTTTTCCTTTTTTGTATTGACTCACTTTTTTGTTAGGATTAATTTAGTTAACATGAACATTATTGGTGTGTTTACAATAGTTTATGAAGTGGCCATCTATTCTAATGAAAAAAACATATTTTATTAGGCATGACATCTCTGGTAACTTTATTCTTGTGTGAATATTTCTTTTTTTACTTTATTTTCTTTAATCCCCAAGATAGAATTATAGTATGAATTTATTTCATTTTCCTTTAGATTTTTTACCCCTTCTATTAGTTACAACTGAGATGTTGTTGGTAGAAGTAAACCAGCAGTCATCATTACCATGGACACATCTTTTATAAATTTCAGAACCATTTTCTACATATGAAAATATATTACATAAATATATATATTTTTCTTATTCTATGTACTTTAATTTCAGTTATATGAATTTCTATTAACTTCCTTCTGAATCCCACAAATTTTATCCCTTCTCCATTTTCCAGTAGCTAAATAATTATGCAAACAATTGATGACTTGCAGTCCAAAATTTCCACAACGCCACAAGTTTCAATGTAATATATTGTTCTTTCATTGATTATATTTTCTAATAGTTGATGGTTTTTATGGAACTTATTACTCATCAACACCATGTGGGAATATTCTTCCTTTACTTATTTCTTCTACCTTCACTAAATGAGTGCATTTCTATATATATTTCTTTACCCATATTCATCCATAAATAGAACCTATACTATTCAATTTATTATAATTTATGTATAAAAATTAATCAAAACACGGGTTTACATTTTTTGATGAACGTATTGGAGGATAAAAATTTTATTTTTTCAAATTCTTACCACTGATAGAGTGAATCTTCCAATAAGTAAGACACTCCTTTGAAATTTTAATTATGAACCTTTTTTTGAATTTATGTGAATATTAAACCTGAGTAGCTTCCAAATTTCTAAAATTTACTTATTACTATATAAAATTTAAATTTAATGTGTTTTCATGGCATTCATGAAAATTTAAATTATCTTTATATTACGCCATCAATATCCAATTAATTTATTCATACATCTTTCTTTTATTCTATAAATAATTTATAGAATACATTATTCTTCATGATTTAGTTTCAAAATGATATTTTTTAACATTAATAGTATCCTTTTATGAATTGAAAACTTATTTATAATCTTTCATAAATAGTTCTTTCTCATATAAACATATCTTCAACTCTTCTTCCCTATGGTTGAATGTTTCTTGTGAAATTTGTTATGTTTCTTCCATTCCTTTAGTGATTTTAGTGAGAGTTTTATATTCAATTATTTTCTTCAACAATAATTTCTCCAATGCATCAGTTTATTTTACAAGCTATGATTTTTATTTATAAAGTTACTTTATAAATGAAAATATATAATAGATAACTTCACAAGGGTCATTATTTAAAAATTCCTTAACATTAGTGTAGATTTCATATTTAGATTCAACTAACTAAAATTAATAATAGCTTGAATATTCTTCTTCCAAGGGTGTAATTCAAAAAGAATTTTTAGTATAACTCTCACTATATTTACCTTTCAATGATAGTGAATCCTAGTTACATTGATTCTAAGAGATTAACTTATATTTCTTCTAATATTCTTTATTTTTTTTATATAATCCAATTCTTTGGTAGATACATTTATGATTCCTTGGTCTTGTGTATCTTATTATAGGTTCTTCTCAAGCATACATTCATTATCAACTAGGGAAAATATTTCTTCAACTTTCATAAATCTTCACTTCATATAAATCAATGAAAAACTGGGGAAAAATTATTGTTATAAGTATAGGGAAACAATGATATAATGCCAATTGAGAGTTCCAAAGGATTGTTTAGTCACTATGAGGGGGAGGGGTGAATTAGGTGTGACCAAATTTTACTGATTAAGCTAAACAAAAGTTTATTACTTCTATTAAGTTGAACAAAAATATATTATTGGTTTTGATATATGGTTTTTATTATGTGTACTCATAACTTTTTTTCCTTATGCAATGAAGATTAAGAAAATTAAATAGAACATAGGTTTTTTACAAGGTTCGACTTGAAAGTGAGAACCCACTTATTTCCACATCGACTCCCATTGATTCACAAGTTTTCCATTAATAATTTTATTATAAATGAATCTTACATGAATGTATACTAACATTGGATTTTACCAGTTAACAATAGTTTACAATCTTACACCAAACATTAATAGGTCTGTGACTTCCACTTGAACTCCATTTAAATCAAAATCATGTCAGATTATTCTATAACATAGGTTTATTGATATTATAGATATCTCAATACCTCAAACTATGATACCAAACACTTACAAATTTTCACTTAATATTCATATGGCTCCCCTCCTTCCATTATTTTTAATCCATAAGAGTCACTAAATTCATGGAAACTTCATGTTGATGTCTACTAAAAACTTTGACCCAACTAAAACATTATTGAAATATTTAGTTAGCTATTTTCTCTCAATATTGATTCTTTATAATAGTTTTTCACTCTCAATAATTTACGATACGCTAAATTTCAAATTTAATTATGTTCCCACTTTATATTGATAATCTATCACAAATAAATTTGGGGGAACTCAAAATATTTTATTTGTAACTCCCTCTCATCTCAAGTCTTTATCTAAAAATATTAAAAACTTCTGAAGATATCAGAGTGTTGAGTTATTAAAATATTGTACAAAACTCAACATCAAAATTATTAAAATCTTATAAATATATCAACTATAATAATGAAAATTCCTTCAGGAATATTAAGCTTTTAATGTCTATATTATCATCTTCACAACGATTGTGGCTTCATAATATTTATATAAAGTCACTCGGCACCTTCTAATGAATTTACCTATAGTGAATGAACTTTTGGTGAATGTACTTTGGGTGAATAAACATTAATTAAATATTCTTCTAGTGAAATAACTTCTAGTTAATGTACTTTATTATAATTTATATTTAGTGAATTTACTTCAAGTGAATATATAGATAGTTAATGTACTTCTGGTGAATTAACTTTTAGTGAATTCACTTCTCATGAATATACTATTGGATAATGTACTATAAGTAAATATACTTTTAATGAATGTACTTTTGGATAATGTACCTCTAGGTAATTTGCATCAAATAAATAATAATCCTTAGTTCAACTCATCATCCCATAACCTTTGAACTCTTCAACAACCTATAACAAAAACCAATGCAACCAGGGGTCAAAATCCATTACAAAATCTCTATATTGGAACTTCAACCCAAAAAATCATCATCTTATCAATTCAGACTCGGGAAATCTGATTCTATAACTTCTTGTAAAACCATATCTTGAATGTAACACCCCAAACTTCCACACTATGCTTCTCTTTGAATAATACAGTAGTATGTGTTGTATGAAACTTCTAGTTCTAACACACACCACAACCAATCAAAGTAGCCGTTAAGAATAGTAATACCTATTTTTTGAAACTTTATAAATTTTATCTTTCAAAATGGACTTTATTTTTGTATTCGGAATATCGAAATTATCCTAAGTTGAATTTTTTGTAATTTTCTGATAAATTCCCATTTTCTATGAATAGTAAAAAAAATACTTAAAAACAAATTTTTTAATAAAAATAATTTATAGTGATAAATTATAATCTTGAGTGGTTTTAAAGTATAATTAGAATATATTTTTACCATTTTATCCAGTGGTGGTCATTAGAATTAATTTCATTTTGAAATTGGACATAAACAATTGTCAATCTTTTGATTGATATTGTTTTATAAAAACACGCTAATTATTTTCACAGCGGGAATTAATTATAAAATTAATTAATGCAACTTATATGTATAGAATTTTTTAAAATAGTCATCATTTTTTAATTCAGAATATCAATTATAGCTTAGGGTGAATTTTTGGCATTTTTCTGAAAAACCTCAATTTTTGATTAATAGTGAAACCACAAAGTGGTAGTTAAAAACTGATTTTTTGTTTAAATGAAACATTACCACTTTTGTGATTTGATTTTAAAAAATCCGACATACATGGTTTTCAATAGGAAGAAAAATGTGGTTCTATGGGATTAAAATATTTTTTTGGTGAATAGTAACTTTTAAGTTTTATTAATTGCGATTAAAGGTAATTAGTGAAATTTAAGGTAAAAATGATATAATAAAAATATAAAAATTTCTTGAAACTTGTCCTACACTTATTGGGTGAGTCATGGACGACCAAGACAATCCATGGGTCAACTTGGGGACCCCATGGAGCCACTTGGGTAAGAAAATGACACTAATAACTTTTTATTTAAAGTAAAAATAAAATTGTCACAAACATGTGTTTTATTACTAAAAAAATTATTACATGGGGTCATATAAGTTAACTTTTTAACTATAAATCTCAATTGGAAAGATAAAATGATTTCCTATGTCATGGTAATTTTTTAATAATTTTTAGACATTAAATAAATTAAATTTCTTATGACACAATGATGATGCAGCAATTACCTCATTAATTAACGATTTAAATAAAATGTAAAGATAATGTAAAATCTAAGACATAAACTTGCCAAAAACCTATTGTATGAGTAGATTTCGAACCCCTATAACCTTATCATTGAAATATATAATTGTGGGACCTTTAAAATCCGAAACTCATTATATAATAAAGTAACATTTCTTAACTTTCCAAGAGTGCCCCTCCACTCCTCTTACAACAGGCCCCCAACTCTACCACCTTATTCACACCATAAAAGCCATTTGGATCATCCAACCTCTAACCAAATACTCTCTCAACTTCTCTCTATTACTCCTAGAAGCCTCACTTTGGGCAGAATTCTTCTCAAGGAAGCCTTTGGCTCAAATAAAAAAGAGTTACCCGATTTTAAGGTAATGTCTTCTCTTATGTTCTTTTGTTTTATTTTGCTTATACAAGCACTTAAACTCTTTTTATTACTTTATTTTGTAACAAAAACAGTATCTAAAATATAGTAGGATGTTTTCATGAGAAGGATTTTATTTACACTTACACACACCTTCGTCTAATGGTTAAATAACATACTGTTTCTGTGGGTGGCGAATTACTGCCTAATGAAACGATGATTGTTCAATATTCTTTTATCACCTATCATGGTGGCCTTTATGATGAAACTATTTTTTATATATGATATATATTATGTTTTTGTTTTCCTTATTCTTCTGTATTTTTTATTTATGGCACAACTTTATGATTTCCATTATGGGTAAACGCGATAATTTCATTTTAGGAAGTGCGGACTACCGCCCCCTCAAAGTGATTTGAATCGTAAATTTCATATGTGGGACGTTTAAAGGATGGATTAAATGATATTATATATGATATTGTAATGTAATTATAATATACCTTTATATAATTATGATTTCATTCCATTAAATATGAAATAGAAATGAAAGTAGCGTTCATGCGTACGTACGACTTACCCTCTCCATGAACGGTGCATTTCATTTCTTACCTCTAAATGTTATGTAATATTATAAATGAATGTATATACTGGATATGTATGAAATATATGATATCTACATCATGAATATAATTATGTATATAATGGATATTTTACTATATGAACAACTTGTAATTATAAGAATTTTATTTTTGACTCAAGTACCTAAGATCGACAAAACGCCCATTATTAACTTAAAAAATTACATAATGTTAATAACATGGAAAAAAGTGATATAAAAGGAATAATGAACTTGAAAAATGTTCTTAATCAAGTAGAAGTTAACTCTAGTATATTATTCAGGAGGTTAAATAACAATCGAGTCAAGTCGGACATGAGGTAAGGGAACTTCTTAACCCAATTTCCGTTCTTTGGGTTAATCTCATACTTTCAAATTATGTCATGATATTATTATGTCCTATCTTGTATTTGTACTTTATTTATGTGTACTTATAGTGAATACACATGATAGATCTATTTTATTTAAAAAAAAGATCTTTGTAAGGGACTTCGTCTCAATCTCCTTTCATTGAGGCATATTTTGTTTTATACACAACTTCCCTTTATACGGTGTATAAACCCCTTTGACTTTTACTTTTATTCAAAAGGAATCTTTTTATAAGAAGATTTTTTACTAAACTACAAAAGGAATGTTTTGTCTTACATATGCGGCGACAATGACTTCTCCGCTGCCATGACCATTATTTGAGTTTCGACTTCCTCTACAAGCCACAACTTTTTTTTAAATGAAAAATAAATACCAAGTTTTACTTTTCTTTTATTTTGGTATTGAAAATGGTTTTATTATATCAATGTGTTGTATTGATATCTTGTGATTGAAATGTGGAAATGTTATGTTTCCTTTATGCATGTTTTATGTGATTTTATTATGTTATTGTTTATGATATGTTTAAACCTTTTCATATAAGGAAAGTATTAGACTTAGTAAGTGACGGGTGGAGCCCGCTATAGCTCCTCAATGCATCGGTAGGTATCATGAAACAAACTAGTGTCTTGGCACAAGGCCTTGACAAAATCTTATTTGTAGTCTTGGTACAAGGCCTTGGATATGTGGTTATGATAGTCTGGCATTATGCATTCCATCATTATGAAAGTGGTTATTGATATTGCATGTGATTATTCGACTAGTAGAATATCTATGTGAATAAGTAAATGACGTTATTTCATTTTATTTTTTCCATACTATGCTGAAGTTCAAGTTTAAAACGATTTTTTTTTAGTTATACATTTCCTTAAATGTTTATGTTTATTTATTAAAGCTTCCGCTATATCATTATCCTTACTAAGCATCTGATCTCACCCCTTTCTATGTTATATTTTTCCAGGATGTGAAGAAAATATTTTATGACTAACCTATGGGGATAGTCTGAAGGGAATATGATTGTCGACTATGGAGACTATGTTATTGTGAATTTTCACTTTATGATGTAATGTAAGACTTATGAATGTATCTAGTGTTTCCAAGACTACTAAACTAATCGGTCTTTCGAGACTTGATCTTTTTTGATCATGCCAATGTTACAGAATAATGAACCGAATCTAGGTAACTGGGGTCGGGGCGTTATAGTTGGTATCAGTGGCAGTTTAGTATTAACCTTGGAAGCTAAGTTTAGATAAACTCTGATTAGAGCACATAGCCCAAAGATAGACTTTGAGGATTATTATAGAAGAACTTCCTAGAATTTTGGTATTATAGATATTTTGTGAGTTTTCCGAGCAATACATCCCTGTCTGGATATGAGCAGGTAGAGGAAGCTCTGGAACAGATGTACCTAGGGGTAAAACCCGAAAACACCACTTTGAGTTAGACTCGAATGGGAACTGGTGCATGACAACGGGCCTTGCTGCACTCTTGGTTGCAACACTCCCAGGGATATGCTTAGGATAAATCTCATTTTCTTTACAAACCATCATGAAGGGTTTATGATTATATACTTCCCCAAATAAAACATTTTTATGATTATGGATTATATCCATAAACTGTTCAATTTATGTGAAGTGTTTTACAAGTAGGGAATTATGTATTTTGATTCATAAACTGATCTACTTTATGCCATTGTTTAGAAATGACGCCTAGTGTAAGGTGGAGGATCAATGTTAGACCACTTCATGAGGCAACAACCACCAACATTTAATGGGGGCACAAATCAATTATTAGCTAAGCAATGGATAAATTCCTTAGAGAAAATATTCCATGCCTTGGGGAGTAGTGAAAGTGAAATGGTTATCATGGCAGTTTACCGCCTCACTGGAAATGCTGATCAACGGTGGTCATTGATTCAAAACACAAAGGAAGATGATGAAGTATCAAATATGGAATAGAGGGAGTTCAAAGAGCTTTTCTTAGAAAAATACATTCCCTGTGACCATCGAACAAATATGGAAAGTCAATTTCTGAGTCTGAGGCAAAAGGAGGATGAGAATGTCGCAAAGTATGAGGCTAACTTTAAAGGGTTAGCGAGGCATGTTGTAGATTATATTAGTAACCCAAGAAGTAAGATTGATCATTTATTTGATGGGTTAAAACCATTTCTCCCTCGGGCTTTAGTATCACAATCCTTCTCATCGTACGGAGATATTGTCTCGTGTGCTATCAAGACAAAAAATGAATTCTCTAAATCTTATGACAATAAAGTAAAGCAAGAGAAGAAGAGAATGGTGGAACAAGATACCGATAAAGGGAAAAAGGGAAATAAGGATTTTCCATTATGCGATAATTGTGGGAAGAATCACCCTGGTACTTGCCTAAAAGGAATGTGAGTTTGTTATAAATGTGGAGAAAAAGGTCACCAGGCTCGTGATTGCAATGGAAAGAAAGTGGATATCAATGTTGAATGCTACAATTTTAGGGAAATGGGGCATTATGAAAATTAATGTCCTAATCCTCATGTTTACCTCAGAAAAGTCCAAAGGATCAAGGACAATCTTATGCTGATACTACAGTTGAAGTGGAATAATTAATGTATTGGTGCTTTTGGACTCAAGGATTATATTCTGGTTATAAGAATAATGTGATATATATAAGGATTGTACTACAATACTTGTTGTTTTCATTAAAGTTTTAATATGATGATGGTAATCATATTTTTGTATGTTAAAATAAGAGAAACTTTACTTTGTTTGAGGAATCTGATGATACACTTGATTTTGGAATTTAGAGACCTTTTAGAGAAAGTCTGGACAAAGTTATTTTGGATAACTATAATGGTTGGAATGGATTAAGTTGAACATTGGATAGTATTGTTTAAGGTTAAAAAATTTATGAAGATTATTTTTGGAATTATATAATACTATAGTTTTAGGAAAAGGAAAACATGCAAGTTGGGGGATAACCCTTCGCGTCAGACAAAGCTGTAGGAATCGAACCCACAACCATAGTGAGACATGCCTTTATTACCTACCACTATCCTACAAGAAGTCCCTGGTTATTACAAAATAGTTTTCCTAATCTAAATGGTATGTGTTAATATTTGGAACCTTGTACGATTAGGATAAATATAATATTTTTGTGTTATATTATCTTTTTGAGTGAAAGATGGGTTTGTGGTAAACATTTATTAAAGAATGAATGTCTACATGACAAGTAAATATATTTCCTTACATTCTTAGTAAATCTCTTAAATAAATACCTCAACTTTATGAAAGGTAACTTAAAACAAAAACATTGTCAGTTAACTTTTCCAACTGGGGATTCAATGACCGTTTAACCAATCACAAGTTTGTGATTTTTTTGTGGTTAACTTTCTCCTAATCCTGTTTTCTACAACTCTCCATTAGACCTTTAAGGTTTGTTTTTCCTCCATATCCATATTTTCATAGAATCCTAGCATGGACTATCTCAGGTGACCTTTATACTTCTCTTTCTTTCTTTTAAAGTTATATTTTTATTAACCTTATTTCTAATGTGGGTTTTCCACAAAGGTATTTTATATTTTCAACCTTTATTTTCAAAGAAAAATTTCAAATTGCGAGGATGCAATTTATTGAAGGAGGGGAGAATGTAACACCCCAAGCTTCCACACTATGCTTCTCTTTGAATAATACAGTAGCGTGTGTTGTACACAACTTCTAGTTCTAACACACACCGCAACCAATCAAAGTAGACGTTATGAATAGTAATATGTACTTTTTGAAATTTTATAAATTTTATCTTTCAAAATGGACTTTATTTTTGTATTCGGAATATCGAAATTATCCTAAGTTGAATTTTTTGTAATTTTATGAGAACTTCCAATTTTCTATGGATAGTAAAAAATATTTAAAAATAAGTTTTTAAATCAAAATAATTTATAGTGATAAATTATACTATTGAGTGGTTTTAAATTATAATTATAATATATTTTTACCATTTTATCCAATGGTGGTCATTATAATTAATTTCACTTTGAAATTGGACAGAAACAATTGTCAATCTTTTGATTGATATTGTTTCTTAAAAACACACTATTTGTTTTGACAGCGGGAATTAATTATAAAATTAATTAATGAAACTTATATGTTTGTAATTTTTTAAAATAGACATCATTTTTGAATTCAGAATATCAATTATAGCTTAGGGTGAATTTTTGGTATTTTTCTGAAAAACTTCAATTTTTGATGAATAGTAAAACCACTAAGTGGTAGTTAAAAAACTGATTTTTTGTTTAAATGAAACATTACCACTTCTGTGATTTGATTTTCAAAAATCCGACATACATGGTTGTTATTAGGATGAAAAATGTTGTTCGATGGGATTAAAATAATTTTTTAGTGAATAGTAACTTTTAAGTTTTATTAATCGCGATTAAAGGTAATTAGTGAAATTTAAGTAAAAAATGATATTATAAAAATATAAAAATATCTTTAAACTTGTCATACGCTTATTGGATGAGTTATTTCCGACCAAGACAATCCATGGGTCAACTTGGGGACCCCATGGAGCCACTTGGGTAAGAAAATGACATTAATAACGTTTTATTTAAAGTAAAAATAAAATTGTCACAAACATGTGTTGTATTACTAAAACAATTATTACATGGGGTTATATAAGTTAAATTTTTGAATATAAATATTAATTGGAAATCTAAAAATATTTCCTACATCATGGTAATTTTTTTTTTATTTTTAGACATTAAATAAATTAATTTTTTTATGACACAATGATGATACAACGATTACCTCATTAATTAATGATTTAAATAAAATGTAAATATAATTTAAAATCTAAGACTTAAACTTGTCAAAAACCTATTGGATGAGTAGATTTAGAACCCTTATCACCCTATCCTCTAAATATATAATTTTGGGAGCTTTAAAATCCGAAACTCATTATATAATAAAGTAACATTTCTTGACTTTCCAAGATTACCCCTCCACTCCTCTTATAAAAGGCCCCCCCAACTCTACCACCTTATTCACACCATCAAAGCCATTTGTCTCAGACATACTCTCCCCAAATACTCTCTCAACTTCCCTCTCTTACTCCTAGAAGCCTCACTTTGGGCAGAAGTCTTCCCAAGGAAGCCTTTGGCTCAAATCAAAAAGAGTTACCCGATTTTAAGGTAATGTATTCTCTTATGTTCTATTGTTTTATTTTGCTTCTCCAACCCCTTAAACTATTTTGATTCCTTTCTTTTGTAACAACACCAGTATCTAAAATATACTAGGATTTTGTCATGATATGGATTTTATTTATACTTACACACACCTTCGTCTAATGGTTAAAGAACATACTGTTTCTGTGGGTGGTGAATTACCGCCTCACGAAACGATGATTGTTCAATATTCTTTTAACACCTCTCATGGTTCCCATTATGATGAAACTATTTTTTATATATGATATATATTATTTTTTTGTTTTCCTTATGCTTCTTTATTTTTCATTTATGGAACAGCTTTATGATTTCCATTATGGGTAAACACGATAATTTCATTTTAGGAAGTGCGGACTACCGCCCCCTCAAAGTGATTTGATTCATTAATGCCACATGTGGGACGTGTAAAGGATGGAGTAAATTATATTATATATGATATTATACTGGAATTATAATATACCTTTATATCATTATTATTTCATTCCATTAAATATGAAATAGATATGAAAGTAGCGTTCATCCGTACGTATGGCTTACCGTCTTCATGAACGGTGCATTTCATTTCTTACCTCTAAATGTTATGTAATATTATAAATGAATGTATATACTAGATATGAAGGATATATATGATATCTACATCATGAATATATTTTTGGATATAATGGATATTTTAGCACATGATCAACTTGTAATTATAAGAAGTTTATTTTTGACTCAAGTACCTAAGATCGACAAAACGACCGTTATTAATTTAAATAATTACATAATGTTCATAACATGGTAATAAGTGATATAAAAGAAATAATTAACTTGAAAAAGGTTCTTAAGCAAGTAGAAATTAACTCTAGTTTATTATTCAGGAGGTTAAAGAACAATCGAGTCAAGTCGGACACGAGGTAAGGGAAATTCTTAACCCAATTTCCGTTCATTGGGTTAATCTCCTACTTTCAAATTATGTCATGATATTATTATGTCCTATCTTGTATTAGTACTTTCTTTATGTGTACTTATAGTGAATACACATGATAGATCTATTTTATTTAAAAAAAATATCTTTGTAAGGGACTTCATCTCAATCTCCTTTCATTGAGGCATATTTTTTTTATACACAACTTTCCTTTATACGGTTTATAAACCCCTTTGACTTTTACTTTTATTCAAAAGGAATCTTTTTATACGAAGAGTTTTTACTAAAGGACAAAAGGAATGTTTTTTCTTACGTATGCGGCGATAATGACTTCTCCGCCGCTGTGACCATTATTTGAGTTTCGACTTCTCTACAAGCCATAACTTTTTTTAAATGAAAAATAAATACCAAGTTTTACTTTACTTCTATTTTGGTATTGAAAATGGTTTTATTATATAAATGTTTTATATTGATATCTTGTGATTGAAATGTGGAAATGTTATGTTTCCTTTATGCATGTTTCATGTGATACGATTATGTTATGGTTTATGATATGTTTAAACCTTTTCATATAAGGAATGCATTGGACTTAATAAGTGACGGGTGGAGCCCGCTATTGCTCCTCGATGCATTAGTAGGTCTCATAAGACAAAATAGTGTCTTGGCATGAGGCCTTGAAAAAATCTTATTTTTAGTCTTTGCACGAGGCCTTGGCTACGTGGTTATGATAGTCTGGCATTATGCATTCCATCATTATGAAAGTGGTTATTGATATTACATGTGATTATTCAACTAGTAGAATATCCATATGAATAAGTAAATGACATTATTTCATTTTATTTTTTCCATATTATGCTGAAGTTAATGTTTAAAAGGCTTTTGTTTTAGTTATACATTGCCTTAAATGCTTATGTTTATTTACGAAGGATTCCACAATATCGTTATCCTTAGTGATCATCTGAGCTCACCTCTTTCTATGTTTTATTTTTCCAGGATGTGAAGAAATATTTTATGACTAACCTATGGGGATAGTTTGAAGGGGATATGAGTGTGGAATTTGGAGACTATGTTATTGTGATTCTTCACTTTATGATGTAATTTAATACTTATGAATGTATCTAGTGTTTCCAAGACTACTAAACTAATTGGTCTTTCAAGACTTGATCTTTTGTGATCATGCTAATGTTACACAATAATGAACCGACTCTGGGTAACTGGGGTCGAGGCGTTACATTGAATCTCTATTTTTATTCATTCAAAAGTGATTTTCTTTCATTGATTATAGAGTACAACATTTTTTGTTTTCCATAACATCTAATTATTTATCTTCCATTGATTTTCCTCCTAGTGGTTCCATAGATTTCATTTCCTTAATTATATTATTTTTAAGCCTTCAAAATTAACATTCATAAATCTTAAATCCCTTATAAGTTATGATATAGGTTACATAGTGTAATTTCTATGTTTTGGATATGGTTGAAAATGATAAATATTTTTCAAATTTTCATTTGGTGGGTAGACTGAATCATAAAATAATATTTATAAGTAAATCAAAATACTATGAATACTTAAAAGTATTGTTTTTGGTTTATATTTAATTTAAAATTTGTGTTTTAAGGTTTATATGAGTTTCAAAAGTGTTAGGCTTAAAAAACTTAACTTTATTATAAAATATACTGGGGTGCAAGGTTGGAACATGGTTAGATCTAACAGTGTAGCTAGAACAGTGTGTCTTATTCTTAGAGAGACACAGTTTCATGAAACTATGTGGTCATCTAGGAGAAAATATAGAACCTGGTAAAGGGTTGTTACATTGTTTGTTTAACCATGTGCCTGAGGCCACATGACTATGCATGATGTCATTAGAAAACTATAGAAGAACCTAATGGGTTGGACACAGTTTCTCAAAAATGTGTGACGGGACCACATGGTTAGTTCAACTTAACCAATAGTGGTACGTGGTTTAGAATAAGGTTTGTAAAACCATGTGGTGAAACCATGTTACTCATTTAAATGATAAATTTTATGTTTTTACCACTCTCTCCTTTATGTTTTTTACCCCCTTTTCTTCCCTCACTCAAATCTAGAAGCTCCCCCATGTGAAGCACCACTCCTCCACTTCCCATGGCGTCTTCTTCTATATTTGGGCTTGGAATCAACCACTATCCACTGTATTGTAAGATTAGAGGTAAATATAAGACTCATATTTAATCAATTATCAATTTTTCCACTATATGGAATGCTATTTCTAGGCAATATCACTTTCCATTTTTATAGGGTGTTTTGAGATTCTTACGATTCTTCAATTTCATCTTGAATAAAATTATAATAATGGATGAGTAAAGCATCATAATAATGGGGTAGGTTATATATTTTAATTTACTATAAATTTTCCCTATTTATAAAACATTTTCATTGTTCCACACATTGGACCTTTAGCGTGTTTCTCCTAAATTAGGAAATACCTTAAATTAAATTGTTTGGACCAAAAAATTGTTGATATTAGGCACCCTTTGAGTGTTTGGTGATCGAATAAATCTACCCAAACCACCATGTAATGTGAGTTTGATTAAATTATTTACAACTATTTTTGTTTCCCATTATATAAATCCACCCTTATGGGTGTGTTGAGCATGAACCCCTTTTGCGTGATGCCTTAATAAATTTAATGGGTTTGATGAAACTTTTGTTTTTGATTACATACCTTATTCTTGATGAGTATGAATGTGTTAATAGAATAAATTTAATGTATTTTGAATTGTTAAGTGAAATGTATCATGATGAATTATATTATGGAATGGGTGTTTCTAATGTTTTCATTGTTGTTTTAAATAAATTTAATTAAGTGGTAATTTTTAAAAACATATACCATTTGATTTCTTATAAATTAAATGTTAAATAGAGTGATATAAAATTTTAGCATATAATGGATAATCTCACATCCTATAAAAACCCTATAAATTGTAATATTGAGGCATGAAGTCCCTTATGTTTTATGATACTTTTCCTTGGAATGATTTATTAATTATGATACTCATGTGTTAAATACATTATAATTCATGATACTTGAGCTTGAAATACCTTTTTAATTTTGATACTTGGGCATAATGTCCCTCATTTCTCATGATACTCATGTCTGGAGTCCCTTATGATTTATTAAACGTAGGCATGGAGTCTATCATTTCTCATGATACTTAAGCATAGAGTCGCTTATTATTTATGATAATTGGGCATAGAGTCCATAATTTATCAAGATACTCAGGCATGCCATACCTTCTTTCTCTATGAGACTCTTACGACTAATCATGAACACCTAATTCATACATCAAGTCCTGGATAGTACTGGCATCTAAATATATGGCTATATTTGTCACTACATATAATGTTTGTATATATAAATACATATCAACACACACATACATATACTTATATATAGATGTTGGAATGTTATCAGAAACATTTTGAATTAGGCCGAACTAGGTATGGTCAGTCAGGTGTCCATTAAGGAACCTGATCCCAACAAGATTCCTTTTTTATGTACTACTTATCTATTAAAATTTTACACTAATTTTAATTATACTCATGGAATGAATTTCATTTGATACCATCGGTTCTGGCCTACCAACCTTTACAGATACCCTTTTCAGACCACCATTGGGTACCCAGATAGACCTCTTGGTTTCAAGATTAGGATCATGAACTATTATTTCTTTCCTACTATTAATATTTATGGGAAAGGACTTGGACTGAGTGATTAGGATTTGCAGGTGAACGTGTACTTAAGATAATTTCAAAAGTTGGAGTCTATTATTTATTTATTCCTTTTTTAGTCTATGTCTATTTATATATTATCTATTTCTTGTGCATTGTATCATGTTAATGCATTATTATTCATTCATTTATTATTGAATATCATTTATTATTATATTCTTATTATATTTTTTTATTATTGCTTCTACTATATTTACTACTATTCTAGAGGGTATTTTATCCCCACTGTACCACATTTAGGCCCATTCTAGTAGTTGATAGCCTCTATCTTATGGGGAGGCATGCTTGAGGCCATGTGGAAAACCGGCTTGGGGAACTATTTAAGTGGCCTCTAGGTTCAGAAATTACAATTGGTTTTAGATATTTAATTTATATTTTATTACTATTTGGGTTGGTAGATAAGAGAATAAGAATGTGTAAACACATGGAAGATATATATTGTCTGGGTCTTAACAATCCATGTAATGGAAAAATATAAAGTTTCAATGGATTTAATAGTTTTTATACTATTCTATATTATATTTGATAATTATTTCACCTCAAGAGATTGGTGTAATTTCACTGGTTACCAATTTATGGGTTTTTACCCTTTGACCAATATGGAAAGGAAGTATCATTACAGACATCATCATAGGAACATATAGATTCACATTCCATTCATATTCCAAGCCATGTTGGTTCTATTTCTTCACTTCCTGATACTTGATAAATGTGCCTTGTCTAATTTATCAGTATGCTTGCCTAAATAAAATGTTTATTCAGTTTCCTTCTTACTTTCCTATATTAATTTTTATCTCATAGAATTATTTTTATAGTTAATATATATGATTAGTTTTTAAGGTGTCTATATCAACCTAAATGAGGTTTTTACATATAGAATGATGGTTGTAACGACCCAAACTTTTTGAATAGTATTTTATTTCTCTCTTAGCGATTTAATAGAGATATTAATGGTTAATTCATAAAGAAGAGTCGATGGCTTCATCAAGTAGACTCAAACCTTATAAAGCCCACTTATCATATCTTGGGAAGGAGGTGGCATCTTTGTGCTTCTCTTTGGACCAAGCCCAAGCCAAACTCCAGCGTTTCAAGCATGAACAGAGTCGCCTACGGGAGAAGTTCATGTTAGTGGAGATTACTACTAGGGCAATGTTATCTGAGCCTCCCCAAGATTCTCTCACCTTATCACAACGTACACTTAGGTTTTATGCTGGTGTTATAGGGCGCTATGTAACGAGACCGTAGCTACTTTGTGTAATCCTTTGAGATAAATAAAATTTTGATTTCTTCCTTTGGTGAAGTTTGTGAATTTTCAAATGTTCGGATAAAAATTGGATGTATCTTATTGATGAATTTTAGAAAAAGGATATTTTAAAAATATTTATGTAAACCTTAAATAATTAAAAATGTGTAATTATTTTCAAAAAATGGTCTTCTATAGTTGTGTTCAGTATGAAATTTAGAGTCTAATAAGATCAACTTAATTTTTGGTGAATAGTGAATTATGAATAGTGATTTTACACTTTGGATTAGTAATGTGACCAAATGGATTAGTAATATCATTCAAATAGAGTATTAATATAATTTAGACACCTTGATTAAGTAATGTGATTCAATAAAATATGTAAATAACTCTTTCAGAAATTATTAGTTAAGTATTAGTTTTTTCGGGTGAATAGAGTTTTTTATTTAAAAATTATATTAAAAATACTTAGAAAATTATTTTTATAAAATGGATTTCATTTTTTAATTTAGACGATCGATATTATGTTAAGTTGAATTTTTGGGATTTTTCTGGAAAAGTTGAATTTTTGGTGAATAGTGAATTTTCAGTTTAAAGTTTCAGGTGTTTAATGACATCATTAAGGATGTAATAATTATGTAATAATTCTGGTCGAATTATGAATAGTAAGATAAGTTATGAGGTGTACCACGTGGACAATACCATGGGCAAATACCATGGGCAAGCCCATGGTTTTTCCAATACCACCAATGAGGTGTCCCTTTGCCATTAATGCCTTGTCCCCTCACTTCCCCTATAAATACCAAGCCATTCTCTCATCCTTTCCATTCCAAAATCATCATCAAAGAATTTTTGGTCTCCTTAACTCCCAAGGAGTCCTTACAAGGTTCCCTTAAGCCCTTCAAGGACCCAACCTTTGAGTTTTAAGAGTTACGTTTTAAGGTTAGAGATCCTATCTCTCTCTTTCTTTCAAAGTACTCGCTTTTATGTCGTATCTTTTATGATCCATGTTATGTTAGAGGATGTTATTTTATATTCATCATACTATCCTTTTCGTGTTCATATTATGAGATAACCCCTCTTTCTCTCGTCAATTCATTTTAATAATGTTTAAGTAGCGCCGTTAGGCTGCTGAATTTTTCAGGGATTCTTTCACCCTTCTCGTTTTCAAGTTCTATTTTCATGTCAAGTTTTTCATGTTAATTTTTACTATGTTGGGGTATGATATATATATCTATCATACTGATATTTTATGTTCATATGATGAGATACCCTATTTGATCTCATCAATTCGTTATTTAAAGTCTAAGTGACGCCGTTAGGCTGCTGAATTTTCATAAGAGAAATCTTATTTTTGTCTTCCTTCCATGTTTTTCATTTCATACGGTATGTCTTTCAAATTTCATTAACATGTTTTTATATCCTTTATATTCTGTCCCCTACTTTTTTATGGATCATTTATGAGTGGGTGACCCATGTCCCCTCTCTTTTCATTGTTTTCTAAAACCCTGTAACATAGCCGTTAGGCTGCAGAATTTTAATTTCAAAATGTCTCTCTCTTTTTTCTCAAATTATTTTATTTTATTAAGTGAATACTAAAAAATCTTTTTTCTACAGGGGTATTCACATATATATCAAAATTTTCTATTTTAATTCTTGTATTTACATACATAAAACCCACTTTCCTTTTTAGTGGGTTTAAAATGACAAAAAGATCATGTCTTAAAAGAAGTTTTTAAAAACTTATGATAATGAAATGAAACCCATTTATTTTATGATATATGGGTTATTTATAAATTTTTTGATGATGATATATGTGGCTCACATTATGATAAATACAAATTTAATGTTACACCCTAATAGCACTCCAATGCATTGGGTAATGATGTAACCACTAGAGATTACAATTTTAACGATACCTTGGTGAATAACCTTAGTAATTTTCTAATGACACCATGGGGATGGACCTTGGTGATATGTTCATGATTGTCTAAGTTAAATTTTGTAGCCACATCATCATGTTATGAAATACATTATTTTTATTATGATATGCCTCATGATTTCTTTCTCACGCCTTAAAGTTCTTTTTCATGACTTTATTGATGTATCTCAAGTTCACATGTTAAATGTTTCCCCTTGTTTCCCTTACTGGGCCTTCTGCTCACCCCTTTCTTTTGATGTATGTCCCTTGGTTATGAAATATAGTAATGAACCTAGGATGATCATAAGGATAATCCTTTAAAGTGTTTAAGAATAATTTTTTATGTTTTCATATTTTATGTTCCTGGTTTCCAAGACACTAAACCTTAAAGATCCTCGATTTTGTAAAATATAATGAATAGTTATGTTATAAAAAGGTGGGATGCCATAGTTGGTATCAGAGGATGGTTTAGTTATTTGTGGAAAATAGGACATGAAAATGTTAGGAAGAACCCTATAAAAAGTTTAAATATAGGAAATATTCCTGGTATTTTGGTGATTATAGAGTTAGTGGTTTATCAAACAAATACATCCCTTTCTGGATACGAGCAGGTAGAGGCAGCTCTGGCACAGATGTACATAAGGGTAAAACTCAAAAACACCGCTTTGAGCTAGACTCGAATGGGAACTGGTGCACGATAACGGGCCTTGCTGCACTCTTGGTTATGACACTCCTGGGGGATATGTTTGGTTAATCTCAAGGTTTTTATGAATCATTATGATGGAATGATAGAGAAATATAATTTAAGCATGATGTTTTAAATCATAGAATCCTTTATGGTCAAAAGATTCATAAATGAGACAAGTTTATCACTAAGGTTTTATTATTTTAGAAAATGGCGAGCAATAGTAGTAATCGTGCAAATGATGACTGCAATGCACCATGTGTTGACTGCCCTTCGATGGAATCCAGAATGGAACCATTCATGAGCATGATAAACCAACTGACTCAAGTTATGGGAAATAACTTGAATCAAGCTGAGAGGCCAACCTCACCACGAAGGGTACACCATTCTTCTGGGTCCTTTATGCATCAACGACCACCAACCTTCAGTGCATCAACTGAACCATTGGTTGTGGAACAATGGATAAGCTCCATTGAAAAGATATTTTCTGTACGCCATTGTTTAGAAAAAGAAAAATTCACCCTTGATATTTACCGCCTAGAGAGAGAAGCTGATCAGTGGTGGTCTCTTATCAAAAACATAAAGCCAAGAGGAGATATGGAAGATATGGAGTGGGAAGAGTTCATGGGAATAATATTTAATAAGTATTTCCATCGTTCCATGAGAACAAGAATGGAGAAGGATTTTCTCGAGGTAAAGCAGAAGGAGAACGATTCCATCAGAAGCTATGAGATAAACTTCACCCGAATTTCACAATATAACTATAGCTTTGTTAGGGACCCTAATAGAAAGGTTGATAGATTCTTTAGTGGACTACAACCTCATCTACAGAAGAATATATCTAATAGGGACTATGATAGCTATGAAGAAATATTTCGAAGTGCTATGAAAGTTGAACTGGAGTTTGGGGAGACACAGTGGTCTCACAAATCTAATGAGAAGAAGAGAGCTCTAGAACCAAGCCTGGGAAGTTGTTTTGATCAGGAAAGTGGTGGAAAAAAAATGCAACATGCCACATGTAATAAACGTGGGAATAATAATTTGGGAAACTACTTGATCAGAAGTGGTAAGTGCTACAAGTGTGGAAGAGAAGGCCATATTGCTCGGAATTGTCATTGTGATGTGAAGACTCAATTTCCCTACACTAATGACAGAGGAAAGATGGTTCTGGCCGTACCCAAAGTCCAATGATTCAAGTGTGGACAACTTGGTCACTTTGCTAATCACTGTCCAAATCTGAGGGTAGTGGATGGGAATCACCATCATCCTCAGCAAAAGCTAAGGGATCAAGGTCCTGATTTTTCTTTCAAAACAACTGAAGTTGAAGCTCCGAATGAAATGGTAGCAGGTACTCCTGTTGTCCTCTCAGAACTAGAAAGTACTTTTTCTGATTCTGGTTTGACACATTCCTTTATTTCCTCCAATTTTGCAAAGAATATAGAACCAATCCCCGAACTGCTAGAGGTAGAGTTGTTAGTAAAGACTCCAAGTGGGATTATCCATGCATCAACAGTGTTTAGAGACTCTAGTTTTTTACTTTAGTGAGCACAATCTTATCGTAAATCTAGTAGTCATTCCCATGATGGAATTTGACATTATACTAGGGATGGACTGGCTATCAGAGTATAATGCTAAGATCAAATGCAGAAGTAAGTAAATCTCAGTAGTCTTGAATTAACAACCTACAATTATCTTCCAAGGAGAGATATTCTGACCTGATCCTTGTCTAGAACCACCTCCTATAGCCTTCTTTATGGAGTTAATCGGTGAGGATGAAGAAGTAAAAGGGAGTATACTAATAGAATATGTTACGATTGTTCAAGAATACATGGACGTATTTCCTGAGGAGTTACTTGGACCTCCCCCAGAAAGAGCGGTAGAGTTCTCCATTGAACTCATACCTGGATCTCAACCGATATCAAAGACCCCATATAGAATGGAAAATGTTGATCTAGAGGTGTTAATGAATCAACTCCAAGACTTTTTGGAGAAGGGGTTTATCCGACCGAGTGTGTATCCTTAGGGAGCACCAGTTCTCTTTGTGAAGAAAAAGGATGGATCAATGCGGCTATGCATTGATTATAGAGAACTGAATGAGATCATAGTGAATAACAAATAACCACTTCCAAGAATTGATGATTTATTTGACCAACTTCATGGAGCTCAATTCTTCTCCAAGATTGATCTTCGATCTGGTTATCATAAAATGAGGGTGAAGAAGGGATATATTCCAAAGACTGCCTTCCGATCAAGATATGGGCATTATGAGTTTACTGTTATTCCCTTCGGCTCGACTAATTCTCCTTCTATTTTCATGGATTTGATGAATAGAGTCTTTAAGGACTACCTTGAAAACATTATGGTAGTTTTTATTGATGATATTTTGATATATTCAAAAAGTTGTGAGGAGCATGAAGATCATCTGAGGGTCATTTTGCAAACTCTGCGGAAGGAGAGGCTTTTTGGAAAGTTCAGAAAGTGTGAGTTTTGGTTACAAAAAGTGTCTTTCTTGGGGCACATAGTAACCAATTAAGGAAACTTGGTTGACCCTGCAAAGACAATTGTTGTGGAGGAGTGGCCTCAACCCCCAACAATAACTGAGATTCATAGTTTCCTTGGTTTAGTAGGATATTATAGGAGGTTTGTGAAAAACTTTTCACGGCTTTCTAATCCACTAACCGAGTTGACTCGAAAAGGGGTTAAATTCATTTGGACAAAGGAATGTGAGGAAAGTTTCTAAGAGCTAATGAAGAGATTGGTTACTGCACCTATGTTAACACTACCCTATATCGGAGAAAGATTCTTTATTTTTAGCGATGCATCTCTAAAAGGGCTTGGGTGTGTCCTCATGAAAAATGACAAGGTCATTGCTTATGCATCTCGACAGGTGAAGATTCATGAGCAGAATTATCCTAGGCATGATCTAGAGCTAGCGGCCGTTTTTTTCTCTCTAAAGATATGGAGGTACTATCTTTATGGGGAGAAATGTGATATATACACCGACCACCAAAGTTTAAAGTATATTTTCATGTAGAAATAATTGAACATGAGACAAAGGAGATGGTTGGAGCTTATTAAAGACTATGTTTGTTCAATTCATTATCACCCTGGAAGAGCAAACAAAGACGCAGATGCATTAAGAAAGAAATACCCTGTTGTTCTGGAAATAATGAGGATCCTAGGAGATCCCTTGAATAATGATCTAGTAAAGCTGGACATGGAAATTTTAAGGGAAGGGACATCATCAACCATCTCCCTAATAATTTCTCAACCTTAATTACTAGAGAGGATCAAGAAGGCTCAAAAAGAAGATCTTTTGTTGTAGGAGATGTTTGAGGCTGTGAAATATGGGAAGTTTCCTGATTTCAATATTGATCAAGAAGGTGTGATGAAATTTCGTATAGGACTATGCGTTCCATCTATTCTAGAGATAAAGAAAGAACTGATGGATGAAGCTCATAGCTCTACCTTCTCTATACATCCGGGAAGCACTAAAATGTATAGAGACCTTCGTGATAATTATTTGTGGGATAAAAAGAAGAGGGAGATTGCTGATTACACAACAAGGTTCCTGGTGTGTCAACAAGTAAAGGCAAAACGACAACTTCCTAAGGGGATATTACAACCGCTACCCATACCAGCATGGAAGTGGGATAATATCACTATGGACTTTGTCACTGGTCTCCCAAAAACTTCCAAAGGAAACAATGCAATATGGGTTATTGTGGACCATCTCACCAAGACTGCCCATTTTATATCTATTTGGGAATATTTATCTTTGGATCAACTTTCCAAGATATACGTGAAGGAAGTGGTAAGGATGCATGGGGTACTACTATCCATTGCATCAGATCATGATCCAAGATTCACATCAAAATTCGGGAGAAGTATTCAACATTCTCTGAATACTGAATTGAATTTTAGTATGGTCTATCATCCTCAAACTGATGTCTAATCTGATAGAACTATTCAAACACTTAAGGACATGCTGAGATTATGCTCAATGGAATTTAAAGGTGGATGGGATCAACACCTCCCATTAGTTGAGTTCTCATACGACAACAACTTCCATTCGAGTATTCAGATGGAACCCTATGAAGATCTGTATGGAAAGCGATGTAGAACTCATACTTTTTGGGATGAAGCTGGTGAGAGAAAGCTTCTTGGGCCTGATCTTTTGCAAGGGATGACAAAAAAGTTTCATGCCATCCAACAACACACAAAGGCTGCTCAAATTCGGCAGAAGAGCTATGATGACAACCGTCGAAGGGACTTGGAGTTTGGTGTTGGAGACAAAGTCTTCCTTCCAATTTCTCCATGGAAGAGAGTCATGCAGTTTGGGAAGAAAGGGAAGCTCAGCCCTAGGTACATTGGCCCCTATGAAATCCTTGATCACATAGGAGTAGCGGACTATCGTCTAGAACTTCCACCGAACCTAGCTCAAGTTCACGATGTCTTCCATGTATCTGTCTTGAGGAAGTATATACCCGACCCTTCACATATACTGAACCTAGAGGTGGTACAACTGGAACATGAACTCTCTTATGAGGAGCATCCAGTGGAGAACATAGACCGTAGAGACAAGGTTCTACGCAACAAGACTACCCACCTTGTGAAAGTGTTTTGGAGGAATCATAAGTATGAAGAAGTGACGTGGGAACCTGAGGAAACAATGAAGCAAAAGTACCCTCACCTTTTTGACTAGGCCTTTGGTTTAAAATTTCAGGGATGAAATTTCTTAAGGGGGGAAGAATGTAACGACCCAAGCTTTTTGAATAGTGTTTTATTTCTGTCTTAGCGATTTAATAGAGATGTTAATGGTCAATGAAGAAATAAGATTCGATGTCTTCCTCTAGTAGACTCGAACATTATAAATCCCACTTATCAGAGCTTGGGAAGGAGTTGGAATCTTTGGGCTTCGCTTTGGACCAAGCCCAAGCTGAACTCGAGTGGGTCAAGCTTGAACAGAGTCACCTAAGGGAGAAGTTCAAGTTAGTGGAGATTACAACTGGGGAAATGTTATCTGAGCCTCCCCAATATTCTCTCACCTTAGCACACCATACACTTAGGTCTTATGCTGGTGTTATAATGGGATATGTAACGAGACCGTAGCTACTTTGTGTAATCCTTTGAGATAAATAATATTGTGATTTCTTCCTTTGGTGAAGTTTGTGAATTTTCAGATGTCCGGATAAAAATAGGATGTATCTTATTGATGAATTTTAGAAAAAGGATATTTAAAAAATATTTTTTTAAACCTTAAATAATTAAAAATGTGAAATGATTTTCAAAAAATCGTCTTCTACAGTTGTGTTCAGTATGAAATTTAGAGTCTAATAAGATGAACTTAATTTTTGGTGAATAGTAAATTATGAATTGTGATTTTACGCTTAGGATTAGTAATATGACCAAATGGATTTGTAATATCACATAAATAAAATATTAATATAATTTAGGCACCTTGATTAAGTAATGAGATTCAATAAAATAGGTAAATAACTATTTTGGAAATTATTAGTTAAGTATTAGTTTTTTCTGGTGAATAGTATTTTTTATTTAAAAATTAAATTAAAAATACTTATAAAATTATTTTTATAAATTGGATTTCATTTTTGAATTTATAGCATCAATATTATGTTAAGGTGAATTTTTGGGATTTTTCTGGTAAAGTTGAATTTTTGGTGATTAGTGAATTTTCAGTTTAGAGTTTCGGGTGTTTAATGACATCATTAAGGATGTAATAATTATGTAATAATTCTGGTCGTCTTATGAATAGTAAGATAAGGTATGAGGTGTCCCAAGTGTTCAATACCATGGGAAAATACCATGGGCAAGCCCATGATTTTCCCAATACCACCAATGAGGTGTCCCTTTGCCATTAATGCCTTGTCCCCTCACTTCCCCTATAAATACCAAGCCATTCTCTCATAATTTCCATTCCAAAATCATATTGAACGAATTGATTGTCTCCTTACCTCCCAAGGAGTCCTCCCAAGGTTCCCCAAGCCCCTCGAGGTCCCAACATTTGAGTTTTAGGAGTTACATTTTAAGGTAAGGGATCCTACCTCCCTCTTTCTTTCCAAGTACTCTCTTTTATGTCATACCATTTATGCTCCATGTTCTTATGTTTGAGGATGTTATTTTATATTCATACTACTTTAAATTTCATGTTCATATGATGATATACCCCCTCTTTCTCTCATCAATTCATTTTAAGAATGTTTAAGTGGCGCAGTTAGGCTGCCGAATTTTTAAGGGATTCTTTCACCCTTCTGGTTTTCAAGTTCTATTTTCATGTCAAGTATTTCATGTTAATTTTTATTATGCTGGGGGTATGATCTATATATCTATCATTCTGATATTTTATGTTCATATTATGAGAGACCCTATTTGATCTCTTCAATTCATTTTTTATGTTTTAAGTGACGCCGTTAGGCTACCGAATTTTCATAAGAGAAATCTTATTTTTGTCTTCCTTCCATGTTTTTCATTTCATATGGTATGTATTTAAAATTTCATTACCATATTTTTATATCCTTTATATTCTGTCCCCCTACTGTTTTATGGATCATTTATGAGCGGGTGACCAATGTCCCCCTCTTTTCAATGTTTTCTAAAACCCTGTAACATAGCCGTTATGCTGCAGAATTTTCATCTCAAAATGTCTCTCTCTTTTTCTCAAATTCTTTTATTTTATTAATTTAATACTCAAAAATCTTTTTTCTATAGGGTTATTCACACACATATATATATATATATCAAAATTTTCTATTTTAATTCTGGTATTTACATACACGAAACCCACTTTCCTTTTTCATGGGTTTAAAATGACATAAAGATCATGTCTTAATAGGAGTTTTTAAAACGTTATGATTATGAAATGAAACCCATTTCTTTTATGATATATGGGTTATTTATGAAATATTTTATGATTATATATGTGTCTCATGTGATGATAAAGAATAATTTAAGGGTGCGCCCTGATAGCGCTCTAATGCATTGGGTAATGGTGTAACCACTAGATATTACAATTTTAACGATACCTTGGTGAATAATCTTGGTAATTTTCAAATGACATCTTGGGGATGGACCTTGGGGATATGTTCATTATTTTCTAAGTTAAATTTTGTAGCCACATACTCAAGTTATGAAATATGTTATTTTTATTATGATATGCCTCATGATTTTTTTCTCACACCTTAAAGTTCTTTTTCATGACTTTATTGATGTATCTCAAGTTCACAAGTTAAATGTTTCCCCTTGTTTCCCTTACCAGGACTTCTACTCACCCCTTTCTTTTGATGTATGTCCCCAGGTTATGAGATGTAGTAATGAACCTAGGATGAATATAAGGATAATCATTTCAAGTGTTTAAGAAAAATGTTTTATGTTTTCATGTTTTAAGTTCCTAGTTTCCAAGACACTAAACCTTAAAGATCCTCGTTTTTGTAAAATATAATGAAAAGTTATGATATTAAAAGGTGGGATTCCATAATGGTGGCACATTAACTAATCAATAATGGAATTTTTGAGCCATGGTCCACTGGTTTTATGGGGTTACACATTTATTTTTGTGATTAAATGGGTGACAATAACTATTTGTAAAGTTTGTATGACTTTATTAATATAGAAATATAAACCATATCATCAAACCATTATATAAAAACATGTCAAATTATGAATCTGTAGGAAAAACATGGTTATAGTTTCAAAAATTCAAATTGTAAATTAAAAAGTAAAGTACCTTTATAATTTGGTAATGAAAATGCATCCACCTAAACTATGATATATTATAAATTGAAATTGTTATTGAAAAATAATTCCTTTATTAAGGCTAGCACATCTATTATTTGGGAATTATGAAATTATTTTCTGAATACCTAAAATCACGACTAGAACCATGTGGGTGAGTTGGGGGATGTTTCTTATGAGATGAATCCAATAATATTGTTTTTAAAACCTTAGTTAAAATGTTTTAACCTTCATATGTCATATTATTATTTTTATTTATTGGTATTTAACCTTATGGGGGTAGATTTATACTAATGGGATGGTTTTTAATGTTTCGGTAGTCACTTATATGATTTTTAATATAAATGTATGCGGAAATATTACTCTACCAACCCCCATTAAATTAGTAAAATTATTTTTATCCTAATTTTGTTCATTATTACTTTGAGGATTCAGTTAATTAAAATTCTAATTACAAAATAAATAGTGTTTCCTCCCATATCTTGTAATTTTCATTTTCATTAACCAATGACTATTGTAAGAACATTATGGATCAATCAAATGGGTTTAAAAATGAAATTATGAGATAATTTTCTTAATACTACATGGAATCACCTATAACAAGTAAATAATACATTTTTCTTTCATAGATGGTACTATATATCCTTTAAACACAAGATTATTTATATGTTGTGATAAATAATCATCGTTTAAATGACATGGAATAAAAACTTTTAAGGAGATTATATCCTAGACAGTTGTTAGAGGGTTACTTTTAAATTTTACCATGAGAGTGGTCTTAGATGCGAATTTGAGAATTTACAGTGACCACTGATGATATCTTCCATGGTTGTGTTGGATATAGAGGTTTCAGAGTAAGGTATAACGACTATTTAATAATGAATTTGGTTTTAAAAGTTGATGCTTTGTTTAAAAATAGGGTTTTAGTCCATTGTCATAGAACCCCTATAAATGGTTAACTGGTAGAAATTTTAGATGAGTTTTAATCATGGTAAGTGATTTATGATGATTTTTTGAGTTGGGTAGGACTCTTATTTAATGAAATGACACCCTAGGTAGGTGGGTGGTTGTCTTGTAGTTAAACCTTAAGGGGGTGTAACTATATATAGATACCAAGTGTTTGTAAACCTTCTATCCACTTATTTTAACACTGTGACCCTTATAGGCTAACGAATATAATTTTTTTTTACTTGCACCTCCCTATAGTGAGTTCATAGGGGCCTTATATTCCTTGTAACAACATCCTTAAATGGTTTATAGTTCTTCTGCGAGGGACCTTAGGGGTAGGTGGATGGATCTAGTGGATCTATTTTTAAACATGATCCATAGGGATAAATGGAAGGCCTTGATTCCTTTAATTTAGTCTTATACCCTGGTAGTTCATCATTCAGTTTTTTCTAGAGAAACCCATGAGAGAGGTTGTCCCGAGGGTTTATATTTTCATTAAAATCAATGATCTTAGTTTTAAACCCATTTTAGATTGATGCATGGAAGGTGCAAAAGTTTTGTGTTATAGGAATAGAGATGCATTCGTTTTAAAGGAAGCACCTAGGGAGATTAGATATCTAAATTTGACTCTATAGGTAGGATCGTTACGGTGAATTTCCAAGTTCACTAGTGTTTTCGGTATAGATTATTTCATTTTAAAAAAAGATGCCTTGTGGTAGTTGGACATTTGATAAATCATAAAACTCTATGTGATCAATTTTGAAGAGGAGTTCCAAGGGAGATCCTTGAACATCTGTAACTGACATGATCTATATCATGGTAAACTTTAACCTACAGTAGAGAACTCATAGAAGTGTGAGTCGTGCCTTGAATTAGGTGGCAAAAGATAAACAATCATTGCATATGGAAAGTTTGGTTCACACTAGGGCATAGTTACTATTAAAAATTAAACATCAGTGAATGGATGGGTGAAAGTAAGGGACTGATTATTGTAGAGAGGCGACCCTTGAGGACATGGTGACCTATATATTTTGGGTAAATTAAATCAAGCAACCTTTGATAAGGGATAGTATGAAAATAAACTAGTTGATTTGTGACAATTTAACTATGGAAGTATTGTAACACACATCACTGGGATATATGGTTTTAGGTGTAGGTAGATGAATATATAGATCTATTTGAATTGATCATAGTTTGGATGGATCTACACACACTTATCGATAAAAATATTAGTGTATTTCTAGTCTAGAGGTGATCATGCCCCTATTGTTGACATCATTCTAGGTATTTTGAGAGAGTGTTGGATATACACCAAATATCTAACAAAAAAGGGTTTCATGGGTTGATGGAAGAACTCCTTAAGAGTTTCACTTGATGAGAGTTTTAGAGTATTCCATATGGTGTGTAGTAAGCCATCAGACCTTTAAAGATAGTTTCCCCTTGCTATATATTTAAATTGGTGAGCATTATAGAAGCTATTTTGAAGGTGTGGGAAAAAGTGTTGAGATACATTTATATTATCACTTAGAATGATCGAGTTCTTACCGACAATATCTGTTATATTTTGGAATGGGATGTGGTAACTAGGAAATAATTTTATTGTGGTGAAAAATAGGATTCTCCTAATGTGGGGTGTGGGACATCTATCGCCAGTGGGAGACCCTCATTTGAGAAGGTTTATTAGATCATGTGGTTTATCATTAGACAATGACTTTGGCTATCATATGTGGTTAATAAATGAAATAATGTATGGATGGAATTCATGATATATTATATTTATGGATTATATTATTAATTTGGGTGAAATCTATATATGGGAATTGAAATCAGAGTACCTTATGACGATCCATGGATGCTGGGTTAGGATGGTGTTGATTTTGGTGCAATAACTTGACAAAACATTTGTTTGGAGGGATGGTTCAGCTTAGAGATGCCACCAGAAGTCTAGTAAAAGGTTTAGTGATCATTATTTAAACAATCTCCCAAGAAATTGGGATAAGGTTTCAAAATTTGATTTTATTTATGTGTCAATTATATGATTCAAGTGTTTTTGTAATAGTTAACTGAAGGTGGTTGATCCAGAGTTCTCTCAAATATTTAGATGCAGTTGGTGAAGAATAACATTAGGCATACCATCAGGATTAGATGGGTGAAGCTTAAAGGTTCGATCGAGTATTTTTAAGGAAAATATGGTGTGACTAGGATAAGTTGGGTAAATTGGTATTCAATCTCTCTTTTAAATTTACAAACATGTTTGGAGTGCCGTTGGGTTGCCAATTCCTGATTTCAAAAGATAATTATGGTAGTGGGAGTACCCTGAATTAAAATTTTACATGGAAAGTTAGAGCCTATTGTGGGTGGAATAATAGGCTATATTATGTAAGAGATGATGATGTTTTCATTTATTAGGTTAAATAGGCTCAGTAAAGCATCTTCTTGGTCTCTTTTTGGTATTTACGAGCATTGGATTGTGTTTTAAGCAACATAATTATTGTATTCTTGAAATTCCTACTAAAGGAAAATTTTGCATTTGGAAATAAAATTCCACCACTTAAGTGGAAATTAATGACTTGATTAGGTTATATGATGTTTTATTTATTCACCAAGGCTTCTTATATATGATAAGGTATATGGTAGAGATACTGTGACATCCCATGTTTTGTACCGGGTTATAATTATAAATGGATTTGAAGTTTATATTTTGTTAATGGGATAAATCTTAAAATAATATTTGGAACATAAATATGAGAGTTGGAATAATTAAAAGTGTTTTTTTTATGGATGAGGTGTATTGATTGATAGGTTTCTTTAGGGGTTATATAAGTTTCAGGACTGTCAGACTCTAAAAACTCAAATTCAAGAGAAAGCCGACATGAGTGCATGGTTGGAACACCATTAGTGAAAACCATGTGGATCAAACTGTGTGATTTGTTTGTACATGGACACATTTTTTTTGAATCCATGTGAACCTATTGGGAAAATCCTGAACCTTGGTTTAGGGGTGTCACATGTTTTGTTTAGTTGTGGGATCGAGGCTGCACGACCACATGGGATGTCTATAGAAAACTACATATGGACCATATACGTTTTTCGTGATTTTCTAATACCATGAGCCTATCCTAGATGGTTAGTTCCACCTAACAAGTAGTGGCACATGGTTAGGAATACTATTAGTAAAATAATGTGGCCAAATAGTTAAACCCTTCTAAATGGGTGATTTTATAATTTTACCTATGTATACTTAAAATTTGGTTACCCCTCTTTCTTCCCTCACTACCTTACTGTAGCTAACCATTCACACCTGTCCTCCTCCTATTAATATGGTGAGTTCTACTTTATTCAATCTTATAATCGACCACTGTTCATAATGTTGGATGCATAGAGGTAACTCTAAGTCTCCACTTTCCTCACTTGTTTCTTTTCTTTTCTGAATAGAATGTTGTTTCTGTGCGACATCATTTTCTTCATTTATAGGGTGGTTTGGGATTATTATAATTTCTTCTATGTCAAATAAAACCTAATCCTTATAATGGATGGGAGAATAATTCTAAGAATGAGTTTGGTGGTCTATATAAATATCCCTCAAAACTACGTCTTTTATATAATATTACCATTGTACCACACAACAGACCTTCTATATAATAATCCTAAATTATGAAATAAATTATATTAAATTTTTTTATACCCCAACCTTGTTGATATTAGGACCTCTTAATATAGATGGAGTTCAAATACCTCAACCCAAACCACCGTTTAAGGTGAGTTTGATTACATTATTTTTAATGTTTATTATTTTCTACTCTATAAAACAACCGTTTTGGGTGTGTTGAGGATGAGTACATTTTGCATGATGACTTAGTAAATTTAATGGGTTGGATGAACCTTTAATATTTGATTACATAAATAATAATTTATTAGTATGAATGAGTTAATAAAATCAATTATAATGGATTTAGAATTGTTAAATGAAATTGGTAGTGATGAATTATATTATATAATGGGTGTTTCCCATAGAATTCAAGTTGTTTTAACATAATTGAATTAAAGTCGCATGTGTACTCACATGAACCATTTTATTTCTTAAAAATTATATGTTTAATAGCATGATACAAAATTGTATGTTGGCATGGATAATATCATGGCCTATAAAGAGACATATAAATTGTAATACTCAGGAATGGAGTACCTTATGAATTATATGACCTAGGCATGGAATCCGTTATTAATTATGATACTCATGCATATAATCCCATAATATTCATGAATCTTAGGCATGTCATTACTTATTAATTGTGATACTCTAGTATGGAGTCCCTTATTTCTTATTAAAATCAGGAATGAAATCCATCATTTATTATGATACTCAAGCATGGTGTGCCTTTTGAATTTTGATAGTAGATCATGGAATCCCTCATTTTTCATGATATTTGGGAAGAATATCCCTTATTACTATATGATACTCTTATAAATATGGATGGATTCCTCAGTTAAACCTCAGGTCCTAGATAGTATTGATATATATATATATATGGATATGTATATTTCACTATGTATATAGTTATATATATAAATACATATCTATATATAGATATGTATATATATACATATATATAGATGATGGAATGTAACAAAAAAACATTCTGGCTTAGGCCGATGCTGGTACAGTCGCCCAGGTGTCCATTGAGAAACCTATGCCCGACATGATTACTTTTATTTATGCATTGTTTTTCTATTATACCTGCACACTAATTTATTTTATATTCATGTACAATATTAAATTATAAAATAATGGTGGTGGCCTACTAAGTTTTACTGACACCCTTCTTAGGACATATTGGGGTACCTAAACATACCTCTTGGTTACATGATTAGGATCATGAACTATTCTTGCTTACTTTCTATTAATATTTGTGGACGAGTAATGGGAATGGGAGCTTATGAGTATCAATTGATCATGTACTCAGGTTGTCTTCTTGATTTGGAGTATTTTATTTATTTATTAATTTTATCATTCTATACCCGTTTATATATTTCATGTTTCTTGTGCATTGTAACATGTTCAGGCATTATTATTAGTTCGTTCGTTATTGATTATTAGTCATTATTATATTTTGATTATATTATTTATTATTTATTTAGTTTTATTTATTACTGATATAGAGTGTATTTTATCTCCACTATATGACCTTCAGACCCTTTCTACTTGTAAATGACCTATATTGTATTGGGAGGCATGCATAAGGTCATGTGGGGGTGGGATCAAGGCCTCGTTTAAGTGGATTTCAAGTCAGGTTGTTATACACAACACTTATTGAATTTTCTATATTGATAGAATTGTCTTTATTCTGAATTTATCTTCTAATAAAAATGACATCTTCAGCTTCTAGTAAAACTAGTTTTAGTGAACTACTTTTTTCATTTGCAAATACATTTTGTAATTTTCAATCAGCCAATTTCAGCTAGTTTTGAATTTAGTTCATCAAATATCTAATATTTACATATTCTGGATTCACCATTAATGGGATCTCTTCAATATCATATTTTACCACTAGTGCATAAACACTTTCTATAGGAAGTGATTCTTTGTCCTTCAACTCATTTTCTTTATCTTCAAGATTAGGTCAACAATAAACGATTGTTTATATCCTACTTTTTTTAACTTCAGTGAGTGTCTCTCTAACAATCAAAAGCATTTACATCCATCTATTCTTCCTTACTTTCATTGGAATGAGTCTTACATATTTATATATTAGATATAACTTCTACAATTTTCCTTCTTACAATGGTTCCCTTATCCAGAATAAGAACATTAGGTTGAATTACTTCCAGAACTTCCATAAGAAACTTTACCTTTAAATTACTCATTTAATTTTCCACATACTATTGAAAAAAATAAATTATATCATCATCATCATAATATTATGGGTACTTCACCAAAAAACTATATTTTCCCCATGGAATTATAACCCAAAATACCTAACCTTTTCCTTGTAAAATGCATAACCATTGTGATCATAAATTTTGACCATTTTAGAATATTTGAGACAATACATTTTAATAGAGGAATAAATGTGGGTGATTTGTGTTATAGCTTAAAAATAATTTTTAATTAGTTGATAAAATAACATTGAAAATATTAAATAGATAAAATAGTGAAATATGAAAGGTAATTTTTGTGCCGAAAATGCAACCTTTTCCCTTTAGTAAATTAACATAACATTGAAGCTTTTGGAGAACCAACCCAACATCAGAAATCCAGAGCAGTAATGTGTAATTGATTCTATAGTGAAACATTACAACATGTTAATAGTATGGAAATTTTAACTTACTTTTCAATTTTATTTATCCATTATTTATAGATGAATTAAATATAAAAAATTCATTCATCAAAATATAAAGGATCTTATTCACATGGGTGTTTCTTGAATTATCTCCACACCCTTTAATAATAAAAGTTAGATATAAAACATGGAAATATGATTGTTACCTTAGTTTGAATATTGTGTATCTAATTATTATATTTCAATTCTTAAATGAGAATACTAATCAATGTATATTCCTAGTTCATCCCAGTAATACGGTAGGAACGTTATGGAATCCTCATGTTGCCTGTATGATAATATGTTTCTACATATCATATCTTCATATAAACACAAAATAGTTCATTATTGTAACATATATTTTTTTTAATATTTTGATAATGAAGAATTATATTTTCTTTACAAATCTCAATAAATAATATATAAAAATCACTGAAACCAATTCAAAAAGATATTTTATCATTTATAATTAATTATCAAACATTAATAATAGAGGTAATGAACCTATTAAATATATAATAAATAGAAAATTAAAAAACTTGTTTGAAACGAAGTTTCACAATGATAATTACATTTTTATGACCTCCCATTCTTATAGTGAAACTCCATGATAGAATTATACTTTATAACCTTTCATTTTTTATGTGTGTAGAGAATCAAAATCACTTTATATTGTAAAGTGATGTTTCTTATTAAACAAGTTTTTCTGACTACTTATAATCAAAATTAAGAATTCCTATAATTCATATTTAATAAATAATAACTTTATACTGTATCATGTGAAATCATCCTGAGGTATCCATTTAACATGTAATACCCATCCTGTAAGAATTCATTATTTATACTCTAGTGGAAACCAAGCTCATAATATGTAGGTGATCTCTAAATTCTATAATGTGTTATGAAGGCATGACTCATTTCTTCTCATAGTGATCAATTTGTTACACATAAAACATGCATTTCTTCTAAAAAATAAATTTCAAATTCCCCAATATGATGATATTATAAAACTCATGTCTATATAGCTTGTTTTGTATATCATATTCTTCATGAAAAACATTAGGAATTTTTATATGATAAAATATGATTTATGTATTGCATAATATTTAAGTGTGATTTCAATGAATATCATAATTCATATATTATGTAAAATGGAATATATATTTCTGCATTTCCATCATAATTTTCATATTTCAATAAAATCTAATATATTAATAGAAAACCACATAAGAGAAATTTCCATGAGGGTAAGATATAGAACATAAGATTAATTTTTATAAGGATGAAAAACTATATGATTACAAAATGTAAGAGTTATATTAATTAAGGATAAATGAAAAAACCATACGAGTAAATAATGTAAGTGTCATATTTCATTATGATAAATTAAAAAAATCACAAGAGTAAATAACACAAGTGTAATATTTTGTAAGGATAAATGAATAAACAATAATATTAAATAATTTAAGAGTAATATTCAATAAGGATATATGGAAAAATCATAGTTTTAAATAATGTACAATTCATTTCAACATAGAATTAAGGGAAAAAAATAAACAAAATAATAATAAAAACAGAAATAACAAAGAATAAATATCAAAGAATAATAGATATATATAATATAATTTTCAAATAAAATTAAAAATTTTTAGTAATCCACTATAACAATGTTAAACTATAGTAATATACCCCATTTTTGGAAATTTAAAAAATATGAAATTTGAAAAAACACAAAAATTTCATTTGTTTTGTATATATCAAAATATTTTAAAATAGGTGAAATTATGATCTAAATTTTTTGTCAAAATAGCTTATTAAAATAAAATATATTTTTTATAAAGTAAACTAATAAAACAGAAAAAATTATAAAAAAATATGAAGAAAAATTTCTAAATTTCTATAACCAAAGAAAAATTAAGTTGAAAATATATAGTATGATTATAAGAAAAACTAAAAGAATTACCCCTTAAACTTATAAAAATATTTAAATGATAAATTATTGTAAGGTAATAAAATAAGAAACTCACACTAAATACATACTTCAATTTTAATGATATAATGATAAAATTAGAAAATCTTCCCCTTAGTTTTTTCTACCCATCTTCTCAAATATTTATAAGAGTGAGTACAATGCTAGAGAAATCATCATTAAAACAATGAATCTAAAAATTCTCCTCCTCTAAAGATTTAAAAACTAACTATGTAGATAAAAAAATATTAATGATCTTAATATAATTATAGAAATATATTGAATGGACAAATATAGTATTTAAAGAATTAAATGTAGCCAACTGTGTCCACATGTTTCATAAAATCATGGAATACAGTAATAATAACATGCTCAATGGAAAAAAATTAATAATAGATAAGATCATGATAAAGAACCATATAGTTAAAATAATAATGGGTATGCATACAGGATAAAACAAATATTATTACATGGACATAAAGGCTGGATTTGGTTCAATGGGATTTAAATATGACCATGATGTAGAATAGTTAGTTATTTTAATATTGAAATCAAATTTAGATAGAGAATACTTTAAATGAACTAGATATTGAACATATTATAAAGATATATTCATTATATAAATAAAAAAACGAACCACACTTAAAATAATTGATAGATGAAATACCTCTATGTTCACCATTTAAATTCTTTATACATCTATGGTAATCTACCAAAAAATCCAATACAATTCTTATTTAGCTTAGATCTAGTCATATTTTGTAGTATCATAAAATCAATCAATCATTGAATTTTAATGGTGAAATTAGATAATGTTTCCTTTAATATTTTTAATTTAAATCAGAACATACCATTATCCTTTTTTCTTAGCTTCCAAATTATCACACACCATTTCATTAAAGATGATATAAATTTTATTCAATTTCTTATTCTTTTCGTTAAATTCTAATTTTATTCTTGGGGATTAGAATTTTTAGAATTAATATTTTTATTATCTTTTAAAAGATTTTTGTGATCTTGTGATCCATATTTAACTTCATGTATGCATATCTAATTGTAAAATAAAATATCTTATAAGTCATCAATTTTCTTCTCATGTTATTTGAAACCAGACTTAGAATATTAGAGTCATTATAATGAAAGACTGAATTATAATTAGAAATATCATCTATGATTAAAAATTGGAAAAAATTTTGATATTCACTTTTAGTATCCCATAAATCACATAATGAATATTATGGAGAAGGAGGATATGTTACATTTGGTTGTTTTGAATTAAAATATAGTTTAGTAATTTCCTTGATAATCATAGACTCATTACTTGAATTTAAACTTTCTAAATCATTCAAGGTTTCCTTAATATTATCCTAAATCTTGTTGAAATTATTTTCATTCCTTTTATTTTTCATCCTTTAAAAATTAGTTTTTATGCATTATTTCTTCTTGAACTTGTAATATGTAAGATCTAAATTATTCAAATTTGAATTAGAACATCCTTTCCTTTCATCATTATTTTAATTTTGTATTTATATTATTGACCAATTCTTCTTAAAATTCTTGTAAAATCCTTTCTAAATCCTTGTTATCATCTAATTTCCAATATTTGAAGAACCTTAATGAATCTAAGATCTTGATGAGAAAATAATAGTTTTGAGTAAATACCATTCGTTTTGTCATCTTCTTCATTTTCAATGTTTTTATAATTAATATTCCACCAAATAAGAAATATAATAAGATAATTACGTGTATACACCATGAAAATGTTTCTTTCATTAATGTAATACTAATTTACATGCCATTTATTTGGTAGGGTTCTCAAAAATTATTCAATAATTCATGTATTATCCAATGATTCTACGAGATAAATCATTCAACACATAATTATTGTGAATATATGGAACATATAATTGATATATTATTATTCTCCTATAAAACATTCTTGATATTATGATCATATTAGTCAATACTTGGTTCTTTTTGAGATTTCTTTTCAGTAATGTTTAGCTTTCAATATTCTTTATTTTTCTTGAGTAAATTTTCAAGCTAAATTATGAATAAATACACTTCTTCTGATAACACATTACAAAATAATCATAAATATAAAATATAAAACACAATTAACAACTTCATATCCAATCATGAAATCTGTAAAATTATTCGTTTTTTTAAAGGTTATATCATGATATTTTAGTGACCAATGATAAAGTGCTTTTAGTAATATTCCATTTAAGCTTGTGAGTACCCCTAGTAATTAACATTAAAGTGAGGTGGTCTGTAAGGATTCAAAACATCATTTTAGTTATGACCTTACAATTATAATTTTGGTATTCCCCTTAGACGGTTATTTTTAGGATAATGGTCATTTACAAAATATAAATGAAAAACGATGATGATCTGATTATAATTTATTATCCCAATATACTGATGTAAATGAAAAGAGATTTGGGGAATTTTAAATCTCAAATAAATTAAATATATTAAAATATTAATGAAAGAAGTGTAATATTGAAATATTTAACAATTCAACCATAAAAAAACTTTTACCAAATAGGTCTTTAACATCACTAAAAATGGCCTTTATTGGAACTAGAGTGGTGTTGACTACTGGAGAAAGATTAAAAGCCCTAGTATTTTATCACTACTAAAAAATCACTGATAAAGGGTTCCTTTATTTTCTATTTTAGAAGCACTGAAAAAGGAAAACATTTATCAGCTCTTTTATTTAGCACAGATAAAGGGAACCTTTATCATCACTTATAAAAGTGTCGATAATGGGTACCTTTATCAGTGTTTGTAAAAGCAATTATAAAGGGTAATACTATACTGTATTGTAACAACATGCTACAGAACCATTGAAGTGTGCTGTAACAAGAAAATGCATCACCATAAACACCACCACATATCAATAAAATAAAATACAAATACAAAATTTAAATTAAATGAAATTCACAACAAAAATACAAAAAAATTACATTATAGAAATTTTCAAACAATGGTTTATATAATTACATAGGTATAAATTATCACATACAATCAAAAACATCAATGTTCTTTTCTCTTATGATCCTGACCTCAACTTATGATATGTTTGAACAAAACACCCATTCTCAAGAAAAATAACATACCTATATAAGAAAAAAAATCTTATTTTACTAATAATATAAATAAATAAATTAATAAAAAGTGTTAATTAAAAAATACTACAAGTCATACCAGGAACACTGTATATCAAATTGAGTTACAGTTGATTATTACACATCACACCAATTCTTGTTAGTATTTAAGAATTATATCTATGTAAATTAATTAAATATGTACAAAACCCATGGGGCGCAGGTGACTGTAGTTGGGGTTTGGGTTAAGTGGTAAGCACCCCGTAATACTACATGGAAAATGGGGGTTCAAAACCCATGGGGTGCAGGGTACTGTAGTAGTACTGTAGCGGCACTGTAGTAGTGGCGGCACTGTTCATCAGCGGGTACTGTAGCGGCGACAGGGTACTGTAGCGGCGGCAGGGAACTGTAGCGGCAGTGATACTGTGCGGTACTGTAGCAGCAGGTTACTATTCACAGAATGTGAATTGGCCTTAGAATTTGGGCCTACGAGCTATGTAATGGGCTACAAGCCCACTGGGCCTTTGAGCTATGTAATGGGTTTCCCTCTACCCAGTTAAAAGAGGACTTTGCTTTGATTTAATAATAAAAATGAGGCTTCGACCCCAAACTTTAAAAAAAATTAATTAAATATGTACAAGATAAATCCCAATGGGAACATCCTAGTGGTTGTATCCTATGGTGGTGTTTAGCAGGTATTTATTTTGAGGCTCCCTGTGTGTATTTTGGTAGGTTTTCAATTTTTTTCCCTTCCCCTAACCAATGTAACATAAACAATCATAAGATAAAAAAGATAAGGGAATAAATTTATTAATATCTGGTAGAATGATGAGAAAACAATCTAGGATCCATTTCTTTTTTTGGTGATGTGATGCGTATTTTAAACTAAAATGAAACTTACATATTGAAAATACTCACTTGGAGTCATACTAGTCACACTATGAATCAAATTGAGGTGTGTATGATTCCAACACATATCAAATGACTTATGGATCATTTTCTAAATGTATCAAATAAATATGATTGTTTTTTCCCAGTTTTTGAGTATGTTAGTTTTATTTTTTACTAAAATGTCATTTTAAACAAGAAACACACACTTTGACTCGTACTGGTCACATCGTGTGTCGATTTGAGGTGATATTTATTCCTACACTTTAAAAATTACTTTTGAATTGTTTTCATAATTTATCAAGATAGTTTGAGTGCATTTTATTGGTTTTCAGTGAGGGGAACTTTTTGAACAAAAACATCAATTTTAGATCGATAACATTCGCATTGAGTCATATCCGAAACATCATATATTGAATTCAGGTGAAGTTGATTCCTATATGTCAAAAATGTCTGATGGATCATTTTAATAATGTATCAAAATAATATAAATGTATTTTCTCTTATTTGAGTTGGCCAGTTGTCCTTTTTTGTAAAATTGATGTCAATTTTAAATAAAAAGATGAACTAGGTGTCATACCAGTCACACCGTGATTAGTATTGAGGTATTTATGATTCTTAAGCTTCTAAAATTATTTATGGATTGTTTTTATAATGTATCAAAACAATATGAATGCATTTTATTAATTTGGAGTATGTCAATTTTCTTTTTTATTAAAATTTATTTTTAAAATGGAAACACACACTTTGAATCATACTGATAACATCATGTATTGGTTTGACATGAGCCTAATTCCAACATGTCTAGAATGATATATGATTATTTTTCCTAAATTTCTATGAAAATCCAAGCAAGTTTTCTCAGTTTTTAGTGAGTGACACTTTTTGAACTAAAAGGTTGATTTTAAAATGATAATGAACACATTGATTCATACCGGACACATCGTATATTGGATTGAGGTTATGATCATCATACATATCAAATATAAACTATGGATTATTTTCCTAAAGTATAAAAGCATTCAGAATGCGTTTACTTCTTTTTGAGTTGGTCAATTGTCCTTTTTACTAAAAGTGATGTCAATTTTAAATAAAAAGACGCATTTGGATTCATACCAGTCACACTGTGCATCGTATTTAGGGGAGGATTATTAATTAACATATCAAATGACTTATAGATAATTTTCCTAGGGTATAAAAATAGTCCTGATGTATTTTCATAGTTTTGAGTACATCACTTTTTCTTTTTACTAAAATATCATTTTAAACTAGAAACACACACTTTGACACATACTGATAACATCATGCATCAATTTTATGTGAGACTTATTCATAAACATAACAAATTATTATTAAATTTTTCCGAAATTATTAGTAATATTGTAGTGTGTTTTCTTGGTTTTTAGTGAGTGACACTTTTTGAACAAGAATATCAATTTTTATCTGGTAACCTGTAAGTACCCATTTGGAGCAATGAACCACTGAGAGGGGGGGGGGGATGAATCAGTGGTACCCCTTTCTCCCTTTTTAAGTTCCCTTAATATTGAGAACAACCTTTGTCTCCTGTTAAATATATAATTACCTTCTGAGAAAACAAACAGGCACACATCCAAAAGAACACAACAATTTACAAGGTTCACTATTCAATAAGAATAGCTATATCCTTGGTATGGTTGGAAACAATCCATCACCATGCAATCCACTAAGAAAACAATCCTTGGATTACAACGAGTAGGATATACCCTTACACTCGTGAAGATCCGTGAAACAATCAATCCAGTGCGTGCACACCCTCTTAGCATAATAGGGCAAAGTCTCTTTTCTTGTAACAACTTATGTTACCTACACTTCCTTTAAAATGAACAAGTGTAAGAAAGTTCTGGACACATCTTAACATCCTTACCCAGAAGAATGGAAAGGTCTCTTTAGACTTGAGATAGATCAATTATAGTTTGAACTTCCCATTCCAAATATCCATTCCGAATTCTTCACTCTGAATTTTCTTCTTCACTCAGAATTTTCTTCTTCACTCTGATTCTTCCATCCGAGTCTTACTCAGTCTGAGAAACTCAATACGGTGACAGCCATTACTGATTCCCCATTTCGAATATCCACTCCAAACTTCCAATTCCGAATCTCCACTTTGAATTTTCCTCAATTCAAGAGACTCAATACGGTGTCAAACAGTATCAAATTCTTGTTTCGATTGAAACCACAAGGAAAATCTGTCAGCCAAACAGTTTTCTCTCTCTCTAGATTATTAGAGCTTCTCTCACTACTTCATCATCACACTTTTACTTTGTACTCTGATCTCCTTTTATAGGTGCTCCAAAGCGTGCTTAGGCAGAAAACCAAAATATTTTTCGGCTCACTTAAATTCACCCAAATCTTAATTTCTCCTGAAATCTTGGAGTAATTAAGACTTTTCAATGCTTATAGAATCTTCTAGAATCTTCTTCCACTTCTTATTGATTTAGAACTTTGGCCTTTTCCGGATCTGACCTTTTTACACAAGTTTCTCAGTATCACATTCTCAGATCCTATCATCTGTCTTCTCAGCATCATATTCTCGGATCCATCCTTCCTGATTGTCCAGAATCACTTTCTCGGATCCATCCTTCCTGTGTCTTCGGCATCACTTCAATTCTCAGCATGACTCTTCGCCTCTTCTTCGACATGACACCATTTCACTTCTCGGTATGAATCTTCATCACTTCTTGGTATGGATTTTAATTACTTCCTCAGCATCACACCATTTCAATTATCAGCATGATTCTTCTTCATTCATCGAAACCAAAGATTTCGAATTCTCAGTATGACTCTTCTGGTTCTTGGTACGACTTCGCCAGTTCTTGGTATGATGTTCTGGTTCTCGGTATGACTTTTGGTTCTCAGAATGGCTCTTCCTGATTCTCATAATAGATTTTGGTTCTCGATATGACTTCTTAGATTCTCGGTACGACTTCAGGTTCTCGGAACGGCTCTACCTGATTCTCAGAACAACTTCACCAGATTCTCTGTATGACTTATCGATCCAATTTTTTCTTGAATCTTGAGTACTTGCATATACTCAAAAATTAGAGTTACAAAATAGCAAAGCATCATCAAAATTAGTGCCTTCACATCTCTTATCAGCCAGCTTTCGAGAATTTGCAATTTCCCTTTTCCGAACTTCTCAATTTCCAGACTCCAAATTCCAGACTCCGAATTCTTTGAACACCAGGTTCCGAATGTTCAATATTCTCGGTTCCGAATCTTCAAAATTCTAGCTTCCGAATTATTAGAAATTCAAGGGGTCTTTCATTTATGAAAACTTCCTCAAGATCAACATAAGACATTCTATGCAAACCATCTCTTCCTTCAGCATGGTCCTAAGAATCTCCCCTTTGGATTTTGTTGTCAACCAAGTTTTCATAAATCACCAAACTTGGAAACCACAAGCAATGGATTAGTTATCAATAATTCTAAGCCAACGTGAGCTAACTCATTATAGGAAACAAGAATCATTGAAAGCAAAACCATGATGTCCATAGGTAGTGAAAATGATATCTTCACCTTCATACTTCCTGTAAACAACTTCAAGTTCTTTCCTACAACCACTCTAACAAATAGTTAAAATAGTTCACATACACAAACAATGCGGAGTTCACAACTTACCCACAACTCTCTCTTTGAACAATAGATTTATCATACAAACAACTTATCCCCCTTGAAAAAACAATCCAAAGGTAAGAAGAGAGAGGGGACGGTACAATATACCTTAGCCTTGAAGAGAGGGAGGTTGGACACCCATGTTCAACCTCAATCTTGAGAATGATTCCTTTGGAAGAGGTTTCGTGAAAATATCAGCAACATGTTTAGTAACTGAAACATATTCAAGTTTAAGTTCATTCTTTTCAACATGCTCTTTGATGAAATGATATTTCATGTCAATATGCTTTGAATGAGAATGTTGGAATGAATTATTGGTAAGATTAATTGTGCTTTGATTATCACAGCCCAAGAGCAAGGACAACTTCACTTCAACTAACAAATCTTACAATTGTGTTTTCATCCAGGTAAGTTGAGTAGCGGCCATGGTGGTAGAAACATATTCAGCTTCACCTGTACTGAGTGTCACAGAATTCTGCTTCTTCGAGAGCCAGCCAACACAACTTTTTCCCATAAAGAACACTCCACTAGATGTGGATATTCGATCATCAACATTTCCTGCCCAATATGAATCTGAGTAGCCAAACAAATAAATGTTATTTGAATCACTTTACTTGATTCCGAATTCTGCTATGCCTTTTATGTATCTAAGAATTCTTTTTCCAGTAAAAGATGTGATTATTTAGGAGCACTTTGGAATCTTACACATAAGGTAACAACCAACACAATATCTGGTCTTGATGAAGTTAGGTACAATAAACTTCCAATCAGCTTTCAATATTATTTTAGATCAATCTCTTTTCCTTCATAATTTTTTCTTATCTTTGTTCCCACTAAGATGGGAGTTGATACAGGTTTTGAGTTTTCAATACTAAACTTCTTGAGAAGTTCCTTAACATATTTTTTTGGGAGAGAAAAATGAATTCTTTCTATTGCAAGATTTGTAACCCAAGAAAGTATATAATTTCACAAAACAAGGATATCTCAATGAAATTCTTCATTTCTTCATCAAACCTTTCACAACTTCTTTCATCATTACCACAAAAAATAATGTCGTCAACATAGACAATCACAATGAGAGAAAGTTCTTTTCTTTCCTTGATGTACAGATTACTATCAAATCTTCCTTTATTGAAGTTCATCTCCTTTTAGAAAGTGTCCAGTTTGGAATACCATTCTCTTGGATCTTTCTTTATCCCATACAAGGCTTTCTTCAACCTGCACACATAACATTCACTCTTCCCAACAAAAAAGCCACATGGTTGCTCAATATAAACTTCTTCTTTGAGATCACCATTAAGAAATGCGAATTTAAAATCCATTTGAAAGATTTTGTAGCCTCATTGTGCAACAATATCAAGAAAGATTCGGATAGTTTCTAATCTAGCTACCAGAGTGAAAGTATCTTCAAAGTCAATTCCTTCAATCTAAGAGTAGCCTTTACAAACCAATCTTGCTTTATTTCTAATAACTTCACCTTCTTCATTCAACTTGTTCCGGAAGACCCATTTGGTGCCAATAATGTTCTTATTTTCAGGCTTGGGTATGAGTTCCCATGTGTCATTCTTTTAAATCTAATCCAATTCTTCATTCATTGCTTGAACCCATTCCGGATGCTCAAAGGCATCTTTAATATCATTTGGTTCCACTTTGGAGTACATGGAAGTATGTGATATGGAATTACTTGTTCTTCTTGTTTGAACCATGTGACGTTGATAAAAAATTATGTTCCGAGCTTGGACTTGTTTCATCAACCTTGGATAAGTTTTTCATGTGCCTTCCTCATCACTTGATATGGCTGAATCCGATTCTTCATCTTGATTAGGATTACAATTCATTGCATCCTTATCAGAATCATTAACTTCATCTTTATTATCTTCCTTGTCTGTCTCGACATGCTTATCTTTCCCTGTATTTTCAATGACTTTTACATCAACTGCATCCACCATTCTTTATGTTTCTTTGTTAAAACATCTATAGCCTCTTCCTTCTAGTGCATAACCAAGAAAAATTCCATCTTCTCCTTTCTGCTCGAACTTTCCTCTGTTTTCACCTTTCTTCTTTATAATACATGGGATCCCAAAAACTTTATCATGCTTCATACTTGGATTAATACCATAGAAAAGTTCATATGTAGTCTTGTTTGATTGGGGCCTCTAGAAAATTCGATTTTGAATATAAACATATGTACTTGTAGCTTGCCTCCAAAAGTAATGAGTAAGGCCATGTTCAAGCAACAAGGTTCTTCCCATTTCTTCCAAGCTTCTGTTATTCCTTTCAGCAACCCCATTTTGTTGAGGTGTATATGGAGCACTATATTCAACCTGAATTCCATGCTTATCAAGGTAGTCTTCAAATTATTTACTTCTATACTCACCACCATTATCTGTTTTCAACTTCTTCACAGAGTACTCACATTCTTTCTTAGCTTTTCTTCTGAAGATTTTAAACATTTTCAGGGCATCTGACTTGTGCTTCATAAACATAACACATGTAATGAGAGTAAAATCATCAATGAAGGTGATGAATTACTTGTCTTCATTTGTTTATTGTTTTCTCATCAGCCCACATATATCATAATGTATTAGTTCAAGGAGTTGTTTAGAACAAATGTAAACCTTCTTATGCACAACACTTGTAATATTTCCTTTCTGAAAGGTAGTGCAACACCAATGTCTTATTCTTGGAAAATCTGGAATATCTCGAACATTGTCCCTTTTATATAACTTGCTCATATTTCTCTGACACATGTGTCCAAGTATTCTGTGCCACAACTAATTTTCTCCCACTATGCTCATGTAACAAGTGTTTTGTGAATTTCCAACCTGAAACAGATTACCTTTGGTTCGTTGTCCTATTGTAACAATCTCCCATCTTCTTCACTTTTCACAATAAATCCATCTTTCTTGAAGAAAACTTTGTTACCATCACCACACAATTGTGATACACTCAGCAAGTTGTTCTTGAGTCCATCAACATACATAGTTTTCTTGGACTTCAATTTTTCCTTCCCAAGGATGGCTGATCCAACACCTTTGTTTTTTAAAGATTCATCATTGCCAAATGTCACAGTGCCTTCTTTAAACTTCTTCATATTCTTTATAAACTTCAAGTCTCCTGTCATATGTGAAGAACACCCACTATCAAGTATCCGAGTTCATTCTTCCTTTGTAACTTTTAGATAAGTTTCAACAACAAGAGCTTTTTCTTCTTTAACTTATTTCTTCACCTTCGTCTTCTAAGAATTAATAACTTTTTGTTGAGCTAGTAACATCATAAGAAACCCTTTTGAAAGGGGTCCAGGTTGCTCACACCTTTCACAAATGGTCTCTAGAAACTGGAACCTATTTTCTGTCTTGACTTTATTCTTCTCAACTTTCTTCAAGGAAACCTTCCCACTCTTCTTACTTTGAGGATATTGACTCCCCCTCAATCTATACCTTTCATAACTTGTGGGGTGGTGGTAATAATGTTTATTAAACCAACACATGTTTTCTGTATGCCCAAATCCACCACAATACCAACAGTACCCATAGAAGGAGTACGTTCGTCTAAAGCTTTTTTTCTGATACTTCTTTGTTGCTCTTTCTTTAGCCCCACCAACTATTCATTTGTTAGAAAGATTTCTCTGGTGTAATTCTTCCTTTTCTGATTTTGCTTGTTTTTCACCATTGTTAGACTTAGGTTTCCTTGAAACTTCAGAGTTCCTAGTAACGCTGGTCTTGGTCCCATAAGTAACTTTCTTAGCTTTCTTCTTCACAATAACCGCTTTATTCTTTTGTTGAATTTTCTCAAAATGTGGTTGTTGAGAGCCTTCACCAACATTAGTAGTTGAGTTTTAAAAACAAATGTTTTTTTATTCAACTTCTGAGAGCTTCTTTTGAACGAGTTCTAATTCTTCCTCTTTTGCCTTCAGCTTACCTATCATGTGCTCAGTTTGGTTTTTCTCATCTTCAAGACACTTCTTCAAATATTCAAGTTCTTTCTCAAGTTTTTCTTTAAAATTAGCTTGATTTCATGCTGAGGAAAATTCATCTTCCAACTGTTTTTAAGTTTCTCTTGCCTTCTAATCTTCCTTAAACATTCATTCAATTATTCTTTCAGATGCATCTCAAGCTGAGTTTCTTCTTCTTCTGAGCTGCTGCTTCCGAAATCTTCATCATTCACTGTTGCAATGAAAGTATTCTCAACACCATGCTCAACTGATTTTTCAGATTCATCATTAGTTTCTTCATCTTATTTATTTATGGATAGAAGGATTTTTCTTTTGGATTTGAAGAACTTCTTTTATTTCCCTGATTTTCCTTTACCACCCTGCTTCTTCCATAACTTTCTTGGATTTCTTTCTTCTTCATCACTGTCTTCTTCATTCTCCCTTCAAGGAAAGTTAGCCGCAAAGAGGCCAATGTCTCCACATTCAAAACACTTCAAGGGAAGTTTTCCCTTGTATTTACCTGTTCCTCTTTTAACATTTTTTGAAAACAAGGACAAAATATCGTTAAGATTTTTACATACCTCACATTCAGAGTCAGAGTCACCACTATCTTCTTTAATCAAGATCTACTTAGACTTCTCATTCTTTATGGCCTTGAAAGATAATTCTCTGTCAACATTTGTCTTGGCCTTCATATCCTTTTCCCTTCTCATCTCATAAGTAATGAGTGTGCTATGCAAACCATCAAGAGATAAGGTTTCTGAGTCTCTATCTTCTAATGAAGATACCTTGGCATCAAATTTATCAGGAAGAATACTCAAGATTTTTTCCACCACAGTAGAGTCTTTCAGCTCTTCACCAAGACATCTGATTGTACTAACAATATCGTTCACCCTGGTGAAGAAATCCCCAATAGATTCATGCTCTCCCATCTTCAAGTCTTCATACTTCAACTTCCAGATTTGAAGTTTTGACTTCATGAATTTTTTATTGCCTTCATATATGTTTTTCAGTTTGTCCTATATAACTTTGGCTGTGGCCACTCCTTTCACTCTCAAGAACTCACTTTCAGAAAGTGAAGACAATATAGCAATCTTGGCTCTTCCATCATTCTCAAGAAACTTCTTGTCAACAGGTGTAAGAGGAACATTGTTTTCAATGGGGGGAAACCCAATTGTTGCAGCTTCAAGAACTTCATAACTAATAGACATGAGATACGGTAGCATTCCATCCTTCTGTATGTCATAGTTCTTCACATCAAATACAAGAATGCCTTTATTGTTCACATAATTAATATTCTCCATCAGCAAGGAAAACAAAGGCAACCTCACTCTGATACCACTTTTAAGGACCCTGTTGGAGCAATGAACCACTGAGAGGGGGGGGGGGGGGTGAATCAGTGGTTCCCATTTTCCCTTTTTAAGTTCCCTTAATATTGAGAACAACCTTTTTCTCCTGTTAAAGATATAATTCCCTGCTGAGAAAACAAACAAGCACACATCCAAAGGAACACAAAAATTTACAAGGTTCACTATTCAATAAGAATAGCTATGTCCTTGGTATGGTTGGAACCAATCCATCACCATACAATCCACTAAGAAAACAATCCTTGGATACAATGAGTAGTATATACCCTTACACTCGTGAATCACTGTGAAACAATCACTCCAGTGCGTGTGCACCCTCTTAATACAATAGGGCAAAGTCTCTTTTCTTGTAAGAACTTATGTTACCTGTAGTTTCTTTCAAATACAAAAGTGTAAGAAAGTTCAGAAAAAATCTTTACTTCCTTACCCATAATAAAGGCAAGGAATCCTTGGACTTGAGATTGATCAATTATAGTTTGAACTTACCATTCTGAATCTCTATTCTGAATTCTTCTCTCCGAATTTTATTCGTCACTCCAATTCTTCAATCCGAGTCTTCCTCAGTCTGAGAAACTCAATATTGTGATAGCTAGTACTGATTCCCCATTCTGAATCTCTACTCCGAATTCTTCACTCTGAAATTCCCATTCCGAATCTCTACTCTGAATTTTCCTCAATTCGAGAAACTCAATACGGTGTCAAATAGTATAAAAATATTGTTTTGATTGAAACCACAATGAAACTATATTGGCCAAACACTTATTTCTCTCTCTATATTATCATAGATTATCTCACTACTTCATCATCACACTTTTACTTTGTACTCTGATCTCCTTTTATAGGTGCTCCAAAGTATGCTTAGGTGGGAAACCAAAATATTTTCCCGCTCACTAAAATTCACCCAAATATTAATTTCTCCTGAAATCTTGGAGTAATTAAGACTTTGTCAACGCTTCTAGAATCTTCTCGAATCTTCTTCCACTTCTTCTTGATTTAGAACTTTGGCCTTTTCTGGATCCGACCTTGTTACACAAGTTTCTCGGTATTACATTCTCGGATCCTGTCATTTTTCTTATCGACATCATATTCTCGGATCCACCCTTCCTGATTCTCTGGAATAACTTTCTCGGATCCATCCTTCTTGAGTCTTCGACAACACTTTAATTATCGGCATGACTCTTCACTGCTTCTTCAACATGACACCATTTCAATTCTCGGTAAGACTCTTCATCACTTCTCGGTGTGAATTTTTGTTGCTTCCTCGGTATTACACCATTTCAATTCTCAGAATGACTCTTCTTCATTCATAGATACCATAGATTTTGAATTCTCGTTATGACTATTTTGGATCTTGGTACGACTTCACCAGTTCTTGGTATGAAATTCTGGTTCTCGATATGACTTCTGGTTCTCAGAACGACTCTTCCTGATTCTCGGAACAACTTTTGGTTCTTGATGTGACATCTTCGATTCTCGGTACGACTTCAGGTTATCAGAACGGCTCTTCCTAATTCTCAGAATGGCTTCACCAGATTCTCGGTATGAATTCTCGATCCAACTTTTGCTTGCATCGTGAGTACTTGCATATACTCACAAATTAGAGTTACAAAACTGCAAAGCAACGTCAGAATTAGTGCCTCCACAACTCCTATCATCCAACTTTTGAGAATTTTCAATTTCCTGATTCTGAACTTCTCAATTTCTAGACTCCGAATTCTAGACTCCGAATTCTTCGGACACCAGGTTCTGAATGTTCAATATTCTCGATTCTGAATCTTCAATCATCCAACTTCCGAATTCTTAGAAATTAATGGTGTCTTTCCTTTATGAAAACTTCCTCAAGATCAACAAAAGAAAATCTATGCAAACTATCTCTTCCTTTATCGTGGTCCTAACATAACTGACACATTAATTCATACTAGGAAGATCTTGTATCTGATTAAGGTGAAGATTATTCCTACACATCAAAAATTACTTATGGATTGTATTCATAAATTAACAAAACTATTTGAATGTTTTTTCTTGGTTTTTTGTAGGTTAGTTTTCCTTTTTACTAAAATTGAGATCAATTTTAAATAAAAAGACACACTTAGAGTCATACTGGTAACACTTTCCATTAGATTGAGTTGAAGATGATTCCTACACATCTCAAATGACTTATGGATCATTTTAATAAATTACTAGAACAATACAAATGGGTTTTCTTAGTTTCTAGTATATTATCTGTTATTTTTACAAAAATTCATTTCTAAACTAGAAACATCCATTTTGAATCATAACGATCACATCGTGTATCAGTATAATGTGAGAACGATTACCACACATAAAAATTGATTAGTAAATCATTTTACTAAATTATCAAGAAAATATAAGTCATTTTACATAGTTTTCAGTAAGGGACACTTTTTTGACTAAAATGTAAATTTTTAACTGATTAATGAAACATTGAGTCATACACGGTACATCATGTATCAGATTGAGGTACAACCAATTCCAATAATTCAAAACGTAATTATGGATAATTTTCCTAAAGTATGTCAGTTATATTTTTTAATAAAATTAAAGTAAATTTTAAATAAAAATAATCACTTGGAACCATGTGTCATATTGAGGTATGGATGATTCCTACACATCCCAGTGTCTCAAAAAATCATAATTTCCAATGTAAACATGATTTAAATTTCCTTTATTTGTTGAAATTCAAATAATTAATATTGAATTTATGTTATTAGTTTTAATACCTTTCTAGTTGTTGAACATTTAAAGAGTATAGGAATATATTATTCCCATTATATTATGATAATTCCCCACAATTGGAACACAAGATTCATATATTCTTCTGGATTTCAATAACAAGAATGGGATTTCTATTAAAAATATTGAATAAATATGAAGTAATGGTAGTTTGACTAAGAAAGGCAAGAGGAATCATGTTAACATTGGGAGAAAATAATATTTTATATCTTTTGTTGCTGGTTGCAAATAGTTGAAATAAAAATATGACTTCCCAAAAGATCTATGAAAAAAACTAAATACATATTAGATTAAAATTATAAGGAAATCAAATTACAAATAAGAGAAAAAATTATGAAAAAATTAATTAAATAAGTAGTGTTAATTCACCATTTCATGGTATTTGTATGCATTCTTAATGCATTTATTTATTGGAACTATCTAAGTTTCAAGAATGATGTCCAATCTCTCATGAATTCAACAGATTCTTTGACAATATATCATTATTCAGTACACACTTTTGGCTGACTTTGATTCTTGGCATAACCTTTCAAAATCATCATATACCGTTCAATGTGATAATTTAATTTAAGAAAATAATTACTCTACTATGGTAGGTGTTTTCTTAGGAATTCATCTAATGGTGAAAGTTATAGATAATCTTCATCCATGTCAGCTCATCTCATGAACAATTGTCATTGCATTTAATTTTTTTGAAAGTCATACTCTATATCTTGGGGACATGAACCTATGTTTCTTGGAATACTCTAAATAGTAGTCATATATGGGATGAATACTGCCCAGAGTAGTACAAGAAACATTAAAGATATAGGGGATGAGTCTCAAGAAAAAATTTCAATAATAACTATTTAGGATATGAATTTGATGTGGTTGATAAATATACTCCATTGTGTTCTCTGAATGGGTTAATGTATCCCTTTTGTGAGATTTACATGGATGATAATCAACGATTACTAAGGTTGGAACCCATAGAAAAATTTAAATAATGATATATTTTTATGTGGATTAAAGAAAACCATACATATTGTTTATTAGATATGTAATTAAGGAAGTAAAGTTATTTTTATTAAGTACAAATGATTGGGTTATCACTTTAAATATGGTCATATTTTTACAAAGGTATAGAAAAATATTCAAACCTTTTTTTGATTTGTGGTTTATAAAAATTTATGGAAATTGTGTTTTTTAGAGGAAATTAATTTTTTGTAGTGAAAATTGAACATATTAGATAATGAGACATTTACATATTGACTTATAAAGGGTGGGTTGTGATTATTTAATGATGAGAATATAAAGGTGGTAGATATTTTTTACTAATTATAATATAGATATTGTTAATAATTAAAATAATGTTTAAAAATTAGAATAAATTAATGTTGAATTAATAGCATTGGGGGGGGGAGCGAATGAGGATGAGGTTGATTGAAAATAATAAATCGATGGTGAGGAAAATGAATAAGGATTATTAACTTCAAGAAAAAAAAGAAAGGCTGAAATCAATGAATAAAATTTCATTGGTGATCAAACTGTTTTTGTACAAACCCAGATGGGTAAGACTCTATATATAACCTCATTTTTATCCCCAGTAGGGCCTAAATTAATTGGAAAGTCTAACAAGTATGATTAATTTATTAGATCTATGCAATAGGAACTTGATCTGAAATAGAACATTGTGACATGGAAAATTGTTCAAAGGGTGGAAGATAGAAATGTTATCAGAACCAAGTGGGGGTTCTGTAATAAAATTATTGAATATGGAAAAGTGTCTTAGAATAAAGCATATATTGTCTGATTGGGGAATTCCTAGAAAAAAGAAATTTATATTTAAGATAAATTTACTCCTATAGTTCGGTCATAAACTATTTTAATTTTCTTGATTATCTCAATTCAAAGGTAGTTCAAAGTATACCAAATGGGAATTAAATCTATGTTCCACAATGGAGTTATTAAGGGGGTATACATTGAATAACTATATGGGTTTATTATGGATGAAAATGAGAGAATAGTGTGTCTGTTAAGGAATTCATTTTATAAGATAAAGAAATCACTAGTGGCATGGTATTTAAGGTTATATAAATACTTTAGAAATCTTTGTTTTAAGCGAGGTAGACATTATCATTTCCTCTACATTAAAAAAGAGAATAATAAAAGGATGTTGGAACTCATATATGTTGAATAAATACTATTTTAGGATTGAAAAAAGAAATTTTTTTTAGGATCTTATGAGGTATGATGTTCAGATTGGTGAGATAAGTATTTTCCTTAGTTTATTTGAGAATCAAGGAAATAAAAACACCTTTATTTATTAATAAAAATATGAAAAAAAAGTTTCCCAAGTGATATTCAATGGAATATTCCAAACCAATGACAACACAAAACACTATATGGATGATTTTTTTCAAACTTTGATAATTTCAAACACGTAGATGTCAGAGAATATCGGTATTTGGATCCTCTTATACCTCACAAAAATAGAACCAACATTGGGCTTGAAACATTTCATGTCATACAATACTAATGTTGTTCCAAGGAAATAAAAATGATATAAGGGAAGAGGATACATTAATATATCTAAAAATAGGGAATTTTGGATTGTTTTATAATAGGATAGTGCAACTAGAGTGTTTGGACATATAGATGTGGGATGTGAAGGATCAATAGATAACTGAGGGAAAGTAGAGATATAAAAATACCTTGATTTCATTCTAGTCATGGATTTATTCGACCCTTGAATCGTTTGATCATTGGAATAGTTGAAACCATGATTCTAGCCTTGATTCGATCTTAGATTTGACAAGGAGGAGTGCTAACAACATTTTTCTTTTGTGAAAATATCTAGATATCATGAATTAATTCTCGATGTTTATGGTTCTTAAAATATATCAGGGAACTATTATTGGTGCTTGCAAAAAAGTACTAACAATGATCCCTTTTAGCAGTTCTAAGTGAGTAAGAATTGATAAAATGAATCTTTATCGTTGCTTTTTTTTATCTTGGATGATGATTCCTTTTATCCGCACTTATTACTTAAGTGCTGATAAAGGATTTATAATTATAATTATAAATAGAAATTCTATATATATATATATATATCTTTAATAAATATATAAATATTAATATAGTAAATATATTTATTATTTAAATATATTTTTTGAAATTTAAAAATCTTTTAAATATACAATTACTTATTTATAATTATATTAATACTTTGAAAAAAATATTTAAATATTTAAATATTAATATGATTATATATAATTATATAATTATATATAAATATATAAATATATATAATAAATATATTTCAATATAAATATAGTAATAATATTCATTTTTAAAGAAATTTTTTATAATTTTATAATTATTTAAATATATATAATTAATAATTTATAATTATATAATATCTTTTTTAAAATAATATTTATTTATAAATATAAATGTATATATATAGAAAATATACATTTATAAACATATTTATTTAAAAATGTTTATTTAAAAATATATTTTTCTCATTATTGATGAATAATTAATCTTAATTTCACACTTGTTAAAAATGATTGAGATTGAATAATTAAAAAAGAGTTCACTTTAAAAATATAGAAAACATGTATAGTTTTTATTAATTAAATAAAAATTAATAAAAAATATTAAAATATATTGAAATAAAGATGAAGATATATCTAAAATATTAAAATAAATATAAATATAAATATAAATAAATAATAGAACCCAAAAAATAAAAAATAAAAAATATTAAAAATGATTTAATACCTAACTATAATAAAAATAATAATGAATAAATAAAATTTATAGATTAAAGACCTGATATATTAAATGTATCATGTTATAATGAAATTCAAAAATTAATTCTAAAATTTGAATAAATTACATAAATATTAGGTGTATGTGTTTCTAAATAAGATTTAATTAATTACATAAATATATTTGTTTGCACAGCATATATAAAAATGAATTAATTATGTATATGTTTTTGAAATCAATAGAACTCACATTTGATATATGTTAAATTTAAAAATAAAATGAAATTCAATAAGTCCATTACATGATGCAATTAGTCAATATTTTTAATTTTATTTGGGACCTTTATCATTGCTAAAAATAAAGCACTGATACCCCTTATCAACATTAATAATAAATCACTTATAAATGGTACCATTTATAAGCACTAATGAACAATATTGATAAAGGTTACCCTTTATGATCGCTAAAAAAGGCACTGATAAAGAGTAGCTTTTATCTGTGCTAAAAAAAGTGCTAATAAAAGGTACCCTTTATCAGTACTATTTGGAGTACTAATAAAGGCCGATACTATTAAATGCCTATTTTTTAGTAGTCAGAGTATAATGAGTTAGTGAAGTTTTCATGTTGAATAATAATACAATACAATATAACATAATATTTTTTAGATTATTTTGATCATTGTAGTCTTATATATACACTTTACACCTTTCTAACACTTTGAGATATATAGAATTGAGAATAAAATTACCTTTTATGGGAGTGGAAACCTTATAATAGACCATCATTTTCCCCAAAACAATGCACAACCAACATTCATTCTTGTTTACACATGGTGGCACAGCCTATCAAAATTGGTATTTTCAGGCATGAAGTAACATCCCAAAAACCCTATCCTTTCTCTGAGAATAAGGAATAATATATGTGATCTTAGTTTTTTAAAAAGTTGGAATAACCACGACAATTCCTTTTATTAGAGGCACAACCATGTGTGACTTGTGTTAAAACTTGATAAATACTTTAATACAAAACTGATGATAAAAGGAAAATAAAAAGATAAGATAGATAAACCACTAAAAGATGAAAAATTATTACTAGTATAGAAATAAGTTTCCTTTGTCATTTAGTATTGTATTATAACATTGAATATTTCGGTGGAATATCACAACCTCGGTAATATAAACTTGGAGATTATAAATGATAAAGTAGAAAAACTATGTATCTCCTCAGTAGTAATGGATTCACGTATTACTATTCTGTTTTCTTTAGCATTTATTTATCTATAAATGAGAAATGACTATTTGTTTTACCAAACTCTTCATGATATTATTCATATGGATGTTTCCTAAATTCTCTTCACACAATATAATCACAAAAGTTGGTAATAAACCATTGAAATATAATAGTTAGCTCAGTTTGGATATTGATAATTTTGGTACCACATTCTTGTTCTTTAAGTAAAGTTCTCATCAATGTATGATCACAATGCTTCTTAGAAATATGTTAGGCACTCTAATTAAGACTCATGAAACCATCATAATAATACATTTCCACATATCATATCCTCATGTAACAACAAAATAGTTCAGTACTATAATATTGTCTCAAGATTTTGACAATAACCGATGATATTTTCATTCAATATATCTATCAATCTTACAAAAAAATAGTAAATGTACATTAAATTCATTTTTCAAAATTTAGATATAATTTTCAAGCTATTAAAATAGAGGGAATATGTAACGCCTCAACCCTAGTTTTCCGGAGTCTGTGAATTATTACATAACATTGGCATGATCACAAGGAAATCTCATCCCGAAAGACTGATCAGTTTAGTATTATTGGAAACAAGATTCATACATAAGTTCAACTTTACAACTTGAAAAGAAACAAAAATCTAATTTATTCCATTAGAAATATCCAAGTATCCAAGATTATTCTTGCAATTCACTCGTAACTAAATTCTTCCTTACCTAGGAAAATGAAACATAAGAAATGGGTGAGGTCAAACACTTAGTAAGGGTAAGCGAAAAACTGGAAGATAACATAAATATTAATAATGGTGAATAATTGAAAACACATACCTTTACTAATAATAAACATGAACACTTTTATGGCAGAAATATGAGTTGAGTAAATATTGCCATAACAAAACATAATCATGGGTATTCTTCTAGTTGAATGAACACATGAACCATCAATATTAATTTTATAATGAGGGAATGTATAATTCCAGACATTTGGAAACATTCTAGAAAGGGCTTGGCAAAGATGTCTAAAAATGATTAAGGGCTTGGCCAAAACCATATATCAAATTGGGAAAGGCCTTAGACAATTCCACATCTAGTTATCTCATGAGACCAACCGATACATCTAGGAGCTATAGTGAGCCCCACCCATTACATACTAAGTCAAATACATTCCTCATATGAAAAGGTTGAAATATAACATAAAAATTCATATTAAAACTATCAATCGAAATGCCAATACTTTAACCATAAACCACGAATGGTATAAATATAACTCATCTACAGTAAAACATATCGCAAAACCTTCAATACAATATAGATGATTTTTATCATAATGAATCGACTTCAAACAAGTATAAAATCCATCAAAGGATTTTGACATAGATGAAATCAAAACTATTCAAGAGAAATATCTCTTTATTTTTTTGAAATAATTTAAAGTTACATAATTATAAAATAAAACATTTATTTTGAAAATATCCTTATAATATTGTAAGGGAATCTTTGACGATTTTATAATGATGGGGAATAACCGCACCTCCTGTATAAGTTAAAAATACATTTTTACCTTAATTTTGTCGAAAAGGTCATAAAGTACCTTGTTTGGAAAACAACTGAAAGATTCATTTCAAAACGTATAAGTTCAAATAAGGGTATAAATTACTTTAACCCATTTTCTAGTAAATAGTAAAAATGTTTTGAAATAAATTTTTAAGAAACATGAATGTGGATGATAAAGAGGTCCCAGTAGATACTTACGTAAAAACAACCTCATATAATAACGATATTGTGAAATTAACGCTTACCTTGTACTTTTCCTTGGCCGAGGGTAGGTTAAACTCCTGTATAATGGTGAAATAATTGTTATTAAATTATAAAATAACCATATACACTAATATGATATCATATATTATCTTTTAATATTTCTTTGTTAATAATATTGTATTATTACCGTCGTTTCGGGTGTTAACTGAATCGTTTTCCTTGATATCATTTGTTATGTAAGTAATGTTTGTTATGTATAGGATTTATATTATTCATATTAATAATTATATTAAGTGTTTAAACAATATTTTTAATCATAAAGTAAAAAATAGTCTTGAATGGATATGATGGGGAATGGATCTCATCGTGTTTGTGGAGACGATAATCCCTACATTCACACGAGTGACAATATCATTATTTTGATATTAAAATAATATATAATTGGATGTAATATCATATATAAAGAATCCTTATCATGTTATATTTATTATTTACATCAATTATACATCATTATTATACCCATCCAAATAATAATGTATTGAATAACAACTACACCACGACGTGGAGACGGTAAGCCGTATATACGCATGTATGGTGACATATCATTCAGAGGATGGATAGAATAATGAATATGGTTGTACCATAATTATAATAACATCACAGTATATATAATATAATGGATTTATTATTTTAGAAAGGAAACAACAAGGAAATAATAAATGGAAGAAGAAAAAACATGAAAGAGGTGATGAAATATTACATTTTCTTCGGGTTCTTCCTTTTGATTTGATCAAAATGGCTACTTAGGTTGTCTTTATGAATAAAGGAAGGCCTCTAAGATGAAGGAATGATAGTGGAGAGGATATTTTGTTAGGGGTTGTACAAGACAGATTCCTTCTAAGGTGTAAATTTGAGATAAGGGGAAGTGCCCTTTTGTAAGAGGGGTGAGGGTCACCTTAGGAAAATATTGAAATATTATTTTATAATAAAATAATTTTCGGTTTCTAATGGTTCCAAAATGAATAATTGAAAGTAAAAGGTGGGTATGGGTCTAAAAACACTCAACTAATAGGTTTTAGACAGGTTTGTGTCACTATATTATCCTTATCTTTTAGATTTAACTCCTAGTTAAATAGTTTGACATTTACCATGCCTCTTTGTATTTTTATATTATATGGTTAATAAACTTACTATAAACTTACAAGAGAACAAAAAGTGGTTAATTAATGATACAAGTATCATTATAAAAGTCTTTTGGCTGAACCTTATATTTTTAGTATTATTATATCAACCAAAAAAATTGTATTGTTTTAAAAACTAATTTATGCCAATTTTGACATTATTTAATAATTGATTTTTTTGACTTTCTAAAAAAATCATTAATTCAAAATAAATACATTTAATAAACCCTAGCATATAATTTTAACCAATAAATGTTTTTTATTTCATCAAAACTTGAAAATTATATTTATTTTAGTATTTATAACATCATTTATTTGATTGTTTCATTAATAAGGAAAATATTTCATCATTATTGTGTCATATATAAATATTTTAATTTTATGTCTAAAAATTATAAATAAAATATCCTAAGGTAGTAAATATTTTTATTTTTATAATTATTATTTATAGTCTAATTGATCAACTATATAACTTCATATAAAAATTATTTTACTAAAAGATATTTTCTTTTGTTATTTTTTTCTTTACTTTAGATTATTTAATATAAAATGTCATTATCACTACCATGTGTCTCCATGGGGTCCTAAAATCGACCCAAGGATTCCCATGGTCGGACATGTATCAGAAAATAGGTTTAGGACACGTGTTAGAGTAATTTAATATTATTATAATATTATTTTATAACTTTATTTACTGGATTTACCCCTTTAACCATGGTAAAAAAATATTTACTGAAGTAAATATTCCTAATGTCTAAAAATGAAAGTTAACTATTTACACATTTGGACCTTCTGATTCAAAATATGGAATCCATTTTTTCAAATTCAAAACCAATAAGTAGCAGAAATTAATTTAAATTTAATTCCTGTTCTCAAAACAAAAAGCTTGTTTTTATGAAATAATAACTATCAAATGATTGACACTTATTTATGTCCAGTTTAATCATGAGATTACATAAAATGACTTAAATTATATTAAATTATAAAAATATAATCTAATTATACTTAAAAACTATTCAAATTTACAATTTAACACTATAAATTATTTCGATTAAAAAAGTTGTTTCTAATTAAAATTTAGTATTTTCACTATTCATCAAAAATTGAAAGTTTTCAGAAAAATACAAAAAATTCACCCTAATCTAATTTCGATATTCTGAATCCATAAATGAAGTCCATTTAGAAAGATAAAATTTATAAAATTCCAAAAAGTGTGCATTACTATTCATAATGGCTAGTTTTATTGGTCGCAGTGTGTTAGAATATCGAAGTTGCGTACAATGCATGTTATTTCATTATTCAAAGGGAAACATACCATAGAATATTGGGGTGTTAAATTCTCCCCTCCTTCAAATATTTTTTCCCCAAAATTTCTAGAACATTACAATATAAAAATATTCAGGTGGTTCTTCATCATAACTTTCTCAGGTTCCCATGTTGCCTCTTCGATTTTCTAGTTTCTCCATAGAACTTTTACCAGACGAGTCATCCAGTTTCCCAACACTTATTCTCTTGTATCAAGAATCATGACATGATCTTTGTAATAAGAAAGATTGGGTTCCAGTTTTAACTCCTCATAGGTGAGCTCATGGGTTGGGTCAGGCATATATTTTCTCAACAATGATACGTGGAACACATCATGAACTTTAGAGAAACTTGGCGGCATTTCCAAACAGTAAGCTACAGTCCCAATTTTTTCTAGAATATCAAAAGGTCTGATGTACCTGGGACTTAATTTAACCTTCTAACTGAATTGTATAACTCCATTCCATAAAGATACCTTGAAGAAAACATGATCTACTACCTGAAATTCCAAATCCTTACTTTGGTTATCGGCATAGCTCTTCTGCCTACATTTTTCTTCTTTGATGTGGGTTTGGATAAACTTCACCTTCTCCAACATTTCCTCCACAAGTTTTGGGACTAAGGGTTTTCTTTCACCAACATCATCCCAATAGGTTGGTGTGCAACATCTCTTTCCATATAAGGCTTCATATGGTGCCATCTGAATACTTGAATGGAAGATATTGTTATAGAAAAATTCTACCGGAGGTAAATATTGATCCCATATACATTGAAAGTAAAGTGAGAAATATCTCAACATGTCTTCTAATTTTTGTACTAAACTTCGTATCATACCAACTGTAACGCCCCGACCCTAGTTACCAAGAGTCGGTGCATTATTAAAGAACATTGGCATGATCACAAGGAAATCATGTTTTTAAGGACCGATCAGTTTAGTATTATTGGAAACAAGATTCATACATATGTTCAACATTACAACTTGGAAAGAAACACAACACTAATTTATTCCATTAGAAATATACAAGAATCATAGAATATGCCTGAAAGTCACTCATAACTAACTTCTTCATATCCTAGGAAAATTAAACATAAGAAATGGGTGAGCTCAAATTCTCAGTAAGGGTAAGCAATACATCAGAAGATAACATAAATATTAATAATGGTGAATAATTGAAAATGCATGCCTTTACCAATAGTAAACATGAACACTTTTATGGTAGGAATATGAGCTGAGTAAATAATGCCATAATAAAACATAATCATGGATATTATATTAGTGAAATGACCACATGAACCATCAATATTATTTTTATAATTAAGAAATGTATAATGCCGGACATTCTGAAGCATTTTTTCGGGGCCTCAGCCAAAACCATATATCAAATTGGGAAATGCCTCGGCCAATTACACATCTAGTTGTCCCATGAGACCTATCGATGCATCAAGGATCTATAGTAGGCTCCACCCATCACTTATTAATTCCAATACATTCCTCATATAAAAAGGTTTAAATATAAAATAAACATTTGTATGAAAACTAGAATATGTAATGTTAATAATTTAACCATAAACCATGAATGGTATAAGAACAACACATCCATAGTCAATCATATCTCAAAACTGTCAGTACAATATGGAATATTTGTATCATAATGAATCGACTTCAAACAAGTATAAAATTCATAAAAGGATGTTGACATAGATGAAATCAAAACTATTTGAGAGAAATATCACTTTATTTTTTTGAAATAATTTAAAGTTACATAATTATAGTAGAAAACATTTATTTTGAAAATATTCTTATAATCCTGTAAGGGAAGCTTTGACTATGTTATAACGGTGGATAATAACCACACCCGCCGTATAAGTTATAAAACATTTTTACCTTAATTTTTTCAAAAAGGTCCTAAAGTAGCTTGTTTATAAAAAAACTAGAAGATTTCTTTCAAAACATATAAGTTAAAATAAGGGTTTAAATAACTTTAACACATTTCCTAGTAAAGATTAAAAATGTTTTAAAATACATTTTTAAGAATCATGGATGTAGATGATAAAGGGGCCCCAGTAGCTACTTACGTAAAAACAACCTCGGATAATAAAGAGATTGTGAAATTAACACTTACCTTGTACTTCTGCTTGGTTGAAGGTAGGTTAAACTCTAGTGTAATGGTGAAATATTTGTCATTAAATTATACAATAACTATATACATTAATTTTATATCACATATGATCTTTTATTATTGCTTTGTTAATAATATTTTAGTATTATCGTCATTTTGGGTGTTAACTGATTCCTTTTCCTTTAAATGATTTGTTTTGTAAGTAATGATTGTTATTGATAGAATGTATATTATTAATATTTATAATGATATTAAGTCTTTAAAAATAATTTTTAATCATCAAATAAAAATAATTCTTGAATGGATATTATGGGGAATGAATCTCATCGTGTTCGTGGAGACGTTAATCCGTACATATGCACGAGTGAAAATATAATTATTTTGATATTAAAATTGTATATAATTTGATGTTATATCATATATGGAGAATAATTATAATGTTATATTTATTATTTACATCAATTATATGTCATTATTATACCCATTAAAATAATAATGTATTGAATAACAACTACACCATGACGTAGAGACAGTAAGCCGTACGTACAGATGTATGGTGACATGTCATTCAAAGGATGGATAGAATAATGAATATGGTTGTAACATAATTATAATAACATCACAATATATATAATATACTGGATTTAATATTTTATAATATAAACAATAAGTAAATAATAAGTGGAAGAAGAAAAAACTTGAAAGAGGTGATGAAATATTTACCTTTTCTTCAGGTTCTTTCTTTTGATTTTATGAAAAGGGAACCTTAGGTTGACTTTATGACTAAATGAAGGCCTCTAGTATGAAGGGAGGAAAGTGTAGAGGATATTTGGGTAGGGTTATCCAATCCAAATGGATTTGAAGGTGTGAATTTGAGAGAAGGGGAAGTGCCCTTTTATAAGATGGGTGAGAGACACCTTAGGAAAATATTGAAATATTATTTTATAGTAAAATAATTTTCGGTTTCTAATGGTTTCAGAATGAATTATTTAAAGTATACAGTGGGGATGGGTCGAAAACCACTCAACCAATAGGTTTTATATAGGATTGGGTCACTATATTATCCTTATCGTTTAGATTTAACTCTTAGTTAAATATTTTGACATTTACCATGCCTCTTTGTATTTTTATATTATATGGTTAATAAACTTACTATAAACTTTCAAGTGCACCCCAAGTGGTTCATTAATGATACAAATATCATCATATAAGTCTTTTGGATGAACATTATATTTTTAGGATTATTATATCAACCAATAATATTATATGTGTTTTAGAAACTCATTTATGTCAATTTGGACATTATTAAATAATTGATTTTATTAAAGTTTTTAAAACTTCATTACTTCTAAATAAATACATTTAGTAAACAATAACATGTCATATTCACCTATAAATTTTTTTTATGGAATCAAAACTTTCAAAGTATATTTATTTTAGTATTTATAATATAATTTATTTTATTGTTTCATTAATAAAGAAAATACTACATCACTATTGTGTCATATATAAATAAATTTATTTTATGTCTAAAAATTATAAATAAACTATCCTGAGGTAGGAAATCTTTTTATCTTTCAAATGACTATTTCTATTTGAATATATCAGTTATATAACCTTATATAAAAATTGTTTTTACTAAAAGATATTTGCTTTTGTTATTTGTGTCTTTACTTTAGATTATTTAATATAAAATGTCAATATCACTCCCAAGTGACTCCGTGGGGTCTCAAAATCAATGAAAGGATGAAAAGTGTTGGAAATTTATCATCAAATAGGATTAGGACACATGTTTGAGTAATTTAATATTATTATAATATTATTTTTTAACCTTATTTACTGGATTTACCCCTTTAACCATGGTAAATAAAATATTTACTGAAGTAAATAGTCCAAATATGTAAAAATAAAATTTAACTATTTACACAATTTATACCTCCTGATTCCAAATATGCAATACATTTTTCCAAACTCAAAACACAAAAGTGGCAGAAATTAATTTAAAATTAATTCCCATTGTCAAAACAAAAAGTGTGTTTTTATGAAATAATAACTATCAAAATATTGACACTTGTTTATGTTCAGTTTGACCGTTAGATTACATAAAATGACATAAATTATATTTAATGATAAAAATATAATCTAATGATACTTAAAAAACATTCAAATATAGAATTTAACACTATAAATTGTTTCGATTTAAAAAGTTGTTTTTAATTAAAATTTCGTATTTTCACTATTCATAAAAAATTGAAGGTTTTTAGAAAAATACCAAAATTCACCCTAAGATAATTTCGATATTAAAAATCCAAAAATGAAGTCCCTTTTGAAATAAAAAATTTATAAAATTCCGAAAAGTGGGTATTACTATTGATAACGACTAGTTTGATTGGTCGTGGTGTGTTAGAACCTTGAAGTTTCGTACCATGCAATCTATTGAATTATTCCAAGGGAAATGTACCATAGAAGCTTGTGGTGTTATAGAATAAACCAATTAAATTTTATATAAATAAAATTTAAAAAATGTATTATAAAATAGAGTTTCGTAATGCCAATTATATTAGTGCTACCTCATATTCTCATGGTGAAACTCTATAAGAAAATGATAATTTGTAACCCCACATTTTTCATTATGCAACCAATCAAATTGTAATTAAATAATAAATTCATGTTTCCTATAAAACAGAATCTTCAAAGAATCTATAATCAATAAAAGAACTTCTACTTGTTTTTTTTAATCATTACTTCATTGTATGTAAATATCAATATACATGTGGTGTCCGTTTAATATGTAATACTCATCTATATGAATTTATTCTTTATACAAAAATAATATCTAAGATTGCAACATGAATGTGAACCTTGTGGTTTGTAATTTATATTGAAACTATGAGTTATTTTCTCTGATAGTGCTTGTGTTGTAAGACAATCTACATGAAATTTATTCCAAAACCACAATATTTTAATCCTCAATATGTAGACATAATAAAAAAAAATCATTATAAATTTTTATAACTCTCATATACTACATGATAAGTTTTATGTGACATCATTTGGTAAAATTTATTATCTATATGTTATAACCTTCATGTGATATTTAGGTTCATATTATAATTCACATACTATGCGAAAAAGAATATTTTATTCTTTATAAGAATCATAAATTCATATTACACTGGTTTCAAATATCATAAGATTAAAATAAGTAATAGTCATTTCCATGAGGGTATGTGATAGTGAAAAATATTCCTTTTATAAGGATAAAAAAGTGTAAGAGTAAATAATGTAAGAGCCATATTATGTAAGGATAAAAAAAATTATAAGAGTAAATGAAATAGGAGTTTTAATCCATAGGGTAGATGAAAAAATTATTTGAGAAAATAATGTAAGGGTCATATTTCCTAAAAATAAATAAATAACACATAATATTAAATAAAATTAGAGTTATATTACATAAGTATAAATGAGAGAAATTAAATAAGTAAATAATGTAAGATTTATTGTGACATATAATTAAGAGAAAAATAAAGGATCTTGAATAACAACAACAACAACAATAATAATAAATAAGTATCACAATAATAATAAAGATAGGGATTGTAAGTTTGAAAACAAAATTAAAATGTGAAAAATATATTCTATAATAATATTAAACTCTAAAACTTGGAATATCCTAAATCATTATGTAACATATATTCATGTACATAAAATATTTTTTTTATAATAAACTAATGAAAATGGATTTGTAACACCCTTTGGAAATTGAGAAATAGTAGACTGAATGAAACTACCCATCTCATTAGGTGAACCTTTTTTTGATTGCCTACATGAGTATTACTACACTTTTAAGTGTACATTTCTTGGATTAGTGTTAGGATGGTTGACAACCTAGGATTTTTCCCATATCACATCTCAATGACTATAGATCATGATGAAAGAATATGTTTTAGATTATGAGTATGGTCATTAGTTTGATAAGTGACCCCCATGGGTAATAGACTATTTTGTATTGGGAAAGAAGCCAAGGTATTATAGGAGAAACATGATATTATATGATTCGGTTCATGTCTTAGAGAGTTTAGGTTGCGAATAATGGTATCAATGCCAATACCAATCTGGAAGTGTAGTGGCACTACCCAAGATAGATTTGTGGGGTTAACCATCAAGATGATGTACTTTAAAGGGTTATAGAGTGTAATAACACTTGAAAAGTGATACTTAATAGACTAAATGTTACTAACCATATCAACATGGAACAAATTTATAATTATTTGTTTTTTATCCCTATAATCTAGAAACTTGTAAAAAGAAATCAAAACATACACGATGGAAATGATTTCCCATAATCAATAATATAATTTAGGCAATCAGAATTCTATAGGTATTTAGACATTGTGTGTCCTTACATTGTATATCAATGAAAATTTATGTAAAGCAGTTGAAATAAAATATTAAAAAAATAAGATACAACTAAAAAAAATGAAAATCTAAACTGAGAACTATAAAATAAAATAAATAAAACTTTATTAAAACAAATATAACATAAAAATGAAACCAAATACCTACATGAGATATCTATTTGTTCCTGTGGTCACACTCCATATAAATACTCAAACAAACCCCAAGAACTATCCATAAAAAGTCACTTCTAGATAATACAATATGAACATGAATAACCTCTCAGTATATAGATACATAGTGGTGTATATAGGGTTGAGCATAAAGATCCCAAAAGTATATCACTTTAGTTTAAATGGATTTAATTATTCCAAAAAATATTGAAACACTAGTTTTAAATACAGAATTTTAAAATATATATTTTTAATTATTTGTAAACAAAAACTCATAACCATCTCACAAATTCCTTCTTGAAAACCAAATGATGCTTTAAACCAAAATTACTTCTTAAAACCAATTTTTAAATGTACCTCCCAAAACAATTAAAAAAATACATATAAATAACCCAAATTACCCAAATAAAACATAAATTACATAAATATAATTAAAAAATAATGCATAAACATAAAAATAAATAAATCAAGATCAAACAATCATAAAAATATAACAAAAATAAATAAATTACCACTAAAAAATATACACTTAAATAAAACATAATAGTGATGAGTATAAATGAAATAAAATATGTGGAATAATAATAAAACATACAATGAAAATGAATAATAAATTATAAAAATAGTTGGGTCAATGAAATGTTTAATGAAATGGCCCGATATTCCATCCAACCCAGAACCAGAACCGATTCTCCACAAGGCCTGAAGGGCATTCTCTCTCCCCAAAGGTTGGAGACAGGTACATTGGAAAACATGAACTCATTTGGGAGTAGTTTATCCTGAATTATAGATTTAAAATGGAATAAAATTAAATATCAATGAGAATAAAATAAACAATATACCAAATAGGTCATAAATAACTACTATGTTCCAAACCATTGGAAAACACAAGATCAACATCCCCAAATAAAGATAAATAGAGCTAAAAGATAAATAAGGGACAAAACAAACAACATATAATGATTCTACAGACCAACCAACTAAATTTGTGGCCAAAACCAACTCCATGAAACCTTTGGTTTCTCACAACCTCCCAACTAACGCCACACTATCCATAACAAACATGAAATATAAAACTAAGAACCTCGAACCAAAATTTTTGTAGGCATGATCTAAAAATCTTAATAGGTGACCAAAATCCACTAAAACTATGAAATTTATTTCATTAGAAAATTCATCAATGATAGTTTGGAAATAAATCTAGAAAATATTATTTTCATTTACGTATGATGTATGGAAATCAAAATGATTCCATAAAATACCTTTATAACTTTTTCTATTTGTTTACCAAAACCAAACACACACGTTTTTAAAATCAAGACATTAGCCCAAGTCATTTAAAAACCATACATAGTTAACATTTTTCAAAATTAGTTGAACAACTTTTCAAAAAATAAAAAAGGTTACTTTAGAAAAAAATTTCTCTGGTTAATTCCACTTTTAAACCAAAACCCATTTTGAAAGTCACTATAAATCACTCTCACAAGTGACATTAAAAACTCAATTTTTTTTTCTAAAAAATATTTGAAAACCCATTTTCGAAGAAATAAACTCAATCCACCCAGTTTAAGCATAACAAGAAGGCACCACACACACACACACACACACACACATCTTTATATTAGAAGGAATATAAAAATGAATCATAAGAAAGATAGGTTACATATAAAATAAATAAGGGAAAATGATACAATCAAGCACTATATCAAACTCCCCTATATTAATTACCCAATAATAAATTGATGTGTCATGGGATCTACCCTGGGATCACTAACATGAGGACATCCTAGAATCAGGAAAATAGTCCAACTTTCCTATATACATTTCTTCCTAAAAACAAGCCAATCGAGTAGCTTGAAGGATCCTCATTAGATGGTACACCCATCTTAACACCATTTCACACCAAAGGGGACACTATTTTCCTGAAGATCCCTAGTATGTAGAGATATAGACCGTCTCTTTGTATCTTGGTTCCCATGACCAATAAGGAAGTAAAGAGTAGTGTCAACTATACCAAGACTACTCACAAGGCATAACCACAACTACCCTCACCCCTAACAAATTTTTATGCCAAACCACATATCCACACAACATGAAATCAAGTCATAATAATCACAGTGACACATAAGGGGAGAAAATGATCATCACATAGTTATCAAAACCCCGAAAATGGTGTACCAGGATAGGGGAAACCATTTGGTGCCAACCACATTATCCATTTAAAAATTAAAGTTCTAAATGGTTATTTAACACCAAAGAACAACTTAGATTCCCAATCCCTTTTTTAAATTTCATAAAATACTTCCAAACATTATTTTTAAAATAATGGAAATCACCCAGAAATTAAAACATTTCAAAGTCACCCTTACACAATGTCACTCTTATTTGAAAATACAAAACATGGATAAAGAAATTTTTTTCATCACACACTTCATAGAACAACACTGAAAACATTTTAAAAGGTTCAAAGAAAACCCCCATTTATTTTAAAATGATTCAAAGCTACCCTTCAATAAGGGTATTTATCTTTGAAAAGGAATACAAGGATAACAAGATAACCATTTACCATAAACCATTTAAAAAAGCCTCCAGTCCATTTCTAAAAATTTATAAACTACACACACATTTCAAATAACCATTTGGAAAAGATTAATACCCCCCTTTATAAATAATGATGAGGTCCATCCTCAATTAAAAACCAATTTTTCATTAAAACCATTATTTTTACTCAATAAAACCAAAACCTGGGGAAAAACCATTTATCCGAATGAGAACAATTTCAAAAATAATAAATCAATTCACAAGAATCTTAGCATAATACAAAATTAAATTTTAAACAATAATACACAAAATTCACATAAAAACCAATTATTCGATGTTATAAACTCATATAAATGGTTCCAAATCATTATAGGGCTTCTATATATAAGTATTATTTCATAAAAATGGAATATAAAAGGTTAAAAATTTCTTAGAATTAAAAATTGAAATAATTGACTAGTAACACCAACCTCAATAAAGTGGGAATCAAGCCAAAATGTCCTAAAACATGCTACCTTTATTGATGACCATATATATAAGTGAAGAAACAATGTAAAAAACAACTAGAAACTGAATGAACCATAAATAAATCCACTCAGAACCCTAAAATTGAACCACATGATCCCTAAGGATCACATGGTAAGGGAAAACCAAGAGAGAAGAGAAGGAGAATGAAGAAGGAGAGAAGAAGAAGAATATATCACATTAAATCCACTTGGAAAACACTAAAGGATGCCAAAAATACATGGTGATGAAGAAACTCTAGCTTCTACCTAGATCCATATGGATAAAATATGTGAATGAGAAGAATAGGGGGGAATACCCCTTAAAATTGAAGGAAAAATATTAGAGAAAATTAAAAATTAAAACCTAGAAAACTGAAACGGTTTAGCTACATGATTAGACAAACCATGATCCAACCTTATGGGATCCACTTCCTCCCAAGTAACCTTAAGCCACATGGTTAATTATGAGAGGCCGTGTGGAAAATAAAACTAGGTGTCTCTCTCTAGGACCACCCAGACATCACATGATATCTTGAGAGTGCACCTAACCATTTGATAGACCTTGTAGAAGCTGTGAAAATGGTTTTTTCAAAAACTAAAGCCAACCATATGATTTCCACACAATTTTCCAAACTACTAACAAGTTGTGAACCACATCTCATACACACCAAGGACCTTTAATAGTTTCTCCTTATGTTCACATTTTTTACTTAACCATGTACAAACTATGCTAAAAATCATTAAAATTTTAAAATGAACTAGAAAGGCACCTTGTGAAGGGAGGCCCCAAAATTTTTCTCTAACTGTACACAATAACCTTTCATAGTAGGATGTAATAAAAAATATAAATCTTTTGATATGAAAATCCATGGAAACACTAAATAGAATTCCACTCATGAAATGATCCAAAAAATACAACACCGTGATAATATGGGTGTCACAAGCTCTCCAACTTGCAACTTTCTTCCCCAAAAAGTCACACCTGGAAATATAGACTACAGGAATGAAAGATCACAGGAGAAAATAACCAAATGAACTACTCAACATGGATAAATCTCAAAATAAAAATAGATAATATCCTAAAAATTGATCAATGTGATCTACCTTAAGAGTACTCAATGTCTCCAAAAATATCAAAAACCAGAACCTCTAGAAAGAATCCCTGTGAATAATGGGAGAGAAAGCACAGTTTCTATACCATTTAGAGTTCATCTAACATGGTGGAACAAGAAACCACTATCAATAACACATACTTGAACAATTGAGAAACCATGAAAGGAAGAAACTCTCAACCATGAAGGCTTCCATTTCCAAGGGAAGGAATAACCACTACAGTGTACCCAAAAAAAATTGCAAGAGAACTCACCTTGGGTCATGAAACACATAGATAACCAAGTGTATAACATAGAATCACCCTCACATAATGCATCCTATAAAAGGCCTATAACTAAACACTACTTTGTTTACTATACTAAACTAGAGTATCACACACCCTAGTTACCCAATCATATACCTAAAGGCTTATCTCATGTCCAACCAACAAGCATTAATATGATCAACCCAAAAAATGGGTAAAAAATACTATCACTAAGAAAGAGTTTTCGAAATAACGAGGCTCAACAAAGTGTAACTCATTGCCCTACCACAAAATAACCAAGAAGGAGGGAGATGGGGTGAGGGAAAATCCTCAATAGAAAAAAACATGCCATAAAATAGCAGTAAAACCATCCATCAAAATAGACCAAAGGGAATAATATATAAATATCACCCCAAAATGTTAAACCCTATAAAGGATTAAACCATAAAAAAATCTCACATGGCAATATTACAACCTGAGAAATAGGGATCCTCTAAGAAACACTATTAATTCCCCCCAAAATCAATTATTACTAGAGATCATGTTCCCAATATATCTAACATGGAAGGTTCTCTATCCACCATTACCTTAGGAGTTTGGATAGGAATCATAAATGAGGAAACCTTTTAAATGTTCTAGGGGATGAAAAAATAAAATACATGAACTACATCAAGTCATGTCTCAAAGAGGAAACCAAACTACTCCTTCACAAGAAAGTATCCAAAACCACAAATAGAATCCTCAAATGAGGTATTCTAAAAACACATCTAATGATGCCTTTATTTTGAAAACTGTGACTTCACCAAGGAATATTAAAACCAATTTCCAATAAGGGGTGAATTCACAAAAAAAAACAAATATAAAATTCAGAACAAAATCACATCGGTAGAGAACAACACTAGCCAAACAAGTCAAGACATAGAATTACATTCAAGATATCTTTCCACTTGAAAACTAAGCATCAAAAAATATTTTTAAAACCCATTCCCCTATTTTCCAAAATCTTTCAAAACTTTCTTAAAAAAGTTCCTTTTGAAACATTTTATGTAATATAATGGAAAAACCACTTTTTGAAACATTCCAAAAACATGGGAATGAACTCTTCCCATATATTTTAAATTATTTTTTTGAAATAAAACACTTATCATTCCACATCCAAGAAGTGAAAACCCATTTTGGTGAAATAAAAAATGAATAAGTTTCCAAACACGTTAGTTGGGGAAGAAATGTTTTATATATAACTTGAACACCATAGTTTAGGTGACCATGTGTAAACCATGAAACATATCTTTCATATTGAAATACTCGACCACACGATGCCCATATGGTTTCCCCTAACATGTGAGATAATTGTGAATATCATCTTCCTTTTCTCCCCAAAGCCAAATAGTGGTCCCCAATATCTCTCAATAGTCAAAGGGAACCCAAAAATATCAAAAAAACTAAATAAAACCATAAATAGAAAAACTAAACGTTGAATTGACTATTTTATACCCAATAACCTATGAAAGTTTGAGGATGAGAATGGGAAAGAGCTAGCTAGACCCTCTCCACCCTTACGTTTGAAGATTTGATAGCCTTAATCTCCATTCTACCAACACACCCCCAAATAACAATGACAACCTAAGAATATTAGGTTACTACTCAAGGAAAACTTAATGCTCTAATACCCTTTTTTAATGAAATGACCCGGGTTGTCATCCTACTCGACACCCAACCCGATTCCCCACATTGCTTAGTAGGCATTCTATATCCCCTCTGGAAAGAACGATGTGTCTAGGAAACACATGAAGTCCTTTGAAAAAGTATCCCAAATTAGATATATAATAACGTAATCAAATAATATAGTAGTGAGAAGAAAATAAACAGCATAAAAACAGTTAATAATCAACTACCATGATCCAACACATTTGCATACAAATTTTCAACATCTATAAACAAAGAGAAAGGAATGAAAAAGAAAAAGTTAGAATAAAAATAACATAAAAGGAAGATAATATAGACAACCCAACTTGATATATTCCCAAAAAACACCATGAAACCTCCAATTTCTCCCCACCAACTAACTCACCCCACACCAGCAATGAAAAACATGAAGGATAAAACTGATAACTTAGAATTAGACATTTATTAAGCATGAACAAAACATCACAATATGTCAAAAAACCTCCCTGAAACTATGAAATTAGTTTCATAAGGAAATTCATCAATGATAGTTAGGAAATAAATCTGGAATTTTAGATTTTAATTTAAGTACAATTCATATAAATAAAATCTATTCCATAATAAAATTTCATAGAATTTTCCGTTTTTATCAAAACTGAAGACCTGAATTTTGAAAACCAAGCCATCAACATAAGCCATTATAAAACAACGCACTGAAAACATTTTTCAAAACAACTCCAACTTCTTTTTTCTAAATGAAAACTATTAATTTATAAAAATATTTTACCAGATGAAGCCATTTTTAAACAAAATCCATTTTGAAACTTATTTTAAATCACTCACACAAGAGTCTTTAAAAACTCAAAATAGGTTTTCAAAAACATATTTTAACAATAATTTTGAAATAAAACCACCCAAATCATATGGTTTAAGCACAAAAAGTTGGAACAATATATATATATATATATATATATATATATATATATATCAAAATTCATATAAAAAATAAACCTAACCCTGGGAGGTACCATATAAAATAAAAAAGGGGAAATTATACAATGAAGTAGTTGATCAAAATACATATAGTAATTAACCAACTAAGTAATAAAATGTTTCATGGTCTATACCCTGGGATCACTAATGTGTGGATTCGCTAGACTCATGAAAATAGACCAACTTACTGGACTACATTTCATTATTACAAAAACCCATCCTAGTAGCTTTCATTAGGCTCATTAGAGGGTGTGACCCAAAAAAACATATTTCTAGTTATATGGGAAACAAGTAGTGTGTGGATCCCAAGTGTGTAGTGAACTATAATCCCAGCTAGTATCAGGGAGTATGATTCCAGACTTCATGAAGGTGTCCTCATTTAAATGTCAGTTTAAATCTCTTAATTGTGGTTGATGAAATGATTAACAGATGTATGAGGAGGTTCATGGGTGTTTCGGTGGTTTGGGATCTGAATGATATAGATTTTTTTCCATTAATTACATGTTTCATGGTTGGAACATCGTTATAGATAAATGTGTGCCCAAAACATGCAATTCAAGTGGAAGGGTGCTTGTTTAAGAAAACTATGAAAGGGGGAGATCCAAACCGTGTAGGCTTAGAAAGAGGAATTCTGCACAGTTGGTGCACAATTTGAAAAACCATGTGGAGTTCCCTAGAAAAACCCGTGACCCAAAAACCTGTTGGACAGTGGATGGAACATGATTTTCAAATAGAATGGAAAACTGTGCGGCTAAACCGTGCGCCCCATTAACAATCGTGAATTTACAAAACTACCCCTTGTTATTTTTAAGTTATCATATGATTTTCATCCCCTTTATTCTACCTCCAACCATTGTGAGGAACATAAACCATTAACAACTCCCAATTATTGATCACCCTCATTTATAGTCAGTTTGGAGCATTATTGGTTAAAAATCAATGATCCAGGTGAGTTTAATCTTCCTCTTTCTTCTCCTTTCTAGATTATAGCTTGTAGATTTTTCTATATTCATCTAAAGCCCTAAAACCCAATTTTTATGACGGATCTTAGATGGGGGATTCAAGGTGTGATTAAATATTAATCTAATTATAACGTTAAGGGAGTGTTCATTATCATATTCGAGGTACATTGTCAACACTTTATTTCCCATTAATTTGTTATATATTTGTGCATGTATAGATTTGTTGTTGGTTTTCTCTCATTTTGATTTTGGTTCCATTGATAGGGTTTGGTAAAATAGTTTACTAAATGAATAAACGAACCCATAATGACCCCCTCTAGATGCGGTGAGTATTATTTGATAAATTTAGGGCCACCCATGGGGTGCACATACATTCTTGACCTTAGAGCATGGTAGTGTTAGGCATGGAATTGACTTAGGTTTGAAATAGATCCCATGATGAAAGTGATAACATGTTAGTTAAATTTTAATTGGCACTAAAGGAGGTATTGTATATTTTTTAATAATGGAATAATGGATTGTTTTTCATAATTTGAAAATGGAGTTAAATTGATTAGTATGAATGGGTTAAATGGATTAATAAATTGGAAAGGAAATTCTTATGTGGAATAAGGCATATAAAATGGTTAATGTGTAAATTGATTATTGCATGAGTAGTGATGAACAAGTTAAATTAGATAATGTATAATAATGTTCAAATATCCTAAATGGGTTAATGTAGGGGAAAGTGTGGAATATGTAAAATAGGCTAACATACAGAAAGTGTTGAATATGCTAAATGGATTAAGGCATGAAATGGGAAAAGGGTTAAATGGGTTATGCTATGTAAATAGTAAATGTGTTAATGAGTTTAATCATAAGGATTATTTATGTATTAAATGAAATTTAAAATTTTATTGTTTTGTGTTTAGATTATGTATGGTCTGTGAGGAGGTATATGTCGTAAATGGATATATATAAGCATGTTCACATGCATTTGTTGTTATGGGGTATTGGACTCAAGGTTTCATGTCCATAGGTCATGTTAGACCAAGGATCTAACCCCCCCATAATGAACATGTATGATATTGGACCAAGGATCTGTACCTATAAAATATGCATTTGATGGAGTTAGCTAGAATGAGGCTCCAAGTTAAGTGTGATGTAAATGTTATGAAATGTTTATCCTTAGAGAGATAGGGAACTTGATTTATACCCTTATGATTAGTGATTTATTTTCATATGTTGTTGTGTAAATAATGTTAATTACTAACCCATGTAACATGTAATTAAAATAGATTAAGTTATTAATAAGGACTGAATGAAAAACATGGAATTAATGTTGTAAATGTGTAATGTAAACATGATTACCTAATGGAATCTGAGTTGTCTTTCTTACATTGTTATTTATTTAGTTCTTTCATGCAATATCTTTTTATACTGAATATATTTTATACACAGTTGGTGGATTCCTACTTAGTTGTATTTACACCATTCTTAGGTTTTTGTTGGGTGCCCAAGTATATTTTTAGGTTGCAGGTCAAAATAATAGAGAAATCCCTATGTGAGGGAGTTGAGTTGGGATTGTGTAGTGTAGGGATAAGGATCCGAACATGGATTCTGGGACTGTTTTTTGGATTCATCTGTTGGTATTTATTTTGGGGGTTTCCTTAACTTTTGGAATAGTTAAAATGACATGAAATATTTATTTTTTGGTAGTGGTTTGTGCCTTGTTTGGGATCTAGTTGGAAATGAATGTTTTGGTTTTTATCTTATTATTTATTTTATTTTATGTGTGATAAATTGTGGATTACTCTGAAAAAGAGCGTATAGTCTCCCCATGTGAATTATCAAACCATCACGTATAGTAGGCTACCTATAGAATATGGGGAGGTGTGCTTGAGGTCATGTGGTGAACCAGATCAGAGCATTTGTATGGTGGATTCTGGGTCGGGGATGTTATATTGGGTTCCAATGACCAATTAGTAAGTGAGACATATAATAAAATAGTGCAAGTGTACTCAAAAGGAATAACCATAACTAACCTCATCCTTAACACCTAGTGACGTGAATCCCCATATATACACCACATGAACTTAAGACATAAAAATCACATTCCCTGACAAGGGGATAAAATAAGCATTATATAGTGATCAAAAACCCTCCTAAGGGGTAACAAGTAAGGGGGAATCAAGGGGTGCTTTCCACATTCACAATTTAAAAACAAAAGTTCTAAACAGGACTCTAAAACAAAATCATGGCTTTAATTTCGAACACCTTTATAAATTTTATTAAATACATCCAAAATAAATTTAGAAAATGATGTAAACCACCCAATATTTAAATAATTTCAAAGTCACTATTATATAATGGTTATCTATTTTGAAAATACCAAAACATATAAAAACCATTATTTTCATCACACACTTCACTAAACACCACTTAAAACATTTTAATAGGTTTATAGAAATAACCCATTTCTTTTAAAATGATGCAAAGATACCCTTCAAAAAGGGTCTTACTCTTTGAAAACCAAGACAAGGTAAAAGGGCCAAGAATTTACTATAAAATAATTTAAACAAGCTACCACATAATTTTATAAAGAGGGGAAACTACATACACATTTCAAATCCCCATGTGAAATACACTAAACCCCCACCCCCCTTTATAATTGATAATGAGGTCCACACCTCAATTCAAAACCTAATTTCCCTTAAACCATTATTTTCACACAATGAAAACCAAAATAAGGTTAAACCCCATTTAACTTCATGAAAACCATTTCAAAAATCCATAGAGAATTTCCCAAAAAACATAGAGGAATAAAACATTCCATTTTAAATAATAAAACATGGATTTCACATATATGACCAATTATGATAAGTGAGAAACTATAAAAAATAGTTCCAAATCATCACAACACTACCATATATAATTATTATTTCATAGAAAGGTAATATAAAATGTGAAAGATTTTGTAGAATTTCAACATGAGATAATTTCACAGTAACACCTCCCTCAAAGAAGTCAGAATCAATCCAAAACATCATGAAACATATCGCTTTCATTGATGACCACACCCACGGGAAAAGCAATGATTTATACCACTCCTATCCACCAAAAGATCCATCAATAAATCCACCAGAACACTAAAATTGAACCAAATAATCATTGGGATTCATGGAGGAAATCCAAACCAAGAGAGAAGCAATGGAGAATAAATTAATATAGAAGAGGAAGAATATATCACCTTAAATCCTCTTAGAAAACATAAAATGAATCTAGTAATCTTATGGGAGGAAGAAAATGTATATCATACTAAAAACCATTGGGTAAACCGATATAAAGGGGGAGAATAAGGGGTGAAAACACCTTAAAATCGAACAATTAATTCTAGGAAAAACCCAAAAAATAAACACATGTACAACTCACATGCTTTGGATGCATGGTTAGAAAAATCATGCACTAACTCTCCAAGAACCAATACCTCGTAATGATCCTTAATCCACATAGTTACTTCTCAAAGACCATATGGTTAGGAAAATCATGTAGCTCATTTAGGACCAACTAGGTCTCATATGTAATTCTTTGGGTTCCCCACACGATTTAAAAAACCATATAGAAGTATTGAAAATTGTTCTGTCAAAACTATTGAGCCAACTACATGATTATCGCATGGTTTACCAATCTATTAAAAAGTCATACAAGATATATTAGACACACCAAATACTTTGCATAGTTTCTTATAGTGGATGCATGGATTATAATTAACCATTGACATTCCATTTTTACAAACTATACATATTTCAAAATGAATTGAAATGGATATTCCTTATGGTAATCCTCAAAGATTCCAACTAATCACACAACTTTACCATAAATAGTAGGAAAACCTAAAATATATCCATGTTCTAAAATGGAACTATATATAAATAAAACCCATACATTCACTTCTAAAATTAATTAAAATAAAAACACAATAAATTGTGGAGTAAAAAAAATGGTATATAATCCTGGGTAAAAAATAAAAGAAACTAAATGTATATAATAATGAAAAACTCCTAAAAATCCACTGAGATAATCCTAGACATACTTGGGTAGAATCATTTTTTGGTCTATTGATTTATTCTTTGTATACAACTATTTGGATTACTCTTTACTAGACACATATGATCCACTCATCTATTTAGTCCTATTTTCTCAATAGAGGATACATGTCCATCTCATGAGGGTATGTATAAAAACCATCTCTCGATCTATCACTAAAATGATCGGTATTCTCATGATAATAGTAATAGTAGTGTGAGGGGAAGGGTGTGAGAAATATCACATAGAGACCATAATAATAAATTAAAAGTCTATTATGGAAATAACATACCAAATTCAAACCTCATACATCCTTATCACTAAATCCCCCACTTACATTCTATTAAACATCATCTAAAATCATGTTTAGCCAAAAAATCATATAAAATAAAGTTTCATGGGTCTTAAGTTATGGGTGAAGCTCAATCTATAAAAAACCTCTTTACATTTCAAACATGACCTCATGACACACTTTTGAAATGTTATTCTAAATTTATTTTTAAAATACTATTTTGAAATTTAGATTTGATTTTAAAATCCATTTTAATATTTTTTAAAATAATTTTTATTTAAAAAAATCTTTCACATAAAGTCTATAAATACATATAAATCTTTGAATAATATATGAAAATTTTAAATATAAGTCACATGCGAACAATGAATGAATAAACTATATCAACTCACAAAATCTTATTAAAAATAAAATAACAAACAAAGAACTTCATAAACCAAAGAATCACTCAATTATCCAAACGTCCAAATGAAATATAGTATAATTTTTTAAACACAAAACATGCTAAATCATTAAAACATGCTAGAATCATAGGCAAGATGATAAAAAATCCCCCCCATTGCATGTGTACGATTTCTTATAAGGGATAACCCATGATTTGAAAATTTTATTTTATGTTTCACACATTTTTTAATTTTTTCTCCTTTATTTAGTTGCATTAATTTTTTTATTCCATTATAATGTGCTACACAACCCCTCCCATCTCCATTTTATTAAAAGTACAAACCCTAATATCCCTCACATTTTATATATTTTTAATTATTCATTTCTTTTTATTTTAACACAACCAATTAAATTTTAAATAATAATAATAATAATAATAATAATACTAATATTAATTTCATCCCATTAATATTATTATTTATTAATTAATAATTGTTTTTGAAGTGTTATATATATATGTAAAAAAACTTCATTTTCATCATTTTTTGAAAATATAAATATAAACAATAAAATTATTATTATTATTACAAACCCAAATATTGTTAAAACCCAACAAGATATAATTTCCAATTTATAAAGTCTCAAAATATTCATTAAATTTTATTTCAATCACTTTTTTCTAGAATTTATTACCCTTAACAACAGATTTAATTAAAAAATCCCCACCAAATACACTTTTTGTCCTTGTAAAGTTCCATGAGTATCATTTAGACTAAACAAATTAAACAACTTGGAGAATTCCTTATACTAAATAAAATTATATCAGATAATATAAGACCTTTAATCAAAATTTGATAATTAGTTATGGTTCTTCCCACCATACAAAATAAATTTCCCTTAATCAAATTCCAAGAATCATCAAAATGATAACCATATAAATGAAAGCTCCACTATAGTAAAGAATATAATTTTTAAGAAAGTATTTCAAATAACCAAATCCTTGAAAAATCAACATATCACACCAAATAACAACATATCAAAAACATAAAACATCCATAAAATATAAACTATTCTAATAAAAAAATAAGTAGAAAATCATAAAATGAAAGTCACATCCTTTAAGATAAAGAGTTTTTCATTTAAAAACATGGCATGTAATAACTTGGAAAACACTATTTCAAAATCATAATATTTAATATCTACATTACAAAAACAAAAAATTAAATTTTTTAAAAATATAAAAGAAATCAACTTTTTAAATACTCAGAATTCATTTTATTTGGGTAGATAATTATAAAATAAAATTTTTATTCACATGGATATATATTATCAACTTAACCAAAACCATTTTTTAGAAAAAAATCTTTCAATTATCATTAGTTCTTAATTAACACATGGGTATTCTTATTTATTTCATAAAAACATTAAAAATAAATAAAATTAAAACTAATCATATTAACACACACAAATAATATAAAAACCTAGACAACCATGATTTATGATACACAAGTACTAAAATGATCTTTCAAAACCTTCCCAATTTGGATTTCACTAAAATAATCCATTTATCATGAGCTATAAAACTTATTTAATGATGATTAATTTTTATTTTTTAATCCAAACATAGAAGACAATTAATTTTAATTAATAAAAATTTCATGTAAATTTTTTTTTAGCAAAAATGACACATATTTCTTATTTATAAATATTTTTTAAACCACATTAAAGTAGTTCAACATTCAATGTGATATCTTCAAATCAATTCAGATTCTACATTTTTCAACATCTTAATCTCCATATTTAAAATCTCATAATAATACCATTATTAAATTTCAATTAATCTAAATTAAAGAGACCATGAATTTATACTTGGTGAGTGAAAATATTATTTTATCATTAAATAATAAAACAAATAGATCCATTAAACTAACTATTAACGTAAAAAAAATATAAATTTCCAAAACACCATCTACTGGTTTATCATCATGAATATAGTATTTTGACGTTATTGATGGAATTTTTTTAGAAAAATTCTTATGAGATAAATCAATATCACTGTAACATCCCAAGTAAGTAACGGATAATAGATTTTATTATCTATGTCTATTTATGAATTAGATAGTGTTTTAGAGGTTTAAAATGAGAATAAATCTAATCTTGAGCATGGAATACTCTAATATTTTTTTAAAAGATTGTTTTACCACCTTTTGATGGCGAACCATTTTTAAATTTATCTTTTGACAATTTTATAAGCTCTTTTTGTCAAAATATACTTATTCATTAGAATTGGGAAATTGAAATTTACTTTGGATAAATTTTTGGTATTTTTCTGACAATGTTCATTTTTTAATGAATAGTGAAAAATACTGCATTTTACTTCAAAACTGCTTTTTCATCTAATTTAATTATATGGTTATATTATAGTTTTAATTTGTTTAAAAGTTTAATTAGAATATATTTTCACCATTTAATCCAATGGTGGCCATTATAATTTATTTCCATTTGGAATTGGGCATAAACAAGTGCCAAACTTTTCATAGATATTGTTTTAAAAAAACCGCTATTTGTTTTGACAACGTGAATTATTTTTTAAATTAATTATTGAAATTTTTGTGTTTGGAATTTGGTAAAATGTATTCCATATTTGGAATCAGAAGGTCCAAATTATTTAGTTAATATTCTTTTGTTTTTGGACAGTATGAATAGTAATGACGGTAATTATCTTTAATTATCGTGATTAATTAGTTATCGGGTAGTTAAGGGTAATAAAATAATATCATAATAATAAAAATTGACCGCAACATGTGTCCTAATGATACTTTTTGTTTCATGGATGACCATGGCATGCCTTATTCCTAACTTAGGGACCCCATGGAATCACTTTTGTGTGATAGTGAATTTTTATCTTTTTATTTTTAAAGAAAGTTAAATATAACAAAGTATGTAACAGCTAAGTAAAACAATTTTAATTTTGTCAAAATAAATGATCTATTAGACTATAAATAGTCATTCGAAAAATAAAAAGATTTCATACATCATATTATTTTTTTTATAATTTTTAAACATTAAATAAATTAATTTATTTATGACACCATGATGATGCAGCGATTACCTCATTAATGAACGATTTCAGTAAAATGAAAAGATAATGTAAAATATAAGACTTACACTTGTCAAAAAGAAATTTCATGAGTATATTTCAAACCCTTATCACCTTATCCTTGAAATATATCAATGTGGGAACTTTAAAATTTGAAACTCATTCTAATATAAAGTAACATTTCTTGACTTTCCAAGAGTTCCCCTCCTCCCTCTTATAAAATGACCCCACCTCTACCTCCTTACCCACACCTCTCAAGCCATTGGGTTGGCCAATATCTGCACATTTTATCTCTCCACATCCCTCTCTTCATCCAATAAGCCTTAACTTATGGAGAAAGCTCTTCAAGAAACCCTTTGGTTCAAACCAAGAGGTGTTACCCGATTTAAAGGTAATGTCTTCACTTTTGTTCTTTTGTTTTATTTTTTCTTCTCCAACCCCCAAAAATCTTTTTATTCCTCTATTTTGTAACCAAAATAGTATCTTAATAATACTAGGATGTTATTATATGAATTATTCGAGCTACACTTACACACACCTCCGTCTAATAGTTAAAGAACATACTGTTTCTGTGGATGGAAAATTTCTGCCCCACAAAATGATGATTGTTCAAGCTTATTTTAACACCGTTCATCGTGGCTATTAAGATGTCACTCTATTTATATATTATATATATTATGTTTATGTTTTCTTTATGCTTCTGTATTTTTCATTTATGGCATACCTTTATGGTTTCCATTATGGGTAAACGCGATATCTTCATTTTAGGAAGAGCGGACTACCACCCCCTCAAAGTGATTTGATTCGTTAATGCCATATGTGAGAAGTATAAAGGAACGAGTTTATGATATTATATATAATATAATACTCTAATTATTATATAAATTTATATCATTATTAATTCATTCCATTAAATACGAAATAGAAATGAAAGTAGCGTTCATGCGTACGTACGGCTTACCGTCTCCCTGAACGGTGCATTTCATTTCTTACCTCTAAATGTTATGTAATATTATAAATGCATGTATATACTGGATAGATATGATATATATGATATATAATCCTGAATATAATTCTGTATATAATGGATATTTTACCACATGAACAACTTGTAATTATAAGGAGTTTATTTTTGACTCAAGTACCAATGATCGACAAAATGACCGTTATTAACTTAAATAATTACATAGTGTTAATAACATGGTAATAAGTGATATAAAAGGAATAATGAACATGAAAAAGGTTCTTAAGAAAGTATAAATTAACTCAAGTATATTATTCAGGAGATTAAAAAACGATCGAGTCAAGTCGGACACGAGGTAAGAGACTTCATCTCAATCTCCTTTCATTGAGGCATATTTTGTTTTATAAAAAACTTTCTTTTATACGGTGTATAAACCCCTTTGAATTTTATGTTTATTCCAAATGAATCTTTTTTATACGTAGCGATTTACTAAACGACAAAAGGGAATGTTTTTGTGGTACGTATGCGGTGACAATGACTTCTCCGCCGCCGTGACCATTATTTGAGTTTTGGATTCCTCTACAAGCCATAACTTTTTTTAAATGAAAAATAAATACCATGTTTTACTTTTCTTTTATTTTGGTATTGAAAATGGTTTTGATAATGTTTTTATCATTGTGGTATTGATATCCTGTGATTGAAATGTGGAATTGTTATGTTTCCTTTATGCATTTTTTATGTGATACGATTATGTTATGGTTCTTGGGCATTGTTTATGAAGAAGGGTGGTTTCGTGATAAACTAAGGGCGGGTGAGCCCGATATAGCTCTCCAATGCATTGGATAACATGAAGGGGTTAAACTCTAGGGTTTCTCTGAAGAGATTTAGGGAATATACTATGATGGGTATTCCAAGCGTAACCATGAGGGTTACTCTCTATGTAAGAATGTTATGAATGACACAAGTTACCTTTATGTATTATGATTTCTATGAGTTATTCATGATTTGATGAGTTATGTTAAAGTGCTTATGTTTCTTGAGTAAAGTAAGATTTCATTAATTCTTATTTATACATGGACTAATGTTTTCATTTCGTATTTTTATATACATTACTGAGTATTTTATGCTCATCCCAAGTATTTGAAATGTTTTTTCATAGGGCAAGGGAAAGGTACATGATGTGATGATAGTGTCAAGGAAGTGTCATAAAAGAATCCATGTTTTTTTAAATATGTTTCCTTTGATGGGAAAAGTGAATATTGCCTTTAATGTAACCACCTTGTTTAAATGTGGAATGTTATGAATGATTTATGATCTAATTCTATAAAACTCTAAACCTGAAAAGATCCTCAATGTGTAATCTTGTAATAAATCAAGATAAAGTAATGTTTAATGTTGGGGCCTTAAAGTTGGTATCATAGGTCGGTTTAGATAACTTTAGTAGTTATAATTCTATTAAATTATTATGCAAAAATATTTTTTCGGTCAAATTGAAATTATATAGCATTTTATGATTACCATGTTGCTTCATCTAAGAAATGTTTGTTCAGAAATGTTTTCTGCAGAGGAAACAGGGAAGCAGTGCTAGGAAGGACTACAGAAGGAAATGACCTTCCGAATCAGCATCCTGAGATGGTCAGAATTGGAACTAATCATTTTGTTACAGTAATGGCGCAATTGACTCATGCGATAAATGGTGGTGGTATCCATGCACGAGATCAGCCAGATCAACCGCAGAGGAACATTTCAGTGGTGGAACATTTCATGAGGCAATACTCCCCAACATTCATAGGATCACCTAACACTGTTCTAGCTGAAGGGTGGATTAAAGCACTGGAGAAGATTTTCGATGTCATGGGGTGTTCAGACAAATAAAAGGATAGTCTTGAAATTTACCATTTGGAGGGTGAAGCAGATTAGTGGTGGTTGATGGTTAAAAATATCAAGGACGCTGATGAGATTGATGCCCTTGACTGGGATGAATTCAAAGGTATGTTTCTTGAGAAGTATTTTCCTAAGGTAGTTCGACTTAGGATTGAAAAACAATTTTTGGAATTGAGGCAAGAGGACGACTCAGTGGCTGCTTATGAAGAAAGTTTCACTCTATTGGCAAGGTATGCTCCAAATTTTATTCAAGACCTTGATAGTAAAATCAATAATTTTTACTCAGGATTAATTCCAAAATATCGAAGGAATTTAGCTTCTCATGAGTTCAAGAGTTATGAAAATATTGTTCGATGTGCTGAGAAGGTGGAAATGGAGTTTGCGATGATCAAGTGTTTTATAACAACCAACAGAAGAAGAGACCGATGTAGTAGGAGAATGTGAATAATATTTCAAAATGGTCTGATGGTAAGAAAACTAAGTTTTCAGTTTGTTATAAATGTGTAAAAGTCCTGCTGGGGAATGTCTTTTGAATTCTAGAAAGTGCTACAGATGTGGAAAAATGGGAAATAAGGCTCGTGATTGCACTGAAAAAGATTAGGGAGATGGTAAGACCAAATTTGATTTACAGTTAGTGAAATGTTTCAAGTGCAATGAGATGGGTCATTATTCAAACGAGTTTCCGAAAAAGAGCTCGAGTGATGGGAAGCAGTCAGTCTACAAGAAAAAAAGAGTGGTGAAATCCTTTGTAACTACTTCAGCAGATGTTGGGCTAGCAAATGAAGTGGTATCAGGTACTTCGTTTGTTTTCTCAGATTATGCCAATGTGTTGTTTGATTCAGGGTCTACACATTCTTTCATATCTGAAAATTTTTCTAGTAAATTGGGAATTCCATCTCAATAAATGACTCCTGAACTTGTGGTAAAAACACATGGGGGAAATATTGAGGCAAAAAGAATTTATAAGAATCTTCCTATCCTTATCCGTGGAAAGAACCTACTTGCAAACCTTATTGTTTTACCTCTAGTAGAGTTTGATGTTATCCTGGGTATGGATTGGCTCTCTGTTTACCATGCTAAGATTGATTGTAGAGCTAAAGAAGTTTCTTTTCAAAAAGACTTTCAGTTTGTGTAAAAGAATGAACCCTTACTATTGATAAAATATCAAGAGTCTGAGAAACTTGTAAAAGATGGAAATGAATGTTACCGTGCACATATTGTTGAAAACAAAGGAACCGTTCAGATTAATGATGTGCCAGTGGTAAATAAGTATCCTGATGTTTTTCCTGATGAGTTGCCTAGAATAATACCAAATTAGGAAGTAGAATTTACTATTGACTTCATTCCTGATTCTAAGACAATTTCAAAACGCCCTTATCGAATGGCTCAAATTGAACTTTTAGAGTCGAAGGAGCAATTGTAAGATTTATTAGAGAAAGGTTTCATTTGACCTAGCACATCACCATGGGGTGATCCTGTCTTATTTGTTAAAAAGAAAGATGGTTTTATTAGACTTTTCATTGATTATAGAGCCTTGAAAAACATCACTATTAAGAACAAATATCCTTTTCCTCATATTGATGATTTGTTTGATTAGCTCCAGGGAGCTCAGTATTTTTCAAGGATTGACCGGAGATCGGGGTACCATCAGTTGAAGGTAAAAGAAGAAGATGTTCCAAAGACCGCGTTTCATACAAGATATGATTATTATGAATTTGTATTTATGCCTTTTGGGTTAACCAATGCACCTGCTGTATTCATGGACCTTATGAATAGAATTTTCCATGAGTTATTGGATAAGTTTGTGGTTGTTTTCATTGAAGATAATTTGGTGTTTTCCAAAATTAAATAGGATCATGAAAGTCATTTAAGAATTATTTTACAAACCTTAAAAGAAAAAAAATTGTATGGGAAATTCAGAAAGTGTGAGTTTTGGTTTCAAAAAATTACTTTCTTGGTCACATTGTTTCTAAAGATGGGATAACTGTTGATCCTGCAAAAACAAAGGTTTTTGAAGAATGGCCAAGAACCACAAATGTAACTAAGATTTCTAGTTTTATTGTTTTGACCGGCTATTACCGAAGGTTTGTTAGAAATTTTTCACGGTTATCTAGTCCAATGACTAAGATAACTTGGAAGGGTGTTAAGTTTATCTGGACAAAAGAATGTGATGATTGTTTTCAAGAATTGAGAAGAAGATTGGTGAATGATCCAATTTTGGCACTACCTTTCAAGAATGGTGAGTTTATTATATACAGTGATGATTCATTGAAAGGACATGGTTGCGTCCTAATGCAGAATGATCAGGTAATTGCTTATGCTTCACGACAGTTGAAAACTCATGAGGTAAATTACCCTACATATGATTTGGAATTAGCTGCTATTGTTTTCGCTTTAAAAATTTTGAGGCATCATTTGTATGGTGTAAAGTGTGAAATATATACTGATCACAAAAGTTTAAAGTATATATTCACTCAGAAAGAACTGAACATGAGACAGATTAGATGGCTGAAATTAATCAAGGATTATGATTGTACAATTCACTACCATCCGAGAAAAGAAAATAAAGTGGCTGATGCTTTGAGTCAAAAAAGTAATGCTTCATTAACAATGTTGCGTTTGAAACATGATCCTCTGGTTAATGATTTGATGGAATTTTTCATAGAAGTAGTTGGTGCAGGATGTTCTTCTGTTTTGTTTCAGGTATCAGTGAAATATTCTCTATCAGATAGAATTAAGCAAGCATAGAAGAAAGATAGTGAGTTGCAGAAAAAGGTAGAGCTAATTCAGAAGGGTAAGTTGCCTGAATTCAACATTGATAATGAATGTGTTTTGAGATTTGGGAAGAGATTGTGTGTGCCTTGTGATTCACAGTTTAAGAGAGAGTTGTTATGTGAAGCTCATATTTCTCCATTTTCAGTTCATTCAGGCAGTACTAAGATGTACACAGATCTTCGGGAATATTACTGGTGAGATGGAATAAAAAGAGATATTGCTTATTTTACTATGAAGTGTTTAACTTGTCAACAGGTTAAAGAAGAGAGGCAGTTACCGAAAGGGATCCTTCATCCTTTACCATTACCAGAGTGGAAATGAGAGAATATATCTATGGAATTCATTGTGGGATTGTCGTAGACATCTCAAGGTCGTAATACAATCTGGGTTATTGTTGATCACTTGACTAAATCTGCTCATTTCCTTGATATACGAGATATATTTTCTCAAGATCAACTTTCTCATTTTTATCTTAAATATATAGTCAGTTTACATGGAGTTCCACTCTTCATTGTATCTGATCGTGATCCCAGGTTTATTTCTAACTTTTGGAAAGGCTTTCAGAAGTCGTTGGGTACTGAATTAAATTTTCGTATAGCTTTTCATCCTCAATCAGATGGGCAGTCAGAACGAACAATGCAGACTTTGGATGATATTCTACATACTTGTTCGATGGATAATCAAGGAAGTTGGGACCAATATCTTTCTTTGGTTGACTTTTCTTATAATAACAATTTTCATTCCAGTATACAGATGGCACCATTTGAGGCATTATATGGGAAGCGGTGTCGAACTCCATCTTTTTGGGATGAAGTGAGTGAAAGGAAGTTTATGGGATTGGAATTGGAAGAAGAGTTGGTAGAAAAAGTTCAGCTGATACAGAAACACATGAGAACTGCTCATAGCAGGTAGAAAAGTTATGCGGACAATAGGAGAAAGGATCTCTCTTTTGAGGTAGGTAATCATTTCTTTCTCCAAATTTCACCATGGAAAAGTGTGATACAATTTTTTAAGAAAGGAGAGATAAGTCCAAGGTTTATTAGACCATATGAAATTATGGAGAGAGTTGGATCAGTTTCATACTAAGTGGCTTTACCTCCGAGTTTATCTTAGGTACACAATGTTTTTCATGTTTCAATGTTAAGGAAGTACATGCCAGATCCATCTCATGTTTTGAGTCTGGAGGTAGTTCATCTGGAAGAGAATCTATCTTATGAGGAAAAACTAGTCCATATTCTTCACCATAGGGAGAAAGTATTGCAGAATAAGGTGATTCATCAAGTAAAGGTTTTGTGGAAAAACCACATGATTGAAGAGGGAACATGGGAATCTGAAAATTCAATGATGGATAAATACCCCCACTTATTCGATAAGTAAATAAATTGTGGGGATGCAATTTTATAAAGGGGGAAGGATGTAACATCCCATGTAATTAATGAAAAATAGATTTTCTTATATATATCTATTTATGAATTAGATAGTGTTTTAGAGGTTTAAAATGAGAATAAATCCAATCTTAAGCATGAAATACTCTAATATTTTTTAAAAGATTGTTTTACCACCTTTTGATGGAGAACCATTTTTAAATCTATATTTTGACAATTTTATAAGCTATATTTGTCAAAATAAACTTATTATTTATAATTGGAACATTGAAATTTAATTTGGATAAATTTTTGGTATTTTTATGATAATGTTAATTTTTAATGAATAGTGAAAAATACTGCATTTTACTTCAAAAATGCTTTTTCATATAATTTAATTAAATATTTAGATTATATTTTTAATTGTTTTTAAAGTATAATTAGAATATATTTTTACCATTTATTCCAATTTTGGTCATTAGAATTTATTTCTCTTTGGAATTGGGCATAAAAAAGTGCCAAACATTTCATAGAGATTGTTTAAAAAAACCTCTAGTTGTTTTGACAACGGGAATTATTTTTTAAATTAATTATTTTAATTTTTGTTTTTTAAATTTGGTAAAATGGATTCCATATTTGGAATCAGAATTTCAAATTATGTAGTTAATATTCTTTTGTTTTTGGGCATTATGAATAGTAACGATGGTAATTATCTTTAATTATCGTGATTAATTAGTAATCAGGTAGTTAAGGGTAATAAAATAATATCATAATAATAACAAATGGCCCCAAAATTTGTCCTAATTTTACGGGCTGTGTCATGGACGACCATGGGATGCCATGTTCCAAACTTAGGGACCCCATGTAATCACTTTTGTGTGATAGTGACTTTTTATCTTTTTATTTTTAAAGAAAGTTAAATATAATAAAGTATGTAACACCTAAGTAAAAAAAATTTAGTTTTGTCTAAATAAATGATCACTTGGAATATAAATAGTCTTCAGAAAGCTAAAAATATTTCCTATATCATCGTATTTTTTTTATAATTTTTAGACATTAAATAAATTAATTTATTTATGACACAATGATGATGCAACGATTACCTCATTAATGAATGATTTAAATAAAATGAAAAGATAATGTAAAATATAAGACTTGGATTGTAAAAAACCTATTTGATGAGTATATTTCGAACCATTATCACCTTATCCTCGAAATATATCAATGTGGGACCTTTAGAATCCGAAACGCATTCTAATATAAAGTTACATTTCTTGACGTTCCAAGAGTGCCCCTCCTGCCTCTTATAAAAGGCCCCCACCTCTACCTCCTTAACCACACCTCTCATGTAACATCCCAAGTATGTAATGAATAATAGATATTTTATCTATGTCTATTAATGATTAAGATAGTGTTTTAGAGGCTTAAAATGAAAATAAATACAATCTTATGCATGGAATACACTAATATTCTTAAAAGATTGTTTTACTACCTTTGGATGGAAAACCCTTTTTAAATATATCTTGTGACAATTCTATAAACTATGTTTGTCAATATAAACTTATTCTTTATTATTGGGACATCAAAATTTACTTTGTGTGATTTTTTGGTATTTTTCTGACAATGTTCATTTTTTAATGAATAGTGAAAAATACTGCATTTTACATCAAAACTGCTTTTTAATTTAATTTATTTATATGATTAGATTATCTTTTTAATTGGTTTTGAAGTGAAATTAGAATATATTTTTACCATTTAATCCAATGGTGGTCATTGGAATCAATTTCACTTTGAAATTGGACTTAAACAGGTGTCAATCTTTTGATACTTATTGTTTCATAAAAACACGCTATTTGTCATAACAGTGGGAATTAATTATTAAATTAATTAATGTGACTTATATGTTTTGAATTTTGTAAAATAGACTTTATTTTTGAATTCGGAATATCAAATATATATTAGGGTGAATTTTTGGTAATTTTCTGAAAAACTTCAATTTTTGATGAGTAGTGAAACCACTAAGTGGTAGTTAAAGAAACGTATTTTTCGTTTAAATGAAACTTTGCCACTTTTGTGTTCTGAATTTAAAAAATCCGACATACATGGTTGTCATTAAGAAGTAAAATGTGGTTCAATGAGATTAAAATAATTTTTTGGTGGATAGTAACTTATTAAGTTTTTAATCGCGATTAGTGGTAATTAGGGTAGTTTAAGGTAAAAATAATGTTTTAATAATATGAAATGACCTAGACACATGTCCTAACCTTATTGGATGTGTCATGGACGACCACGAAAATCCATGGGTCAACTTGGGGACCCCATGGAGACACTTTGGTTGGTAAATGTCATAAATAACTTTTTATTTAATGTTAAAGTAAAAATGACACAAACATGAGTTATTTTACTAAAACAATTTTTATATGGGGTTATACAAGTCAGAGTTTTGACCATAAATATTAATTGGAAATATAAAAAGATTTTCTACATCATAGTATTTTTGTTATAATTTTTTGACATTAGATAAACAAATGTATTTATGACATCATGATGATGCAGCGATGACCTCATTATTTAACGATTTAAATAAAATGGAAAGATAATGTAATATCTAAGACCTACACATGTCCAAAACATATTGTATGAGTGGATTTCGGACCCTTATCACCTTATCCTCGAATTATATCAATGTGGGACCTTAGAAATTCTAAACACTTTTGAAAATAAAATAATAGTTTCATGATTTCCAAAAGTGCCCCTCCTCTCCTCTTATAAAAGGCCCCCACCTCTACCTCATTTCACACACTCCTCAAGCCTTTGGCTCGGCCATACCCTGCCCATTTACTCTCTCCACATACCTCTACTCATCCTAGTGGATTACCTTTGGGCATAATCCTTTCAAAGGAAGCCTTTAGGCTCAAATCAAAAAGAGTTACACTTTTAAAGGTAATTCATTCTCTCATGTTCATTTGTTTTATTTCACTTCTCCAACCCCCTAAACTCTATTTATTTACTTCGTTTGTAAAAACACCAGTATCTTAAATATACTAGGATGTTTTTATAAGATTTATTCGAGATAAACTCTCACAAAACTACATCAAATGGTTAATGAACATACGGTTTCCGTGGATGGCGAAATTCTGCCTCCCGAAACGATGATTGTTCAATACTCATTTAACACCTTCAAAGGTGGCCATTATGATGTCACTATTTTTATATATGATATATAATATTTTTATTCTTTCCTTAAGCTTCTGTATTTTTCATTTATGGCATACCATTATTTTTTCCATTATGGGTAAACACGATATCTTCATTTTAGGAAGTGCGGACTACCGCCCCCTGAAAGTGATTTGATTCGTTAAATACCATATGTGGGATGTATAAAGGATGGAAATATGATATTATATATTATATTATACTGGAATTATAATATAAATTTATATCATTATGATTCCATTCTATAAAATACGAAATAGAAATGAAAGTAGTGTTCATGCGTACGTACGGCTTACCGTCTCCATGAACGGTGCATTTCATTTCTTACCTGTAAATGATTATGTAATATTATAAATGCATGAATGTACTGGATATATAAGACATATATGATATCTACATCATGAAATACCATTCTGGATATAATGGATACATGAACAACTTGTAATTATAAAGGGATTATTTTTGACTCAAGTACCAATGATCGTTAAAACGACCGTTATTGACTTAAATAATTACATAGTGTTCATGACATGGAAATAAGTGATATAAAAGGAATAATGAACATTAAAAAGGTTATTAAACAAGTAGAAATTAACTCAAGTTTATTATTCAGGAGATTAAAGAATGACCGAGTCAAGTCGGACCCGAGGTATGGTACTTCGTCTCAATCTCCTTTCATTGAGGCATATTTTATTTTATACACAACTTTCTTTTTTACGGTGTATAAACCCCTTTGACTTTTACATTTATTCAAAAGGAATATTTATTATATGAAGCGTTTACTAAACAAAAAAGGGGAATGTTTTTGTCGTACGTATGCGGCGACAACGACTTCTCCGCCGTCGTGAACATTATTTGAGTTTTGGATTCCTCTACAAGCCATACCTTCTTTTTAAAAGAAAAATAAATACCATGTTTTACTTTTCTTTTATTTGGGTATTGAAAATGGTTTTCAGAATGTTTTTATATCAATGTGTTGTATTGATATCTTGTGATTGAAAGGTGGAAATGTTATGATTCCTTTATGCATGTTTTATGTGATATGATTATGTTATGGTTCTTGGGCAATATTATGAAGATGGGTGGTTCCGTGATAAACTAAGGGCGGGTGAGCCCGATATAGCTCTCCAATGCATTGGGTAACGTGAAGGAGTGAAACGTTATGGTTTCTTCGAAGATATTTAGGGAATATACTATGATGGGTATTCCAAACGTAACCAAGAGGGTTACTCCCTACATAAGAATGTTATGAATGCCTCAAGTTACCTTTATGTCTTATGATTTCTATGATTTATTCATGATTTTATGAGGTATGTTAAAGTGCCTTTGTTTTATGGGTAAACTCTGATTTCATTCTTATGTATATACGTACCCATGTTTCCTTTCCATGTTTTTATAACCCATACTGAGCTTTTTATGCTCATCCCAAGTTTTTTTGAAATTATTTTCACAGGTCAAGGGAAAGGTACATGATATGATGATAATGTCAAGGAAGTGTCAAGAAAGAATCCATGTTTTATTTTAAATATGTTTCCATTGATGGGAATGAAGAATACTATCTTTATGTAACCACTTTCTTTATATGTGGATTGTAATGAAAGTTTTATGATCTAATTCTCTATAACTATAAACCCGAAAAGATCCTCAATGTGTAATCTTATAATAACTCAAGATTAAGTAAGGTTTAAGGCTGGGGCCTTATAGTTGGTATCAGAGGTCGGTTTAGATAACATTAGGAGTTAGAATTTTATTAGATGATTATCCAAAAATATTTTTTTTTGAAATGATATAGCATTTGAAGATTACCATGTTGCTTCATCTAAGACATGTTTGTTCAGAATGGTTTTCCATAGAGGAAACAGGGAAGCAGTGCTAGGAAGGCATACAGAAGGAAATAACCATCCGAATCAGCATCTTGAGATGGTCGGAATTGGAACTGAACAGTTTTTTGCAGTGATGGCACAGTTTACTCAGGCTATAAATGGTGGTGGTATCCATGCACGAGACCAGCCAGATCAACCGCAGAGGAACATGTCAGTGGTGGAACATTTCATGAGGCAACATCCCCCATCATTTAGAGGATCATCTGACCCTGTGTTAGCTGAAGGGTGGATTAATGCACTGGAGAATATTTTCGATGTCATGGGGTGTTCAGACAATCAAAATGTTAGTCTTGCTATTTATCGTTTGGAGGGTGAAGCAGATCAGTGGTGGTAGATGGTTAAGAATATCAGGGACGCTGATGAGATTGATGCTCTCGACTGGGATGAATTCAAAGGTATGTTTCTTGAGAAGTATTTTCCTAAGGCTATTCTACTTAGGATGGAAGAGGAATTCTTGGAATTGAGGCAAGAGGAAGACTCAGTGGCTGCCTATGAAGAAAGGTTGACTCGATTGGCAAGGTATGCTCCAAATTTTATCCGAGACCTTGATTGTAAAATCAATCATTTTTACTCAGGATTAAAGACAAAATATCGAAGGGAATTAGCTTTTCGTGAGTTTAAAAGTTATGAAAAGCTTGTTCGATGTGCTTAGAAGGTGGAAATAGAGTTTGATGATGACCAAGTGTTCTATAACAACCAGCTGAAGAAGAGACCGATGTGGTAGGAGAAATGTAATAATTCTTCAAAAAAGTCTGATGGTAAGAAATATAAGTTTCCAGTTTGTGATAAATGTGGAAAAAGGAATTCTGGGGAATGTCTTCTGAATTCTGGAAAGTGCTACCGATGTGGTAAGATGGGACATAAGGCTCGTGATTTCACTGAAAAAGATCAGGGTGATGGTAAGACCAAATTTGATTTACAGTTAGTGAAATGTTTTAAGTGCAATGAGATGGGATAACTGTTGATCCTACAAAAACAAAAGTTGTGGAAAAATGGCCAAGACCCACAAATGTAACCGATATTCGTAGCTTCCTTGGTTTGGAAAGGTTTGTTATAAATTTTTCACGATTATCTAGTCCAATTACTAAGCTAACTCGGAAGGGTGTTAAGTTTATATGGACAAAAGAATGTGATGATTGTTTTCAGGAATTGAAAAGAAGATTGGTTAATGCTCCAGTTTTGGCACTACCTTCCAGGAATGGTGAGTTTGTTATATACAGTGATGCTTCATTGAAAGGACTTGGTTGCGTCCTAATACAGAATGACCAGGTAGTTGCTTATGCTTCACAACAGTTGAAAACTCATGAGGTAAATTACCCTACACATGATTTGGAATTAGCTGTTGTTGTTTTTGCTTTAAAAATTTGGAGGCATCATTTGTATGGAGTAAAGTGTGAAATACATACCGATCACAAAAGCTTAAAGTATATATTCACTCAGAAAGAGTTAAACATGAGACAGAGGAGATGGCTGGAATTAATCAAGGATTATGATTGTACAATTCATTACCATCCGAGAAAAGAAAATAAAGTGGCTGATGCTTTTAGTCGAAAAAGTAATGCTTCATTAGCAATGTTGAGTTTGGAACATGATCCTTTGGTTAAGGATTTGATGAACTTTGGAATAGAAGTTGTTGGTGCAGGAAGTCCTTCTGTTTTGTTTCAAGTATCAGTGAGATCTTCTCTATCAGGCAGAATCAAGCAAGCACAGAAGCAAGACAATGAGTTGTAGAAAAAGGTAGAGCTGGTTCAGAAAGGTAAGTTTCCTGAATTCAACATTGATAATGATTGTGTTTTGAGTTTTGGGAAGAGATTGTGTGTGCCTTGTGATTCACAGTTGAAGAGAGATTTGCTATGTGAAGCTCATAGTTCTCCGTTTTCAGTTCATCCGAGCAGTACTAAGATGTATAGAGATCTGCGGGAGTATTACTGGTGGTATGGAATGAAAAGAGATATTGCTGATTTTACTATGAAGTGTTTGACATGTCAACAGGTTAAATCAGAGTGGCAGTTACCGAAAGGGATGTTTCAGCCTTTACCAGTGCCAGAGTGGAAATGGGAGAATATATCCATGGACTTTGTTGTGGGATTACCGAAGACATCTCGAGGTAATAATGCAATCTGGGTTATTGTTGATCGCTTGACCAAATCTGCTCATTTACTTTCTATACGAGATACTTTATCTCTAGATCAACTTTCCCGTTTTTATCTTAAAGAGATTTTCAGGTTACATGGAGTTCCTCTCTCCATTGTATCGGATCGTGATCCCAGGTTTACTTCTAACTTTTGGAAAGGCCTTCAGAAGTCGTTGGGTACTGAATTAAATTTTAGTACAGCTTTTCATCCTCAATCAGATGGGTAGTCAGAACGAAAAATTCAGACCTTGGAGGATATGCTACGAGCTTGTTCGATGGATTATTAGGGAAGTTGGGACCAACATATTTCTTTGGTTGAATTTTCATATAATAGTAGTTTTCATTCCAGTATACAGATGGCACCATTTCAGGCATTATTTGGGAAGCGGTGTCGAACTCCAGCTTTCTGGGATGAAGTGGGTGAAAGGAAGTTGATGGGACCAGAATTGGTAGAAGAGTTGGCAGAAAAAGTTCAGCTGATTCAGAAGCACATGAGAACAGCTCAGAGTAGGCAGAAGAGTTATGCGGACAACCGAAGGAAGGATCTATCTTTCGAGGTAGGTGATCAAGTTTTTCTCAAGGTTTCTCCTTGGAAAAGTGTGATGAGATTTGGTAAGAAGGGAAAGCTGAGTCCAAGGTTTATTGGACCATATGAAATTATGGATAGAGTTGGATCAGTTTCTTACCGAGTGGATTTACCTCCGAGTTTATCTCAGGTACACAATTTTTTTTCACGTTTCGATGTTGAGAAAGTATATGCCAGATCCATCTCATGTTTTGAGTCCAGAAGTAGTTCAGTTGGAAGAGAACCTATCATATGAGGAACAACCGGTCCAGATTCTTGACCACATGGAGCAAGTGTTACGGAATAAGGTGATTCACCAGGTAAAGGTTTTGTGGAAAAACCACATGATTGAAGAGGCAACATGGGAATCTGAAAATGCAATGAGGGATAAGTACCCCATTTATTCGATAAGTAAATAAATTGCGGGGACGCAATTTTCTAAAGGGGGGAAGGATGTAACATCCCAATTAAGTGACAAATAATAGATATTTTATCTATGTCTATTAATGATTAAGATAGTGTTTTAGAGGCTTAAAATGAAAATAAATACAATCTTATACATGGAATACACTAATATTCTTAAAAGATTGTTTTACTGCCTTTTGATGGCAAAACTTTTTTAAATCTCTCTTGTGACAATTATATAAACTATGTTTATCAAAATAAACTTATTCTTTATTATTGGGACATCAAAATTTACTTTGTGTGAATTTTTGGTATTTTTCTGACAATGTTCATTTTTTAATGAATAGTGAAAAATACTGCATTTTATATCAAAACTGCTTTTTAATCTAATTTATTTATATGATTAGATTATCTTCTGAATTGGTTTTGAAGTGAAATTAGAATATATTTTTACCATTTAATCCAATGGCGGTCATTGGAATCAATTTCACTTTGAAATTGGACTTAAACTGGTGTCAATCTTTTGATACTTATTGTTTCATAAAAACACACTATTTTTCATAACAGTGGGAATTAATTATTAAATTAATTAATGTGACTTATATGTTTTGAATTTTGTAAAATAGACTTCATTTTTGAATTCGGAATATCAAATATAGCTTAGGGTGAATTTTTCGTAATTTTCTGAAAAACTTCAATTTTTGATGAGTAGAGAAACCACTAAGTTGTCGTTAAAGAAACTGATTTTTCGTTTAAATGAAACTTTGCCACTTTTGTGTTCTGAATTTCAAAAAATCCGACATACATGGTTGTCATTAAGATGTAAAATGTGGTTCAATGAGATTAAAATAATTTTTTGGTGAATAGTAACTTATTAAGTTTTTAATCGCGATTAGTGGTAATTAGGGTAGTTTAGGGTAAAAATAATGCTTTAATAATATGAAATGACCTATTCACATGTCTTAACATTATTGGATGTGTCATGGCCGACCAAGAAAAGCCATGGGTCAACTTGGGTACCCCATGGAGCCACTTTGGTTGGGAAATGACATAAATAACTTTTTATTTAATGTTAAAGTAAAAATGACACAAACATGAGTTATTTTACTAAAAAAAATTTTATATGGGGTTATACAAGTCAGATTTTTGACCATAAATATTCATTGGAAATCTAAACAGATTTCCTACATCATAGTTTTTTTTATAATTTTTTGACATTAAATATATAAATGTATTTATGACATCATGATTATGCAGCGATGACCTCATTATTTAACGATTTAAATAAAATGGAAAGATAATGTAATATATAAGAACTACACATGTCCAAAACCTATTGGATGAGTGGATTTCGAACCCTTATCACCTTATCCTTGAATTATATCAATGTGGGACCTTAGAAATTCTAAACACTTTTGAAAATAAAATAATAGTTTCATGATTTCCAAAAGTGCCCCTCCTCTTCTCTTATAAAAGTCCCCCACCTCTACCTCATTTCACACACTCCTCAAGCCTTTGGCTCGGCCATCCCCTACCCATTTACTCTCTCCACATCCCTCTCCTCGTCCTAGAGTATTCCCTTTGGGAAGAATCCTTTCAAAGGAAGCCTTTAGGCTCAAATCAAAATGAGTTACACTTTTAAAGGTAATTCGTTCTCTCATGTTCATTTGTTTTATTTCGCTTCTCCAACCCCCTAAACTCTTTTTATTTACTTCTTTTTTAACAACAACAGTATCTTCAATATACTAGGATGTTTTTATTAGATTTATTTGAGCTAAACTCTCACACAACTACATGAAATGGTTAAAGAACATACGGTTTCTGGGGATGGCGAAATTCTGCCTCCCGAAACGATGATTGTTCAATACTCATTTAATACCTTCAAAAGTGGCCATTATGATGTCACTATTTTTATATATAATATATAATATGTTTATTCTTTCTTTAAGCTTCTGTATTTTTCATTTATGGCATACCATTATTGTTTCCATTATGGGTAAACACGATATCTTTATTTTAGGAAGTGCGGACTACCTCCCCCTAAAAGTGATTTGATTCGTTAAATACCATATGTGGGACGTATAAAGGATGGAACTATGATATTATATATGATATTATACTGGAATTATAATATACCATTATATCATTATGATTCCATTCTATAAAATACGAAATAGAAATGAAAGTAGCGTTCATGCGTACGTACGGCTTACCGTCTCCATGAACGGTGCATTTCATTTCTTACCCCTAAATGATTATGTAATATTATAAATGCATGCATGTACTGGATATATATGACATATATGATATCTACATCATTAAATACCATTCTGGATATAATGGATACATGAACAACTTGTAATTATAAAGGGATTATTTTTGACTCAAGTACCAATGATCGTTAAAACGACCGTTATTAACTTAAATAATTACATAGTGTTCATGACATGGAAATAAGTGATATAAAAGAAATAATGAACTTTAAAAAGGTTCTTAAACAAGTAGAAATTAACTCAAGTTTATTATTCAGGATATTAAAGAACGACCGAGTCAAGTCGGACCCGAGGTATGGGACTTCGTCTCAATCTCCTTTCATTGAGGCATATTTTATTTTATACACAACTTTCTTTTTTATGGTGTATAAACCCCTTTGACTTTTACATTTATTCAAAAGGAATATTTTTTATACGAAGCTTTTACTAAACGACAAAAGGGAATGTTTTTGTCGTACGTATGCGGCGACAACGACTTCTCCGCCGTCGTGACCATTATTTGAGTTTTGGCTTCCTCTACAAGCCATACCTTCTTTTTAAAAGAAAAATAAATACCATGTTTTAATTTTCTTTTATTTGGGTATTGAAAATGGTTTTAATAATGTTTTTATATCAATGTTTTGTATTGATATCTTGTGATTGAAAGGTGGAAATGTTATGTTTCCTTTATGCATGTTTTATGTGATACGATTATGTTATTGTTCTTGGGCATTATTATGAAGACGGGTGGTTCCGTGATAAACTAAGGGTGGGTGAGCCCGATATAGATCTCCAATGCATTGGGTAACATGAAGGAGTGAAACGTTAAGGTTTCTATGAAGAGATTTAGGGAATATACTGTGACGGGTATTCCAAACGTAACCAAGAGGGTTACTCCCTACATAAGAATGTTATGAATGCCTCAAGTTACCTTTATGTCTTATGATTTCTATGATTTATTAATGATTTTATGAGGTATGTTAAAGAGCCTATGTTTAATGGGTAACGTATGATTTCATTCTTATTTATATACGTACCCATGTTTCCTTTCCATGTTTTTATAACCCATACTGAGCTTTTTATGCTCATCCCAAGTTTTTTTGAAATGATTTTCACAGGTCAAGGGAAAGGTACATGATATGATGATAGTGTCAAGGAAGTGTCAAGAAAGAATCCATGTTTTATTTTAAATATGTTTCCATTGATGGGAATGAAGAATACTATCTTTATGTAACCACTTTGTTTATATGTGGAATGTAATGCAAGTTTTATGATCTAATTCTCTAAAACTCTAAACCCGAAAAGATCCTCAATGTGTAATCTTGTAATAACTCAAGATTAAGTAAGGTTTAAGGCTGGGGCCTTATAGTTGGTATCAAAGGTCGGTTTAGATAACATTAGGAGTTAGAATTTTATTAGATGATTATCCAAAAATATTTTTTTTTGAAATGATATAGCATTTGATGATTACCATGTTGCTTCATCTAAGACATGTTTGTTCAGAATGGTTTTCCGTAGAGGAAACAGGGAAGCAGTGCTAGGAAGGCATACAGAAGGAAATAACCTTCCAAATTAGCATCCTGAGATGGTCGGAATTGGAACTGAACAGTTTGTTGCGGTGATGGCACATTTGACTCAGGCTATAAATGGTGGTGGTATCCATGCACGAGATCAGCCAGATCAACCGCAGAGGAACATGTCAGTGGTGGAACATTTCATGAGGCAACACCCCCCATCATTCAGAGGATCATCTGACCCTGTGTTAGCTGAAGGGTGGATTAAAGCACTGGAAAAGATTTTCGATGTCATGGGGTGTTCAGACAATCAAAAGGTTAGTCTTGCTATTTATCGTTTGGAGGGTGAAGCAGATCAGTGGTGGTCGATGGTTAAAAATATCAGGGACGCTGATGAGATTTATGCTCTCTACTGGGATGAATTCAAAGGTATGTTTCTTGAGAAGTATTTTCCTAAGGATATTAGACTTAGGATGGATGAGCAATTCTTGGAATTGAGGCAAGAGGAAGACTCAGTGGCTGCCTATGAAGAAAGGTTCACTCGATTGGCAAGGTATGCTCCAAATTTTATCTGAGACCATGATAGTAAAATCAATCGTTTTTACTCAGGATTAAAGCCAAAATATCGAAGGGCATTAGCTTCTCGTGAGTTTAAAAGTTATTCAAAGATTGTTCGATGTGCTTAGAAGGTGGAAATACAGTTTTCTGATGACCAAGTGTTCTATAAAAAACAGCAGAAGAAGAGACCGAGGTGGTAGGATAAATGTAAGAATTCTTCAAAAAAGTCTGATGGTAAGAAATTTAAGTTTCCAGTTTGTGATAAATGTGGCAAAAGGAATGCTGGGGAATGTCTTATGAATTCTGGAAAGTGATACTGATGTGGTAAGATGGGACATAAGGCTCGTGATTGCACTGAAAAAGATCAGGGTGATGGTAAGACCAAATTTGATTTACAGTTAGTGAAATGTTTTAAGTGTAATGAGATGGGATAACTGTTGATCCTGTGAAAACAAAAGTTGTGGAAGAATGGCCAAGACTCACAAATGTAACCGAGATTTGTAGCTTCCTTGGTTTGGCAGACTATTATCGAAGGTTTGTTAGAAATTTTTCACGATTATCTAGTCCAATGACTAAGCTAACTCAGAAGGGTGTTAAGTTTATCTGGACAAAAGAATGTGATGATTGTTTTCAGGAATTGAAATGAAGATTGGTGAATGCTCCAGTTTTGAAACTACCTTCCAGGAATGGTGAGTTTGTTATATACAGTATTTCTTCATTGAAAGGACTTGGTTGTGTCCTAATGCAGAATGATCAGGTAATTTCTTATGCTTCACAACAATTGAAAACTCATGAGGTAAATTACCCTACACATGATTCGGAATTAGCTGCTGTTGTTTTTTCTTTAAAAATTTGGAGGCATCATTTGTATGGGGTAAAGTGTGAAATACATACTGATCACCAAAGTTTAAAGTATATATTCACTCAGAAAGAGTTAAACATGAGACAGAGGAGATGGCTGGAATTAATCAAGGATTATGATTGTACAATTCATTACCATCCGGGAAAAGCAAATAAAATGGCTGATGCTTTGAGTCGAAAAAGTAATGCTTCATTAGCAATGTTGCGTTTGGAACGTGATCCTTTGGTTAAGGATTTGATGAACTTTGGCATAGAAGTTGTTGGTGCAGGAAGTCCTTCTGTTTTGTTTTAGGTATCAGTGAGATCTTCTCTATCAGGCAGAATCAAGCAAGCACAGAAGCAAGATAGTGAGTTGCAGAAAAAGGTAGAGCTGGTTCAGAAAGGTAAGTTTCCTGAATTCAACATTGATAATTATTGTGTTTTGAGTTTTGGGAAGAGAGTGTGTGTGCCTTGTGATTCACAGTTGAAGAGAGATTTGTTATGTGAAGCTCATAGTTCTCCATTTTCAGTTCATCCGGGCAGTACTAAGATGTATAGAGATCTGCGGGAGTATTACTGGTGGGATGGAATGAAAAGAGATATTGCTGATTTTACTGTGAAGTGTTTGACATGTCAACAGGTTAAAGCAGAGTGGCAGTAACTGAAAGGGATGCTTCAGCCTTTACCAGTGCCAGAGTGGAAATGGGATAATATATCCATGGACTTTGTTGTGGGATTACCGAAGACATCTCGAGGTAATAATGCAATCTGGGTTATTGTTGATCGCTTGACCAAATCTGCTCATTTCCTTTCTATACGAGATACATTCTCTCTAGATCAACTTTCCCGTTTGTATCTTAAAGAGATAGTCATGTTACATGGAGTTCCTCTATCCATTGTATCGGATCGTGATCCCAGATTTATTTCTAACTTTTGGAAAGGCCTTCAGAAGTCGTTGGGTACTGAATTAAATTTTAGTACAGCTTTTAATCCTCAATTAGATGGGCAGTCAGAACGAACAATTCAGACCTTGGAGGATATGCTACGAGCTTGTTCGATTGATTATCAGGGAAGTTGGGACCAACATATTTCTTTGGTTGAATTTTCATATAATAACAGTTTTCATTCCAGTATACAGATGGCACCATTTTAGGAATTATTTGGGAAGAGGTGTCGAACTCCAGCTTTCTGGGATGATGTGGGTGAAAGGAAGTTGATGGGACCAGAATTGGTAGAAGATTTGGCAGAAAAAGTTCAGCTGATTCAGAAGCACATGAGAACATCTCAGAGTAGGCAGAAGAGTTATGCGGACAACCGGAGGAATGATCTATCTTTCGAGGTAGGTGATCATGTTTTTCTCAAGGTTTCTCCTTGGAAAAGTGTGATGAGATTTGGTAACAAGGGAAAGATGAGTCCAAGGTTTATTGGACCATATGAAATTCTGGATAGAGTTGGATCAGTTGCTTACCGAGTGGCTTTATCTCCGAGTTTATCTCAGGTACACAATTATTTTCACGTTTCGATGTTGAGAAAGTATATTCCAGATCCATCTCATGTTTTGAGTCCAGAAGTAGTTCAGTTGGAAGAAACCTATCATATGAGGAACAACCGGTCCAGATTCTTGACCACAGGGAGCAAGTGTTATGGAATAAGGTGATTCACCAGGTAAAGGTTTTGTGGAAAAACCACATGATTGAAGAGGCAACATGGGAATCTGAAAATGCAATGAGGGATAAGTACCCCATTTATTCGATAAGTAAATAAATTGCGAGGACGCAATTTTCTAAAGGGGGGAAGGATGTAACATCCCAAGTAAGTAACGAATAATATATATTTTATCTATGTCTATTAATGATTAAGATAGTGTTTTAGAGGCTTAAAATGAAAATAAATACAATCTTATGCATGGAATACACTAATATTCTTAAAAGATTGTTTTACTGCCTTTTGATGGAAAACCCTTTTTAAATCTATCTTGTGACAATTATATAAACTATATTTGTCAAAATAAACTTATTCTTTATAATTGGGACATCAAAATTTACTTTGTGTGAATTTTTGTTATTTTTCTGACGATGTTCATTTTTTAATGAATAGTGAAAAATACTGCATTTTACATCAAAACTGCTTTTTAATCTAATTTATTTATATGATTAGATTATCTTTTGAATTTGTTTTGAAGTGAAATTAGAATATATTTTTACCATTTAATCCAATGGTGGTCATTGGAATCAATTTCACTTTGAAATTGGACTTAAACTGGTGTCAATCTTTTGATACTTATTGTTTCATAAAAACACGCTATTTGTTATAACAGCGGGAATTAATTATTAAATTAATTAATGTGACTTATATTTTATTAATTTTTCAAAATAGACTTCATTTTTGAATTCGGAATATCAAATATAGCTTAGGGTGAATTTTTGGTAATTTTCTGAAAAACTTTAATTTTTGATGAGTAGAGAAACCACTAAGTGGTAGTTAAAGAAACTGATTTTTCGTTTAAATGAAACTTTGCCACTTTTGAGTTCTTAATTTCAAAAATTCCGACATACATGGTTGTCATTAAGATGTAAAATATGGTTCAATGAGATTAAAATAATTTTTTGGTGAATAGTAACTTATTAAGTTTTTAATCGCGATTAGTGGTAATTAGGGTAGTTTAAGGTAAAAATAATTCTTTAATAATATGAAATGACCTAGACACATGTCCTAACCATATTGGATGTGTCATGGCCGACCAAGACAATCCATGTGTCAACTTGGGGACCCCATGGATCCACTTTGGTTGGGAAATGACATAAATAACTTTTTATTTAATGTTAAAGTAAAAATGACACAAACATGAGTTATTTTAATAAAACAACATTTATATGGGGTTATACAAGTCAGATTTTTGACCATAAATATTCATTGGAAAGATAAAAATATTTCCTACATCATAGTAGTTTTTTTATAATTTTTTTACATTAAATAAATAAATTTATTTATGACATCATGATGATGAAGCGATAACCTCATTATTTAACGATTTAAATAAAATGGAAAGATAATGTAATATCTAAGACCTACACATGTCCAAAACCTATTGGATGAGTGGATTTAGAACCATTATCACCTTATCCTAGAATTATATCAATTTGGGACCTTAAAAATTCGAAACACTTTTGAAAATAAAATAATAGTTTCATGATTTCCAAAAGTGCCCCTCCTCTCCTCTTATAAAAGGCCCCCACCTCTACCTCATTTCACACACTCCTCAAGCCTTTGTCTCGGCCATACCCTGACCATTTACTCTCTCCACATCCCTCTCCTCATCCTATAGGATTCCCTTTGGGCAGAATCCTTTCAAAGGAAGCCTTTAGGCTCAAATCAAAAGGAGTTACACTTTTAAAGGTAATTCATTCTCTCATGTTCATTTGTTTTATTTCGCTTCTCCAACCCCCTAAACTCTTTTTATTTACTTATTTTGTAACAACACCAGTATCTTCAATATAATAGGATGTTTCTATAAGATTTATTCGAGATACACTCTCACACAACTACATCAAATGGTTAAAGAACATACGGTTTCTGTGGATGGTGAAATTCTGCCTCCCGAAACGATGATTGTTCAATACTCATTTAACACCTTCAAAAGTGGCCATTATGATGTAAATATTTTTATATATGATATATAATATTTTTATTCTTTCCTTAAGCTTATGTATTTTTCATTTATGGCATACCATTATTGTTTCCATTATGGGTAAACACGATATCTTCATTTTAGGAAGTGCGGACTACCGCCCCCTGAAAGTGATTTGATTCGTTAAATACCATATGTGGGACGTATAAAGGATGGAACTATGATATTATATATGATATTATACTGGAATTATAATATACCTTTATATCATTATGATTCCATTCTATAAAATATGAAATAGAAATGAAAGTAGCGTTCATGCGTACGTACGGCTTACCGTCTCCATGAACGGTGCATTTCATTTCTTACCTCTAAATGATTATGTAATATTATAAATGCATGAATGTACTGGATATATATGACATATATGATATCTACATCATGAAATACCATTCTGGATATAATGGATACATGAACAACTTGTAATTATAAAGGGATTATTTTTGACTCAAGTACCAATGATGGTTAAAACGACCGTTATTAACTTAAATAATACATAGTGTTCATGACATGACAATAAGTGATATAAAAGAAATAATGAACTTTAAAAAGGTTCTTAAACAAGTAGAAATTAACTCAAGTTTATTATTCAGGAGATTAAAGAACGACCGAGTCAAGTCGGACCCGAGGTATGGGACTTCGTCTCAATCTCCTTTCATTGAGGCATATTTTATTTTATACACAACTTTTTTTTACGGTGTATAAACCCCTTTGAATTTTACATTTATTCAAAAGGAATCTTTTTTATACGAAGCGTTTACTAAACGACAAAAGGGAATGTTTTTGTCGTACGTATGCGGCGACAACGACTTCTCCGCCGTCGTGACCATTATTTGAGTTTTGGCTTCCTCTACAAGCCATACCTTCTTTTTAAAAGAAAAATAAATACCATTTTTACTTTTCTTTTATTTGGGTATTGAAAATGGTTTTCATAATGTTTTTATATCAATGTGTTGTATTGATATCTTGTGATTGAAAGGTGGAAATGTTATGTTTCCTTTATGCATGTTTTCTGTTATACGATTATGTTATGGTTCTTGGGAATTATTATAAAGACGGGTGGTTTTGTGATAAACTAAGGGCGGGTGAGCCCGATATAGCTCTCCAATGCATTGGGTAACACGAAGGAGTGAAACGTTAAGGTTTATCCGAAGAGATTTAGGTAATATACTGTGATGGGTATTCCAAACGTAACCAAGAGGGTTACTCCCTACGTAAGAATGTTATGAATGCCTCGAGTTACCTTTATGTCTTATGATTTATATGATTTATTCATGATTTTATGAGGTATGTTATAGTGCCTATGTTTTATGGGTAAAGTATGATTTCATTATTATGTATATGCATACCCATGTTTCCTTTCCATGTTTTTATAACCCATACTGAGCTTTTTATGCTCATCCCAAGTTTTTTTGAAATGATTTTCACAGGTCAAGGGAAAGGTACATGATATGATGATAGTGTCAAGGAAGTGTCAAGAAAGAATCTATGTTTTATTTTAAATATGTTTCCATTTATGGGAATGAATAATACTATCTTTATGTAACCACTTTGTTTATATGTGGAATGTAATGCAAGTTTTATGATCTAATTCTCTAAAACTCTAAACCAGAAAAGATCCTCAATGTGTAATCTTGTAATAACTCAAGATTAAGTAAGGTTTAAGGCTGGGGCCTTATATCTCAAGCCATTGTCTCAGCCAAGATCTGTACATTTCATCTCTACACATCCATATCTTCATCCTAGAATCCTTACCTTAGGCAGATAGCTCTTCAAGAAACCCTTTTGGTTCAAACCAAGAAGAGTTACCCGATTTAAAGGTAATGTCTTCACTTGTGTTCTTTTGTTTTATTTTACTTCTCCAACCCCCTAAAGTCTTTTTATTACTTTATTTTGTAACAAAAACAATATCTTAAATATACTATGATGTTTTTATGGGAATTATTAGAGCTACACTTACACACACCTCCGTCTAATGGTTAAAGAACATACTGTTTCTGTGGACGGTGAATTTCTGTCTCACAAAATGATGATTGTTTAATCTTCTTTTAACACCTTTCATGGTGTCCATTAAGATGTCAATATAGTTATATATAATATATATCATGTTTATGTTTTCCTTATGCTTCTATATTTCTTATTTATGGCATACCTTTATGGTTTCCATTATGGGTAAATGCGATATCTTCATTTTAGGATGTGCGGACTACCGCCCCCTCAAAGTGATTTGATTCGTTAATGCCATATCTGGGATATATAAAGGATGGAGTTTATGATATTATATATGATATTATACTGGAATAATAATATACCTTTATATCATTATGAATTCATTCCATTAAATATGAAATAGAAATGAAAGTAGCGTTCATGCATACGTACGGCTTACCGTCTCCATGAACAATGCATTTCATTTCTTACCTCTAAATGTTATGTAATATTATAAATGCATGTATATACTAGATATATATGATATATATGATATCTAAATCATGAATATAATTCTGTATATAATGGATATTTTATCACATGAACAACTTGTAATTATAAGGAGTTTATTTTTGACTCAAGTACCAATGATCGACAAAACGACCGTTATTAACTTAAATAATTACATAGTGTTCATAACATGGTAATAAGTGATATAAAAGGAATAATGAACTAGAAAAAGGTTCTTAATCTTGTAGAAATTTACTCACATTTATTATTCAGGATATTAAATAACAATCAAGTCAATTCGGACACGAGGTAAGGGACTTCATCTCAATCTCCTTTCATTGAGGCATATTTTGTTTTATACAGAACTTTCATTTATATGGTGTATAAACCCATTTTACTTTTACATTTATTCAAAAGGAATCTTTTTTATTCGAAGCATTTTACTAAACGACAAAAGGGAATGTTTTTGTCGTACGTATGCGACGACAACAACTTCTCCGCCACTGTGACCATTATTTGAGTTTCGGCTTCCTCTACAAGCCATGAATTTTTTTTAAATGAAAAATAGATATCATGTTTTACTTTTCTTTTATTTTGGTATTGGAAATTGTTTTGATAATGTTTTTATCAATGTGTTATTGATATCTTGTGATTGAAATGTGCAAATGTTATGTTTCCCTTATGCATGTTTTATGTGATACGATTATGTTATGGTTCTTAGGCATTGTTTCTTAAGACGGGTGGTTATATGATTAACTATGGGTGGGTGAGCCCGATATAGCTCTACAATGAATTGGGTAACGTGAAGGGGTTAAAGTCTAAGGTTTCTCCGAATAGATTTAGGGAATATACTATAATGGGTATTCCAAACATAACCATGAGGGTTACTCCCTACGTAAGAGTGTTATGAATTCCTCAAGTTACCTTTTTGTCTTATGATCTCTATGAGTTATTCATGATTTGATGAGGTATGTTAAAGTGATTATGTTTTATGAGTAAAGTCTTATTTCATTATTTCTTATGTATACATGGACTAATGTTTTCATTCCGTATTTTTATATACCTTACTGAGCTTTTTATGCTCATCCCATGTTTTTGAAATGTTTTTCACAGGTAAAGGGAAAGGTACTTGATGTGATGATATTGTCAAGGAAGTGTCATGAAAGAATCCATGTTTTGTTTTAAATATGTTTCCTTTGATGGGAAAAGTTAATATTTTCTTTAATGTAACCACCTTGTTTAAATGTGGAATGTAATGCATGATTTATGATCTAATTCTATAAAACTCTAAACATGAAAATATCCTCAATGTGTAATCTTGTAATAACTCAAGATTAAGTAATGTTAAAGGCTGGGGACTTATAATCACAAAATGAAACACCTTAAAAAATATAAGAAAATGAAATTTACGAACAATGTTTCTTGATGAAACTATCTCATTTCACCTCAAATGTGACATAAAATGGGGTTAAATGACCTAAACCCACATTAACATTTTTTATATGAATTAAATTAAATCCATAAAATTAATAGGAAGCACTAAGAATCTTGGAAAACTAAAAATATATATAACTAAATACTTTTTAGATGGTCGGCCTGGGGTACAAAATTTGTAGCTGACACACCTTTACCTTGAAACTTACTTGTTTCCCTTCTAATTTTCTTGATACTTTGAATTTCACCCATAAATAAAGGATTAAAAAAACAAAAAACTATAATGGAAAGTTAATAACATCCCATTGAATCTATAGGTTAGGTTTGGAATGTTTTGAACCATCATTACTTCATATTGATCTCTTGAATTTCAACTTCCTTATCTCTTATCCATCATGAATCTCTAAATAATAGAAATACAAACTATAGACATTGATACTATTTTTCCAAAAATCAACCCAGGCCTCCTTTAATCTAGGAACCTGAGATGGCCAATAATATATTCCAGAGGGCGTTACTTATGCCAATGAGATGACAACTACTAAGATAAAATCAGAACATACATAAAGGGAATGATTTCTCCAAATAAATAATAAAAACCAATAAAAAAAATATTCTATTAGAATTATTACATGGTGTGTCTATACTTTGATGTCTATACATGGTCATGTTTAGAAGTTCAGATAAATTACAAAACAAAACATGACATCTAAAATAAATTCAAATTTGAATTGAAAAACATATAGGTAATCGAACTTGTAAGAAGAAAATATAACATGAATATGTATCTAAGTACCTATCCAAGATTTCCAAGTGACCCTGTGGTCACACTGCAACCAAAGGCTCAAATACACTCTAAGAAAAATTTTATAGATGGATTCTATAATAATGAACTCGTTAATATATAAAATTGATCCTATAAGATCACATGGTCTACAGAAATAAAATAGTGTACATAGGTTGTGAGCATAAAAAACTTAGTATGATTTCGTGGAATAACCCATGAGTTTACATTTTCAAAATATTCTCAAAATATTAGTTTGCAATATTCTATTTTAAAATAGGTTTTATAATAATTTTACAACACACACTCATAAACTTATGAAAAATCTATTTTTAAAAACCAAATTATTATTTAAAATAATTTTTTTAAAATTCATTTTCAAAACCCATTTGGAATGTACCTATGAATAAAATTCCAAAAACCATCTTACAAAATGCTATAGAAACATGCCAACTTACCCAAATAAAACTTTTAATACATAAATATAAATAAGCAGCGAAAAAATCAATAGAAAAATAAATAAATTAAGAACAAATAGTGGACAAATCAATAAATAGCCACTAAAAAATACACATATAGACTAACCCTATGGGGGATTAAGGTAAATAGAATAAAAAACGTGGAATAATAATACAAATAACAAAGTTGAGGCATATAAAATTATAATAATAAAGTATTCTTGGAAAATTGTACATAATCATGCGTAGTAAATTAAATTAATTAATTATTATACAATCTTGTTCAACTAATTAACATCTAGTGCGATGATCCTATAAATACTCTGGAGGATTCATCTACCAACCTATTAATGAAAAACTATAATACTCCAAACTAAGCACACCAATGGCACTCATGTACTTCGTACTGCTCTAAAGCTAGTGGATACATATCTATGTCATCAATATAAGTATAACAACCATCACCTAATATCTCACAAAAATGCTTTATATCTTGATGATCCTAGTAATAAAAGAGGGTGGGAAAGTGTGAATGACATGTCATAAGACACACCATTCATAAACCACAAGGTTAAAAATGCCAATAACATATTTCAGCCCACCCTCATATAACCTTGTCACTAAATACTCTAAAATTTATTCAAATAAACATAAAAAACAATATTTTTAAATCATAAATCCAATATAAAATCAAGTTTTATGGGGCTTAAGTTAAGTTTGAAGCCAAATCCTTGAAAAACATCATTATGTTCCCAATGGGCCTTCATAAAACATTTTAGAAATATCAATTGTAACTGTTATTTGAAAAACTATTTTGAAATCAAGTTTTTATTTTAAAATCCCTTTTAAACTATAAGAAAATGAGTTTTATTTATAAATATATTTAACTTGAATTACATATTTACATGAAAATTTCATAATATCATATAAAAAATATAAACATATGTCACATGAAAAAAACACGAATAAACCAAAAAAACTCACAAAAATCCTTAATGATACGATAAAAACCAAGAAAATATCCCAAGACTTTTAGAAATTAAAAAAAAATAAATAAACCAAAATATTAATCAATTAATGAAATTTATACATGAAAAACACCATAAAATTTTACTAAAAATATAACATACCGATTTTTTAGAAAAATATATACATGGATTTGGAATGAAAAATAACCCCTTTTAAAATCTATACCATTCTCCTGAAAACTTTAACTCCTATATAAAAATTAAATTTAATTTGAAAAAAATGTATAATTATTTAATAAAACCATTTTATAAACTTCCAGAACAACATGAAATTTTAATAAATTAAAGGTATGGAAAAATATACCCTAATCAATAGAACTAATGAAACTCCATGTCTAACACAAGAATGTAAACATTAGATTTAATTAAATCTAGATAAAATATTTGGATTATTATAAAAAAAATAAGATTCACCATCCTATCTTTGAGGTAAATCCAATGTCATTTATGGTTTTTAATATGAATTTTATTGAAAAAGTTATTAAAGAGATCAGATAAAATAAAATATGGTAGGGAGGAGATAGAGTGAAAAAAGATAAATACTGTTAACTACAATGAAGGTTCTCCCTCCTTATCCACACATGATCCTATATGATAGGCTTTAACTTTCCCACATTATATTTTTAATTTCACTATTTTTAAATGTTTTTCATTTTTTAGTTGTTTTACTTTTTATTATTCCCATCTCATGCTCTACACACCCCCTCCACTCTCAAATTAATTGCACGGAGACACCCCCAAGTTCCAAAGTAATTTTCTTTATTTTTTTATTCACATTTTAATTTTTTTAAAATATATATAATCCACTTACACATATTTTTTCTAAATTAATAAAAATTCTAAAAACATTACTTATATATATTTGAACAAATTTTATTTTCATAATTTGTTTTCATACATAAAAAAATATTAACAGTATAATAATTATTACAAACCTAACTATTATAAAAATAAAATAAAATTCTATTTTCAATTTAAAGAATCTCAATATATTCATTAAATTTTAATTCAATCATATTTTATTATAATTTTCAACCTGTAATGACAGAGTTCATTATTGAATAATAACAAAAATAGTTGTACAAAAACATACAAGGAACACATAAAACTACTAAGAAATATTGAGGAATATAAACTAAAAAAAAGTAATAAATAAGTAAAAAATGAATATAAATTATTAATTTATGTGGTGATAAAAACAAATTAGGATCTTAAATATGTGTTAAATTTTTCTTTGATCATTATACGTGAATATAGATTACTTTTGAGTATGCTAGATTTTAAGGTAAGGGTTTTCGTTAACTAAATTTCTTTTTGCTGAGTTATAAAATTTATTCTCAAACATCATTTTAATTAGTTGAGTAAATTATAACTTATCATTTTATTATATTTTAAATCCTATTATAAATATTTAGATTTTACTTTGTTTCACATAACCTCTTTGGTTGATTAATATATTATAAAATATGTCATTTTAATATTTTATCGTCTCAATTTTTTTCATTAAGATATGATTTATATTTCCCAATTCTTATGTTTTATGCACTATATATACTTCCCAAAGTTTATTTTTATACATATAATTCTATTAAAGGTGTTTATAAGTCCATATTAGTTTCTATTTTTCAGGAAATATTGATTCAAAAGTTACCAAATCTGTAATAGTTTAATATCCAATCTCATTTTGAAGTTAGATTGTGAACATATAAATTTATAATCATGGAGATTTTATGTTTATTATTTATAAAATATCATATGTTTTATTCTCTTAAGTTTTTTTTGAATTTAACTTGTATTTTTATCATCTGAAAACCTTTTTTTGTGAAAGTGAACTCGAAGGATTCGAATAAGTGATGTTGACCTTATCTTATATTTTTGCTGTGGAATCTTTTTTTCCATGTCCATGTTCTTTATAGTGTAATAATTATTATTTTATTTATTATTTTACGATTTTTAAGGCCATTTTCTATGAAATTTTACTTTTTTTTAAAAAAAAGATGAACTAAATAACTTTTTAATGTTTTCCACATGTGTCATTTTTTCTTATGTTTGATTTTCTTTATAAAAGTGTGAAAATAATATTTTTTAATTATTTTACACAAGGATGTATTTTTACACTTTATTATATTATTTAATTTACAAATAATACTCTATATGTTTACATGGTTTTCAAAAGTAATTCTTATTCTAATTGTATTATAAATTATTTATTTTAGATTAAAATTTAGTAAAAAAGTGAAGGATATTTCTTCTTATTTTTAAAGGAAATATTTTAATCATTTTTAAAAATGTTTTTAATCTATGTAATCATACTTAAATGTTTCTTATTCTTCTATGGTGTTATGATCCAATAATACTATCTATATTCGTTATATGGATGAATTAAGATAATGTTTTATTTAAATTGTTATCAAACCTATATATTTCTTATGGGTTAATTAATTTTTGATGAGATTATGAATGTTTTGATGTTTCACACATATGTGTCATTTATCATCATGTTAGGGTTGGGTCTTATTCAATCCTATATTACAATAGGTAAAATTTTATATCTCATGAAATAAGGATAAGATATGTGTGGTCATCCTAAGTCCAAAATGTTATTGGGCATGGGTGGTTAGTGTTAGAAATCACATAGACATAATAAGACTTATTAGATGAAACTGAATTCGTCAAGATCATTATGACGAGATAAAAATACATAAATTAATGAAAAATATGAGAAATTCAAAATTATGGATACTGTAATTTGTGTACATTGCACCAGAGCTGCCACAACATTCTCATCCTGTGATTTTAAGGAAGATCACCTAAAGTTAGATATATGACATCCCTCATCTATGGTTTATCCATTGGATACCAAATCACAAACCATATGTGTGGTATCCTATCAACACCAATATAGTTCTAGTACCCAAGGAATAAATATTTTTAAATAATAAGAGCTTTTTGTTAGCGAGCCTCAGTCAAGAACCGTTCATACACATACACAATCCTTATATGGCCTTGGGATTAATAAATACTTAATGATTAACCTTATAAATTCTTTCATTAACTCATGAATTGTAAAACATGAGTTAATTTACCTTAATATTCATTTATTACATGTAGGAATGGAAGAAATTGTCTGACATTAAATCTCATGTAATTAATCTTTAAATGATCGTCATTTTGGAAGATCCAAATAAAGGTTAATTCTCAATATTCAGATTCCAAATAAGAATTGTAGCCTATCTAAATGAATAACAATATATTATTATTGGAAAGGACGTGGCATATTATCATAACTTTATTCCCTATGATATTGTAATCATACCTTATGATTTTTCCATTCACAGCCTTATAATAAAACTTTTTTCAAACCTATACGAAATAAATTTATTACATGTATTTAAAAATATATAAATATGATATAAAATGGATATTTTACATATGATATGGCCTTATCATATTATATGATTTCACCAAATTAATCTCATGAAAATTATATTAGGGAATTTCTATCCTTCAATATCACAATTCGCTAAAGCCTAAAATACTATATTTTATGATCTTATATTTTATTACATGTAATAATGTAACGCCCTGACCCTAGAAGCCTGGAGTCAGTGCATTATTTTAATACACTGGCATGATACAAAAAATCATGTTTTGAAAGACCAAACAGTTTAGTATCCTTGAAATTACTATATACATTCCTAAGTTTTACATACCATCATGAAATAAAAACATCAACAACATTTTTTCCCCCTTGAACACACCTATATCCATAGCCTATCCCTACAAGTCAACCATTAAATACTTATTTGAATCTTGGAAAGAATAAAACATAGAAAGGGGTGAGCTCAGATTCTCATTATGGATGAACAATACAATGGAAGATAACATAAACATTAGGCATGATGAATAATTAAAAACACTTTCCTTTACAAATAATAAACATGCAAAATTTATGGCCGGAAAATGAGATGAGTAAATAATACCATAATAAAACATATTCATGGGTATTATACTAGTCTAATAACCACATGAAACATCAATATTATTTTCATAAGGAGGGAATGTATAATGTCGGACATTCTGAAACATCTTGTCATGGCCTTGTCCAAGACATATAAAAAATATATAGGCCTCTGCCAAAACCATGCATCAAATTGGGAAAGGCCTTAGCCAATTCCATGTGTAATTTTCTCCTGAGACCTACCGATGCATCAAGGAGTTATAGCGGGCTCCACCCATCACATACTAAGTCCAATAAATTTCTCTTATAAAAAAGTTGAAACATAACGTAAACATTCATATTAAAACTAGCATACGAAATGTCAATACTTTAACCATAAACCCTGAATGATATAAATAAAATCATCCACAGTCAAACATATCACAAACCCTTAATTACAATATGGAATATTTTTATCATAATAAATCAACTTCAAACAAGTGTAAAAATTATAAAAGGATGTTGACATAGATGAAATCAAAAAAATATGAGAGAAATATATATTTCTATTTTGAAATAATTTAAGAGTCACATAACAATAAAAAGAAAACATTTATTTTTAAAAAATTCTTATAAGATTGTAAGGGAAGATTTGATAATGTTATAATGGAGGAAAATAGATTCACCTCTCGTATAAGTTTAGAAAAATTCTTACCTTAATTTTGTCGAAATGGTCATAAAGTACCTTGTTTGGAAAACGATGGAAAGATTCCTTTCAAAACATATAAGTTCAAATAAGGGTATAAAAGAATTTAACCCATTGTCTAGTAAATAGTAAAAATCTTTTGAAATACATTTTTAAGAAAACACGGATGTTGATGATAAAGAGGTCATAGTAGATACTTACATAAAAACAACCTTGGATAATAAAGAGAATGTGGAATTAACCCTTAACTTGTACATTTTCTTAGTCGATGGTATGTTAATATTCTGTATAATAGTTAAAATATTGGTATTAAATTATACAATAACTGTATACATAAACAAAAAATCATATACAGCCTTCTAATATTACTTTGTTAATAATATTATAGTAGTATCATCGTTTTGGGTGTTAACTGACTCGTTTTCCTTTATATGATTGCTTACGTAAGCCATGTTTGTTATGGATATTATTTATTTTATGAATATCGCAAATTATATCAATTTTTTAAACATTATTTTTAATCCTCAAATGAAAATTATTCTTAAACCGTTATGATGGGGAAATGAATCTCATCGCGTTCGTGGAGATGGTAATCTATACATGAGCACGAGCGATAATATCATTGATGGTAAAATAGCATGTAATTAGATGGAATATCATATATAAAAAATTATTAAAATGTTATATTTATTATTTATATTAGTTATACTCATTATTATACCCATCCAAATAATGATGTGCTTGAATAACAAACTACACCACGACGTGGAGACGGCAAGTCGTACATACGGACCTATGGTGACTTTTTCATTTATTGGATGGATAGAATAATGAATATGGTTAAAAAATTTTTATAATAACATCACTGTATATAGAAGATACTGAAGTTATTATTTTAGAATTGAAACAGTAAAGAAAGAGAACGTGGAAGAAGAAAATAACATGAAAGAGGTGATGAAATATTTACCTCTTCTTCAGGTTCTTCCATTTGATTTGATCAAAAAGACGCCTTAGGTTAGCTTTATGGCCAAATTAAGTCCTCTAGGATGATGGTAGGAAATTTTGGAGGATATTTGGGTAAGTTATGACCTATCCAAATGGCTTTGGAGGTGTGAAATTAAGAGAAGGGGAAGTGGCCTTTTATAAGAGAGGTGAGGGTCACTTTAGGAAAAGCTTGAAATATTATTTTATTATAAATTATTTTCGGTTTGTAGTGGCTCCAAATGAATTTATTTCGATACTTAGGTGGTTATGAGTCCAAATAATCTCTAACAATAGCTTTTCGACAAGTTTATGCTACCATTGTAACCTTATCTTTTAGATTTAACTCTTAGTTAAATAGTTTAACATTTACCATGTCTCTTTGTATTTTTATATTATATGGTTAATAAACTTACCATAACAAGCCAATATAACCCCATGTGGTCAATTATTAATAAATATAACCTTATATAAGTCTTTTTCCCAAATATTATATTTTTAGTAATATTATATCAATTATAAAATATAATATTTGTTTTAAAACCTCATTTATGTCAATTTTGACACTATTTAGTATTTTGTTTTTGTGAAAGTCATAAAAAATAGATTACTTCAAAAAAAAATACATTGAATAAATAATAACATGTCATATTCACCTATAAAATTTTTGTATGTCATAAAAATCTTCAAATTATATTTATTTTAATATTTACAATATCATTTGTTTGATTCATTCATTGATAAGGTAATTACTTTATCATCATTGTGTGATTAATAAATTTAATTATTTAATGTATAAAAATTATAAATAAGATACCATTATTTATGAAATCTTATTATATTTCTAATTAATATTTATAGTCTAAAATATAAATTATATAAAACCTTGAAAAAATTGTTTTACTAAAAGATATATGTTTATGTCATTTTTGTCTTTACTTTAAATTAATTAATATAAAATGTCATTATCACTATCAAGTGGATCCATGGGGTCCACAAATCGACCAAAGTATTCTAATGGTCTGAAATGTATCATAAAATATGGTTTGAACACGTGTTAGGGTAATTTAATATTATTTTAATACTATTCTTTTACCCATATTTACTGTATTTACCCTTTAACCATGGTAAATAAAATATTTAATGAAGTAATTATTCATAATGTCTAAAAATAAAAGTTACATATTTACACAATTTGGACCTCCTGATTCCAAATATGGAATCTATTTTTCCAAATTCAAAACACATAAGTGGCAGAAATTAATTTAAAATTATTTCCCACTGTCAAAACAAAAAACTTGTTTTTAAGAAATAATAACTTTCAAAAGATTGACACTTAATTATGTCCAATTTAAATGTAAAATTACATAAAATGACCTAAATTATATTTAATGACAAAAATATAACCTAATAATAATTATAAGAAATTCAAATCTATAATTTAACACTATAAATTATTTTGAATAAAAAAATTGTTTTTAATTAAAATTTAGTATTTTTTCACTATTCATCAAAATATGAAAGTTGTCAGAAAAGTACCAAAAATTTATCCAAACTAAATTTTTATGCCCTATTCTAAAGATTAATTTAATTTCACTAAATATAATATATAAAATTGTTGAATATTGGATTTAAAAAGGGTTTCTCATTAAAAGGCATAAAACTGTATTTTTTTTGAAAAATACCTCTTTTATCATTAAAATCGAATTTTTCTTATATTATATCTAAGAAACACAAAATATGAATGTTAAAATTATATAGGATATATAGAATTTATAATGTGTTTAATACTATTCATAACCTATTTTTTTGAATAATTAGTTTGGTAAGTCGTGGTGCACTCGAACTCGGTTTTGCATGTAGTGCAAGTTATTGAATTACATTGAAAAGATAACCTTCTATGAAATATTGGGGTGTTACAATAACTTATTAAATAATAACAAAAACCCTTTTTAATATATTCCAAAATAAATTTTTAAAGTTATCAAAAACTTAATTAGGTATCAAATTAAATGTAAAACCATTTTAATACCCATAAAAAAATCTTGTTGTTAAATTATTAAACACTTTTAAATAATTAATTTGATTAAAACTCAATACCTATTCAGTAACCAACAATGTTTAATACTACGAGTCATTATATAATTGATAATAAATATGAATAACTAGATCTATAAATTAATGTAAAGAAAGGACTCCAGAAAATTTTCAATGCAACACAATCTGAAAAGGGATATACTATGATCACTATCAAAAACTTGTATCTCTATACCAATGTCCATCTATCATATCTCATTATAGATCACATTCTCATATCCTCATTTTTTACAATACATTGAGTGATCATTTGACATAGAATATTTTAATGTCATATAGCCTACTAAAACATTCTCTATTCCCTATGTATAGACTTACCTAGTTGATGAATACACAACATTGCATTCTTTATTATAGATGAGAACATCACATACACTTAATAAAAATAGATAATCATATAATATGTACTTCTAGGTGCAACAACACACTTACTAGACAATCCTACTCATAGGACCAACTTCCATAATCATTATACAATCAGAAGAATCCCATCTTAGACAATCTCTAACCGATGACATGATTAACCACAAACCCTTCCATCCCCTCATTTTCTAATCCTCAATTATTTTATTAAGAGAGGTATAAATGTATTAAGGCTCACATGATAGGTATCTCACAAACCTTATGTAATGGAAATTCCTATATGATCTATCCCACCATAATATACTAGATACCTAGTGTGTGACACTCCATGTTGCATACTTAGGGGTCATCCATTATATTAAATCACGTTTTTTCCTTATTAGCATACTTATTATCTCATACAAGAAAACTATTCATGATAATCATCAATTTTGGTCATAAATTATAATACCTCTTGATGAATATTAATTGGGGATAACAGAAATTCATACATTGAGATGTCATTTATCATCATATTTGAAAAAATTAACATCAACATATACATTCATGCAACCAACATAAAGGAATGATAATTTTTAAATATCCTTTTGTATGTTAAATTTTGTTTTATATTATTAGAACTATTTTAAGAATATTTTAATGAAACCATATATAATCACCTATCAATCATAACATATATGATACACAAATTGTCCAACATTATGTGTCCTTACTTTATAGATTTTTTAAATTATTATATCCATATGTAATTTCTTCCACATCTTAATGTGACCATCTAGTACGAACCTGTCACTAAAATATTTAGTGATTAAAATCTATGAAAAATATAGTTTGAATAATGGTAGGATTTAGGAATTATATTCTTACTATTCATCTTGATAAATATATTCACATTTCTTAACTCAATAACATCAAATTTTATAATTTTAATAACTAATATCATTTACTTATAACTCTTTCTAACTTTAACATCCTCATCCTTATTGTGATTTATATAAATCCTTTCCTTTGAGATAATATAGTAATTGATATAAGTATTTACATTATTACATACTAGAACATCCTAAGATACAATAGTTACATTTACATTGTTATGGTAACTAAATATAACTCTTTACATTATTTTTTACCTAAATACCCTAAAAATATTTTAGGATATAAATTTTAATTAAATTTATAATTTTGATTTTGCAATCCTTTATCAAATAATGATATATACATTCTCATGATAACTAAATGCAACCTTTACAATTTTATTATCACATATCCTAAACTATTTAGGATTTTAAATGGAATTAACATTAACTTTAGGTTGGTATAATATTTTATTTATTACCTTTGGAAATATTTATGTTTATAAATAGACCCACTAGATAATTACAACAATATATGTCCCAAACCAACTCGGGTGAACCCTAATTTTTTTACTCGATTTGGTATATTAGAAGGCCTGAGAGGCATTCACAATCCTTCTCAGCTTGGAATGGGTGTCGATCATCTAACTTGTCTCAATTGTGAATTAATTATCCTTTGAAAAAGTTTATTAATAAATAAAAATAGAATAATAAAATAACCACTATAAGTGGAAAAGAAAAAAAACAAGACATTACTACATGTGTCCCTGGAGGTCACAACCAACCATAGAACCAACCTCACACCACAAGCAACAGAAGCCAAGATCAACTTAAAAATAAAAATGATAACACATACATGATCCCTAAGATTCTTCTTATGGATTCAAAATATAAAACATTCCCTATTATTTACCTTTAAGGAGGAAAAAATTTCATGATAGTTTTAAATATAATCATATATAAAATAGAGTTTCAATTATTTTTGAAGAAAATTGAAATCTGATAATTCTTAAAGTTACATTACCTTTTCCATTTCAAATAATTCGAAATGATGAAAGGTTTTTTTTCAACAAATATATTATACAATGAAAGCAATGAAAAAAATAAGAGTTTCATTATGAACAAATAATAGTGAAATCATTTTGTAAAAATGTTGCAAAACTGAGGAAAGTAGTACAAATAAAAAATATATGCCATGTGATATTAGTTGCTAGAAAATATAGATTTTGATAGATTCATAAACAAGTACATAATCATTAAATCACGACTAACAATGTAAGATAGAAAAAATACCCTAACACTTGGTGAATCCTTCAATGGTTCAACAATGGGGCATATGCCAGGAGGAGTCAAGTTATCTAACTCATGGCCACTTTTATTGCATAATCTGAACTAGAGTAGCATGTTTAACTTGTGAACACTCCTAACTACCGTGGAATTCCTACTATGTATAATTATAGGCCAGTTTTACTAATATATCATATAAATACATATCACATCCATTACACAAATTACCCATTCACTTTCTCACATACGAACTCCCTTCTCAACTGAATCCCCCATTCCATGTTACATAATCAAATGAAAAACCCCCTTACTAGACTTTAATAATAGTCCACACATTGGGAATACACACCAAATTTCCATTTTAGGTGAATTACTTAGGAGGGGTATTTATCACTATAAAACACTTTAATATTCCAACTGATATGCATCATTTTATAAATAAAACACTTTTCTTTTGGGAAACCACATTTTCCCAAATATTTCAAGTTTCAAAATATCATTTAACTCTAAAAAAATATACAATTTGATTTATATATAATTACCTATTATCCAAATGTACTTATTTTTTTCATCATGAGTGAATATTGACATAGGTGTCATCAACATATATATATTTCAACATGTATATGTATGTAATTCACATTTCAAAATCCTGAAGATTATAAATCACCTCAAAAATTCCAAGAAAACAAAACCTCTATATGGTCTTCATGAAAAACATTCAATATAGCAAAAAACCTTTGGGATTTTATAGTTTCATGACATAAATCTTTTATAAAACCAAATAAACATTTAAGATGATTCACATTTAAAAATATGTTTAAAACATGCTTCAACTAAAGTGACAAATTTTGAAATCTTATATAATACCTGAAAAATGAGTGAATTTATTTCTAAGAACCAAAAAAATCTTAAATAGAATATATGTTTCATATAACTATGAAAAAACACGTGAAAACCACCAATCAATCATAGTATTCAAATTTAAGTCTTGGAAATAGGGAACCTACCTTCGGCCATGTCACCTTTGATGATGACAAGTTAAATCCACCTCAAAGTGGTTTGGGAAAGAAAGAGAAAACAAGGGGAAAACTATATACCCAAACACACAATTAGAAGTTATGAAAAAATAAACACTATAACACTAGAACCATGGGATAAGTACCCAAGAGAAAATTGTAGAAGGAAAAGAGGGAGAATCTTAGAGGGTATAAACGAGAATATTAAAGCCAAAACCTTAAGGAAACCATGATGATCCACTATAGAGAGGATATGATTCAAGGGAAAAGATATAAGAGTCAAATAGAGTAGAGATGAGGCGATTTGGGTCAAAATTTTGGAGTGGTAAAATGGTAGACTAATTTTTTTAATAAACCAATGTTGGCTATATGGTTTGGAAGCATGGTATACCAGACCGTGCACCAACTATTTAGGCACTTCTATCCCAAAAAAATTAATCCACACAATTTTGTCTATATGGTTTCAAAAACCATATGAATAACCATACCTTGTCTAGGTGCGCCTGCCATGGGCCACATTGTAATGTACCAAACCCATATTCCACTATAACCATCTCCCAAAATGATAGAGGCAACCAACTAGTAGTGAGGGCCAAGGGTGTGTCCGTGGGGAGACTATGACCTCTTATTAGAGTGTAACACAGTGGTAGAAATCATAGGATATAGTAGAGAGAGAATTTAATCAATCATAGAATATCTAAATATCTAGATGACATATATAAATGTCAAATGTCAAAAATAATCTCATATACAATGATGATCATGTCACATGTCTACAAAGCATCCAAAACTGGTATACATGAAATTAGAACTACACATGTATCCAAATAGTAAAAAGAACAAAAAAATTATCTCTATAAGAGTCAGGAGACTCATCTCGGTCCTGTACTCCCCTGGTCCTAAGAATGGAACAAATTCAATCATCGAACTATGGGTGCTTTCCTTGGTCCCCAACTGCATCCAAATTGTCTATCTAGGAGCCCAACGGTGGCCCAAACATGGTGTGAGATAAAATCATAGTAGGTCACCACCCTAGGTGTTTATAATAAGTCATGTTCATACAATATAGGATAAAATAGAGTGCAATATATATAACTAATATGACAGTAATGAAAGTTTAATTTCTATCCACTACAACATAAACAGTGTTTAGCGGCGGTTCACAAAACCGCCGCTAAACGTTATCAGTGAAAGATTTCGCGGCGGTTTGTTAAAAACCTCCGCGAAACCCAATCTATTTTGAAAAGCCGCGACGATTTCCCCGACCCTATCGCGTACCCCTCTTCCCCAATCCCCCTCACAAACCCTCCCCTCTTCCCTGATCCCCCTCCCGCTACCTCCGGCGACACCCGCGCCCTCCGGCGACACCCGCGCCCTCCGACGACACCCGCGCCCTCCGGTGACCCCCGCGGCCCCCGAGCCCCCCAGCGAACCCTGCACCCCCCCTCGACCACCGGTGACCCCCGCGCCCCCGCGCCCCTCGCGCCCCCCGCGCCCTCCAGCGACCGCCACACCCCCCGCGGCCTCCGGCAACCTCCGCACCATAATTTCAGTCCTCCCACCATAATTTTCAGGTTTATTTAAATATAATTTTTATTTTTTCCACATTTTAATTAGGGATATTGTGATTTTTATATTCCAAATATCGTTGTAGTGTGTTTTGGTCTTCATTTTGGCAGGTTTGAGCTATCATCATCAAAGGATTACATGTGTATTCATAATTAAGAATCTATATATAAGTTCTCCATTTATATATATTCAACCTTGAAAGTATTAATATATATCATGGGGCTATATGTGCTTATATGTGTATATGAAAATGAATATGTGTATCATTGAAAAGGGGTATATGAAAGTATAGTTAAATATGTATAGATCCCTTATACATATTTGTACACCTTAATATGTATATATGGACTAGGTATCATTACATATAAGTTAAGGTGAATATGTGTGCATTTGAAAATATTAAAATTTGAGATTCCATCATCTATTTTAGCATGGCTTGAGTTTTAGGTTGTTTCCATATTCATGTTACCATTATTTGAATTCCATGATAGCATGGATGTTTTTAATCTATTATTCATTATTTTATCAATTGAATATTGTATATCTTTTTATATATATTATTGGTTTTATTTCTCGGAATGCATCTCCCAATGTGGTTGATAGAAATTATCCTAAACATTTAAAATGTGTTTTAAGGTGTAAAGCATGATTTCAAAGTGAGTTTTCTATCATGTGATTTTTTGTTTAGAGATAATGTTTTGAAAAAATGGTAAGATGGTGTCAAGCATTTTGAGTAATGTGTTGTGAAGAGGATCGGGCCGATGGGGAATATATTGGATATTCCATGATGGTATGACTTTATGTGAATTATTTCTTTATGTTTCATTTTAGGTGATGTTTCCTAGACTTCTCTATAGAGTCCATGTGGCTGAATTTTTGTTGGAGGCCGAATCATCTTTTAAGAGAATCTAGTTCATTTTATGGATCACAATGGGATGGTTTTGCAAGGTAGTATTGTACCTTTTGTTCTAGTTTTATTACTACATAGTACCATTAAAGAAGAGACATGGGAGGGGAGATGAATATGTAGGCATAGTGGTCCAATATCTTTTTTAACAAATCTTTTATTACTATATAGTACCATTAAAGAAGAGACATGGGAGGGGAGATGAATATGTAGGTATAGTGGTTCAATCTCTTTTCTGACAAAGCTTAGTGATACTTTGAAATGTGGCTCAAAGCTAAGACATTTCATGTTAGGGAGGGTATGATATTCTATGATTTTTCAGGTACTTTCTCATTTCAATTTTACTTTAAATAGATAATTTTGGGATATCAAAATGTTTACTGGATGTATGAACAGTTTTTGGGGTGTCCAGGGTTTTTAGGACACAAAAGGTTGAAAAAGTGCCTATCCAGCTCAAGTAATACGATCAGAGCCCAGTTAGTAGTTATTGTGTTCCCTAACCATGATTTACAAGAGGTGGGGTAAATTCAATGAAAAAATAAGGAAAGGGGGAGAATAAACCAAGTGGAAATGGATAACCCATTCTTCATGGTTATAGCATGACTTAACAAACCATACATGCTTTATCGAAGATCATGTGACTAGCCCGCATTTCTATCCAACAGTCCAGCATTTCTAAAATATTACTTTTGAATAGCATGAATTGTCTTTAAAGTTTCCATATGATGAACCTTTTCCCAGAAATACTCATACACTGATCCTTTCTTTTCAGCTTCATTCCATCTCTCATAAATCAGATGAAGTGCCAAACGATCACTGTAATCCTTTACAGAAAATCTAGATTTTACCATTACAGCTAAAGCGCTTTTTATCTTGAGGAAGAACTAAAGTATCCATGACGCTACGTCCGACCACAGTGGTAAGCACAGGATCGTAGCAATGAAAAATGGCACCCATAATTAGTACTTTCCGCAGTTTAGGATCCACCAGAAGGATTGATTGGGCACACCGGCTGGCCGGTGGTGTCTCACCAGCTGGCCGGTGGTCATCCACCGGCTGGCCGGTGACACCAGGCAGTGGGAAAGCCTACTGCCTGGCTCCTCCGGCTGGCCGGTGGGTAGGAACCGGCTGGCCGGTGCCCATACGGGCTGACCGGTGGAAATCCCCCAGTTGGCCGGTAGACTCAGTCAATCCATTTTCAGCTTTCTTGGGCGAGCTCCTAGGAAATCTTTTTCCTAACATCAAAAACACTTGAAAACAAGTTAGAACACAAATAGAGTGATTGTGATCATTAAAATCCAAGAGAGAGGGGTACAACAACTATTGTTTGTTTTATATTCATGGACTAGATTATGAATTAGAAACCATTAGTGGTGGCCTACTTAATTTACCTCACACACCATATCGAAGTTCCACCTGGCCTTCCCTAAGAACCCCCAAACATGTCCCTTATAGGTTTCTATTTGGAACCTTGATTCCTCCACATCCACTCTATAGTTTTCTCCACATTTCCATGACTAACATAATTCTCTCCACCTTAGGAGGGTCATTATCACTAATTTATTCAATAAATTCAAACACCATGTCTCATGCTTCCATCACAAGATGAACCCCAAAACTTAAATGTGGCCATTTAGATTTCCCTAGAACAATAAAACAAACATTACCCATTGTCAAAATGGTTTCAGTGAATATAGTTAACTTTATTTAAAATGCATTATGATCAGTTTCAATCACACATTAAAGGGGTGTTGTTTGAGGCAACATAAATGTGTGATCGATGGTGTTATGATAAGTGTGTATCCCGATATTCTTATTGCTCCTCAATGAGGTGTTGACGCTGTCTCCTATGGACCAGACTTGTTCAGTTGGTCTGAAATGGTAAATGTGGTCAATGAATCATCTTTATTAAATTATGCATACTTTATGGTCAATGGTTCATCTTTATTATATTATGTTTCTGTAATCTTACACTATCGTATATTTTGTGTAGGAACATTGTGATATACATGGATAAAAGCTGGATCACATTACCGAGGAACACATCTCAATATGTTAAGGGTTTGAATGGGTTTTTAGATTTTGCAATTTCTAATCGATCCGTTGAAGGGAGAATAAGATGTCCATGTCCTAAATGTAAATTTAGATCATGGTTGAAGAGAGATGAAGTTTATGAACATTTAATACTGAAGCAATTCCCTTAGCAATATTTGTGTTGGATTTGGCATGGAGAATCAAACAATACAGAAAGATAGCGGAAAACGAGTGCGAAGTGCATCGTCAAGTGAAGTCAGAACGCAACAATGGAAGAAAAAAAGTATATTCTTCAAACTTCCGTATTGGGAATTTAATTCTTTGCGCCACAATCTTGATGTGATGCATATTGAGAAGAATGTATGTGATAATTTGATTTTCACATTACTTAATGGGCATGGAAAGTCGAAGGATCATCTCAATGCTCGCAAAGACTTACAAGTAATGAACATAAAACGTGATCTCTGGCCAGATGAGAATGAAAAGTATGCTCCGACCATTTTTTCATTTAAAAAATAGGGATAAAGATACGTTCCTTCAAATTTTAAAGAATGTGAAGGTATCTGATGGGTATTCGAGTAACATCTCGAGGTGTGTTGACTTGAAGAATCGTAAGTTATATGGATTGAAAAGTCACGATTCACATGTTTTGTTACAACAGTTACTACCATTGGCATTGCGTACATTATTACCTGAAAAAGTTACTGCTGTTGTACTCCATTTCTGCCACATTTTTCAGACAGTTATGTGAGAAATCTCTACATCCATTTCATCTTGACAACCTACAGGAGAGGTTTGTATTGACCCTTTGTGCAATGGAGATTATCTTCCCTCCATCGTTTTTTACTGTCATGATGCATTTAACTGTGCATTTGGTTGACGAAGCTAAATTAGGAGGCCCCGTTCATTATTGATGGATGTATCCAATTGAGAGGTATTTTATTTATATGTTTCCAGTTAAGTAAACATTTATTGGAATTTAAATAAATGCATAATATTATTATTATTTTTCACAGATATCTTGGGAATTTGAAAGCATACGTGAGAAATAAAGCTCAACCAGAATGCTCTATTGCTGAAGGCTATTTGGCCGAGGAGTGTCTCACCTTTTGTTCCAGATATTTGGATGATATTGAGACAAGATTTACTCGATTTGGACGTGTTGGCGACACATCAACTCAATCTCAAATGCATCAGAAATCAAAAATATTTCCTGCTATTGGCCGATCAGTTGGGAGGACCTCATACGTGACACTAACAGAATTGGAATTATTACAGGCACATAGATATGTGCTGCTGAATAGTGAAATTGTAGATCCATTTATTGAAGAGTTGAGGATACAAACAAAGAGACGAATGAGAAGCCGAACACGAAATGAAAAAGATATAACGAAAGCTGTGAATAAAGAGCTGGTAGAATGGTTTGCACGACGTGTAAGTTTATAAATATTGCAATAAATACGAATATTACTTTGACACATACAATTTGCAAATCTATTAAATTATATTTTTTTTTTCAGATCAGGAATACTGATACTCGAGCTGACTTTTCAGAAGATTTGAAGTTTCTTGCTAGAGGTCCTATAAAACATGTTAGAATGTTCAACGCTAATAATGTGAATGGTTTTAGATTTTGTACAGTCGATCGAGAAGTGGGTTTGAAAACACAGAATATTGGTATTTTTACATTTTCTGAAGTGGAATACTATGGAAAGCTGCATGATATTATTGAATTAAACTACCACGGGCATTTTTCTGTTGTTTTATTCAAATGAAAATGGGTCGATTTTATCAGAGGTGTTAAAAGAGATTCCTTGCAATTTACTTCTGTAAACTTCTCTCGCTTGATGGATGTTGGTGATCGTGAACTGCATGATCCATATATCTTAGCATCGCAGGAAAAAATGGTATATTATGTGAATGATGTTGTGGATGAAGGGTGGAGTGTAGTTACTCACGTAATACAAAGAGATTTGTATGATATGGGTGATGAAGTGGAAGATTTGACCACTGCAATTGAATTTCATCAACAACAGGAAGCAGAATTATTTGTCCATCATGATATTGAAAATATTGGTCTAGTAAGGATGAATGAAGTGGATGAAGCAATGGAGCAGGAAACCGACATGATTGAAGGGGAAAATGATTGTATGTACAATTATTTATTCATTCAGCAACTACTTATTTCATTTCTGTAGTCATTCATTATCATTGTTATATATATTTTGTTTGTTAATAATGGGCATCTATTATCATTTTTAATTTTTTTTCTGCAAATTTTTTTTGAAATATATATTCTGAACTTAATTTTATTTGATTAAATGACAGGAATGCCAAGGAAGAAGCGGTACACTATTCCTTCTTCTTCTGTGACAGATGACGATCCGTCTGTCCCCACGGCATCATCTCCCCCTGCACCATCTCTGACACCATCAGTGGATGCCTCATTAAAGGATGAGTCATCGCCTCCCCCTACAGGAGCTTCAGCAGCGGGGTAGCGACACGCCCCCTCCAGTTCATCACGGACATTCTGGAGGGTCGCAGTCATAGGTACAAATTTTAATTAAATAAATTTATTGCATTTTGTTTATAGTAATTGTTTGCTCATTGTAGATGAAGACAATGAAACCGTGGAAAGAGACATAAAAAGTTCTGATGTTTGGAACATGCATGGAAAGAAGATAGTGGTGCCATTTGATTCTTATGGGGTCCCGACGGATGACGCCGCGGGTATACTTGGTCAGATTATAGGTCAGCTGGCAGCGGAGCCCGTTTCCCTGCCTATTTCGTATGATGATTGGAGGCATATGCCTCCAAACTGGAAAAATGAAGTTTATGATTCTCAGATAAAGGTAATTTTATTACATTATGGTTTAATTGAATGTCATTTTACTAATATATTCAAAATGAATTTCTGTATACAGATGTTCTTCCACTTTACCGTTGCTGATGTGATAGAACGGAAGTGGAAATTGAAAATTCTTGGAAAAAAATGGAAAGATTTCAAATGGAGGTTGTGGTGTGATGTCAACGATTCTTCGTTGACCGTGCAACAGATGTATTAGAAGATACCCAGTGGGGTACCGAAAGAACAGTGGGAGGTTTTTGTCGATAGACATCGTGATGAGAAGCGGATGGTATTGAAATATATATTATTATATTATACTCATTTTACATTAATACATGCACATGAAGAGGAGATAGACATTGAATACAATACTGTTAAATTGAATTTTATTTATTTCAGGATCTCTCAAGAAAGAATGCTTCAAACCGGGCGAAGCAGGTAATCCCGCACACTGCGGGTTCAAAAAGCTTTTCAAGAAGCCGAATGTCATTGCTAATCTTTTAATTAGTTTAAATATTTATAAGATAATATTATCTATTTAACATATTTGATTGATGATTTATCTTTGTTTAATGCAGTCACAGAGTTTAGGGCATGAAGCATCCCGAACAGAACTGTGGCTAGATGTTCATAAAAAAACAGATGGAAATTTTGTTAATGAACCTGCCAGAGGAGTTGGGGTATGAAGTCAATTATTTATTATAATAACTTAATATCAGTTTTTACTGTGTTAATATATATTGATATTTGATTTATAGGTAAAAATTAAAGAAATATGGGATGTCAATCCTGGGAAATCCTACTCAGTCTCCCAGGATGACCCGGTTGGTCAAGTCCTTGGGAAGGATCATCCTGGTAGAGTGCACGGGATGGGTTTGGGACCCATACCATCTGAGGTCTTTCACATGCCATCAGGGATTTCGACCTCATCTACTCCTGGTTATAGTCATTTCATACCTGAAGATGCTCAGAGGGAGATGTCTGCTCTACGAAACACAGTTCACCAGCAGGGGAATCAGATATCTGATTTGCAGAAAGAGTTGCTTGAAATACGTCAGCATATGAGCAGATATGCCCCCGGTGGTAGTGCATCGGGTAGTGGTGAGCAGGTAAATCACAAAAAAATCAAAATCATTTAGTTTGCAAACTTTTATTGGTTTTAATTTTTATTATAAATATGCAACAATATTTAATTTTCAATATAATGTTCTTACAGGTGGCAGCAGGTGGTGGAGATAAAGGTGGAGAGGGTGACGATGCAGCATCAGATGATGAGTAGTAGTATTGTTGATGTGTTGAACAAGTATGATAACAGTTGGTTTGTATATGTAACATTTATGACACATAGTTTCCACCAAACATTTCCATGTCCTAACATTTTCTTGATTTCTCATGTTTCCTTATGTATACAATCATTAAATCCTTTTGGTGGAGGGTCAAATATTGTGATGGTCACAATGTATCCCCAATATTAGGGAGGATATGTGATCATATATTGAATACTGATTTCATAACATTATATAGAAATCAAGGAGTCCAGTTAAATACATTATTAAGAATGATTGTACATGGATGAGGTTTTAGGACTCCCCATGATACCATAATTAATTGTTTAGAATGTAATTCCTATTTCATATCATCATTATTGGGAGGAATATGGAATCCATCCATTACCTAAACTCTCTTTAAAATGACTTTCAATCCCCTAATCGATGGAAATCTGGAATTGAATTTCAATAATTTGTGGGATTTTTTGGGAACATTAATTTTGACCTAGTTGCATTATGGGTGAATAAAACACCAATTTTTTTTTGTTTTCTGATAAAAATATACATCATTCATCTGTTTTTGTGTATATATTCTATGAGTTGTGTTGGATGTTGTATACTTTTACATTGTGATGTGTCTATGTAAGGGAATAAAAAAATATTTTTCTAGTGTGGTGTAATGCATGACTTAAAATATCCTAATAGTTATAGAAAATATAAAATAAGATCAGGATCATTTCAATACCACTGTATAATATAGATGTAGACCCATGTAGTTATATTTCAAAGATCATGTGTTCTTGAGGTTGTTTCCATGATGGTGTAGGCATATTTTGTGTGAGGGAGTGTGGATTCTCCTAGGTTGTTCTGGATTTTTTAGGTTTTGGTGAACATTGGTGAGGTGTTATATCAGTTGGAGCTCTAACCAATGATAAAAATAATTCACAATATCATCCATGTATCCCAACATTACTGAAATAATCATGATTCATGGTTTTAAATGGTCAATTACCCATCATTTAAATGAAACCAAATTTAATGATACAAAAAAATGGAATTTTGACAAACATAACAACCCAATAACGTTTGGTAAATTAAATTTTGAATCATAAATTAGGGGACTCCTTATATATTATGTATTAACTTGTTTTTATCTTGTTTCATCAATCCTTAGATATGGTTTTAATTTTTTAGATCCACTATATGGGACATGGACTCCCCAAACATGCAATTATAGGTATGTTCTTTACTACCATTCTTCATTTGATTGCACCGTGATATGAAGTTTGATGTTGTTTTTAGTCCCCCTCCATTATTCCTCCATTCTCTAAATGGGTTGTGTTACTGATCAAAGCATTACCTTGGTATATATAGGCTATTACATCTCCTTCTCATTTCCATTTTTTTGTGTAGAAATAATTATAGTATATTCTATTAGGGTGTCCTTAATCTCTATTGATTTTACCATTTATGAAATTATCGTGGTTTTCTTTATGTGGGTGGGTAATTGAGATAAATCAATGAAAAAATAACTAATTGATTTTGAAATGGGTTTTACGTGATCCGTGATTTCAAATATGGTTACTAGATATTTGGTTTTTCATTATTATTCCACAGTATCATTCTCTTCTTCCTTGTGATTCCTGAATGTATTATTTGTCTATTTATAAAATCTTCTTTTGGATGATTATTTTAACTCATCCATCGAAAAAGGAATAATAGGTATATTTTGATAAGAATCAATTACATTGAAAATTTTGATAATTATGAAAAAACAACCACATGAGATGATGAATTAATGTGAAATTGTCTTCATATATCTTGAAATATATGCTTGTGTACATTTGGTTGTCTGTTGTTCATCTTTTTTTGTGTGGGATTTAAGGGGTTTGAAGTATGATGGAACCAACAAGTTTGGTTTCACAATTTGTTTTTAATTGTGGACGTGTTATGGGTGAATTTGGTTCTCATAGTGAGATACATGTTTCTTCTTATGGTGTGGTTTTGTCTATGAGGGATGGTGTTTTTAATGTTGGTTTTTATTATGGTAAGAGATGTTATGGTCACTATTATGAGGATGTTGGTTTTTGTGTGTAGTGGTTTGTGGTAGTATTCTTTTAGTGATGGAATATGAAATGGTAATGATGTAATAATGTTGTAAGCTGTTGTACATTACAAATATGTGTGGATGTGATATTATGTGGGGCTGATGGGTGAGATGTGGCTGTGGTTTTGGAAAATTTAGGGCAGTGGTAGAGCAGATCCAATATTTTTTTTTCCAGTTCAACATTTAACGGTGGTTTTAACCGCCGCTAATGCCATACCTGTGAGCATTTAGCGGCGGTTTTAACCGCCGCTAAATGATGAACTGGGCAGAATTTAGCGGCGGTTAAAACCGCCGCTAAATATATTATGTTGATATTTAGCGGCGGTATTCACCGCCGCAGAATAGGCGCATCAAACGCCTAAATTTAGCGGCGGGTAAAACCGCCGCGAATAAGATACCCATATAACCGCCGCTAAATGAAGAGAAACCACCGCTAAATGACGGACCTACGACACATTTCTAAAACCGCCGCGGAATTGAAAAAACCGCCGCTAATAGATTGCCGACGCCAAACTTAGCGGCAGTTTTTGTAAACCGCCGCCACACAATATAGCGGCGGTTTAAACCACCGCTAAACCAGAAAAAAACCGCCGCTAGGACCGGCATTTGTTGTAGTGATCAAAGAAGCAAATCTATAAAGTGATACTGTTAAGAAAAACAAAGCTACCTATGAAATAAGTGGTAAGATCCTATCACAAGTTATTAGTAAATTAAACAAAATTAAATATCATAGATGTGAAATATACAAAATATTTCATATCACTCATGAAATTGCTATATAATTTGTATATCACATCATCCATGACCACATTATATAACCAGAAGTGTCACATATACCATATCCAATCCATATAATAAGAAATGTCAGACCCCTTGTGGATGGATCTAGGGTGTAGTGAACCATGGAATTATGATCTAGTCCCAAGAGCATCTCTATGAAAACTTAGTTAAGGCTGAGTCAGAAATCAAAGAGGATGTCAACAGACCATTTCCACTGTGAGCCCAAAAAAACCTTATCCTTGGGGTAGCATGGCCCAAGGCATCACATGGAATCAATACCAAAGGATAAATTTCATCCATAACATCCACTACTTCTCTCAAGATCCATAGGAGAAATTAATATAGTGTATTATGGAATTAGTATCCATGTTATACCAGCAAGGCATCCACTACTATTCAAGTTAGTCACATTTCATTCTTCTATACACAAGTTTTTAAAATCCATGAGTTTATACACTCTTAAAACAATTAACATTTACATAATTTAAACATGACACATGTTGATATCACATGGAAAAGTGGGAAAAGAATCTCTTAATAAATCAATTTAATTAAATTCATTTGTAACTATGCTTCCTTAAACTAGGAAATCACAAACACACCACAAGGGTGGTATAACAAAGGGAAAAGTCAATGGAACACCCCATGAGTTTCCTAGGTTAGGAAAAAAACATCTAGTGCACAAAAGGGTAGCATTGGGAATCCCTAATACGTTATAATTAGTTTAAATTAATTTTTTGATTCATTTTCAGGGGAATTCCCAAATGTTTGAAAAGATAAAATATAGAAACTAGCACTATAAAACACCAAACCGTATGGGAAATGTATAGACCACCTATCAAAGGTTTTTAGTAGAGTGATAATCTAGTATCATGTTATTATTCGACCAGGATTGGATGAAAAATTAATAATAGATAATTTTTAAAAAAAATAAGGAATATGAGTTTTCACCAAAATAACATTGTTGATACAATGTTAAACAAACAATTAAGGAAAAGAAATGGAGATCTTAGCAGCGTAGATCCAACAAGACCGACAATAGAAGAAACTGTGTCCGGATCATGGAAGAGGATCCAAGACTAACTTTAGAATTCTTTGGGGGCTTGTTACACATTATAGATAAGAGAATCTAGGGTTCTATTTGAAAATAGAGTCCCCTTTCTCTTTAAACAAATGACTCGACCATTTAAGTGATGTGTAAACACCTTACACGTTTTGTAAAGTTTGTGGTCCTAACCATGAAGGAAAAAATTTGACATGATGTTAATGGTTCTTCCCACACCATTTCACGTCATTTAAATTTTAGATGTTGTGTAATCCAATTAAATGATATGGAATTGGCCTACAGTCTACCTTTCAGACCTCTTGATTCCTTCCTCCTAAACAAAATAACCATGCCATGGGCCCGAATTCAGGGTCAAAGACAAAAAGGTAACTTAACAAGAGCTTTAACATAAAATAAAAGGATCTATATCTTTTTAAAAAACCTAGGATCTTAAAATCTTTCAACCGTAACGAAATTTTTCCCTGGATTTCCCTCTAAAGGGTGGTAAAGATTCTTCCGAGAATAACTTGAACTTCTCATCACATATATTGACCTCCTACCCCCCAAGTATCATCCTACAAATGGTTGTGATTCCATAAAACCCATACTAGAGGAACTGATCAGCCTCATAGAACCTTAATTCTCCTTTTAATGAAACCAATAGGATGATCCCAAAAGGAAAAATCAATCTATAAATCTACCTCCTCAGGATACACAATGAGAGATAATTTTGAATGATAATGTCGTAGCTAAGATACATGTTAGACCTCCTATGTGGCCCAATACCTCTGAGTTAACTACAACCTATATGATACCAGCCCAACTCTCTCAAGAATCTCGAATGGCCAGACATTTTATGGTAAAAGCTTAAACTATCTCCTGATACTTAAATGTACATGCTGTGGTGAGATATTCAAAAGAACCTATCCAGGACCTCAAACTCTAGAGGTTATGTGTGGATATTGATATAAGATTTCTATAGAGACTATATAGTATCCCTTAAATTTTTAATCAACTAGAACTACTTAGAAGTATATTCCATGAGATGTCGTGCTAATAAAGCTGCTTCACCCACCTCTCACTAGAATAGGGATGATCATCATGACCTACCATATTAGTCTTCAAAAGGTTTCATCTATATCTCTTTTTGATAGCTATTATTTTAGGAGAAATCATCATGGGGTATATGCTCTCACAAGAGCCCCCAAAATCTAGGATTCATGCCTGAAGCATGTAATCAAGGAATTATATCGTACACTCGGATTGGACATCATAATGAGGGTGGTATGCTATTCTCAAAATCACATGTGTTCCCGGATCCCTCTTCAAAATCTAACATAAATGAGATGTAAACCGAGAATCCCTGTCTGAAATGACAGTGCAAGATAACCTATGAATTCAAACTATCTCAAGGATATACAACCTACCAAGATAATATACACTAAATGTCTCCCTGATTTTTAGGAAATGAGAAACCTTCATGAGACAACAACCCATACAACATCACATCCTTGAGGTGACCTTGTTAAAATTATCATGAAATCCATCTCAATATGATCCCATTTCCACTCGGGAATTTTTAGATGCTATAAATGTTTTTCTAGTCACTGATGTTATGCCTTTAACTGCTAATAGAAGGAATATCTTATAGAAAAACTAGCTACCTCTCGTTTCAAATGAAGTCACCAGTACTAACAACGTAAGACACTTTTCATCTTGGTGATTCTAGGATTCCCTGCCAATTATGAGGCCTGGAACTCCTATATCAACTCCTCGCTTATTTCAAATAGAACCCAAACATGACAATGGATACAATTGATTTCAACCTCACCTACGATCCAACAAGGAGGTGGGTTCATGCCTTCAATAGTGTCCTAAAGGACTAGGACCCCAACATATGAAATCTATCTCATTCTTAGTATATTCAGAAGAATATTTATCACAATAATAAAAAAAATAACGGTCTTCCCCTAGATTTCCTCCACATCCAAGTGAATCTCAATGAATAAATCTATAAGCATTCACTTGAGACTAGCCACTGGAACTTCCTATATTTAAGTCATCCTTCTCAGTGCATTGACAACTACATTTACCATTACAGGTATAGGAAATATTGAAGTCGAAAGGCTATATGTATTCAACCCACATTCACCACATAATATTTAAATCTTGCTGTTTAAATATATACTTTTGTATTTTTTTAGTTCATGTACTCCACAAAATTCTCTCCTAGTAAGTAATGTCTGCAGCCAACTCAATATCATGTGGTGGGTAATTTGTCTCATGTTTCCTTAGATGCCAAGACCTATATTCCATGACTCTACATCCCTATATCATCACTAATCCATGATTGATACCTGATGTGTCACAATACGTAGTGTAGATTCTTCTTTACTCTAGAGGAATAAGGACTGGTGTTGAATTCAATCTACCTGTCAACTATTGGAATTCTATCACATAGATATATATCCATAATATCTTCACACCCTTCTTATTCAAGCCCATCAATAGAACTACTAAGAATGAGAAGTCCTATATTAAACACCTTTAATACCCTTCAAAAACTAATAATATTTTTTTATCAAATAAATTTTTGTATTGGTCCTAGGAAAATACAACTCTCACCTTCTTTGGGTAAGTTGATACTCTTGTCTTAGATATAATATGTCCTAGTAAGTGAATATGATCCATACATAAGTGGTAATTTTTATTCTTAGGATATAACTGATGCTCTAATAGTGTAATTAAAATGATCTAAGGATTTTTTTAATGGTCATGTCGATTTTGAGAATACACCAAGATATCATCCATGAAAACCACTTCAAACAAATACAGATAAGGATGAAAACTCAATGCATCATTTCCATGAAAACCACTGGTGTGTTCATGAGTTTTAAGAAGATAAATAGATACATATGTAGAAAATACCTTCTATAAAAATATTTATGAGGTATATACACAGGAAAAACATTCACATGATGATATCTGGAAATCAAATTAATTTTTGTGAACACCCAAGGTCCTTGAAGCTATCCAGAAAGATCATCTATCCGTGGTATGGGATAAAAGTTCTTAATCATAAGCTAGTGGGATTTACTATAATCCAAACATAGCCTAGTGGCACCATTATTGTTTTTCAAAAAAGTACTGTTGATCCCCATCGAGTTGTATTGGGTCGAATAAACACCTTTTCCACCGAATACTCTATCTGCCTGTTGATCTCTTTAAACTCCATCTTAGACATCATGTAAGAAGGAATGAATATCGGTCCATCTCTTAGAAATAGTTTAATAGATATATCCATGACTCTATCCGGAGGAAAACAAGAAAATTAATTCTATAAAATTTACATGAAATGGTAAAAAACATGAGGAAAATATGGCTGATGCCCTCCCAGGTCATCCATATACAAACTAGCAGTTTTGGCTATCATCCCGCACAACACACGATGATGTGTTCCATCTCGATTCACATGGAAGTCCCATTCAACCCAGGGAGTATAAATTTCACCCCATGGTTTTTTTGAAGTCTCCCTACAATGATATCAGTCTATATATCCTCAATAAGCTACTATCCAGTCCATCCCGAGTATAAAATCGAACTCAATAATCTCGAGATAAAAAAGATCTCACAACAAGCGACACAATCCAATATCAAAGAGGAACCCCATATAATTGTATACACAAACCTCTATAATCCCAAATAGAGGTCCAAGCATTATAACACCCTCAGGAAACTAAATCGAGAGACCAATGCTTTCCACAATAGGTTAAGATATGAAACTATGCGGTTCACCTATGTCAAAAAGATAAGACACAATAGTTGATGCTTTTAAAATTCTACCTCTCACCATTGATGGTTCAGTGCCCTGTTCCTTAGGTGTAGGATGAAAAAAATAGATCTAGACTGAACCGAGACCCTCTGATATAACCTTATTACCTAGATTAGGACCACTCTACCGTCTTCAACTATGCCTGACTACCTCAACCACATCCACCATCACATTGTCATGATAGACTAGTATTGCTTCAACTCATTGCCTTATATAGAGATACAAAACCCTCTCTAGAACATGGAGTTCAGGTTAACCCCCAAGCATTCACTACTAAAGGTAAGGTCCTAAAAAATGTTACACATGGCCCATACTTCCTCAAGCTCGATACTAGAATGGGTTTTGAGCAAACTGATTCATCATGTGGCCCCATATTCTACACTGATGATCGAAAAATGGGATACCAATACTTATTTCCTGATTGGTACTCATTTCATGGGAATCCTCAAAATGGAACATCCTACCTAAATATGATGAACCATTAGGTCAAGATACTACACTGCTCGGATCTACGCCTCTATCTTCGCTCATCTCTCACTTTGTAATTAGCACCTGGTTTGACGTGTTAGTAATTGATGTTTACCTGAGCACTTTGAACTTAGGTTGAATGAGATGTTGGATACCTTCCTCAATGTGCCTCTCCCATGATGCCTCATCAACAAGGTATATCAGAACAAAATATTACATCTTTTTTAAGCATGTTGAATACTCCTTAACTATCATAAATCTCTAATCCAGACACATGAACTTAGTATCCTACTCTTCTCTCAGAGTCTCAGAAAAAACGTAGTCATAGAATCTAGTTTTTAAATCCCATAAGACCATATCATGAAGCACATAATGATAATTGAAAACATCCCAATGATGCTTTATTGGTCCCTGAAGCATGTAATCCATGAGATTCACTCTCTTCTTAGGAGGTGTATCTAGATGTTCAAAGATAAAAAAAATATTCTCAAGCCACATATCAGAAGCCTGTGGACCTCCATACCTTAAAAACATTAGAGGATGGTTCCATTGTAACACATGTGTCAACTCATCCATATATGAGGAAGGATGGAGTGTTACATAAATATTATTCATGAAGTGTAAAAAACGGTCACATAAAAGTGCCTTAAAAACTGTTTCTAGACAAACTACAAGTCCCTCAGCTGACACGATAGGAGGATCCACCACTAGACCATAAAGAACCACTTCTGAAGTTTGGTCATCACCACCCTCCTAGTGTATGATTTGAGTTATTCATGGTGTTATATCTCTATAATTCCAAACACACACCTCTGAAAAGAATGATGAAATTTTTTACTACAAACGGATTAGTACAGGTCAAAACCATCCTACAAAAAGATCATACGACACAACCAGTTAATAAATCTAGGACTAGTAAAAGAACCTTCCATAAAAGTCACTAGATACACTACCTACTGCCCACTCAAAAATCTGGGTCAAGTTAAAGTTCCCTATTTATCAAGGTCTATTTCCATTGAATTCATATTTAGTAAATATTTCTTATTTAATTGGTTTAAATAAATGTTGTATGACCTCCAAACCATAAGGGCCCATAATCATAATGAATCAAAATATAACTTCCACTTAATCCACACCATGACACATTCCAGTCTATGTGGCTCTTGGTCCATGACTCAATTTTCTATAATAAGACTCTTAGGGTGTCTACTATAGCCAAATAAGAAAGAAACTTCTTAGTTTAACCTAGGTTCTCTATGCACCAACCATGTTTTCCAATTCCATGCAAAAAATATCTTTCAAAATAGAAAGTAAATCTCTCAATACATCTATCAAAACATCATGAAAATAAGTTATTAATCCTAAATGGCATGGAATAATACATGAAAAGTGTTTTCAGTAAAGTTCCTAAAATGATGCATGAGATTTAATACCCTCATCTCATCCAGTTTCAACAAAATACAACCCCCAATAATATCAATGATAACATCAAAATACAAGTACATAACTCAAAATTAAAACCAAACCAACATCAATACTCAAAATTTAGAAAATTTCAACTTCTATTAGAGATAATTTATTCTTTTCTTGTACATGAGTTAGCTACTCATAGGCACATTTCATTATCAAATTCCAATAACTTTTTATCCCTATCAATTTTCACCGAATAATAAGGAAAAAAAACACCCTTTGACGCAACTTTGTAATATGCCAAACGCATATTCCACTGAACAGTTCCCCAGGCCCAGTTATTCACATGGCCTCAAGTGCATCTCCCCAAATGGTAGAGGCTACTTAGTAGAAGTGGGGATCTAGGGTGTATCTGTGGGGATATTATTCCCTCATATCAATGAGTAACACACTTGTAGCAATCATACAGATCAAATAGTGGAAGAAGTAAAACAATCAGACCATAGAAAAACTCTTATATGACCCATGTAAACAAAAAATGCCAATAAGTATATCATATACAATGATGAAAAAGCTACATGACTATAAATCTTCCAAAACAAGCATACATGAAATCAAACAATACATGTATCAAAATAGTAAAAATACCAAAAATCACTATCTACTGGTACCATCGTGTGACTCAACTCGGTCCTCTGCTCCCCCGCTTCTAAGAATATCAAAATTTTAATCATCAAACTATGGGTTCTTTCCCTAATCCCTACCTACATGAAAATAGTCATTCTAGGTACCCAATTATGTCCTAAATAGGGTGTGAGATACAATCCCAATAGGTCACCCTTCAAGGTTTCTTTAACAAGTCATTATGCTACAATATAAGAAAAAATGGAGTGAAATATATATATCTAATATGAAAGTAATACAAGTGCAATTCCCATGGAAAAATTAAAGCTGTAAAGTGATGTTTTCAAGACAAAAAAGGATCCCTGTGAAACTGTATCAAGATCCTTGAAAAAGGCAGCAGTAAAGAAAAAAAATTAAACACCATGGTTGGGACATATACAAAATATATCATATCACTCATGGAATTTCCATATAATTTTGAAATGAAATCAACCACAAACATGGAATATTACTAAAAGTGTCACATATAACATAAATGAGCAGTTTAATAATAAAATTCAGACCCCTTAATGCCAGATCCAAGGTTTAGTGAACCAAAGAATCCTAATTGAGTCTCCAAGTAATATTTATGGAAACTAAATTAAGATTTAATTAGGGTCTTATAAGCATGTAAACAATCCATTTCCACTATGATAAAAAATAAACTAGATCCAAGGGGTAGTAATGCTTAAATAATTATACAAAATCAAGACCCATGGAAAAATCGTATGCAAGGCATCCACTATCACTTTAAAGATCCATGGAAGAACCATCAATGAAATCTAATGGGATCAAGATCCATGGTATACCAACAAATAAATCCATTACTATTTCAATTTATCAGATTTTATTCATTAATAAACAATATTTTATAATCCACGAGTTTACCCACTCATATATCAATTCACATTTAAATAATTTAAATAGTTCACATCGTGTTATCACAATGAAAATGAGGAAAACCATATATTAATCAATAAATTCAATAAAATTCATTTATTACTAGGATTTATCTAACTACAGAATCTCAAACACACCCCAAGGGTGGTATAACAAAGTTAAAATTCAAAGTCACACCCCATGGGTTTCCTAGGTTAGGGTAGAAACCTACAATACACTCAAGGGTACTAATGAGGATCCCAAAAAGTTTATAATATGTTCATATTAATTATTTTATTCATTTTTAGGGTAAATATATAAATTTTAACACATGTATACTAGCTCTATAAAGAACTAAACTACTCGTGGATGGTATAGACCACCTACCATAGGTCTGTCATAGAGAAATAATCTAGTACTATATTCAAATTTGACCTAGATCAGAAGAAAAGTATAGAATGGAAGAAAATTCTAAAAATATGGCATATGATCTTTAACCTAAAAAATAGATGATACCAAGCCCAATGAAGAACGACACAAAAGGAACGGGTATATTAGTAGCACAAATACAACAAGATTAACGATGGAAGAAACAGAGACCGTATCATGAATCTGGATCAAATCCTAGGTTTAGGTTTTCTTGCAGGCTTCATTTATGTGAGAGAGAGGATATATGAGGGTTTTTTCTTGAAATATAGGTCGTTAACTCTTTTAAAATAAAATTACTTCAGTATTTAGATGGAATTTAAATTCCTTACACATTGGGTAAAGCTCAATGCCCTTTCCCACTGGGAAAACCCTTTACACGACATGAAAGGCTCTTCCCTGTCCATTACACATTGTGTAATGATTACAAACCCTATTATCCAATCAAACATTATTTAATTAGATTGTAGCCTACCATTCAACACTCCATCATCCTTCCTCCCAAACAAGCCAACTAGCCCACATTCCTAGATTTAGGGTTAAATTCAAAAATAAAACTTAACAAGAGTTCATCCAGAAATAAAAGGATCTATAAATTGTCAATAATACTGATTTATTGAATGTAAAACTACCTAGGGGAGGACAGATGATCATGCACCTCACTATGTGGGTTCCCCAATGCTTTTTTTCTAGGACTCATTGTTTTTAGAGGGATGATGCATGGTTTTTACTAATAGTGCACCAACCATGTACTACCCACATTCCTACAAAAACTCTATTATTAGGGGAGAAATACCTAAAAAAGGAGAAACCAAAAGGAATAAAAAATAAGCAATGCGATAGAGTAGTATCAAGTTAGGTTGTGACATTATATTCTCTTTATTATATTATTTTCATATGAAAAAAATATTTTCGCTTTTGAAAATTGATCTTATTTTATTTTAGGAGGAATATTTGTTAAAGAAAATATTATTTTCATCATATATATTATTAAATTTGTTTGGATAATTTATATATAAAAAAGTTATCCTTAAAATATTTAACTAATGGGAGGAAAAAAATTTCCCTCATATTTTATCAAATATCTATATTAACAGTTTAACCTATATAAATCATATTGATCCATGCCACATTTTAAAAGCATGATATAGATTTTGATGAACCCAAAATGCATATGTACATATTAAAGCATCTAATTTTTATTACAAAAACTATTTGTTAACGAATAAATTATATTATTATATAAGGGAAATGATATGAAGATTCAAATATTTTTTAGATCCATATAAGCATGATAATGTCCTTTATTAAAAAACTATTATGCAACAACCCTTTTCTTCATTAGTTGATTGAAAAAACAAGAACTGTCAAATCATCCCTTTATTTTAATGTTTGACAGATTTAAAAAAAATTAAAAGTATAAATTTTCTAGAATAAACCCATCATAACCAAATAATATATTTTTTTAACATTGATAACTGACATTGACATTCCCTAGAGTTACAAAAACCCCTTCAGTTTTCCTAAAATATTCAATCCTATAGATTAATTACTCATCCTTTATTATTTTACCATTGGGTTTCAAATAACCTTGGATGTATTACCTAAATAAACATCATTATACCCTCCAAAATTTTTGTTATAGTTTTAACATTTACCCACATTTACTATAAAAATACACCCAAACATATACATCACAATCGAGTTAATATTTTATCAATACATAATAATATCAGGTAAAATTTTCTTGAATTCATTTATCTTTTGAAAACATTCCCATCAATGAAAATTTGTAGGATTCCTTAACCAGAATAATCAAAATAGAAAATATTCTATTTTTTATGTCACAGTAATACTCAATCATATTGAATATATGATCATAGACTGAAGTTACTTATGATATTTTTCATATAATTACTTTCAGACCGTAAGTGAATCATTCTATGTTTATCATAAGAATATAGATTCATAAATTTCATAATTTAAACACATGGTTACCCAATAAGGTGTTTATTTAACACATAGATTCATTATTTCTTAAGAAAATTTCATGAGTTAACAATCATAAGAGTTTTTTATATCAATATTCTTTTTTCATATATGATTGGACTCAAATATTATTTTTATGACAATGATATTTTATATATATATAAAATATTTTATTAGATAAGTACCCTATATGTCAAAAAATTAATTAATAATTATATTAAACATTATCCGAATAAGATGATGACCCATATTACACTTATTATTTCTATTAGTGGGTTTTGATCTATATTTTACTAAGAAATGAGTCCCCTTTTGGACTCTTCTGAAAACCCAATATTTTATGAAATATCTTCTATAAAATTAATTTTAGTTCTTTAATATTTTGTGTTTCATGAAATTTTTACTTTATCTCGAGTTATATGAAACACCAAATTTATCTTCCATTGCACATAACATCAAGTTTCCTCAATAAATTGTTTTACATTAAAGATCGAGTCTAACCGGACAACAATATACTATTAATATTATTATTTTACAAGATAGTTATCACCAAGCCATTGGATTGGAGGGAATGAATAAGATTAATGAAATTATGAAAATATGGTTTACAAGTTTCTATAAAATGAATTCGTTGGTTACAAACTAATTAGAAACAAAAACAAAAATCAATTTAATATAACAGAAATGTTTTATTAAGAACTATTTTTCTCTGCCTAAAAGAATTTTATATTAATAAATTAAATTATATTATATTATTGAATGATATTAATTGTATATTTATATAATATATTAAATAAGGTTTTTATCATTTATCAGATTTACATTCTATACCTAACATAAAAATAAATTCTATTATACGCATAAAAGTGGTATTTTTCTAAATGATGTTTTGTCACCAATTGACGATACACTTGTTTTAAAAGTAAATTTTTATAATTTTATAAATTTTATTTAACAAAATAAAAATTATTTTTAAAATTTTAATATCAGAATTACCTTATGGTGATGTTTTGATTTTTTTCTGAGAAGTTTATTTTTTTTGATAAAAAGTAAAAAATAATGAATTTGAATTGAAAATTGAATTTTCATCTAAATAATTAATAATATGTAATTATATTTTAATTTTGTTTTAAAAAAAATTATGTAAATTATACATATATTTATTCAATCTAGTTCACTGAAATAATTTTCATATTGAATTTGGGTATAAAAACATTTCAATCTTTTGGATATTTTCACTTTCAAAATACACTTTCACATCACATTTTCTGGACTGCTTTTAAATTATTTTTTAGAAATATATTATTAAAATTTAGAAAAATGGATCCATTTTTTGAATAGTAATAATTTATAATTTTTAATACGTTCAACTTATTTTTTTTACCAAAAAAATTAGTGAAATAAATTAAAATTAATTACAGCGATTAAGGTAAAAACGAGTTTACTTAGTTGTTAAAATTTAAATTTAAGGGGGCGAAATGACATAAGAAATTTTCAAAAACCAATTTTATAACAATATTTATAACTTATACCTTCTAGTATATAGTTTATTTTATTATTGGATCCACATATAATGAAAAAACATGGGTGTAATTCCCTCTTTATAAAATTTACAAGGTCTCCACTCATTCGACTTATATTAGGCCCACTCTCTCCTCTTCTCTTAACACATATCAAGAAAAATTGATCTGAAAAAAACTCAGTATATATCATCTAATATTACATACTATCATCATATAATTTTTTATTTTGGAATAAATCCAATTGTGTATGTCCTTCGGTGAAAAAAAGGAGATACCTAAAGAAGACATGGAATTTTCCATAAGCATTTCTATTTCATTTCTTCCTCCACCCCCCTTAAATTAGTATTATACCATGATTATATAAAATAATAAGTATCATAAATATAAATATATATTTTTTATGTTAATTGTATGACCTATAACAACACACACTTCTGTTAAATGGGTAAATAAATCATCGTTCGTGCGTACGATGGACTACGACCCGGTGAACTGATGACATTCGTTATTCCATTACCACCTTTTATGGTAGGGAATAATGATATAAGTAAAATTTATATTTGAAATATATTATATTCTTAATATTATTATGATTTTTTAACTGTTATATAATACATATCATCATAATTTTCCTTTTTGCGGGATTACAATAATGACATTAGTGTGTACAATAGGCTACAACCTCATGAAGCAATGTGATTCATTCATGATTTACAATGAATTTTTTAAGGATGAGTTTAATAATAATATATGTTACATTATAAATACAAATTCAGATAAAATTAAAATATAGATATATGTATATTAATTAACTTTATTTCTTTCTTTCAATAAGACAATTAAAATAGAAATAGCCTTCATCTGTATGAATGAACTACCATCTCCATGAATGATATATTATATTTCCTATCACTAAATTATATAGATTAATTCCTATATATAAATAATATATATGATATTTATATTATGGTTTACACTCTTTATATAATGAAACAATGATTCATGTATTCATATAAAAAACAGCTTGTCAAAACATATATGAAAAACAAAGCAGTTCTTACACGATACATAACATTAACATAGAATTGTTAAAAAACGGTTTATAAATGGTCATAATAATATAATATAAGATATAAAAAATATTAAAATAATTTTTTAATAAGAAAATAATATTTTCATAACTACTATAAACTAGGTTACAACACGTTCGACCAAAAGGATGTTTGAGGTAAGGGTTTATCTCATCTCCCTTTTACTTTTGTGAGATATATTTTGTGTTGACCACTTTTTTTAATTGTGTGGTGTATTTACTAAGTATGAATGTATTTTATGATTATTATCCTCAAATATTTTTTATTTACATATCCTTTTTATGTTTTATATTTAATGGGTATTATGGTTTCAATGTTACCAAAGCGGCGAAGATATTTTTATTAATTTGACTTCTTTAAGACGTATGTTATGTTATACCCCAATATTATTTTATAAGGTGCATATCATACTCCATTGAAATGTTATACCATGAATATTTAAATTTTAAATATACTATAAGTTTCATTTAATGTTAACCTTTCTTTGTGATTACCATTCAGAGTTACAAAAATAGTAAGATTCTTTTGTTATAATCTCATTATTTATCAGGACAGATTATGATCAAGTATCCATCATTGAAGTATTATAATCTAATAATAAATAATTCTAATTACCTTTTTTCTCCTATTATTATGTCATGAGAATAATTTTTTTCATTTATTTTATATTCTTTATGTACTCAAGAATTTAAAATATTTTTTATGAGAAATCATCTTTTCGATCAAAATACATTTTTCCTCAAAAAAAAAATGTTGTAGAAAGGGGTTTCAAAATGTTTTATATTTTAAAAAGTGATTTTCAAAATGAAAGGGAAATTTCCTCACAATGTATTTAATGGAATTTTAAAATTATTCCTGTTAATCAATGTAAACAAAACTTGTTGGTACTTATCATATAATGGGTTTATTATGTATTAATACCATCCTCATTCTTTCTCAGGATGAATTATGATTATTTCAATGATATGTTTATAGAACACATTTCTTTTCCATGCGAAAACCATGTTTCAAAGAGATTATTATAAAAAACATTAATTTTATATACATTAATCACATTTCAAATAGATTGTTATTGAACCTACTTTTTTCATATTTTATACATGTTTCCAAGATATTTACAAGAAACCCATTTCATTTTGATTGTTTGATCATGTTATAAAAGAATAATGATTGTTTTTATGAGATTTATAACGAAATGTATAAGTACTTTATTCATGTTGTGGTTCTTGGACATTATGTGTGATGGGTGATCCTAAATAGAATCAAGTGATCCGATTATATCTTACACATTGGGTGCAGCTAGATAGAGATCTAATGCATCAGGTAATGATTATGTTATCCTATTAATTATATTGGAAGTTAGTCATATGGTTATTCCAATTTTAAGGGTTTTTAGGGGTTCTGTGAGATGATGTTTCAAGATACCATTATTTTTTTTCTATGCTTTCTATGGATTTATGATGTTTAATTTCATAAATATTTATATCACATAGATCCTGATTAATGAGTCTTATGACTCTTTCCCTTTTTAACACATTATTCCATGTTTTTATGGTTTATGATATTAGTATTGATGGGTACGAGTTCCTTTATGATTCACTCATGCACTTTGATTATGTAATCATACCCTTATGAATTATTATGATCATTGATGAAATTCAATTGTCAATTCTTATGTTTACCCATACTGAGCATTTGAGCTCCCCATTTTAATGTTTCATTTTTCCAAGGTTATAATGAATGAGGTTTAATGATTTAGGTCTATTAAGGATTTCAAAAGGATGATGTCATTGAACTAATGTAAAATAATAAAAGATGGGTCTAATGGGAGAAATTTTCATTTAACGTATTGGGTATTTTTTATATATGAGTTTTACTAATTCTATAAAACTCTAAACCAAAAATTTTCTTGAGAATTTAAGTGATAAATGTTTTAATTTTGTTGTTGTAAGGCTTGAATGAAAACGTTTTCCTCATAAATATCCGCATCATAACCGTAAATGTAAATTTTTTTTATTCATGTAAGGTTTTAGGTGTGTGGGACATGGGCTGTTATATTTGGTATCAAAGGTCAATTTAGATAAATTTTTAGATTAGGATGTTTTCCCGCTATATTATCTTAAGAGTTATATATACCATCATAGGTCTAGAAAGACCGATTAGTTTAGTAGCCTTGGAAACACTAGATACATTCATAAGTCTTACATTACATCATAAAGTAAAAACTACAATAACAAAGTCTCCATGGCGCACACTCATATCCTCTTCTTACTATCAATGCAGGTCATTCATAAAATACTTCTTCACATCCTGGAAAATATTAAAACATTGAAAGGGGTGAGCTCAGATGCTCAGTAAGGATAACAATATAGCAGAAGCTTTCATCAATAAACATAAACATTTAAGGAAATGTATAACTAAAACAAAAGCCTTTTAAAGTTGAACTTCAACATAATATGGAAAAAGTAACATGAGATAATGCCAATTACTTCTTCACATTGATATTCTACTAGTCGAATAATCACATGCAATATCAATAACCATTTTCATAATGATGGAATTCATAATGCCAGACTATCATAACCACGTAGCCAAGGCCTCGTCCCAAGACCACAAATAAGATTTTGTCAAGGCCTCATGCCAAGACACTAGTTTTTCTCATGAGACCTGCCGATGCATCGAGGAGCTATAGCGGGCTCCACCCGTCACTTAGTAAGTCCAATGCATTCCTCATATGAACAGGTTTAAACATATCATAAACCATAACATAATCTTATCACATAAAACATGCATAAAGGAAACATAACATTTCCACATTTCAATCACAAGATATCAATACAACACATTGATATAATAAAAACACTTTCAAAACCATTTTCAATACCAAAATAATAGAAAAGTAAAACATGGTATTTATTTTTCTTTAAAAAAAGGTATGGCTTGTAGAGGAAGCCGAAACTCAAATAATGGCCATGCCGAAGGAGAAGTCGTTGTTGCCGCATACGTACGAAAAAAACATTTCCTTTTGTCGTTTAGTAAACGCTTCGTATAAAAATATTCCTTTTTAATAAACGTAAAATTCAAAGGGTTTTATACATCGTATAAAATAAGGTTGTGTATAAAACAAAATATGCCTCAATGACAGGAGATTTAAACGAAGTTCCATACAAAGATCATTTTTTTAAATAAAATAGATCTATTATGTGTATTCTCTATAATTACACATAAAGAAAGTACAAATACAAGATGGTACATAATAATATCATGACATAATTTGAAATTAGGAGATTAACCCAAAGAATGGAAATTGGGTTAAGAAGTTCCCTTACCTCGTGTCTGAATTCACTCGACCGTTCTTTGATCTCCTTAAAATCGGGTAACTCTTTTTGATTTGAGCCAAAGGATTACTTGGGAAGAGTTCTGAAAAAAGTGAGGCTTCTAGGATTAAGAGGGGGAAGTTGGGAGAGTATTTGGGTAGAGGTTGTCTGAGCCAAATGGCTTGAAAGTGTGAATGAGGTGGTAGAGATGGGGGCCTTTTATAAGAGGAGAGGAGGGGTACTCTTGGAAAGTAATGAAATGTTACTTTATTATACAATGGTTTACGGATTATAAAGGTCCCACACTTATATAATTCGAGGATAAGGTGATAAGGGTTCGAAATATTCTCATCCAATAGTCTTTGGACAAGTGTAATGCTTAGATTTTACATTATCCTTCCATTTTATTAAAATCGTTAGTTAATGAGGTAATCGCTGCATCATGATGGTGTCATAAATAATTTAATTTATTTAATGTCTAAAAAGTATAAAAAAATATCATTATGTAGGAAATTTTCTTAGCTTTCTAATGAATATTTATAGTAAAAAAAATGACTTGTATAACCCCATTTAAAAATTGTTTTAGTATAACAACTCTTGTTTGTGACATTTTTATTTTAACATTAAATAAAAAGTTTTTAATGTCATTTTCCTACCAAAGTAGCTCCATGGGGTCCCCAAGTTGACCCATGGATTTTCGTGGTCGGCCATGACTCATCAAATAGGGGTAGGACAAGTTTAAGGGTCATTTCATATTTTTATAATATAATTTTTACCTTAAATTTCACTAATTACCTTTAATCGCGATTAATTAAACTTAAAAGTTACTATTCACGAAAAAATTATTTTAATCCCATTGAACCAAATTTTAATTTCTAATTAAAATTATGTATGTCGGATTTTTGAAAATCAAATCAGAGAAGTGGTAATATTTCATTTAAATGAAAAAGCAGTTATTTAACTACCACTTAGTGGTTTCACTATTCATCAAAAATTGAAGTTTTTCAGAACAATGCCAAAATTTCACCCTAATCTATAATTGATATTCCTAATTCAAAAATTATGTCTATTTTAAAAAATTCCAAACATATATGTTGCATTAATTAATTTTATAATTAATTCCCGCTGTCACAACAAATAGCGTGTTTTTTAGAAACAATATATATCAAAAGATTGAAAATTGTTTATGTCCAATTTCAAAGTTAAATTAATTCTAATGACCACAATTGGATATAATGGTAAAAATATATTCTAATTATAATTTGAAACCACTCAATCGTATAATTTATCACTACAAATTAATTTTATTAAAAAAGTTGTTTTTAAGTATTTTTCACTATTCATAAAAATTTGGAAGTTCTCAGAAAATTACAAAAAATTCGACATAGGGTAATTTCGACATTCAGAATCCAAAAATGAAGTACATTTAGAAATATAAATTATATATAATTTCAAAAAGTGGGTATTACTCTTCTGATGGCTATTTTGATTAGTCGCGGTGTGTTAGAATCTCGAACTTGCGTACAATGCAAGCTATTGCATTATTGAAAGAGAAGCGTATCATGGAAGCTCGGGGTGTTACATTCTCCCCTCCTTCAATAAATTGCTTCCTCGCAATTTGAAATTTTTCTCTGAAAATAAAAGGTTAAAAATAGAAAATACCTTTGTGGAAAACCCAAATTGGAAATAAGGTTAATAAAATTTAGCCTTAATAAGAGGGAAAGGGAAATGAAAAAGTCACCACCCAATTATGATCTCGATTAGGAGAACATTGGTGGAAATTAGAGACAAATAATTGGAGGAAAAACGTAAATATTTGTAGGGAGTGATTGAGGACATCAATCACAAACAAGTGTCAAATTGAGGGCCTCAAAGCCTTTAATCTATGTTGATTTAAAATATCATCAGTTCAACAAGACATAAGGTATTATGATAACACATTTTTTTTGTTTTAATATCCCTTTACTAAAGTTTAATAATTAATTTATTCATAGAATAAGATATAGGTATATATATATATTTATGCTTGAAAAGTAGAGTTTCAACCTTCAACTAATTTCTACCACAAACTTATCTTTCACTCAAAAAGATAATAAAACTCAAAAATATTATATTTATCCTAATCGTACAAGGTTCAAAATATTAACCCATACCATTTAGATTATGAAAACTATTTTGTAATAACCAGGGACTTCCTATAGGCTAGTGGTAGGTCATAAAGGCCGGTCACAATATGGTTGTGGGTTCGATTCCTGCAGCTTTGTCCGAAGCGACGGGTTATCGCCCAACCTGAAGGTTGTCCTTTTTCTAAAACTATTATAATATTCCAAAAATAATATTCAGAAATGTTTTAACCTTAAACATTACTATCCAAGGTTCAACTTAATCCATTCCAACCTTTATAGTTATCCAAAATACTTCTATCCAACTCACAATCCAAATTTTATGAGGAAGGTAAACATAATGAAGATCCCCTTTTTTTCCGTGTAACAACACGTGAACACCTTCATCATGTATTCTTTTAAAACACTGCAACATCCTAAATTACCATGATCCCTTATTCCTTACAGAATACTAGATATACTCCTCCTGTTCAAAAATGTATGCAAATCATCAATCAGTTTCAAGAAAGTTAAGAATATCCAATATAATTTAACCAAATAAATCATGTCTTATTCCAAAATCACTATCTCGGTATCAGAACCATATTATGGTTTATCTTTCTCTCTACCATATATTTTCAAAAAATTTAACCTACTGTGGAGTCACTTTTCTTGGTTCCACACAATCTCAAGTCCTTGATGAAATAGTACTGTAGTACAATCCTTATATACTCTATAATTATTATAACCAGTACATCATTGACAGAACACTCAAATTACAAAATTCTTTAATAAAAACATAAGAACTCTAATCATTCCTCCTCATCTGTGGTAGTATCATAACTTGATTATTATCCAATAACATCATTTGGGGCACACTCTGATGATTTGGACATTGGTTTGCGTAGTGTCCCCACTCCTTGCAGATGAAGCATTGTACATTTGAAACCTTTTTCTTACCCTTGCAATCACACACTTGGTTTCCTTTTTCTCCACACTTATAACAAACTCCCATTCCCTTCAGGAAATTTCCAAGGGGTTTCTTCCCACAGTTATCACATATTGGAAAATTCTTCTTTTCCCACGTCCCTTTTTCCATCATTCTCTCTTCCATCCTTTTCTTCTCTTTCTTCCCTTCAAAGACATAAGACTCAGAGAATTCTTTACTTATCTTATTAACACATGATAATATTTCTTCATATGTTGAGAACACATGGGAGATTATTTCCCTTCTAAATGTTGTCTTTTTACCGTGAAAGACATGATCCTTCTTAAGCTTTGGATCATACGTATTGCTGGAGTTCACATTCCTTCCACTGGGCACCATTTCTATACAATGGCATAAACTAGGTTAGTTTATGAATTGCAATGAATAATTCCAAACTTGTAAAATACTTAACATAAATTGAACTATTTATGGATATAATCCATAATCATAAAAAAAGTTTTCTTTGAGGAAGTATATACTCATAACCCTTCATAGTGGTTTGTAAAGAAAATGAGAATTATCCTAAGCATATCCCCCAGGAGTGTCGTAACCAAGTGTGCAGCAAGGCCCGTTGTCGTGCACCTGTTCCCGTTCGAGTCTAGCTCAATGCGGTGTTTTCGGGTTTTACCCCTATGTACATCTGTGCCAGAGCCGCCTCTACCTGCTCGTTTCCAGACAGGGATGTATTGCTCGGAAAACTCACAAAATCTCTCTAATACCAAAATTATAGGAAGTTCTTCTATACTAATCCTTAAAGTCTATCTTCGGGCTATGTGCTCTAATCAGAGTTTATCTAAATCTAGCTTACAAGGTTAGTACTAAACTGCCTCTGATACCAACTATAACGCCCTGACCCCAGCTACCTAGAGTCGGTGCATTAATTCGTAACATTGGAAAGATCACAAAAGATCAAGTCTCGAAAGACCGACTAGTTTAGTAGCCTTGGAAACACTAGATACATTTATAAGTCTTACATTACATCATTAAGTAAAAACTACAATAACAAAGTCTCCATAGTCCACACTCATATCCTCTTCTTACAATCCCTGCAGGTCATTCATAAAATACTTCTTCACATCCTGGAAAATATTAAAACATTGAAAGGGGTGAGCTCAGATGCTCAGTAAGGATAACAATATAGCGAAAGCTTTCATCAAAAAACATAAACATTTAAGGAAATGTATAACTAAAACAAAATCCTTTTAAATTTGAACTTCAACATAATATGGAAAAAGTAACAAGAGATAATGCCAATTACCTCTTCATATAGATATTCTACTGGTCGAATAATCACATGCAATATCAATAACCATTTTCATAATGATGGAATGCATAATTCCAGACTATCATAACCACGTAGCCGATGCCTCGTGCCAAGACCACAAATAAGATTTTGTCAAGGCCTCGTTCCAAGACACTAGTTTGTCTCATGAGACCTGCCGATGCATCGAGGAGCTATAGCGGGCTCCACCCGTCACTTATTAAGTCTAATTAATTCCTCATATGAACAGGTTTAAACATATCATAAACCATAACATAATCGTATCACATAAAACATGCATAAAGGAAACATAAAATTTCCACATTTCAATCACAAGATATCAATACAACACATTGATATAATAAAAACACTTTCAAAACCATTTCCAATACCAAAATAAAAGAAAAGTAAAACATGGTATTTATTTTTCTTTAAAAAAAGGTATGGCTTGTAGAGGAAGCCGAAACTCAAACAATGGTCATGGCGGCGAAGAAGTCGTTGTTGCCGCATACGCAAGACAAAAATACTCCCTTTTGTTGTTTAGTAAACACTTTGTATAAAAAGATTCCTTCTTAATAAACATAAAAGTCAAAGGGGTTTATACACCATAGAAAAGAAGGTTGTGTATAAAACAAAATATGCCTCAATGAAAGGAGATTGAGACGAAGCCCCATAAAAAGATCATTTTTTTAAATAAAATCAATCTATAATGTGTTTTCACTATAATTACACATAAAGAAAGTACAAATACAAGATAGGACATAATAATATCATGATGTAATTTGAAAGTAGGAGATTAACCCAAAGAATGGAAATTGGGTTAAGAAGTTCCCTTACCTCGTGTCTGAATTCACTCGACCGTTCTTTGATCTCCTTAAAATCAGGTAACTCTTTTTGATTTGAGCCAAAGGCTTCCTTGGGAAGAGTTCTGCCCAAAGTGAGGCTTCTAGGAGTAATAGGGGGAATTTGGGAGAGTATTTGGGCGGAGGTTGGCTGAGCCAAATGGCTGGAAAGTGTGAATGAGGTGGTAGAGGTGTGGGCCTTTTATAAGAGGAGAGGAGGGGTACTCTTGGAAAGTAATGAAATGTTACTTTATTATATAATGGTTTTAGGATTATAAAGGTCCCACACTTATATAATTCTAGTATAAGGTGATAATGGTTCTAAATATTTTCATCCAATAGGCTTTGGACAAGTGTAATGCTTAGATTTTACATTATCCCTCCATTTTATTAAAATCGTTAATTAATTAGGTAATGGCTGCATCATCATGGTGTCATAAATAATTTAATTTATTTAATGTCTAAAAATTATAAAAAAAATATCATTATGTAGTAAATCTTTTTATCTTTCTAATGAATATTTATAGTCAAAAATATGACTTGTATAACCCCATTTAAAAATTGTTTTAGTAAAACAACTCTTGTTTGTGACATTTTTATTTTAACATTAAATAAAAAGTTTTTAATGTCATTTTCCTACCAAAGTGGCTCCATAGGGTCCCCAAGTTGACCCATGGATTGTCTTGGTCGGACATGACTCATCCAATAGGCGTAGGACAAGTGTAAGGGTCATTTAATATTTTTATAATACAATTTTTACCTTAAATTTCACTAATTACCTTTAATCGCGATTAATTAAACTTAAAAGTTACTATTCACCAAAAAATTATTTTAATCCCATTGAACCACATTTTACTTCCTAATGACAAACATGTATGTCAGAGTTTTGAAAATCAAATCACAGAAGTGGTAATATTTCATTTAAATGAAAAATCAGTTATTTAACTACCACTTAGTGGTTTCACTATTCATCAAAAATTGAAGTTTTTCAGAACAATGCCAAAATTTCACCCTAAGATATAATTAATATTCCGAATTAAAAACTGATGTCTATTTTACAAAATTCCAAACATATATGTTTCATTAATTAATTTTATAATTAATTCCTGCTGTCACAACAAATAGCGTGTTTTTTAGAAACAATATATATCAAAAGATTGACAATTGTTTATGTCCAATTTCAAAGTGAAATTAATTCTAATGGCCACCATTGGATATAATGGTAAAAATATATTCTAATTATACTTTAAAACCACTCAATAGTATAATTTATCACTATAAATTTATTTTTATTAAAAAATTTGTTTTTAAGTATTTTTCACTATTCATAAAAATTTGGAAGTTCTCAGAAAATTACAAATAATTCGACATAGGCTAATTTCGACATTCCGACTCAAAAAATGAAGTCCATTTAGAAATATAAAATATATATAATTTCAAAAAGTGGGTATTACTATTTATAATGGCTATTTTGATTAGTCGCGGTGTGTTAGAATCTCGAACTTGCGTACAATGCAAGCTATTGCATTATTGAAAGAGAAGCGTATCGTGGAATCTCGGGGTGTTATAATTGAGGTTATTTAGGATATTGGGTTATGGAATGATTTAGTTTCAACTTTAGGTATTGCTGTTGAATTTTGATGATTATTTTATCATTTGAAGGATTATTTATTTTAGGAATTATCTTACCAAGTGATAACTATTTTGGATTTGGGTAATGTTTTAGGGCAGGAGGAAAAAATTGTTTTCCCTTTTATTGTTATGTGTTCTTTAAAATTTTATTTTAGTACTTTAGATGTGAAAAACCCATCTTGAATACTAATTTTCTAGAGAAAAAGATGATATTATGATAGAAATTGGTTAAAGGATGACATTTTACTTGTCAATTAAGTATATTTCAATATGTTTTTAGTATATATAATAAAATAGTCCTTCAAATGTAGGAAAATGATCATGAAATAAAATGTTATACAATTTTCATAATTTAAGATTATATCAATGAAATTTTCTACCCTTATTTTTCAGGTGGTTTTGTTGTTATTGAATTCCTCTAGACCACATTCTCGACCAGTCTCTATTATTCCATGATAATTAATTTTCCCTTCCAAATCCATCTTTGAATTTCACATCAATGTTATTTATTTGAGGAATCCATGTTTTGAGTAAATTCAGGTTCACTTTTTTTTCCCACTTATAAATTTTAAGGGATATTTTATTTGTTTTATTTTTAAGATGTGGTTTTCAGTAAATAAATTCTAAAAAATGTTAGTCCTCTGATAAGTTATGTTATATGTAAGACCAATTTTTACTAGACAATAATATACTATTAATATTAATATTTAAAAAACAAGTTATTACCTAGCCATTAGAATAGAGATAACGAATATTATTAACAAAATTATGAAAATATGGTTTTCAAATATTTATTGAATTAATTATTTTGTTACCAATTAATTAGAAGTGAAAATAAAAACCAATTGAATATAAATAAAATGTTTTTATAAAAAGATACTTTTATGAATCCAAAGGAATTTTGTCTTAGTAAGTTCAATTAATTACTATTATTTAATTATATCAAATAAATTTATTTATAATAAATTCAATCTAATGTTTAACATTCATCCTATGTGTTTTATTGACATGATATAAAAATAAATCTAATTTTACGCATAAAAGCTATATTTTCTAATTGTAGTTTTGCTACATTTTGATGGATATCCTATTTTAAAAATAAATTTTCGATAATTAATTTTATTTCAAAAAATAAAATTAATTTTTAATATATTAATTTGAAAATTATCTTAGTGTGAATTTCTCTATTTTATTGATAAGTTATATTTTTTTTGAGAAGTGAAAATACTTTATTTTAATTGAAGTTTTGCTCTTCATCTAAATAATTTATAATGTTGAATTAAATTTTAAATTAGTTTAACTAAAACGAGATCAATTATAAATTTTTTTAATCCAATTAATTTTATTATAATAATTTTAATATATAATTTTTATATAATTTTTTTTTCAACTTTTGTTCACTTGAAAATATCCTTCCACGTCATGTTTACGAGACTAGTTTTAAATTAAATTTAATGATTTTTGTGATTTGAATTTGGAAAAATGGATTAAATATTTTTAATCTTCAAAATTTATAATTTATAATAGGGTCATATTAGGTTTTGAGACAAAATATTAGTGAAAGTAAATACAATTAATTACAGTTATTAAGGTAATAACAAATAACTTAATAGTTAAAATTTAAACTTAAGGGTCCAAATAACCTAGAAAATTTTAGAAAACCAATTTCATTGAAATATTTTGAACTTATACCTTATATTATAAATTTATTTTCATTATTGGAGTTACTTTACATGAAATAAACATGGGTGTAGTTCCCTCTATATGTAATTTACAAGTTTTCCTCTCACCCCACTTATAAAAGGCCCTATCTCCTGCATTCTTCACACATATCAGGACCTTTTTATCTGACAATGACTAAATAAATCACATATATTATTCCCTAATCACATCATAGAATTATTAATTTGGTCATAAATTCTACGAAGGATGTCCTCTGGTGAAAAAAGGAGATATTCGATGAAGATGTAATGTTCTCCAATAAGTGTTTTTATTTTATTTATTCTTCCACTTCATTTAATTATTCTTATAACATGATTATATAAAATATTGGTATCCTTAATATGATAAGATTTTTTATGTTAATTTTATTACCTAAAACTACACAACCTTCCATCATATGGGTTACAAAATCATCATTCGGGCATAAAACAAATTACTGCATCGCAAACCAATGTCATTTGTTTTTCCATTAAAACCTTTAAATATTGAGATTAAGGATGAAGATACTATTTATATTTGATATATATGATATATATGATTTTATTATCATACTGGTATTATTATATAACTCATATCTTCATGTTTTAAATTTTTTTGGGAATATGATAATGTTATTTTTATGTACTGCAGACTACCGCCTCGCGAAGCGATGTGATCAATTCACTCTTTACATGAAATGTATTAAGTATGAGTTTAACAATACAATATATTAAATATGAGATAAAAATTAATCTATAATTATAATACTCACACACAGAAATATATATATATATATATATATATCAATGTCTTTTCTTACTTTCTTTCTACCCGACAATGAAAATAGAAACAATGTACATGCATAGTAATGGCCTAACTTCTCCATAAAATTGTATTTAATTTACTATAACCAAATTATATGTATTAATAAAAATATGGATATAATTTATATATATTATATTTATATCATGGTTTACATTTTGTATATTATTAAACAATTATTTAAATAAGCAGACCAAAAATAAAAAGTAAAAATATATACAAAAAATACTGTTATTACACAAAACATAACATAATCATGGAATTGTTAATAAAAGGATAATAAAATGTCATAAAAAATCATATATGATATTAAAATTTTTAACATGTTTCATTAATAAGTTAATAACATCTTTAAAACCACTATAAAAGAGGTAAAATCATGTTTAACAAAAAAGAAGTGTGAGGTAAAGTGTTTTCTTATCTTAGTTTTTTTTGTGAGATATATCCTATATTCACCACTTAATTTTTTATGTGGTGTATATACTACATATAAATTTATTTTCTTAATATTATAATTAAATATTCTTATATTTATTTATCAATTTTTTTATCTCTATTTAATGGGTTCTATTGTTTCAATTTTACCAATGCAGTAGAGGTTTTTTTATCTCAATTTTCCTTCTTTGAGATTTATATAATGTTATAATACACATATATTCTTTTATGAGGTGTATATATAGATCCTTTGAAATGTTATGTCATGAATATACTTGTGATTAAGTATCAAATATTGAAATCTTATGACCTGACCCTAAATAATTCTCATGAATTTTCTTCTACTATGGTTATTTCATGAGAATACATATTTTCCAATCATTTTATTCTCTTTATGTACTCAATATCTCAAAAGAATAGATTTATGAAAAATTTAATTTTTTATCCAAAGTCTATTTTTATTTAAAAACCTTGTATTTTAAATAAGTTTTAATTTTTTTTAAAATTATTTCAAATCCATATAGATAATTTCATCAAGAAATGTTTTAAATGATTTTTAAAATATTTCTTTATAATCATTCAAGGTTATTTTCAGTGAAAGGATTTTAATAATGTTTTATGTTTTAACAGGTTATTTTCAAAATGAAATAAGTATTTTCCTCATAATTTATTTAATTAAATTTTTATATTTTTTCCATTCATCAATATCAAAAACCTTTTTTATTACATGTACTCCACTGGGTATATTTTTTATTGATACCATCCACATTATTTCTCTATATGGATAAATATTTTTTCAATGATATTGTTATGAAAAATATTTATTTTCCATGGGATAACCAGGTATCAAAGAGATTATTATGGAACCCATTTATTTTCGATGGTTTAATCATGTTTCAAATAGATTTTAATAGAAAAAATTAATTTTCCATTGTTTAATTGTCTTTCAAATAGATTAACATGAAAACCATTTCTTTTCCACTTTTTGATCACGTTATAAAAGAATAATGATTGTTTCTATGAGATCAATGAATAAATATCTATGTGCTTTATTCTTGTTGTGGTTAACGAAAATTATAAATAATGGGTCAACACATATAGCATTGGGTGATCCAATTAAAGCTTATATGATGGGTGTGCCCATATAGAGATCTATTGTGTCATTAATTATTTTATTCTATAGATAATTATATTGGATTTAAGTTGTGTGTTAATTCCAAATTTTAAGGTTTCTACAATAGATTATTAAGGGTTCTTTAAAGCTTCTATGAGTTGATGTTCCAAGATACCAATATGTTTTATCTATGATTTTTATGGGTTTATGATGATTCATTTGATCATGATTGATATCACATGTCTCATGATTATGAATTCTTATGAATCTTTCTTTTTTTAATGACTTATCTTATGCTTTAGTATTTGATGATCTGGGTATTGATGGGTATCAGTTAATTTATGATTCTATCATACACATTGATTATATCATCACACCCATATTCATTCTTATTATAATTGATGAAATTCAATTGTTAAGTCATATGGTTAAAATTACTGAACATTTGAGCTAACCCTTCTTATGTTTCCTTATCCCTTGTTTATAAAGAACAAGTTTGAATGATTTATGTCTATATATGATATCACAAGAATTATGTTGGTGACCTAATTCCAAATAAAAAAATTTGGGTTAACTAGGAGAAATGTTTATTTGATGACTTGGGTATTGATTATATAAGAGTTTTCTTAGTTCTCCAAAGCTATAAACCTAAAAGGTCCTTGAGAATGAAAGTTATCCAAGTTTTCCTTTTGATTTTGTATGGGTTGGATAGAAAAAATTGAGTCAAAAATATCGACATCATAGCCAGAAATGTAAAGTTCATTTTTTCAGCACAGGATTCATAAGTGAAGGTCCTATGAGATTATTATTCCTAACTCTAATTAACTATTTTGGTAGGGTATAATTCTATTTATATAATAAATGAATCATGGAATGTTAATTGGAAAAATCTTTTTTAAATCCAATATATGGATATATTTATCTATATTCATATGGTATCTTATAAATATGTTTTCTAGACTATATGTGTCCCAAATTAAATAGTGTTATTTGGTTACCTAAGTCTAAGGATTATCGATTTACACCACAACATATACAATATAATATTTAGGAAACTAAATTTGGTAAAACATACTATGTTTAATGATTGAGGTATTAACATGTGTGACTTTAGAAGTAATCTAACACATAATATTTTAAATGGAATTTAATATCCCCATCTTATCTCATGTTATTCTTTTTTTTATTTATATATGATTCTAAAAAATTCAGATTAATAATTCAATTCCTAACATAAAATTAATATGTTTAATCAATATTAACATTTAACTCTTTACATAAACCACAATTACTGTTACAGAAAAATTGAAGTTAAACTTATTTAAACATTTTCAAATGCATCTATTGCATAAGGTACATGGACTTTTCATGTAAATATTGAATTATATGATATTTATAATCTCTACATGAGTAATCATGGAGACATAAATAAACAACCCCTACTGTTATAGAATACGAAATAATCCTCCTAGATAGTGGGCTAACCAACCCAAATTCCCTCTACCCTGTTGTACTTTACTCAAGATAGTATCCAATTCGTCAAAACTCTAAAATAAAACGTGTATAATCTAATCTCTAAAAGTTAATTCTGTTAAAAAAATTTAATTACTCACTAAGGAAAAGGTAGATGAAAATAAAATATTATGTAACTATAACTAGAATGTAATAAAAAGTTATGAATTTATAAAAATCTATTTAAAAAATCACTAAATAACACACTTTATAGAGACTATAGCCTTTTACACAAAACATTCCATGATTTTACTCCCATATATACATCAGAAAACAAGTCATGGATCTTAAAGTCTAGTGTCTTAGAGGACTAGGTAGATAAAAATGAAAATATATAACTAAATAAAAAATTTATTTATTTAGTCTGGATAAGGATCCCTTAACTTCCTTTGTGATCGTACATCTTCATAGAATAACTTGGGGATAAAATGAACAAATGGATGAGTTAAAAATCCTCATAATGGAATAAACATAAGAATAAAGATTCAACACATGGGTTATAATACATAACAGAATGATATAAAAATGCATGAAATATGTAATCATGACATATAAACGTGAATTCATAGTAATTTTTCAACGTTATAAATCATTTCCATAACATGATTCAAGGCTCATTTCACATAGAGGAGCATACATCAAGGTTAACCACCATAACCATTGAACATGGTAGCACGAGTCAAGGATAACCGCCAAGACCGTTACACATAAAGTCTCATGATACTGAAGTTTACCCAATGAATTGGAGTGCTATCTAGACACACCCATATTATCATGTTCATGAATATGTTTTCCACATTAAGAATTGTATATAACAAATCATACAAAAACATAAGGGTGCCCATAGAAAAAAATGTGTATCATAATCATGTCATAAAGCATAGTGAATGGGTGTATCATAAAAGTGTCCATGAAATAAAGGAATTAAAAAATATATGGAAATTTATAAGTTAAAATTATCATATATCATGTTTAGTGATGTAAAACATAATTTACATCATTAAAGAAAAGTTTTTAAGAAATTTCAGCATTAAAACATTTTATTGCAGTTTTAAGGAAAATACTAATGAGAATTTAAAATAAAAATGGAATAATCTTTTATATAAAACCAAATTTATCCCATAAGGTTTTAATAATAAAAACATTGGTTTTTTAAAAACAATGGTGGCTTAAAACATATGGATAAGTGCACTTGAAATTGGGTATGAATTCAGGATGTTCCCTTAAAACGAGTTTGCTTATCTGAATGTATTGATGAGGGAATCACTTAAAATCATGTATATACCCAAAATAAAATGTATAATGGATATTGATACATTATTTTTGACATATAAACAACAATAATTAGTTTCAAATAAACAAAATATAAGATTTTATTTTGGTAAAATTAGATTAAGAATAACTCGAAGGAATAATGGAGGTTTTAGTAGATTCCCTTATGGAATATGAGCGTGGTAATTGATGTACTTATGAAGGATTAATAAGGGAGAAAAGGGTTAATATTATTTTATACAACATGAGTGAAGTTTGGTTGTGGTGAAAATTTGTACCCCATCATTAGTAATTACACATAAAAGGATATAACACCGTGGAGATTTTAGAATAAATGTGAGAAAGAAAGGATCCCTTACATTGACTATGATGGTGTTCTTTATCGGATCTTAACGTCTTGAATAATCAAATTATTTTCATTAATTAATAATTAAATAAAGTCCAATACATTTTATTGATTTAGTATAACCTTAGTAAGTTCATCTATGTCCTTTTTTATGAGTTAAGAGGTTCAATTTCATTGTTTGGGAACGTTTTATTCCTTGGTTTTAATGATTAGTACACTTATATTCATGTTTGGATATAAATGTATGATGAATATGGATTTCCCTAACTAAATATACATGAAATTAGTGAACATCCAGAAGAATAAACTGAAATAAAATTTATTTGGTTATTTGGAGTGAAGGTGAATCATTATATAAAACATTACAAATAAACGCTTGGATTAATTTGGTGATTTTTCAAATAATTAACTTGTTTTTTATTATTGTTTTACATCATGTGTGAAAAAGGATTATAGAATAATACATAAGATACAATACATATTTAATATTATGGTTCAACCCAAAAAATGGTTTCATGACCAGAATTGAAGATAGAAATAAAAATTGATAACCCGACATCCTTGAATGTGATAGATTAACTCATATTGGACTATGTTTTCATTTCTTTTGTATAAAAGGAGGGGATATGAGATATGATAATGAATTATCACATTATCATAAAAAAATTCTAGTACATGAATGTTACTAGATATTTTATTCCATTTGGATGAGTAGAGGTTATGAAAGAAAAGAGAACAAAGTAACATGAAAAGAAAATGAAAGAAAAGAAAAGGCGAATTTACCTCTTAACGTAATATTTCTTAAGAGCCTACTAATGGGAGAGTATTTTGTCTTTTAAGGATATAAAGGGCTGATAGATGTGGGGGAGGATCTTGTGGAGATATTTGGGTGGAAATTAGGGAAGGAACAAGGCTTGAGAAGAGTTAATAGAAGAGGGTAGTGTGGGTGGTTTTTATAGTAGAGGGGAGGAGGTTTTTTGTTTAATATTTTAATCCTTAATTTATTATTTCTCTACAATAAAAGAAATACTGATGATTCCATAACCTAAAATAGTTATAATTTCATTTTATTTAGAACAAAATGTTCTTAAATTTTAACAACATCACCCCTGACTTAGTAATTAACGTATTTAGCATATTTTGTAAATTATTGTATTTCACTATTCAAAAAAACTCAGGCATTTTAGAAAAATCAAAAAAAAATCACCATAACCATTTTTCAACATATCATATCCAAACTGAAATCCATTTTTCAAAAATAATTTTCTAAATTTGATTAATTTAAGTTTAAATTAAAATCATAATTTACTTGAAAATATAGATTTTAATATAATAACTGCTTTTTATAATGCTTTCAAAAATTACATAAGGTCTTATAAAATTATCTTAAAACCATAAGATATAAAATTTTAATTTATGAACACCTTTTATGGAAAATAAATTTAATTTTTAATTAATAAATTAATTTTAATTAATTATTTATGACTTACAAAAAATGACGACACTTTTACTATGGTCATATTATCACTTATAAGATGCCTAAATTTTATTTATACACCCATGGGTGAGGTTACAATTTTCTGGTTATTTTAATATTCATAAGGGTCATATTAATATTCATAGGGGTAACATTAATATTCATAGGGGTCAGTTACTATTGACCAAAAATTTTGTTTTTCTAATCAGACTCAAAAAATCTTACCGATCCTAACCGTGTATGTCAGATTTTTGAAATTCAAATCACAGAAGTGAAAAAAATATTTTTAATGGCGAAATATTATTTTGTATCATGATAGATAATTTGTAATGGGATTATACTATAAGGCATAAATATAAGAAATAAATTCCATCAATAAAACATTGGGTTGTTACATTATTCCCCCTTAGTGAAATTTCACCCTCAAAACATCATTTTACATTCTAATCCATAAATAGGTGAGAGTAATTTTCCTTTATTGCCTCGTCCAGTTCCCATGTTGCCTCTTTGTACTTCTGGTTCCACTACAGTACGTTTTCTAGGTGACTAGTCTTGTTACGTAGAACTTTATCTCTACAATCCAAGATCTTCACTTGATGCTCCTCGTAAGAATTATAATTATCTAATTGTACCACCACTATATAGAGACATGTTAAGGGTCTTGTATGTACTTCCATAGTAGGGATACATAAAGGACATTGTGTACTTTGGAGAAGGTAGGTGGAAGTTCTAGTCAATAGGCAAAATAACTAAAACGATCAAGAATATAAACGGGGCTGATGTACATGGGACTTAACTTTCCTTTCTTCCCAAACATCATGACATTGTTCCATTGAGATTTGTGTAGAAATACCATGTCTCCAACTTGTAACTCATGGTCTCATTGATGATTGTCTACATAACTCTTTTGTCGACTTTGGGCTACATTGATGTGCTGCTCAATGTTTTTCACCTTCTCGACCATTTCATTGACCACTTCTGGTCCTAGAAACTTAGACTCACCGACTTCATCCTAATAAGCCGGTGTTGTTAAACATTTCCCATAGAGGGATTCATATGGTGCAATTCAGATTCTCGACTGGAAACTGTTGTTGTAGGAGAAATCAATCACCAGAATATGTTGGTCCTATCCTTTGTTGAAGTCTATAGAATATTCTCTAAACATATCTTATAGTTTCTAAATATTTTCCTTAGAATAGCCATTGGTTTGAGGATTATAGGCCGTAACGAAGTTAAGTTCAGTGCTTAATGCATGTTGGATATTTTTCCAGAACATCAAGCTGAATTTTAGATCTTGATCAGATACAATAGATAATGGTACTCCATGCAGCCTTACCAAATCTTTGATATATATCCATGCAAGTTCTTCTAATAAGAGATCTTCTCAAATAGCAATAAAGAGAGCTATCTTTGTAAGATCATATAAAATAACCCATATAGCATTGTTTCCTCTCGATTTCCTTAGATGTTCAATGTCAAATTCCATGGTTATGTTCTCCCATACCCATGTTGATTTGGTTAGTGGTTCCATCATACCCTTAGACTATTTTCTTTCATCCTTCACTTATTGATATACCTGGAACATTAATATATATTCAACAATATCCTTTCTCATATTTTTTCACAAAAAGTTCTCTCGGAGATCTTGATACATCTTTGTGCTCCCTAGGTGAATAGAGAAGGTTGAGCTACATGATTCAATTAAAAAAAATTCTTTATCTCTAGATAAAATGGTACATATAATCATAACTCAAATATTGCAACCTTTTCTTTACCAATCTTGAACTCATGGTATTTCCCATTTCTGATAGATTCCATCATTTTCTAAATTTTCACATCATTTATTTGAGAATAATTTATTTTATCCATGAGGGATGGTTGGAAAATCATTTGAGAAAGGATTGATGATGTTCCTCCCTTAATTATTTCCATGTTTATCCTTTGAAAATCAAAGAAGATTTGATCCTTCTCAATTCTCATAATTGATAAAGTTTCATGGTCTTTTTAACTTAGAGAATTTTCCAACTTATTTGCCTTACCGAAATGGTAGTGGATTGAGAATTCATAATCCTTGATGAGCTTAACCATCTTCACTAGCATATGTTAAGCTCCTTGTATGTGAGTATATATTTGGGACTCTTGTGATAAGTATATATCTCACACTTCTCCCAATAGAGATAATGCCGCCTGATTTTCAAAGAAAATATCACAACTGCCAACTCCAGATCATGTTTGGGATAGTTTTACCCTGAGATTTTTAGCTTCCTTTAGGTGTATTCTATCACTTTTTCATTTTGTATCAGTAAAAAACCTAATCCTTTCTTTGAAGCATCACTGTACACCAAAAGGAGTTATCCACTTGTTGGGAGTGTGAGTATTGGAGTAGTGATAAGAGTATTTTTGATCTCCTTAATGCTTTAATCACATTTTTTAGTCCAGAAAAACTTCTCCCCCTTCAGTGTCGTCTTGGTCATTGGGTTTGATAATCATGAAATGTTCTTAACAAATCATCGGTAATACCCAACTAGACCAAGGAAGTTATAGATCTCCGTTACAGATGTTAGACTGGCCCACTATTCAATTCCCTTTATCTTGGAAGGGTCTATAGATTTCTATTTTATGGTGATAAAATGTCCTAGGAATGATAATGACTCCATATAGACCTCAAATTTACAGTAATTTTCATATAGTTTCTCCCTTCACAATGTTTTTAGAACATTATTCAAATACTCCTCTCATTCCACCTTTCTCTGGGGGTAAATCAAAATATCATTGATAAATACTACCACAAATTTGTTGAGGAAATATATAAATACTCTATTCATTAGATCCATGAAAATTTCTGGAGTATTAGTGACTCCTAAGGGCATAACTATGAACTCATAGTGCCCATACTTTGTTTGAAAGGCAGTCATGGGAATATCTTCCTTCCTCACCTTTAATTGGTCATATCCCAACTAATGGTCCACCTTAGAGAAATAACTTGCCCCACATAGCTAATCAATCAATTAATATATCAGAGGTTGAAGATACATGTTATTTGTCGTGATTTTATTGATCTCGCGATAATCCATGTAGAGGTGAATTTATCCATACTTATTTTTAACAAAAAGGACTGTTGAACCCCATGGTGAATCACTTGGTTGTATAAAACCCTTCTCAAGATTCTCCTATAACTACTTCTTCAGCTCTTACAGCTTAACAATGTCCATTATATTAGGTGTGTTTGATATAGTTAGGGATCTAGGAATAATTTAAATTGAGAACTTAACCTCTTTATTAGGAGGAAGATGTAGAAATTATGTAGGGAATACATGAGGGTAATATCACATAATGGTCATGACTTCGAGAAGTATCATCTCTGTTGTATCAATCATTTGAGAGAGACATGATTAATTATAGGGAAATAATATCCACACTTGAGACTATGATTCTAAAAGAGATTCATCTTCCCAGTAACACTTGTAATGAATTGAAGGATACTTTGGGATGTGAAGAGTGATCTCCCTTTCCTCATAGCTGATGTTGCATCTATATAAAGACAACCAATACATGCCCAAGATAACATCAATCTACACTAAAGGAAGTATGATGAAATTTTCTGGGAGGATCAGTCAACAAAATTTAAATGGGGAAGAGAAATATACTTTGGATGCAATTATTTCCCAATTCAATATTCTCACAGATAACTCAACCTCTAAATTTTGAGGTGGTGTTTGAATAGTTCTACTAAACATTAAAGATATGAAAGAATGTGTAGAAATATAATAAAATAGTACATTTGATATTTTTTAATGAATAATTAGCGTACCTTCTACCACATCATGGTCCGAATCCATCTGAATAGCAGTGATAGCATAATCCCTTCCTTGTTTCCTTCGAGGTTGTTGTTTATTTTCTCCGACAAACCCTTACTTTTAAAAATTGGACACATAATGAAAAAGTTTTTTGTATTTGTAACACTTCAATATAGGATGAGTGTTGATTTGAACCTACCTTTCTTTTTACATGTTAATGGGATTATTCATATCCCTTCAGTAGTTTTTTTCCAGATGTCCCATTATTCCACATTTAAAGCTATTCTTGGTTCCCATTAGAAGGTTCTTAGGATATTTTCCCCATAATTTTGACATGTGGGAAGTTTGATCTTCTTTCCATCATGGTATTTATTTTCATAATGATATTAAACTCCATTTCCACTTTTTTTCATCAATCCCATGATATCATTGAGAGTCTCTGATCTTCGTTTTAACCTTGGGGGAAGAATGGGTGATATCTTCATAATTATCAAAGTCATCAATTGCCAACAATTTTCATAGACTCGGCTTTATTCTTCTAAAGAAGCAATCCACCATAATTTTGGTGTTCATGACAAAACCAAAGGTTTATCTTGAAAGCCTTGTGATGTTTTCTTCATACATCATGATGGAATAATCTTCCTTCTGATTATAATCAATGAACTCTCATTCAATATTGAGGTGGAGTGGTTGAGGAAAATATTTATTGAATTTTTTTTATTGAATTACTTTAAATACATGGAATCAATTTCCTCATGGGACTTTATATTATTTATCTATTTACTCTACTGATTATCTTACCCATTAAAACAATTTACAGCTAGCATGACATTCTCTTCTTCTAAACACTGGAGGATAGATCATATCTTTTCATTCGAGTTAATCCATTGTTCCGTGAGGATGGGATCATATGATCCACTAAACATGGGATGACTTTACCATATGAAGGATTCGATGGAAAAATTATTTTTCATTGGAGGAGGAGGTCATTCCATATGATTCAAGTTATTATTCATAACTTGAGACAACTGATAAAGTACCGTCATAATGTTTTTAGAACCCCTTCCCATCATATCAGACATATCATTATGGAAATCATCACATTTCCTATCACAATGATTTTTGTCACGTGTTCTTCTATTTCCCCAATTATCTAAGGAAAAGAAAATACAATTAAGGGGTTGAATACTTAGTATAAAAAGGAAACTTTAAACATAAGAGGATAAAATATTAATGAAAAATTATATCCTAACTTGTGATTCCCAAGGTTTCAGTCTAGGTTATCCATTACCTATTTCCTAACATATATTCTTAGGGTATTTTTTTCCCTTAATAATGGATCATATTATGCTTATGAATTTACCCAAACATATCCCCTAGGAGTGTTAAACTAAGGGTGCATCAAGGCCTGTTGTCATGAACCAGTTCAAGTTCTAGTCTAGATCAAAGTAGTGGTTTTAGGTTTTAACCCTAGATATATATGTGCTTGACCCACATCCCCTTTTTTGTATCCAGATATGGATATATTTTCTTGATAAACCACTTACACTATACTTACCAATATTTAGGGATGTTTCCTTATACTTAGTCTCTTCCCTAAGGTTCTTAATAAATTTCTTTATTCCGAATCACTGAAAATATCCAAACCATACTACGATAATAACTATAGAGACCCTATCATTTTAAATATATCATTACATGATTTATGCATAATAAAACATCATATTACAATATAAGGATCGTAAAGTCTAGTGTCTTGTTAGACTGGGTAAATAAAACTGAAAATGTGGAATTAATAATTTTTTTTTAATATTCATAAAGAGGTCCTAAATTTAATTATTCTCAAAAACCTTCATAGGATAACCTAGGGATGAAATGAACAAAGGGATGATATAAAAATCCTAACAAGGGAATAAACATAATAATAAAACACTAGAAAATGGGCTAGAAGGCATGAAATATTGATATAAAAAAGGAATGACGCATATAGAATCATGACATATAAACATGTGATCACATAAACCTGGATTCATAGTAATGTGAAAACAACATAAAACACGAATTTATCACAAGTCAAGGAACATTTTACATAGAAGATAACAAGTCAAGGTTAACCACCAAGACCATTGCACATAGTAGCAGGAGTCAAGTCTAACCACCCAGACCGTTCCCCATAAACACATCATGAGAATCAAATTTACCCAATGCAATGGAATGCTTTCTAGAAGCACTCATCATAAAATGTTCATTAATATTATTTCCAAATAATTAATCAAACATTAGGTATCATACAGAAACATAACGGTACCCAAGGAAAGAAATGTGTATCATAATCACGTCATAAAGCGTAATAAACAAGAAAACCATACAAGTGTCCATGAAAGAAGGTAATTAAAACATACATGGAAATTAATAAGGGTAAAATAGGAATGTATCATGGTAATTTTTGTCAAAAATATGTGACAACATATAAGAATAGTATTTAATAAATTTTATCATTAAAATATTGTAGTACATTTTAAATGAAAATACGAAAGAGAATTTAAATTGGAAAAGTGAATAATATTTTATATATAAAAATAATTTCATGAAGAAGGTTTTAATAATGAAAATAATAATATTATAAAAACATTGGTGCCTTAAAATAGATGATATAGTGTACTTGAAATTGGGTAAAAATTTGGTAAGTGCCCTTAAAATGAGTTTCCTTTTTGGGAAGTATTGTGGTGAGAATCATTTAAAAACCAATATATGCAAAAAAGAAAATGATGAATGGAACATGATAATTTATTTTTTAGAATATAAATATAATTTATAATATGTACATAAAACAAACAGATAACTTTATTTGGGTAAAAATAAAGATTGAGAAACTTGAATGAATAATAGAGGTTCAGGTAGAATCCTTTACCTTACGTCTGATGGTGTTATTAAATTGATCTTAATGTCTTAGATAATAAAATTAAATTCATTATTTAGTAGTTAAATAAAAAATTATTCATTTAATTTATTTATTATATCCTTATTAAGTTCAGTCATAACTTTTGATGTGTTAAGAAGTTCAAATTCATTTATCCAGAGCGTTTGTTTCGTTGGTTTTCATGATGGGTTTACTTATATAAATGTGATGATAAACATGTAAGATTAGAATTGTTGTACTAGATTAGAGGTATATGTTATTAGTTAACATATATAAGATTAAATGGTTATAAAATTTATTCGGTTATTTGGAGTGAAGATGAATCATTATATAAAACTTTAACAATAACCATTTTGATTAATTGGTGGTTTTTAGTCAAAATAATTTTTTTTATAAATTTATTTCATTTGAAAAAAAGATAATAGAACATTAAATTAGAAATATAACAAATATCCTGGTCTGGATCAACTATCAAAATGGTTTCACAACTAGGATTTAAGATAGTAACAGAAATTGAAAACCTGTCATTCTTGAATGCTATAAATTAACAAATCTCGGATGGTGTTTTCATTTCTCATATAAAAGGAGGGGAAATTAGAGATGATGATAAATTATTACATTATCATAAAAATCATATGGAAAATTTAAGGTACTATAGTTATCATAACATTTGGATTAAATTAGTTTAGGAAATAAAAATTAATAAATAACTTGAAAGAAAATAAAATAAGTGAAAAGAAGAATTTACCTCTTGAATATATCTTCGTTGAGAACCTCTTTAGGGGAGAGGATTTGGTCTTTTGAAGAGAAAAATAACTTTTTGACATGTGATAGTGGATTATAGATAGATTTTAGAAGAATTAGGGCTATCCACAAGGATTTAGGGGTGTGGGGACCGAAGTATAAGAGGCGTGGTATTTATAGTGGACGGTAGGAGGGTTTTCTCAATAATTTCTTCATTATTTTATTATTTTGATCAAGACAACCAATAGTAATGATTATTGTGACCAAAAAACGTAATATGTGGATTTTATTTCTAAACCAAGGTTCTTACCTCAATATAACATAATCCTTGACTCAATAAATCATTTATTTAGATTATTCTGTAATATATCGTATTTTGCAGTTCACCAAAAATTGAAGTATTTCAGAAAAAAAACAAAAAAATCACGCCAACCATATTTCTATATATAGAATTAAAAAATGAAATCAATTTTATGAAGATACTTTTATAAATATAATAAATTTAATTTTTAATTAAAATAATAATTTACTTGAAAAATAAAAATTTTAAAATTAAAACGGCTTTTCTAACACTATGAAAAATTAATTAAGGACTTTTAAAATTATATTATAATAATAAATCATTAAAATAATTATTCATGAATAAATTTTATGAAAATTAATTTGGTTTTAAATTATTTAATTAATCATAAAATTGTACTTAAATATACACAACATACAAAAATACCATCACTTAATTAACAATTTTAAAATATTTAATCTCATATAATATGTTATATTTATATCATATTGTCACTTATAATGTGGATAAATTTTATTTATACTTTCATTGGTGAGGTTACTATTCAATTGGCCGGTTTACTATTTGTAAGGGTTATATAACTATTTCAAAGGTCAAGTTACTATTTCATCAGTATACATTCATTAACTTCAAGAGATACCTTTTATTTTACTGATTATTCATTTATAAGGTTTCTATTGTGTCCTATATGAAATATTATATGATTATAATATAATAAATAATTATAATAAGGGAATTTTATTGATAAAATAATGGGTCATTACAAATAGTGATGAAAATTAACTCTATATCCAAATCCTATTAAAGAATTCTCCATAACATTGTAGCAACCCTCAGATACTGATCATATATAATGGAGAGTGGTATTCCATGAAATATTACCAAGTATGAATATATATTTAGGAAATATGGTCAATAGAGAAATATTATCTGATAGAAATGAAGTGTGTCGACATCATAAGGCGATCAAATATAACCCATATAGCATTATGGGATTCAGATATTTTGGGAAATCCAACAACAAAGTCCATGGTAATGTTTTCTAATTTACATTATTGTGTGGGTAATGGTTGTAAAATCCCCTAATACTTCTATATCTGAACCTTATCTTGCTGACTAACCAAGCACCAAGAAGCATATTCTGTAACATCATTCTTCATTCCATCCCACTAGAAATACTATTTCTGGTCCTTTTACGTATTTTTTCTTCCAAGATGAATAGATAGTAATGAACTGTGGTCATCATCAAACAAATACTTTTCTATTTTTTGTATGGGATGGATACAAAAATGGTTCTTGAACCTTATTATTCTATCAATATCAATGTTTAACTACCGAACATTTCTCACCATCTCTTCATATCTTCAACTTCCTTCTACACCTCCTTAATCTTCACTTGTATAGATGGTTGAAAATTAATTTGACAAAGATAAGATTTATCCCCATCCATACGATTATCAAATATATATGTTGCAATTCCATAAATATTTTATCTTTTTATCCTCATCATAGATAGGCAATAATGGTCTTTTAGACTCAAATCATCAGCGACATTTTTCACTTTCCTAGGTTGGTAATTTATTGAGTAGATGTAATATTTAATCAAATGCTACAATCTCATATATCCCATATTTAGATCATTTTAAAGGAAAATTCATTTTAAAATTTTATAATCAGTATATATGTCATGCCTCTCTCCATATAGATAATGCCCCAATATCTTTAATGAAAAACTTACTACTACTAAATCCAGATAAAGAGTTTTGTAATATGGATCATGGATTCTAAATTGTTGTAATTCATAAGCTAACAAAATATATGTTTTCAGGAGAACACATTGTATCCCCTTCTTGTTTGAATCACTGTAGTTTACAAACAACACTCCAAAATATGGTAGTTTGAGCATAGGTGCAGTAACTAACCTTCTTTTCAACTCTTTGAAATTATCTTCACACACTTCCGTCCATATGAACATAACTACTTTCCAAATCAACTTGGTGATTGGATTATAAAATCATGAAAAATCTATAAAAAAACATCCATGATATCCATCCAATCCTAGAAAAATTGGGTTCTCAGTTACCATTGTTGTTTTAGGGTAATGTTTAAGAAATTTAATATTTGATAGATCCACATAAATCCACTATCTTGAGATTATGAGATCAAAACATGAATATTTATGAAAAAAATTCACATTTGGTAAATTTTTCATAAATCATATCCTTTCTTTGGGTCTTTAGTACAATCATCAAGTTTTCATCATGTTTTTCCTTACTATTAAAATATTCAATAATATCATCTATAAATACTACTTAAAAATGTTAATGATAGTCTCGATATGCTCTATTAAAAAAATCCATAAAGTTTGAGGGGACTAGAATACCTAAAATAATCACTATAAATTAATAGTGTCGATACCCTGTTCGAAATGCCTTCTTGGGTTTATCCTCCTTCATGACTCTTAATTGAGGATATATATAATGAAGAACAATATTAGAAAATTATTAGGATCCTTGTAGTTGTTCAAATGAGTAATGAATATGAGGGAGATGATATTTTTCTTGATATAAATTTTGTAAAGTTCTCAATAATCCATACATAACATCATTGACCCATATTCCTTCTTAACAAATAGAATAGGTACACCCCAAGGTGATGCACTAGGGGACATGAATACCCTATATATATTCTCTTCTATTTTATTCTTCAATTATTGCAACACAATTAGGGCCATTATATAATGAGACTTTATATCATGAATAACACCCAATATGAAATCTATTGAAAATTCAACATGATGATTTAGTAGATGACAAGGAAATTAATCTATAATCACATCCAAAAACTTTGATAAAATAGGTGTTTCCTTTATGGAGAGTTTCTCCCCAACCATCTGAGATAGATAACCTCCATTTATTTGAATTACAACACACAAGATGGATGTAATTTTCACAAGAATTTAATATTCTTCCTTGCATTTATAGATGATCATATATTCATTCGAAATGTGAAATGTGACTTTCCATCATTATAAATTTATTTGTTCTCTATATAGATAAAGATAATCCATGAAAATAATCACATCTAATTCAACTAAAGGAAGGATCACAAGATTTTCAATAAAAACTTTTCAAAAACCATCAACATAAGAAAAATTATAAACATATGATGCAACCATTCTAAAATTGGGAGTTTTTATTGTTTTCTAAACCTTTATGTATTGATACAATATATTGATACCCTTAAAATATATGTTAGAAATAAAGGAGTTGGTGGATCGGGAATCCAATTAAAAATTAACTATTTTATATTGGATGGTAACTGTACCATTCACCACTTCATTGTCTTACTCCATATCTCCAATTATAATCACATGTGATTATCCTTTTTCATTGTTCTTAAAAGGTTGATGATGTCCATCATTGTCAATATCCCTTGAATAGGTAATTGATTAGAATAATTCTCTTTTTTTCTATAACTTGTAAAATTGAATTGTGGGAGGTGCATTCTATATATCCTTTTATCTATTTGAATCATTACCTATCATTTTCCAATCACTTCAATAGTTAATTTTCCAATGAATTTATTTCCAAAACATAAAACATTCACTAGTCCCAAGAAGTCAATTTCCTCCATGATTCATTCAACATTTTGGGAATGAAGGAAAGCACATCGTATTCTCAGCATTGTTTTAGATTTTCCGTCAAATTACATTTTCTTTTTCTTGTAAAACCCATAAGATTGATGGTTGAATCCAATATAAATCTCAACCATGGGAGAACATCGAACCATAAGCTCTTTTATTCTAATTACATTTATGGACAACACACTTCAGAGACTTAGTTTTAAGCCACTAAAGGAACAATCAACCTTAATCTTAGGTTCAATGATAATTCTAGAAGCATACCTTGAAAGTCTTGTAAAATTTATTTATAGGTAACAATAGATTTGTCATTATTTTCATAAGATCAAGGAAATTCACCATCTTTGTATGATGAATACGAGGAATTTAAATATTGAAAAATAAGTTCTTGTACTCATCCCATTCCATGGATTTAATTTCTTCTTATTTCCTCTTCTTATTGATGAGGTTCCACTATTGATCTGATTCTCCTTCCAAATGATAGGCTATGAAAATGAATTTCCCATGTTCTGAACATTAGAGAATAAAAAATATCATTTATTTTTAGTAATCCATCTTTCAGCCACTAGTGAATCAGAAGACATAATTAAAGAGGGTGCATATTGTCTCATAAAGAACTCAATATATTTTTGTTCCATCCTTTTCTCGATTGTATGTCCAACATGATTCATAACCTGGGAATGTTGTGTGATAATAACAACTACATTTTCATTCTAGCTCTTATAACACTCGATAGCTTAGGAGGAAAATCATTTCATTGACCATCACATTCAATATTAATGTCATTTCTTCATGTTCTATCCATTAAATAAAACCAAAATGAATAGTCTGAGTGACACTAATCATACCGAGAAAAAACATAATCCAAGGAAATTACTTATAAAATATCAATTTTTGACACTAAAGGATTAATTGCAAGTGTGTAAAGAGTCACCAAGTAGAATGTCACAAAAGAAACCGGGAGATGTTTTAAGTGTGTGAAGATTGGGCATAAAGTATCCAATTACTTTAAAAATGGATAATGTGATGATAGAGATGACGAGAGATCAAGTTGAACATATTGTGATTATGCCAAACCAGTTATCAAAAATCACTATTAACAATTGGTCCCTAGTTGAATGCCCAAATTCATCAAGGAAGAAGAAGACAAAGTCTCAAGGATGTTCATCTGATAATGTTGATTAGGGAAAGAAGACCCAATTCATCACATTATCCATTTTTAAAGTAATTGGATACTTTATGCCCAATCTTCCCACACTTAAAACATCTCCCGGTTTCTTTTGTGATATTCTACTTGGTGACTCTTTACACACTTTTTGCAAAAAATTAATTGGGTCTTATTTCCCTAATCAACATTATCAGATGAACATCCTTGAGACTTTGTCTTCTTCTTCCTTGATGAATTTGGGCATTCAACTAGGGACCAATTGTTAATAGTGATTTTTGATAACTGGTTTGGCATAATCACAATATGTTCAATAATTAGTATTATCTTTAGTTATCTTACTAATAATTTATCATCCTAGTTTCCAAAGAGTAATTAAACCCTACACTAATACCAACTAAAATAGCCCATACATTTCATACATAGATATTAAATCTAAATAAAATAATATTAATTACATAACATAGAAATACCATGCCGGAATCATATAGGATTAGTGTCTTTGGATACTGGGAAATATAAACAACTAGTTTATATAACACATATATCATTACCCACTAATTCATTTATAATTTGAACCCCTTTTGACGCAACTTACTTAATATGATAATACAAAGCCAGCCTTTAACAACACCGAAACATAAAAACACTATAAATATGCACTGAGAAAGACAATATTTATTAGTTCCAAATAAGCACTGATAAAGGGGGATTTTATTAGGGCTAAATAAAAGGGAAGATAAAGGATAGCCTTTATCCACTCCTTTTTTGAGAGTTGATAAAGGTTTTACAATATCAGTGCTTAATTTTCTCACTAATTAAGGATACCCTTTATCAGTGATTTTTTAGTGCTGATAAAGAAATTTTTTATCAATTCTTTCTAAGTGATAATAAGCATCAAGATATATCAATTATTTTTTAGCACTGATAAACATCACTTTTATCAGTGCTTATCAATTTAACGCTGATAAAAGGGATATATATCAGTACTTTTCTAAAAGGGATATATATCAGCACTTTTCTAAAAGCGCTATTTAAAATTTTGCCAATCTCTTTTAAAAAAACTCAAAACACACTCAGTCATCATGATTTTGAATCTCTCATGGAACTAAACTAATACTGAAAAGACTCCACGGTGATCTATCTATAAAATCAAAATATAATCTAAGGTATGTTAATGGAATCCCAAATTTTTATTACATAACTTTTCATTACATTTTACAAAAAGAGGATCTTTAAAATCTAGTGTCTTGGAAATCAGGAACATAAAACGTGAAAACAACATAAAACATTCTTCTAAACTACTTGTAAGGTTTCATAATAGGTTCATTCTTTGTACAATTACTGCATCTCATATCCTAGAGACATACAACAAAGGAAAGGGTGAGCAGTAGAACTAGTAAAGGTTAAACAAGGGAATTAGTTTATTTGTGATATCAAAAAGAAATTGATGAAAAATATAAAGACATGAGAAATGGAAAATGAGGCATATCATAATAACAAAAAAATAAATCATAACTTGAATATGTGGCTACAACATTTCATTTAGACATTAATGAACATATCACCAAGGTTTATCCCTGAGGTGTCATAAAAATTAAAAAGTTATTCACCAAGGTATCTGAAACTTTTCACCTCTAGAGATTAATTCTTTACCCAATGAATTGGAGAGATATTAGGGCGCAAAATTAACATGTATTTATTTTCATGTGAGCCACATATAACATAATCAAACATTTCATAAATAACCCATGGAAAATAAAAGAAATGGGTTTCATTTTAATATCGTGACGTTTTAAAAGTTTATAAAAATAAAATCATTATGTCCTTTATAACACATGGAAAGGGAGTGAGGATTATATGTATATAAATTATAGAATAAAATATATCATCTTTATATATTTATGAACACCCATATAAATTAAATAGGTCTAGGTATTCACATAAATAAAATAGGAGATTTTATGGAGAGAAAGAGATAGAAATTTTGAGGTGAAGTTTATACAGCATAACGACTATATAACATAGTTTTAAAAAACAATGAAAAGGGAGGGAAAAAAGGTCACACACTCAAAATTAATTAATAATACAGTAGGGGTACATAATAAGATCATGGTATTTATATTTAAATGACATATCACATGAAAATGAATCATGAAATAAAAGAGAAGATGCGATTTCTTTTACGAGAAATTCTGCAGCCTAACGACAGCACTTAAAAATTCAGAAAACAAATTGATGAGAGAGAAAATGTTATCTAAACAATTAGACATGAAATGGAAAGTAATGAGAACATATAAGAACATACCCTCAATATAAAGAGATGGAAACTAGAAGACACAACATAAAGGAAGTCATGACTTAAAAGATGAGGGTAAAAGATTCCCTTACCTTAAAGAGAAACTTAAAAAGATTGAAGGTAGGGACCTTGGGAGGAATCCTTGGAAGGTAAAGAGACCAGAACTTCATTGGGGAGGATTTGGAAATGAAATGAATGAGGTAATGACTTGGTATTTATAGAAGAAGTGAGGGAATAAATTATTAATTTTCAAGGGACACCTTATCAGTGGTATTGAAAAAACCATGGGCTTTCCCATGGAATTTGCCCATGGTATTGGCCCCTTGGGGCACCTCATAAAATATATTAATCTTCATAATTAGACCATAATTATTACATACTTATTACATTATTAATGATGTCATTAAACACCCAAAACTCAAAACTGTATTTTTACTATTCACCAAAAATTCAATTGTTTCAGAAAAATCTCAAAAATTCACCTTAACCTAATATTGATACACTGAATTCAAAAATGAACTCAATTTTATGAAAATAATTTTCTAAATAATTTTTATTTAATTTTTAAATAAAAACACTATTCACCTAAAAAAACCAATACTTAACTTATAATTTCTAAAACAGTTATTTACTTATTTTTTTGAATCACATTCCCTAATCAAGGTGCTTAAATTATATTAATACTTTCTTAAGTTAGGTTACTATTACATTTGGTCACGTTATTATTCATAAGTGTAAAATTACTATTCATAATTTACTATTCACCAAAAATTAAGGTGATCTTATTAGACTCTCAATTTTTTACTGAACACAACTGTAGAAGACCATTTTTTGAAAATCATTACACATTACTAATTATTTAAGGTTTACATAAATATTTTAAAACATAATTTTTCCAAAATTCCTCAATAATATACATCCTATATTTATCTAGATATTTGAAATTCACAAACTTACCATAATAGGAAAAACAATTTTATTTATTTAAAAGGATTACAAAAAGAATCTAAGGCCTTGTTACATATCCCCTTATAACACCAGCATAAGACCTAAGTGTACGGTGTGCTAAGGTTACATAATCTTAGGGCGGCTTAGCCAACATTTCCCAAGTAGTGATTTCTATCTACTGGAACTTCTCCCGTAAGTGATTCTGTTAAAGATTCAATGATGAAGTTCAGCTTGGGCATGGTCCAGAGTAAATCCCAATGGTGATACCTACATCCCATGTTCCATCAGATGGGTTTCGAATGGCCTGAGTCTTATGGATTAGGTCGTCAAATCTTCATTCTATATTAATTAACTAAGATCACTTGTATTTATAGCCAATAATAGTAATGTTAAGTGTTTAGTTTCCAATGTTCATATAACAGTTGAAACCCAATAGTCTCATTTAATCATACTCACTTAGTTAATTAAAGAATATAGTTTTGTTGAGAATAAGATAAATAACGCACAAATTGGAAACAAAAATTAATAAAAGTTCAGGTCGTTACATTCTTCCCCCCTTAAGAAATTTCATACCTGAAATTTTAACTCATAACCTCAAAAAAGAAAAGGTGTGGGAACTTATGCCTCATAGACTCCTCCAGTTCCCATGTGGCTTCTTTGTATTTGTGGTTTTTCTAAAGCACCTTGACAAGGTGGGTAGTCTTGTTGCGTAGAACATGGTCTCTACGATCCAAGATCTCTACTGGATGCTCCTCATAAGAGAGGTTATGTTCCAGTTGTACCACCTCTGGGTTTAGTACATGTAAATGTTCAAGTATGTACATTCTTAAGAGGGATACATGGAAGACATCATGAACTTGTGCTAGATTTGGAGGAAGTGAAAGACGATAGGCCATTGCCCCTACGCGATCAAGGATTTCATAAGGGCCAATGCACCTTGGGATGAGATTCCCTTTCTTCCCAAAACTCATGAATCTCTTCGAAGGTGAAATTATAAGAAAGAACTTATCACCAACATCAAACTCGAAGTCCCTTCGACGATTTTTAGTATATCTCTTTTGCTGACTCTGAGCAGCCTTAATGTGTTACTGGATGGCTTTGACTTTTTCTATCATATCTTGGACAAGATTAGGCCCAAGAAGCTTTCTATCACCAGATTCATCCCAAAAAGTAAGAGTTCTACATCGCTTCCCATATAGTGATTCATAGGGTGCCATTTGAATGCTTGAGTGGAAGCTATTGTTGTAAGATAACTCAACTAACAGGAGATGTTGATCCCATCCACCTTTAAATTCCATTGATCTTGTTCTCAGCATGTCCTCGAGTGTTTGAATAGTTATTTCAGATTGGACATCAGTTTGGGGGTGATAGGCCATACTGAAATTCAATTCCGTGCTCCAAGAATGTTGAATACTTCTCCTAAATTTTAATGTGAACCTTGGATCATGATCAGATACAACAGAAATTGGAACTCTATGCAGCATTACCACTTCCTTCACGTAAATCCTAGAAAGTTTATCAAGAGAGAAATCCTCATGAATGGAGATAAAATGGGCAGTCCTGGTGAGACGTTCCACAATAACCCATATCACGTTGTTTCATTTGAAAGCTATCGGAAGACCAGTGATGAAGTCCATGGTGATATTGTCCCACTTATATACTAGAATGGGTAGTGGTTTCAATACCCCTTTAAGAATTTTTCGCTCTGCCTTCACTTGTTGACATACCAGGCACCTTGAAGTGTAGTATGTAATCTCCCTTTTCATATTATCTCACCAATAATGATCACGAAGGTCCCTATACATTTTTGTGCTTACAGTATATATAAAGAAATTATAACTATGGAATTTATCCATAATTTCCTTCTTTATTTCTATAATAGATGGAATACATTTTCTTGTATGAAATTTCAGTACACCTTCTTGATCAATATTGAACTCAGGAAACTTCCCATCATTCACAGCTTCAAATTTCTTCTATAATAAAGGAGCTTATTTCTCAGCTTTCTTGATCTTCTCTAGTAATGAAAGTTGGGAAATCATCTGGTTTAGGGTTGATGAATTCCCTTCCCTTATAATTGCCATGTCCAACTTTACTAGGTCATTGATCAAAGGATCCTTTTGAATCCTCATCATGGAAAGAACAACTGGGTCATTCCTACTTAATGCATCAAGAAATTTGTTTTCTCTTCCAGGATGATAATGAATTGAACCATAATTTTATTTAAGAAGTTCCAACCATCTCAATTTTCTCATGTTCAATTCCTTTAGTGTGAAAATATACTTCAAACTTTGATGGTATGTGTATATATCACATTTCCCACCATAAAGATAGTGCCTCCAATTCTTCTCTGAGGACGCACCCAAGCCATTTGAGAGATGCATCGCTAAAAATAATGAATCCTTATTTACATGAGGATAAAGTTAACCCTGGTGCAATAACCAATCTCTTATTTGGATCTTGGAATCTTTCCTCACAGTAATTTTTCCAGATGAACTTGACCCCTTTTCGAGTTAACTTGGTTAATGGATTTGAAAGACGTGACAAGTTTATCACAAACCTCTTATAATATTATGCTAGTCCAAGAAAACATTGAATATCTGTTATTATTTTAGGTTGATGACACTCCTATACAAATTTTATATTTTCAGGGTTAACTATGATTCCTTAATTGGTAACAATGTGCCCCAAGAAAGAAACGTGTTGTAATCAGAATTCACATTTATTGAACTTTCCAAAAAGCCTATCCTTCCTTAGAGCTTGTAAAATAACCCTTATATGATCTTCATTCTCCTCGTGACTTTTGGAATATATAAGAATATCATCAATAAAAACTACCAAAATGTTATCAAGGTAGTCCTTAAAAACTATATTCATAAGATCCATAAAAATAGCAGGTGTATTAGTCAGTCCTAAGGGCATAACAACAAACTCATAATGCCCATATCTTGATCAGAAGTCATTTTTTGGAATATCTTCTTTCTTCACATTCATTTGATGATAACCAGATCGAAGATCAATCTTAGAGAAGAATTTAGCCCCACAAAGTTGGTCAAATAAGTCATCAATTCCTGGAAGAGGGTATTTGTTCTTCACTGTGATCCCATTCAGTTCTCTATAATCAATTCTTAGCCACATTGATCTATCCTACTTCTTTACAAAGAGAACTGGTGCTCCCCAGGGAGACACACTCGGTCAGATAAACCTCTTCTCTAAAAGATCTTGGAGTTATTTCTTTAATTCCTCAATCTCCTCATTTTCCATTCTATAGGGGGTCTTTGATATCAGATGAGATCCAGGTACGATTTCAATGGAGAAATCTACCTCTCTTTTTGGGGGAGGTCTGAGGAAGTCCTTAGGAAATACGTCAATATATTCCTGGACGATGGGGACATTTTATATCCTTAAACTCTCATATCCTTCTTCTTCTTTCCTGATAAACTCCATAAATAATGATATAAGGGGTTCTTCTAGACAAAGATCAGGTTGAGATATCTCTCCTTGGAAGATAACTGTAGGTTTTCCATTAAAGACTATTGATATTTCCTTTATGTTTCACTTGATCTTAGCATTATAATTTGAGAGCCAGTACATCCATAGTATAATGTTGAATTCTAGCATGGCAATGACTACTATATTTGTGATAATATTATGCTCACTAAAATAAATACTATAGTTTCTAAACACTGACGATGCTTGGATAATCCCACTAAGAGTCTTGACTAATAACTCTACTTTTAGAATATTAAGGGTTGATTTTAAATTCTTTGAAAACATAGAGGAAATAAATGAATGAGTTGAACTAGAGTCAAACAAAGTGCTAGCTAACTTTGAGAGGAAAACAAGAGTACCTACTACCACATCATTCATAGCATCAACTTTAGCTATCGTGATAGAAAAAGCACAGACTTTCTCCCGTGGACTTTGCTAAGGTTGATGGGGGTTCCCCTCCACTGCCCATGAATTTGGACAGGGATTAGAAAAGTTACCATGTTTCCCACACCTAAAACACTAGACATTAGGTAGGGCCTGCACCATCTTAACCGTATTCTTAGGGTTTGGCTATTGAGGTTTCACCTCACTACGACAATTTCTCACAATATGGCCATCTCTTCCACAATTGTAACATTTCCCGCTCCGGAGCAGGCAGTTCCACAAATTATTCTTCCAACATTATTACACATGGGACGTTGCACTTACTTGCCTCCTCTTCCCTAATAAAAGGACCTCCCTATGCTGGGATCCATTGATCTCTTCTTATCGTTTGATTTATGAGGCCACTGCGTCTCACCAAACTCAAGCTCGACTTTCATCACACTTCGCATGATATCCTCAGAGATATCATAGTATCAGTTGGATAGATTATTATTTAGATGTGGTCTCAGTGCAGTAAATAATCTATCAACATTACCATTTTGATCCATGACAAATCTAGAGGTGTAATGTGAACGTCGGGTGAAGTTTATCTCATAACTTCTGAAAGATTCGTTCTCCTTCTGCTTCAGCTCGAGAAACTCCTTCTCCATTCTTGTTCCCATGGAATGAGGGAAATAATTACTAAAAAATATCCCTCTGAACTCTTCCTACTCCTTATATTCAACTTATAATATTTTACTTTTGTTTTTAACCAGTTCCCACCACTGCTCAGCTTCTCCTTCTAAGTGATAGACAACAAGGGTGACCTACTCTTTCTATGAACAACGGAGCATAGAAAAGATATTCTTAATGGAACTGATCCACTGCTCTGAAATCAATGAGTCAGTCGATCCAATGAAGGTTGGTGGTCATTAACGCATAAAGGACTTAATAGAATATTGTTCCATTCACGGTGAGATAAGTCTCTCGGCTTGATGAAAGTTATTTCCTATAATGTGAGTTTGTTGGTTCATTATTCGCATGAAAGTTTCCATTCCGGCTTCCATCAGAGGGTCGTCAGGGCATGGTCCAATACAGTCACCATTTGTAAGGTTCCTCCTATTGCGCTCCATTTCGAAAAGAATAAAACCTTAGTGAGAAACTTATTTCATTTATGAATCTTTTAACTATAAAGGATTTTATGTCTTAAAACATCATGCTTAAAAAATTACATTTCTCTATAATTACTTCATAATGATTCATAAAAATCTTGAGATTAAATAAACATATCCCTAGAGAGCGTCGTAATCAAGAGTGCATCAAGGCCCGTTGTCATGCACCAATTCCCATTCTATTCTAGCTCAAAGTGGTGTTTTCAGGTTTTACCCCTATGTACATTTTTTCTAGAGCCACCTCTACCTACTCGTATCTAGACAGGGATGTATTTGTTTGATAAACCACTTATTTAATACTCACCAAAATACCAGAAAGTTTTGATATATTTAAAATTTTCTATAGGTTTCTTCCTAAAATTTTCATATCCTAATTTCCATAAACAACTAAACTTTTCTTTTGATACCAACAATGACATCCTACCTTTTTATTACATAACTTTTCATTACATTTTACAAACAGAGGATCTTTAAAGTCCAGTGTCTTGGAAATCAGGAACATTAAATGTGAAGACAATATAAAACATTCTTCTAAACCACTTGTAAGGCTTCATATAGGTTCATATTATGTACAATTATTACATCTCATATCCTGGAGACATACATCAAAGGAAAGGGTGAGTAGAAGGCCTAGTAAGGGGTAAACTAGAGAACCGGTTTACTTGTGACATAAATAAGAACTTGATGAAAAATATGAAGAAATGGGCCATGGAGAAAGAGGAATATCATAATAAAAAGAAAATAAATCATAACTTGAATATGTGGCCACAACATTTAATTTAGAGATTCATGAACATATCACAAAGGTTTATCACTGAGGTATCATAAAAATCACAGAGGTTATTCACCAAGGTATCATGAAACTTGTCATCTCTAGAGATTAATTCTTTACCCAATAGATTGGATCAATATCAAGGATAACCCTTAATATTTATTTATTTTCATGTGATCCACATATATCATAATCAAATATTTTATAAATAACCCATGGAGAATAAAACAAATGGGTTTCATTTCAAGATCGTGATGTTTAAAAAGTTCTTAAAATAAGCTCATTATGTCATTTATTACCCATGGGAAGGGAGTGAGGGTTTTATGTATATCAATTAAAGAATAAAATATATCATCTTTATATATTTATTAACACCCATAGAAATGAAACAGGTCTCGGTTTTCACATAAATAAAACATGAGTATTTATGGAAAGAAAGAGATAGAAAATTTGAGGTGAAATTTTTGCAGCATAACAGCTATATAACATGGTTTTAGAAAACACTAAAAATAGAGGAGAAAAGGGTCACAAACTCATAAATAACTCATAATAAAGTATGGGTACATAATAAGATCATGTATCAATATTTTAATGACATACCACATGAAAAGAAAACACGAAAGAAAAGAGAAGATGCGATTTCTTTTACAAGAAATTCGGCAATCGAACGACGTCACTAAAATTGTCAACAAAAAAATTGATGAGAGAGGAAAGTGTCTCTAAAAAATTATACATGATATGGATAGTAATGAGAACATAAAATAACATACCCTCAACAGAAAGATATGGAAACTAGAAGACACAACATAAAGGAAGTCATGTCTTAAAAGAGGAGGGTGAAAGATTCCCTTACCTTGAATAGTAACTTCAAAATCTTGAAAGTCGGGGCCTTAGGAGGATTAAGGGAACCTTGGGATGACTCCTTGGGAGGTAAAGAGACCATAAATTCATTGGGTAGGATTTGTAAATGAAATTAATTAGGGAATGGATTGACATTTATCGGAGAATTGAGGGAATAAATTATTATTTTCTAAGGGACACCTTATCGATGGTATTGGAAAAACCACGGGCTTTCCCATGGAATTTTCCCAAGGTATTGGCCACTTGGGAAACCTCATAGCATATCATACTATTAATAAGTTGACCAGAATCATTACATACTTATTAAATCATTAATGATTTTATTAAAATCCTGAAACTCAAAACTGTACTTTTTCTATTCACCAGAAATTCAACAGTTTCAGAAAAATCCCAAAAATTCAGATTACCTAATATAGATGCTCTGAATTCAAAAATGAACTCCATTTTATGAAAAAATTCTAAATATTTTAAATTTAATTTTTAATTAAAAACACTATTCACCCAAAAAAACTAATACCTGACTAATAATTTCTGAAATAGTTATTTACTTATTTTATTGAATCACATTTCCTAATCAAGGTGCCTAAATTATAGTAATACTTTCTTAAGTGAGGTTACTATTCCATTTGGTCACATTACAATCCATAAGTTTAAAATTACTATTCATAATTTACTATTCACAAAAAAAATTATGGTGATCTTATTAGACACTAAATTTCTTATTGAACACAACTGTAGAAGACCATTTTTGAAGACTATTACAAATTATTAATTATTTATGGTTTACACCAATAATTTAAAATATCCTTTTTTTCAAAATTCACCAATAATATACAACCTGTATTTATCTTGATATTTGAAATTCACAAACTTTACCATAATAAGAAAAAACAATTTTATTTATTTCAAAGGATAACACTTAGCAGATAAGGTCTCGTTACATAGCCCCTTATAACACTAGCATAGGACATAAGTGTAAGGTGTGCTAAGGTGACCAAATATTAGGGCGGCTCGGCCAACATTGCCCGAGTAGTGATTTCTATTAGCTTGAACTTCTCCCATAGGTGATTCTATTCAGGCTTCACATGATGAAGTTCAGTTTGGGCTTGGTCCAAAGCAAAGCCTAGTGGTCTACCTCCTTCCCATGTTCCATCAGATGGCCTTCGAATGGCCTGAGTCTACTAGATGAGGCCATTGAATATTCTGCTATACTAATTAACCAAGATCACTTGTATTTATAGAAAATAATTTTAATGTTAAGAGTTTAGTTTCCAACAGTGATAATAGTTGAAACCCAATAGTCTCATTTGATCACACTCACTTTGTTAATTAAATAATATAGTTCTTTTGAGCATAAAATAAATAACACATAAATTGAAAACAAAAAATAATAATAAAAGTTCAGGTCATGATAATGTTATTTTCTACTTTTCCTATATCATTGTTTGATCTTTCTAGGTTCTGTGCTTTGTGTTTTTTCACTATTATAAATTTTAAATCTCAACTTGTCACCTCTCCTGGTGGGACTCCTCTAGAAGAGGAACCAGATTACATTATTGAGATATAATCATTAATAATAATGTTTTTTGAGATGAATTACCATACATAGTCATTTATATTGTGTATAAAAAATACGATAGAGTCCCATGTATGCCCTCCATGGCCATGACTAACTCAAATATGATTTTTCATTGGTTTCTTAATGGCCTTGAAGAAATACCCTTTGGGTTACTTCTTGTAATTTCTTTGCGGAGGGCTATCTATAAAATTTTTAGTATAGACACTATCCTTAAACTCGTTTATCCTCCAAAGTTGAAACTCAGTTACATAGGGAATTGAAATTTTATATAGTATATTAGATTCCAAAGTAATGTGTTCCCCAATATTATGTAAACCACCTATTTATAATATTTGATCAAGGGTGACCCCTTTGTAAATGATCCTTTATGTGGTCTATAAAAATATCACTCTAGTCACTTATAAATAGATTTATACAATGATTTATAAATTATCGGTCAATACTTCATCCTCTAGGATCTCCCACTTTAAATTATATTAATCCCTATGCGTTGATGGACTAAAATACCTTTTAGAGACTTTATTTACCTGGTTATAACCATACAAAGAGTATTTATAAAGGCTTACTTTAAAGAAACTTTACTTGGATGGGTTGTACTTAGATCCCAAGAACCAATTAACATTTTACATTCAATCACATGAATATTAATAAATATTTTATAACATTATTAGTGTTCTTCTTTGTAACATTAATGTTATAATGTATTTAGAATATATGTCACATCAAAACATTATATAAGTTACCCAATAAAATTTGATCTATGAAATATAATGGAAATATTCATAAACATATATCCAGTGATCTAGATTTCATTTTTATGATTAGAAAAAAATGATGATTGAATATTAGATGTTGGATGGTTATAGGTACAAGACAATTATTCTCATGAATTTTAAACCTTGTAATCCTCATGAAGGGGGTTATGAGGGCACACCTTGAAATAATATTTTGCCTTATTATATTTTTTATTAGGTATTTATAACTATATATGTATGTATTTAAATATATATAGTATATTATTAATGATGTATATTAAAATCAATAAAAATTGACATTTTCTTGTAAAAATTCGAAACATATTTTCATGTCATGTTAAGATATGTTGGGTTTGTGATATGTTATATGAAATTAATTGACTAATTCAAGAATTTTTTTATTTATTGTTATGGAAGATGTCATATCTACCATTGTTTTTTGAAATTAAACTATCTGATTAAATCTATAACACTTATAGTTCATTGATGAGTTCATATTAGAAAAACAAATAAAGATAAATCAATAATATAGGTTAATAACATAAGTATGAAACATTTATTACAATATATAATTATAATGGTATTTCATTGAATAGTAATATTTCATATGAGATGGTTATCATTGTGATATTATATTATTATCTAGGGGTTTTGTAATGTATTTATAGATTTCAATAATAGACTATAGGAAATTTATACAAATCGAACTGATAGATTTTCATACAAGGTCACACAATAATTATATCCCCAATCTCAGAAAAAATTTATTTTAAATTTAATATTAAGTATAAATATTAAACTTTAATTTTGATAGAAAAACCATAAACCATAACTAAGAACAAATAATAAAGGTATAATGAAATAAAAACATAAAGCTAGAGTTTAAAAACTTTTTCTTTCAATTTTCATAGAGATTGATGACTCCGATATATTTTCTTTTTGGTCCAGTATCCCCATATTCACTCCTCATAATTAGTTTAATTTTTTTTGGCTGGTGAGCCAATTTTATTAGCCCGATATGTTCTTTTTGATTGTGTTTCAGATTGATTTTGAACTTAATTTTATGATTTTTCTGTTATTCAGAATATGCTTCCCAAAAAGGTCCATGAAGTTTCTAGTTGGTATTACCCTATTTCTGGTTCTACTCAGTTACTACCCAGATTCCATGGAAATCGAGGTTTCTTAGAGGCAGTGAATTGACTTGAGGAAGTTGAGTATGTCTTCAGAGTGTTTGGAACTCCTAAAGATGTTAGAGTTCGTGATATTTTGGGTCTAATTTGGGGTATAGAGTTTGAAGAATGGATGTTGTTTTCCCACCAATGATTCAAGTTGGGATGACATGGGAAGATTTTAAATCCCACTTTGTCTGATGTTTTATACCTAAGGAGGGGAAAATAAGAAAATGGAAGATCTCATGAGTGTCCAGCAAGGTCAGTGGGTGGTGATGTATTATATTTAACACTTCAACGTCTCAGTTTTCTTTTTTCTAGTAGTGGTGTCTCAGAATCTTTTGAAAGCTTAGCTTTTCATTGGGTATATTGATCTAGATATCAAAGAGAGTGTCCTATTATCCATGGATTTCGGTTTTGAGAAGTTTGTGGAGGAAGTGTTTTCGGCTGAGTTGTTGTGAAATAATCATAATAACATTATCTCAGTTACTGTATCCCATGTTGGAGTGCTCTGTCCTTCAAATCAATGATCATGATATTATGTCGTGGAATAAATCAGAGAATTTGATAAAGAACATATTTCATGAGATAATAACATGATAAATGAAATTATGTAATAAAAATTATCAATGAAGATCATTTCCATATTAGTGAAGGATATCTTCCAAGACCACAACAGCACACAAAGTTCTTTACTAAACATATTCACTCAATGTCCCCACCACGTGTTACTAAATTGGGTTTACTTCTTTTTCTAGCCATGTGTTACTCAATTGTTATCATTTCCCATTACAATCATGTATATCTCATAATATATAAATCTTTAACCAATGAGTCAAAGTGAGATATAATTCCCACCCACCACATAATGAAAACCATAAATATGTATTAAAAAAAACACAAATCAATAATCATATCAGAACCCATGAAATAAAATAAGTTTCATAATAGTCATTAAATCATAATGTATCCCATGAAAAAATGGGTTGCATAGTTATCATTCCATCATAAAAATAAACCTATCATTGTAATAATTGAGAAAATATCCATGAAAAATATACCCATTAAAACATATATAACATCAATGAATGTTATCTTTGATAGAAAATTATTTTGATTTATCACTTGAAAATAATTATGGAGGAAAATAACCTTCCACTTTTGAAAATTTTTTCTTTTATTAAAATTATGAACAATTTTATAATAATTTTTTTTATTTTGAAATAAAATTGTAAGAATGTAAGGTAATCTTCAAGGAATTATGGTTTTATTTTCACACCCTGACTTTTATGCTTTTTTATTTTAATGTTTTTTGGATTTGAATTCTCTCATCGGGGCACAAGTGAGCATGAGGCAAGCATTTTTGTCGTTAATATTTTTACTAGGCTTCGGACCCTTGTGCGGTTGGCGATAACATCACAGTTGGCCCAGGTGTCGAGAAATTACTTATTTTTATTAAAATTAATATTATTGTATTTATTGTATTATTATTATTAAAATAATTATTATTTTTGTTTTTATTAATTTTTATTATTTTGTCTTTATTATTGTTATTGTTATTATTATTATTTTGGGTTTTAATATTTTTATTTTTGTTGTTATTAATTTTTATTATTACCCACATGTGTTGCTTCCCCACTCACCCCCCTCTGCACTCACCCTTCTGTTCCCGACCACCACCCTGCTTCCCCCTAGTTCCCCTTCACCTTTGATATCTCACCACGCCAGCCTCGTATGATCACCCTTTTCCCTATTCAGACCTCCTCGCTCGCCCCATCTGCCTCAGCTCCTGACCACCAGCCAACCTTTTATTGATCTGGCCTCTTTCCCAAATGCTCTGGCATGCCACTGATCCAGCCTCTCGCAACCGATCTAGTATGCCATCACACCCAGGCCTCTACCTCCCACTCCTACGCTCGAGCAGAGTACCACACCCAAGCACTTTCCCTTATCCTTGACTCCCCCAACACCACCTTTCCCTCACTCTCCCCATCCGGCCCTCTGATTTCATCCTCTGACCAGGACGTGATCCAACCTCCTTACTCCAGCTAGCTGTGCGACTGAATCCCCCATCCTCCCCTTCTCATTCTCAGTGCCCACCAGCCCTGATCATCAACCTGTAGCGCGCTGGAAAACCAAAGCCTCACCACCTGCTCTCTATGCTCTGGTCGGCCTGACTTCCTCTCTCGCTCTATCCGGTAGCAGTCTCCTCCTGTATATTTATTTATTTATTTTCCATTCATTTCTTCATTGGTGTTTTTAACTAATTGGGCTAAATCCTAATACTGTAGGTTGTGTGGCATGAATTTGTTCACATTATTTAGTGTTCACGGTTAGTCTGAGGGGTATGGTTCTACCTTCCTTAAAGTTTCATTGCTTTCTCACATGATTGAGGTAAAATAATTCACAGTATTTTCATTTCTGAATCATTCCATAAATACTTTGTTTCTTTTAATTAATTTTTTCTTTTTATGTGATTAACACCTTATTTTTTGCTTTTGGATAGTTTTTTTTGGATAGTGTGTTCTGTTAGTAAAATTAAATAGAATTAGTTTTTTAAATCATGCTTATGAGTTGTTAATTTCAATACTGTAGATCAAATTTCAGTTTAGATTTTAAAAGATAGAAATCTGTTGATTTGTATGGTATTTTCACTTTGAAAATTTTTAGTAACCTGGTTGAGCCATTTGGTATCATTTCATGAATTGTGTGGGAGTTTAAAAACTTATTTTGGTTTTTCATTGGCATGTGTTTGATTTCAAAATATGATTTTGATTTTTTAATTGGAGGTAATCCTTGTTGGGCTACTTAGAAGTGTTTTTTAATTGATTAAAAAATTTATTAAAAATGTTTAAGTGATTGAAAATCATGTTTTGAAATACATTTGGTGTGTGTTTGATTGGGTTATTTTGTGGACTGATAAAGTCATATCTTAGAATGTGTGTTAAAATGCTTTGGAAAGGGTTTAATATTTTTAGACGAGTGTTCATGTTTTTATTAAATGAAGTGAATTTTTTGTTTTGGTTTTAAAGTAGTTGGTGTTTTTTGGAAATCGATCTGAGATATATCCTTGATTTTTTATTATGTCATTGGTTGTTGGAACGTCCATGGGTGCACAAGGTGCACACATGGATGTGCTCACAAATGATAATGGAACATATGAAATGGTTTTTCTTTAAATCCTTTGTTTTCCGAATAATTCTTCTTTTTCTTAAATGTGGGTTGGTCTTTAGTGTGGTTCCCTTAAATGAATTCAAATGTACTTCTCTAGGGTTTGGTCCCCTTTGCCTTGAAAGATTCTTTTGTGTGTGTCTAGAAAGGATAATGGCCCATTTAGAAAATATGAAACATTTGAGTGCGGTTGGTATCCAAGGGCCCGTTTGGAAATTTGAACTTAAAAGTTGTTGTTAAATAAAATTTTATTAAAGGTTGTGTTTTGTAAAATTGTGTGTGTCTAGTCAGAGTTTTAAATGTTTTTAGAAAAATGGTTTTGACATGGATGTGATGTGAAAACCCGTTTGGCACATTCATATTCAGTGTAATGTTTATGTCGATTCTTCCAAAGGATGGCGTTTTGATCACTATATGCCCATTTAATAACTTTAATATTTTCAAAAAAGGTATCAAATGGTTTTAATGATTTCATGTAATGATATCCCTGTTGGACCCTTCGATGATATGATGTGTATATATATTTTTGGGGCACCTTTATAGGGGGGATATTCCTTATGGGTTATCATATGGAGTGTCTGTGTTTGGGGTAGGTATGTGTAGGGTCGACCTAGTTTGGTTCATGAAAAATGGTATCAAAGGGGGATCTTTTTCATTTGGGGTGTCTAGTAGGTGGAGATTAGTACTTTGGGGACTCGAGGGGTAGGTTTGGGAAAAACGTTATGGACACTCACCCTTTCCAAACCTCGAGTTTCCTGGGGTATTCTAGGAATTTAGTTTTTGTCTCATTCTATTTTGTTTTTGATTGAGGGATGAAAACAAAGGCAAGATAATGTTACATCATGATTTCCCATGAAGTAGTGACCCATGTGGAGTCTGAGTACACAGTTTATGTTTATCTTAGTTGGTGACACTTACCTGGGGCATGGCGCACTACCATGTCGACAGGTTAGGCGTGACTACTTGTCCCTCACTCTCGTAGTTTGATGCAAGTTGTGTGTCTTCTTGGTTCTGGTTGATGTATATGTGCTTTTAAAAATAAAAAATGGTTTTTTTTAAATGAGGCCCATTTCTTTTAAATGAATTTAAATTTGTAAAATGGGTTATAAAAAGGAAATATTTTAGTCTAAAAATATGGGGTTTACTTGGAATTGGTAGATAAATGGTTCGGGTGCAACCTCAAGTACTCTCTATGTACATTTTCACATGTGAGGGAATGTATGGGAAGTGTGTGTTGGTGCGTGTGGATTAAGGTGGATGAAGACATGTGCAATGGTTCATGGGATCACTGGGGTGTGTAATGGGAATTAAAGGTTTGACCTTATTTTTCTAAATTGATTTTAAAAAAAGAGAAATGGTTTTTGAAATTGAATTTAGTTTATAAAGTGGATTTGGAATTTGGAAAGAGGCCTTGAAAGAAGGTAGTTTTGAAATTTAAAATGAAAAAGGATTTTTTTGGTTGTATTTGTATTTGTTTGGTTTTTGAGCTAGCTATTTTTGGATGATGGGGCTTTCAATGATGTTGCTTTGTATTTATATTGGTTTTGGATTTGTCTTTTATATGTTGTCCAGAAAATGCCACCCAAAAAGGTCCCAAAGGTTTTTGATAACTGATGCCCAGTTTTTGGTCCTTCTCAGACATTGCCTATCCTTAATGGTGATCGGGGCCCTTTAGAAGCAGTTGAGTGTCTTGAAGAGGTAGAGTGCATCTTTAGGGTATTGGGAACTCCTGAAGTTGTCAGAGTGCATGTTGTTCTGGGTCTATTCGATGGTCCAACTCTGGATGAATGGGTGTTGTTCTCCACACCATCACTACAAGTTGGGATGATGTGGTATGTATTTAAGTTCATCTTCATCTAATGGTTCATACCCAAAGAGGTGGATACAAATAAAATAGAAGATCTCATACGTATTCAATAAGACCAACAGACAGAGAAGACATATGTTGACAATTTCAAGGAACCTGTGTCCTTTTCTCCAGAGGTAGCATCAGAGGATTTGATGAAGACTTCGCTCTTCATCGGGGGTCTTCATTCAGAGGTCAAGGAGCGGGTCCTCCCTTACAGGGACCATCGTTTTGAGAAGCCGGTGGATGTGTTGTTCCTAGCTGAGTTGGTCCCCAAATCGCAGATGGTTGGAGATCCAGTGTATCCAATTGCTCGTGAAGGTTCCCCACCTAGAAAGTAGGGAGTGCCAAAGGGACCTATTTTTAAAAATTCCTTTGCAGTGGTTCTGGCTTCCAGTTCATTGGACCATTCAATGGTGTGCTACCAGTGTGGATGGTTTGGGCACTTGAAGCCATCCTGTCGCATCCCTCCGAAGATGTGCCGCAGTTACAGGTGTCTAAGTCATCTTGAGAAGTTTTGTAGGAAGCATCGTCTAAAGAAGGCATTTTAACCGGAGGATTTTAGTTCCTAAATATGAGGTATGTGATGCTTCATCCATCATAGCTCCAACCATAGGTCTTTAGGTGAAGCTCACATGAAGTCAGGAGTTGATGGGGGTGTAAAGCCTTGGTTCGGGTTTTGTGTTTCGAGTTTGTAGTAGAACATTTAAATTATTTTCATTCTTGTTTTTCTTATATTAATGTTTTGACGTTGTTGTATGTTATTTTATTCATGAATTTATGATGAATTCATTCTATTATTATCCAAGCAGTCTTGGTTGATGTGGTTTTCTAAGTCATGTGTTTTTCTTAAAAGTAAGTTTGGCCATTGTATGGGTTAATCTCGGTTTATCTGTGTTTGTTGGGCAATATAAGTCCCCATAAAATAATTGATGTTGTGGTTATTATTAGGTTCACTATTTGGGTTATGTTATGCTCGAAGGTTTTTCTCTAGTATTCTGGGTTTTTTTGGTCTGGGTTGAGAGTTCTAGGTTTTAGTGAATGAGTTGTTTGGTCATGATGTAGAACTTAGTTTAGATCGGTTGGGAGTTCTCAATTCATCCCCACTTCCTGTAGTGGTATGTTTGAGTGTAAAATTTATATACTAGATCCATTATTGTGGTGGGGAGAACCTTAACGTGTTCTCTCATTCTATTGTGTTGTGGTTTGATTTGGTTTCATTCAGTCACAAAGTGGTGTTTTTGTCTATTGTTCGTCTGGGTGATATTCTAGGGGAAAATATTATCTCCGGTGGGGAGAATTGACACACCACAAATTTTATGTTTATTTTTTATTTTAGTGTTTTTTGGTTTCAGATTCTCTCGTCAGGGATCGAGTTAGCGCGAGTTGAAAATTTTTGTTGTTAATATTTTTACTGGGCTTTGGACCCATGCGTGGCCATCACGCGTTTGGCGGTAACCGTGCAGTCGGTCTAGGAATCAGAAAATTGCTCATTCTTCTTCTACTTATTCTTCTTATTGTATTTATTATTATTATTATTATTATTATTATTATTTTCATTAATTTTTACTGTTGTGGCCTTTATTATTGTCATTTTTATAATTATAATTATTTTTGGTTTTATTATTATTATTTGTATTATTATTATTATTTGTATTATAACTATTTTTTATTAAAATCATTATTATTGTAATAATATAATTATTAAAATAATGAAAAAACCTTAAACCTAGTTCTGCCCCCCATTTCCCTTCCCCTTACCTGTCCTAACCGTCTCACCACTAGCCCCCTCTGTGCTCTCCCTCATGTCCCCGACCACCACCCTGATTCCCCCTTTGTTCCCATTCTCTTTCGACCGGCTTGTCAAATCATCCTCATCAACTCAGCCTTTTCCCCCTTCAGCTCTTCATGCTTGCCTCAACTGCCTCAGCTCTCAACCGCTAGCCGACCTTCTGCTCAACCAACCTCTCACCCTCACACTCTAGCTGGCCACCAATCCGGCCTCTCACTACCAACCTAGCAGGCCACCTCACTGAGGCCTCCAACTTCTTCCCTCAGTCTCCAGAAGGGTTCCATACCCAGGCCCTCACCCTCACCCTCGACCCCCATCACCACCTCGCCCTTATGGTCCCCACCCAGCCCTCCACTTCCAGCCTCTAGACTCTATCCAGGCCATGCTACGACCTCCTTTCTCTGTCTAGCAGTGTGACTTGATGCCCCCACCTTCTATTCTCATGCACATTGCACACCAGCCCCGACCGCCAACATGTAGGGTGCCAACAAATTGAAGCCGCACCCCCTTCTCTCCGCACTTTGACAATCCAGAATTCCTCTCCCACTCCGACCGGCGGAGGCATCCTCTGATATATTAATTTATTTATTCATTTAATTTTTTATTATTTTTCATTTCATTTAATCATTGGTGTTTTTAATTAAATTGGCTAAATCCAAATACCTCGGGTTGTGTGTCATGAGTTTTTACACATTGTTTAGTGTGTGCGGTTAGTTCGTGGGGTATGGTTCTACTTTCCTTGTAGTTTCATCGCTTTCACACATGTTTGAGGTAGGTGAATTCACTTGTTTTTAATTTTATAAGAATTCCATAAATACATTATTCCTTTTATTATTTTTCTTTTAATGTGTTTCACACCTTAATTATGCTTTCAACTAGTTTTTTGGACAGTGTGTTCTGTTGGTGAAATTTTCTGGAATTAGTTTTTTAAATCATGCTAGTGAGTTGGTAATTTAAATGATGTTGAAGAAATTTAAGTTTAGCTTTTAGAATATAGAAATATGGTTATTTTAATTGTATTTTTACATTGAAAATTTTTAGTAAACTGGTTGTGCCATTTGGTATCATTTTATGAATTGTGTGGGGGTTGTGAAACTTATTTTGTTAGGTACTTGGTGTGAGTTTGGTTTAAAAATAGTATTTAATTGTTTTATTGGTGGGTATCCTTACTGTTCTACTTATAATTATTTTTTTAATTCTTCAAACGATTTATTAAAAATGTGTTAGTGATTGAAAATCATGTTTTGAAATAGTTTTGGTGTGTGTCTGATTGGGTCATTTTATGGATTGGTAAGGTCATATATTGGCATGTGTGTTAAAATGTTTTTAAAAGGGTCTAATAATTCTAGAGGGGAGTTCTAGTTTTTCTTAGATTATGTGAATAGTTTATTTTGGTTTTAAGGTAGTTGGTGTATGGTGGGAATGGATCTGAGATATCTTTTTGGAAGTTTATTGTGTTATTGGATATTATCACATCCATGTGTTTACTAGGTGCACACATTGATGTGCTCATAAATAAAAAAGGCACCTTTGAAATGGTGTTTCTTTAAATCAATTCATTTCTAAATACTTCTTGTTTTTCTTAAATGAGGGTTTTTCTTTAGTTTGGTTCCCTTAAATGACTTCAAATGTACTTCTCAATTGTTTGGCCCACTTGGACTTGAAAAATGATTTGGTGTCTGTCTGGAAAGTATAAGGGCCCGTTTGGAAAATATGAAATATTTTGCTGTGGTTGGTATTCGAGGACTCGTTTGAAACTTTGAACATAAAAGGTAATCTTGACTATCATTTTTTAAAGGTTGGGGTTTGGAAAATTGTGTGTGTCAGGTCAATTTTTTAAATGTTTTTAAAAATTGGTTTGGACAAGGATGTGATATGATGGCCTGTTCGGTACTTTCAAATTCAGTGTAATGTTTATGTCGATTCTTCCAAAGGATGGTGTTTTGAACACTGTACTCCCATTTAAAAACATTAATATTTTGAATAAGGTATAAAATAGTTTTAATGATTTCATGGAATGCCGACTTAGTTGGCACCTTTGATGATATGATGTAAATATATATTTTGGGTGCACCACTATAGGGGGTATATCCCTTATGGGTTATTGTATGGAGTGTCTGTGTTTGTGGTAGGCAAGTGTGGTGGGATAAGTCATGGATATGAGGTCTTCATACTTAAAAAGTATTATTATAACCACTATGGGGTTTTGGGAATCATTTAGATGATCGAGTGGAGGTTGCTGAAAACCCCTGATTAGATGGGTTGGTACTCCTAGATTTGCGGTTAAGCTAGGCGATCTTTGCCACTGGATTGGCCAGTTTAGGGATTCCAGTTAGTTACAGACTTAGGAGCTTCACCATACACCGACAAGTGGTTTTGAAGCTGATTACATCCGGGGGTCTTCTAGGTATGTTTAGGATTACCCATGGTTATTGATCATATTGCTTGTTTACTTTTCATCGTACTAGTTTATTTTTAGCAAGACTTTTTTACCTTATTTATTTTAGCCCAACTTTGGTGTCTTTTGATTCAAGTTTTGTTTACAAAATGAGATATGGTATTATTGAAATAACCAGTTGTGTTTGCTGGATATATTTTCAAATGGAAAAAACATGTTGTGTTAGGACCAAAAGGGGTCGAAATACCCTGAGAGGTGTGGGGGGGGGGAATCAGGTATGGATATTCTATTTCAAAATTCTTCTTTCCCCACTCGATACTGACCTTTATATTATAAGGGTCACTTTGTTTGATCTTATGTGGTTAATGCTGATCTTTTTATTTATTATTTATCTGATAAAGATGCTTTGGATGCAGTATAGGGAAGCAATATAGAAGACACATAAATTTTTACTTGGTTCACCCTCAATGGGATACGTTCAAGGAGCATACAACGATGATGTGCCGCTGCACCAAATCTACTAAAGCACATTATCTATTTAAAATGTTCATGATTGATCACTTATATGATATGGATCACTACCTTTACAATGTTTAGGGTTAGCTCACTACTTTCCCAAGGATCACTCCCTGCTCCTCTTTCTCTCTCTGGCTCATTGCTGGTAGAAAGGATCTCCTTCTTCCTCTTCTTTTTCTCACTGCTCTGGAAAGGATCCAAACACAGTTTGTGGACTTGTATATCCGTTCATTATCTCTAATGAAATATGGATCCTTAACTATTAATAGACACTCTGTTGACTTCCCACCATCACCCGTTGATGAATCTCACTTTTCATCAGGTGTACTGGGCAACCCCAATTTTTACACGCAGCCTTCACTGGCCATTGCATGTAATTCCATGATTTTGCCTGAAATCCACTTTTCACACAAGACCACTTTAATGCGCAACCAATTCTTTTACCCGCAACCTTTTCTTTTACTCACAACAACCTTTTTACGAGCCACCTGAACTTTGTGTGCAACCATATTATTACATTTAGCCTTTTATTTACGTTGAAACACCTGAATTTATGTGCAAAAATGACATTTATGCACTACACCCTTGTGTATTCCAATTTCATGCACCAGATCTTGGATACTCCCTAAGTATTGAGTTGCTTTGAATGAGTGGGTCACTTCATATTTATAGGAAATATCAACCCCTGTGAAAAAAACCCTCATTGAGCACATAATTTACTTTGAGTGTGAAAAAAACATCTTCCACGCAACATCATTTTTCATGCACTACTCAAACATTTCACGCGCCTCATGCATTTGCTAATTTTCATGATTCTGATCTTGAAACACCACATGTGCAAAAAATATCAATCCTCCATTTCGTGCACCATGCTAATATTTCATGCACCACTTTCCTTTTTCACACACCATGCAAATATTTCGCACGCCACTTTCCTTTTTCATGCACTACAAAAATATTTCATGCCACCTTGTATCTTCTCTTTTTTGTACCACCTCTAGATCATCCATTCCTTTTTTGAGGTTCTTCAATCAAACATTGATATCCAAAAACATCTCTTAAACCCAAAAAATCACCATGTAAACCCCCTTTGTCAACAAATTATACATTGTGGTTTACTTTGTGAACAAAAAAAACACTGAGGCCCACATTGTCAACAAACACAATCACTTTAAGAATGCTTCAATGATACCTTGATGGATTTATCCCAATATGTTTCTTATTTTAAAATGTGAAAACCTTACTTTCATATTTATATTTTGAACTTCTATTAGTGGATTTTTTTGGGAACGAAGAAATTGGATTATATGGTTTATCTTGGAAACTATAATGAGTATTTTTAATAATCACACCTTTTTTATCATTTCAGTTGCAGCTTTCCTTTGCTCAGATTTTCTCAGCTATGTTGGTCATTATTGGAGTAAGGTCGACCTTTGGTTGGGTAGTGTCCCGAAAGGTCACATTAAGGTATGTTGAGCTGTTCTGTTTATTTTTTCCATTGCTAGAGTAAATTTTCATTGTTATGTTTACTCTTGTTTATTTATTTATCTTTTATGGACCAAATTATTCGAAAAGTTTAAATTTTTATGCCAGACACTGGTTGCCAGCACATGGGGATCAGCAACGCCCCTCAGGACATGTCGCTGACCGGCTCGGGTGACTGGTTCAGGGTCCTCCTAGGTTGGTTCATTAAATTCATGAAATAGGAAAATTTTGTTTATTCTATATAAGTTAAAAAAACATTCTTTTTTGTACTTTTTTCCTAAAAAGTCAAAAAATCACCTTGTTAGGAAAATGAAAAAAAAAAAGATTTCTTAAAAATCAATTTTTAAAAATTCAAATAGGGGTAAAATGAATTGAAAAAATTTTAGAATAATAGTAAAAATATTTTCAGAATACATTTGAAATAAATAAGGACATGAAAGATAAATTTTCCACAGTAAGTAGTTACGTACAAACAATCTCAGAAAATGTTGAGATTGTGAAATAAAACCTTAACTTTGTTCTAATTTACATCATATGTATCAGAAAATTATGTATAATTGATTAAATAATGTTGATAACTTTGTAATGAACCATATTTATATATATTATATCATATATGATCATATTATCACATGTTAAAAATATTTCATCATTATTCTTCTTTTGGGTGTTAATTGCTTCCTTTTTTATGCATGTTTTGTCGTATAAGTCCCAATTCCTATGCATGTGATATACTTCCATCTTTTATAGAATTATTTTAAGGTAATATATATTATATTTGTTTTATTATATATATTTATATTATCATTCTTCAATGTTGAATATAGAAAATGAATTATATCCCGTCGTTGAGATGATATGTCGTGTGTATGCACGAGCGATGGTATGATTACCTTAATAAGAAAAGTGGACTGAAATGAATGGTGTATATATTGTTCCAGAATAAATAAAATTTTATAATTATCATGTATTTATTTAATATTAATATCATTATACCTATATCAATAAAGTAGTGATGAAAAACATATTACACCACGGTGTGCAGACGGTAAGTCGTACATACGCACGCGTGATACTTTCATTTTTTATAGGATGGATAAAAGGTGGAATATGGTAGGTAAAAAATCATAAAACCATATCATAACATATGTTATACTGTATTTATTAATTTATAACTTAAAAAACACATGAAGTATATGTATAAGAAAAAATAAACTTAGAAGAGTCAGAAAAGACAATTACCTCTTCCATGGAGAAGTTCCTTTATATATTCTCTTATGGACTCTAGGGTTGGTATTTTGAGAAGAAAATAACACTTAGAATGTTTATTGGGATTTTTCTATGTGAAATTTTTAGGGAATGTTTAATATTTAAGGCTCTGGGGTATGTGAAGATGTGAGAGAGGAGGCGCCCGTTTATAATTGAGGCGAGGGGCATTTTTTGGAATTTCAAAAACGATTAATTATAATAAATTAAATACCAATAAAAATACCTAAAAAATGATATTTTTAGAATATATTATGAATAAATATTATAATATCATCAATCAATACATTTTATACAAGTTTTTGTATTATTGTAATCCTTCTAATTTTGACTAATCATTTATTAACTTATTTTAATTCTAACTACGGAAACAAATTTTTCAATATTAAACGATTTTAATTTTTACATATGTGATTTTAATTAAACCATAAATGAATAATTTATAAAATTTTAGTCCATATATAATTTTATTTATTTTTAAGGATGTTTTATTTTTTTAATTAATTTAATAAATTTTATTTTGATAAAATGTAATTAGTGTTCATTTTGAATCTATTCAATATGTGGGATTTTAAAAATATTAAGATAAAACGTTAAATTTCAATAATATATTTTTTATATCCCTAAGAGTTGAATGTAATCGAAAATATAAATTGATAAAATTAATTATTTAAAATTATATTTAATTCAATATTTTTATTAATATCAATTTGATATTTACATTAAGAAAATTATTACCACATATTTGTTTTGAAATTATTTGATACACATAATTTTTAACTAAAAAATAAAAATAAAATTTCATAATGTAGATAAATATTATATATTTTATAAGAAAATTTATAGTTGAATATATATATATGTATATTATGTAACCCTATATATGAAATTATATAATACTTCAAAATTATATAATATTTAAAATTGAATTTTACAAGTTTAATTTCTTTAAATAAAATATTATAAATACTATTTTTTCTTATAAGGGACCCAAAAAGTAAAAAAATATATTTATATCATTAAAATATGTGTATAAAGTAAGAAATTTATGGTTATATTCATTCATAACATAACTTTTTCCCATGTGGACACATAAAGGGTATTAATGAAAAAGAAAGTGACATTTTGGGTATTTATTTTATTTAAACATTATATAAGACATTTTCAAAAACAAGTGTCCATTAAACAACTTAATTTAGATACTTAGGTGATAAGGGTCAAATTTTATTCTTCCAATCAAAATTTTTCTTGTGTTAAGATCATTTTATAGTCATTAAAATTTTATTTTTAACCGTAACTACTAAATTTAACCTTTAACTTGGCAACAAAATTTACCAAGGTTAATATTCATATTGGCCAAAAGAAAAAGGGATGAATCCACTAAATATGTACCTTATGAATATATATTTTGAATCCATTTATAAAATTTTATATCACTGAATTTTTTGAATTTAATTTAAAACAAACCTCATAATATGAAATGAAAATTTTTTTTTAAGAAAATGACCGTTTAAATCATAAAATGTTTTTATAATTAATTTATGAATAAAATTATTTTTAAACAATATAATTGGATTATTTTAAATCAAAATGAACTATTTATAAATTTAAATCTAATATAGAACATAATTTTAACTTGTTAATAAAAATGCAGTTTTCAATAAAAATTACTATTTTAACTATTCCTTAAATGTTTTCTGAAAATTATAAAAAAATAATTTTAAGATAATTTAGAAATGATTAATTTAAAAATTAAATTCATCAAATAAATTTTATTTAATTTATAAATATAAAAATAATGTAAATTCATTTTTAATGAAAACCTACTTTTGATGAATAATGTGATTTAAAAAAAATTGTGTGCTCATTTTTTATTCAAATAATATATTCATATTGAGTTATATTTATTTCATAAATTAGTTACTAATATTTATTCCCACAAAATTAATAGATATTTTATATCTTTCATTATATACTAATAGTGTCTTGTGGTTCGTTTAAACTCACAGTTGTGTAAAACGATATCTATTGAAGAATTAATTTCTTTAAGGGAAATATTTCATAAAAATATTCGGGTGTTACATTAAATCCCCCTTAAAATGAATTTCAACATTGAAATTCATCACTTGGATACAAACTGATAAGTATAACTCTTCTTCATCACATCCTCTAATTCCCACGTATCTTCTTCAATTTTTTGGTTCCACCATAGAATGTTAACCAAGTGAGTGTTCTTGTTTCTTCAAACTTTATCTCTATGATCCAGAATCTCCATCAGTTGTTCATAGTAAGAAAGATCTTGATCCAATGGAATGACTTCTATGTTTATTACATGTGAAGTATCTTGTATTTACATTCTTATAAGAGATACATGGAACACATCATGAAGTTAATAGATATTTGGTGGAAGAACCAATCGATAAGAAACCATCCCAACAAGATCTAGAATTTCAAAAGGACATATATACTTAGGGACTATCTTTCCATTATTTACAAATATCATCACTCTCTTCTAGAGAGATATTTATTTAATTAACTTGTCACTCACTTAAAAATTTAGGTATATTATTTAGTTTTAATCATAATAAATTTTTTCATATTTGAGATGCTCTTATGTACTCTCGAATAGATCTAAAATTATCTTACATTGCTTTAATTAGATCAGATCCTGAAGATTTATTTCCCCAAATTCATTCCCACATGTTGAATTTATACACTTCTTACCATAGAGGGATTCATAAGGATTCATCTGAGTACTATAGTAAAAGCTATCATTGTACGAATATTCTACCAAAGTTATGCATTGATCTAAACCACCTTTGAAATAAATAGAATAATCTCCCAACATGTCTTGAAGAGATTGAATTTTACTCTCACAATAACCATCTATATGATGTTGATAAGAATTTTTGAAACTTAACTATGTATCTATATCATGCTAAAGACTTCTCTATAAATTTGAGGTAAACCTTTGATCATGATAAGATATAATGGATAATATTACTCCATAAAATCTATCAACTTCCTAAATATATATTATGGAAAGTTGACCAAGAGAGAAAAATTATTTTATAACAATGAAGTGTTTCAAATTTGTAAGGTGATAAATAATAACCAATATAGTATTATAGATTATAGATGTTTTGGTAAGTACAATGACGATGTCCATTATAATGTTTTCCCTTTTCCATTTGGGTGTGGGTAATGGTTGTAACATCCCCTTAGAATTCTATCTCTCAGCCTTAAAATTCTTACAAACCAAGCACTATGAAACATAGCCTCCAATATCTTTCTTTATGCCATCCCACTAGAAATACTCTTTATGCCCCTATACATCTTTATTCCTCCTAGATGAAAAAATAATAATGAACTATGATACTCATACAACAATACCTTTTTTAATTATTATATAAGAGGGCTTCAAACCCAGTTCCTGGACCTTATTATTCCATCAAAACAAAGGATAAAATCAAGTGAATTTCTCACCATATTTTACATTACTTCATCATCCGTCTGCACCTCCTTAATCATCACTTGTGTAGATGGATGAATATTAATTTGAGAAAGACACAATTTACCACCTTCCTTTATAATTCCCAGATACATCCTTATAAAATCCATAAATATTAGATTTTTTTTGAAATCCTCATTATACATAGGTTATCATGGTCTTTTTAACTCAAAGCACCATCCACATTGTTCACATTCCCAAGATGAAATGTATTGAGCAGTTACAATCTTTTATTAACTCCAACAATTTCCTTGGGAATATATTCATCCTATTTTGATTGAAAATATATTTTAAAAATTTATAATAAATGTATATATCACACATTTATCCATAAATACAATTCCTCGATATCTTTAATGAAAAAATTACCACAACTAACTCCAAATCATGAGTTGAGTATTTTTTCACAAGGAATTTCAGTTTTCTTGAGGCATAATATATAACCATATCATTTTTTTTGTAGAAAAGATCCTAGATTTTTTTGGATGAATCAATACAGATTACAATCCCCTCTTCACTATAGGGTAGTTCGAGCATAGGTTCACTGACTAACCTTATTTTTAGCTCTTTGAAATTATCTTTATATTCTTCCATGCATATGAACATAACTCCATTCCGAGTCAACATGGTGATTGGATTAGAAAATCATGATAAATATTCTAAAAAACATAAATTATATCCAACCAATCATAGAAAAAAATGGTTTTTAGTTACTGTTGTTTTTTAGGCAAACATTAAATAATTTATGTCTTTTATGGATCCACAAATATAACATCTCTTGAGATTATGTGACCCAAAAATGAATTTTTTTGAATCCAAAATCCAAAATTGGTAATTATTTCATAACGATTATAATTTCTCAGGGTATTCAGTACAATCCTCAAGTGATATTTAGGTTCATCCTTTCAATTCAAATATTCAATAATATCATCAATAAAGACTACTAGAAACTGATTAAGATACTCTCTAAAGACTATATTCATTAAATCTATGAATATAATGGAGATATTACCAATACCTAAAAGCATAATTATAAATTCATAATTTTTATAAATTTTTGGGAATGCCATATTGGGTATATCCTCATTCTTGACCCTTAATTGAAGAAATCCAGAATGAAGATAAATCTTTTAAAATTATTAAGATCTATGTAGTTGGTCAAATAATTCATCAATAATGGAGAGGGGACATTTTTTCTTAACCGGGATCTTGGTAGGATCTTGATAATATATATAGAGTCTCATTAATCCCTCTTTGTTCTACATGAATACAATTGGCTAACCCCAAGGAGATCTACTAGGTCATATGAATCTCTTTTAAATATTCACTTGGAGTTGTTTATTTAATTACTGCAACTCGATTAGGTCTATTATATAAAGAATCTTTGAAATAGACATAACACACAAAATTGATTTAAACCCACAAAATGGAAGTAATTTCCATCGAAATTATATATTCATCATTTCATCAATTGTTGATAATAGATTCATTTAGATTAAGAAATTTATCTTCCCTTAATGAAAATTAAATTTAACTTTATATAGATAAGGCTAATATATGAAAATAATAACATCAAATTCAACTAAAGGAAGGATCCCATTATTTTTATGATGAACTTTCCCACAAACTTCAACTAGAGAAGAATTATAAACTTGTGATGGAACCACTATTCCATTAATAGTTTTCACATCTAACTCAACATCTAGTTTTTGAGGAAATATAGAAATACCAATATAAAATTCTTTAATTATAAAATATTGGGTGGACCCAAAATAAAATAAAACATTATCTATTTTAAATTGGATGATATGTATGTCATTGACCACATAATTGTTGTAATACACATCTCCCATAGTTATCACATGTGATTTTTATTTTTATTTGGCCCTAAAAGGTTGCCAATATTGATTATTATCAATAACCCTGGGATTATGGAATTTATTAACATAATTACAATTTTTCTAGAACATTTAACATTGAATTGTAGGGGGCTTATTCTATGTATCATTTTATCTATTTACCTAATTATCAATATTTTCCCCATCACTTCAGAATTGAATTCCTCGATGAAATTATTTATCAGACATAAAAAATTTATGAGACCCATTGAGGAAGTTTCCTCCATGTTCATTTCTACACTGTGAGCATAATGGGAAGATCATCTTCTTTTCACTATGGTTTTTGGAATTTCCCTTGAATTTAATTTTTCTATTCTAATCAAACCAATATTATTTATGGGTTACTCCAATGTCCCTCTCATCATTGAGATCACACAAAAATATTTACTCATAGATACTAAAGTCACTTATGGATAATTCCTTTTAGAGACATGGTTTTATGCCATAAAAACATTGATAGAGTTTACTATTATGTTGAATGATAATTTCAAAAGATTACCTTTCATGTCAGGTAAAATTTTCTTCTTAGGTACCAATGGATTAATCATACTTTTTCATAAGCTCAAAGAGCTTATTATCCATATTCATATGAAGAATAAAAAGAAATTAATTATTGAAATATAAGTGCATGAACTCATATCATTCCATGGATTCAATTTCATATTGTTGCCTTGTATTCTGGATGAGGTTCCACCATTGATCCACTTAACCTCCCAAATGATACACTGAAAAAATGAATTTTTAAGGTTCTAAACATTGGAAAACTAAAAATATATTTTCATTTGTACTAATCTATTGTTCATCCACTAGTGGATTCGAAGACCCACTAAAATAAGGTGGATTCTATCTCATGAAGGACACACCAAAATGTTTTTCCCCCAATTGCTCATTTGGAAGTCCAGTAAGATTAATTTCTTGAGATATTTTTTTGAGAATATCATCAATATTTCGCATTCCATCTCTAATTAGGACTAAAATCATTTCATTACCCAACTCATTCAGCAATAACATCATTCCTTCAGGTTCTAGCCATTGGATAAAACCAAAAGTCATTGTGTGAGAAAAGAAATAATTCCTAGAAACCACATAATCAATGAAAATTACTTCTTAACTTTTAGTTTCTAACACCTTAGGTTTAATTGTTAGGTTATTCATGAAGATTACAAAACCATATGATTGTATCCTTTACTTAGACTTAACCTTGGAGCTCTTACATAGGATTTCTCCTCCTAGTTTCTAAAGGGAAACTAAAACCTTTTCTAATACCAACTATAATAGCCCATACTTTTCATATATACATATAAAATTTAAATTGAATAATATTCATTACATAACATAGAAAAACTATGCCAGAATCATATAGGTTTAGCATGTTTGGAAACTAAAAAATATAAATGACTGGTTCATAAAACATTTACATCATATCCCACTTATTCCATCACAATTAGAAACCATTTTTACACATCTTACTTAACACCTTTCCTCAAATCCTAGAAAAAAAACATAAGAAATTGAGATCTCATATTCGTAGTAATGGTAGACAAGGGAGATATCCATCCTATCATAATGATGATCCTGAATAACATAAGAATAACATTTGATTTTTTTCTATAAATCAAATATAATGATATTATGTCATTGGATAAATCTCAGAATTTCATAATGAATATATTTTAGGAGATCATAACATAAGACATGAAATTTTGGCAGACACATAAGCATAAAAAATCTTTTCCATATCATTCAAGGATCTCTTCCAAGACCATCATAGTGGAAAAAGTCCTTTATTAACCGAGATAACTCCCCATTCCAACCATGTGTTACTGGACAAGGTTTACTTCTCATCCAAACCATATATTTTTGAACTGAGACCATTTCTTATTATAGTATTATCTGTCTCATAAGATATAAATCTTTACCCATTTTTTTGGAGGAATATATAGGTCCCAACCATCAAAAAATTAAAAGCATACATATGTGGTACATAATAACATGAATCATTCATCAAATCAGAACCAATGAAATAAAATGTGTTTTATAAAAATCATTCAATCATAACATAACCCATGTAAAAGAGTAGGGAAATTAACTTTTTTGAGTCTTCAGTGGTGGCTGACCCAGAGGTTAGACTAGAGAAATGTGGGTTTTTCGTGGTGGAAGTTCCAGAGGATCTGAAACAACATAATATTATCTGAAATTTATCAATCTTCGGTTATGTTATTTATTCAAAGGGAGATAGACCATGGTCATACGTTGATCTTAAGAACAAGGTCTCCCATTGCCGTGGATTTAATAATTGGAGGATTATTCCTATTATGAGATGGTTCTTTGACATTATTTTTCAATATAGGGAAGAATTTAACAAATTTTGGGGTTCAGGAAATATCCAACACAAGCCTGTAGTTTTAAGTATTTCAGAATGGGATGTTAAATTCAATACTTTTAATCTAAAGCAAAGTAACGAAAAAATATGGGTCAGGGTTCACGGTTTGAATTGGATGTATTGGAATCCCAATATCCTTAATGATATTGCTTATTGAATTGGTATTCCTAGCATATTGGATCAACGTACTCTTGATTGGGATCATGGTTTCTTTGCTATAATTCTTGTTGATGTAAACCTTGAAATCAAGCACCCTGGGGGAAATATGTTTTTTTCTAATGAAAAAAAACTAATGTCAAAGTTGAATATGAACAAGTTTCTCCATTTTGTGATGTATATAATATTGTTGGTCACCCGATTATCAATTTCAGAAAGATTCATAAAAAGGGGAATGAAGCACTGAAGGCTTCAGAGTGGAAGTAATTCAATCGGAATAGAAAGAATAAGGGTGTTTTTTCAAGAAGGGAGGATTGGCTCATGTTGGTCCCTCCAATTCAATTCCTCCTAATAAGTCTTGGGATGATATAGTTAAGGAAGAGGATAAAGTTAATCATTCCTTTTATAAACTCCCTGTTAAAGTTAGATATGGGGTTCTTAATACTAGTGGGATGACCCTCTTGATGGACCAGGATCCAATTTATATCCTTTTAAAGGAAATTTTTGATTTAGTCTTCAATTTTCAAATGGAAATGGATGAAATTAACTTGATGCAGGAATTGTCTTAATACATTAGTTCTTTTGTTTTTTATTTAAAATGATGTGAGGCTTTATTTAAGGTCCCCATGAAGATCTCATCTCGCATTCTCAATTCTGTAGGTGATGCCTTTGTTTTTTCTAATCCAACAGGTTCTCGGGCTACTGATGTTTTGGAGCTATATTCTTCTCAAGATTCTGGAATCATTGTTCCTTCCAGCTATCTAGGGACTAATAATGAATTATGTAATCTTGTTAGTCCCCTTGAGTTTGTGGACAGGAAGGCTTCTACCCTTCCATTCCCGATTATAGTACCTATTGCAGATGCTGAAAATTCTAGTGGTGATATAGTTCCCTTCTATGTCAAAGTTAGAGAAAATATAAATGATTCATGTGCCTCTTGATCAAAGGATAACATGCATAATGATCCTGCTATTGGAAACAATGACTTGAACACCAAGGCTAAAGCTTGTGTACTTCCATGTTACATATGTAGTGACACACATGCTAGATCTAGATATGATTTTTTGGTTACTGATAACTTTGATAATAATTCAGCCCACCTTCTTGTGAAGGATGCAGATCCAAAAAATAATTCATGCCCTCCCAGTATAGAGGATACAATACATGTTGAATCCACTATTTGGTTCAAGGAGATGCTAGTCAGCACCTAGGATAGGGAACTACATTCTATCATTATGAGTGACACTATTTCTTATTCTGAAAAGGATAAATTTGATATTAATGATCTTTTCCAAAGTATCCCTATTCCTAAAAGAAAGGTGTGAAGGCCTCCAAACTCAGGTAAAAATAAGGTAGTGGGAATTAAGAAAGGGGGTTCCAATATCGGTTTCAAGTTCAAATGAATATTATGTTTTGTAATTGTTATGTTATAGCCATCTCAGACACCACTAAGTCCTTTCTGTATTTTATTTATACACATAGACCTATTCTTATAGGCTTCTCTAAACCTAAATGTATCTTCTCCTCTAGTTTTTCTAGCCTGGAGTTCTTAGAATTCCATTTAATTGACTCCAACATATTTATTTGGAGATTAGGATCCTTTTGGTTTTAGATCATTCTTACTTGTCTAATATTTCTTTGGTTTATTACAGTGAACAACATGTCACTTGGGCGTTCAATTTTCTTGGCACTAAACGTTCCTGCTCTTTAATTTATGCTTTTTACAGTAATTAAGACTGTAAAAGCTGATGTATGGATATTATCTTTCTTAAATATATTATTCTTTTTCCATGGATCATTCTATGTGATTTAAATTCCATATTGAATATGGATGGGAATATGGGTGCTATGAACAACTCTATCTCATCTAGTGAATTTAAAACTTTTATTGAAAAAAATTTGCTGATTGATGTTAATCTGGTTCAAGAAAAGATACTTGTTTAGGAGATATTTAAGTTGGTTTGATTATAGAAGAATTTATAGAGCCTTTGTAAAAGAATCCTAATTGAATTTTTGGGACTCTATTTCTTTCCCAAATCTTCTAAGGCTCAAATCTTATCATCATCATATTTTGGTTGATCTTGTTGGTAGATATTGAAAATCCCCTTTTCCTTTCCAGACTAACAAGGATTGGGTGAATCAAAATGGTTGTAGGGACATTGTAAAAAATTTCCAGGATTTTGTTAATTGTAGAGATGATGCCCATGATTGTATTATCAAATTCAAATTACTCAAGAATCATTTGAAAACATAGAGAAATATTTTTCAGCTCTATTGATTTTGATATTTCCTCCCTTGAAACTTCAATTCACCATTCTCACGAGATCAATACTTATAGTGATTTCTCAAATTGTCTCATGGGTGAAGCCGAGATGACCTCCAAGCTTAATAATCTTCTCAACCTCAAAGATTATTTTCAAAGGGATGGTTTTTTGGATAATTGGTTGATGAATGGTGATAGAAATTCAAAATTATTTAATTCACTTCAAAAAATCAAGAAGGTCTCTTGGCCTATTTCATTGATTAAAGATGGTGATTATTTCATTGATAATAGGAGTGATCTCTTAGATCATGTTTTTTCTAATTTAAAAAATATCTTAAATAGAATATCCTATATTTTTTATCTAGTAGAGAGTTTTATTCCAAGGCTATTTCATCAAGATGAAATATCCAAACTCATTTCTATTCACCTATATTTAGAAATCAAGGAGACTATTTTTAGCCTCAAACTTGAATGCTATCCTGGACAAGATGGTTTAAAAAATTTCTTTTTTGAAGCTTTTTGGGTTAATATTCAACTTGATGTTTACTGGTTGGTAGTTTATTTCTTTAAAGGGGGATATCTTCTTTATGGTTTTAATTCTCAGTTTCTTTCCCTTATCCCCAAAGTGTATAATGTTAACGTGATTCGTATTTTTTGACCAATTGTCCTGGGTAACACCATATTCAAAATTAGTAGAAAAATCCTTTCTAATATGCTTGCTCCTATTTCCTGTAAAATAGTGTCTCCAAATTATTTTGGTTTCATTAAAGGAAGATCAATTTAGAACTATCTCATCACTACCTCAACATGTTTAAATCTTCTTATGAAATCCACCAGAGGTGGTAATATTTCTCTTAAACTTAATTTCAAGAAATCATTTGATATGATGGATATGAGATTCATTTTTAGCATTCTCTTCGTATTTTTCTTTGATAGTTCTTTCAATACATTAGTTACAGTCATTGAATGCTTTGATCACATTTTTATTCTCCTTAAAGGCTCTTATAATGGATACTTTGATTGTTCTTGAGGTGTTAGACAAGGTGACCCTTTATTTGCAATTATCTCTTCTATTGCTGAATATTATCTCAGCTAGCTCTTGTGCATCATTTCTACAAATGGAAAAATAAAATTTATTTGTGCTGGTAGTGATCTTCTAGATCCCACCCATTTGATGGATGCTGATGAAATTATTATTTTTACAAAAACGTACAAAAGAAATATTAATTACATCAAGAAGGATTTATTGCAATATGATAAGGTCTCTGGGCTTGGGAGGTTTTTTCTAATGGCTTCCTCACTTCCAAAATCTTCTATAGTCATTCTACCTGAAACTCTACAGACATGACGTGTATTGGGAATATGAATAAAAATTTTATCTAGCCCTCTCGATCCATTATTTCATGGAGATTGGTGCATGAAAATCTTCCAATGGATTGCTTTCTTTAATTTTTTGGATTCTCATTGGGTTCCCACTGTGTCATCTATCATCAACACAGAGATTATATTAATCATATTTCCTTAAGATGTGCCACTACATCTTTAATGTGGAAAAACATAACTGATATTTTTGTAGTGAGTCTTCCTCTGGTCTATTCCATTTGTTTATTACTTATTAGTTGGTGCGACCTTGTGCTTTCTCCCCTTCCCAAGGATCTGTTCCAGGTTTTTGCGAAATACATTATTCACTTTTTAGGGTTCTCTAGGAATAAAGTGATTCATGAAAATTTCCACTTCACTGTTGGGGCTTCTCTTTGCATGATCCTTGCTACTACTTAGGATTCCAGTCCCCTAATGAATCACTACTGTTAAAACACGGTCCACGGTTTTATAGTCATCAATAGGATTGGTGTTAGGGGAAAGTTTCATCCTTCTAATTGTATGCTTGAGGTATTTTGGAATGATCCTTTTAAAGGTGGGATTAATGTTAATTCTAATGGTGCCTCAAGTGGTAATCTGGGTCCCTCTGGTTATGGAGCCATTTTCAATGATCACACGGGGGATTTACTTAGTTTTTTTCATGGGTCCTGTGGTTTGGTCTCTTCTCATGAAGTCCAAATGATTAGTATTATATCTATGATAGAGAAAGATTATCATCAGGGTTGGAACAATATTTGGATCGAATGTGAATTCACTATTATTGTACTTTCCATTAGGATTTGTTCTTCTCATTTATCATTGAATCTTACTAATCTATGGTTTAAATTCATGGATTATTTATCCTCAATGAATCATTTTATAACTCATATCTACATGGAGGAAAATTTTATGGCGGATGATCTTGTGAATAAAAAAATCAATGGTATTTAATTCTTATGGTCTTATGAGATTTCTGATGATCTCATATCTCTTACTTAATGGGATCAATGTAAAATTCATATCTTCAGACTTTTGTAAGGTTGCATTTATTTATTTCTAATAAATAACTCTTGTCATTCTGAGCAAGGTCTCATCATAAAATTAATCATAAATGAATGATTAATAACATTTTAGACCGTATAAAAATTTCACTTGTATTTTTAAATATTTTTTATGATTTTTATATTATTTAATAAAATTTTATTTTGAATAGATTCCATTAGAATTAATTTTAATTCTATTCTATATATTGATTTTTAAAAATATCAAGATAATAGGATAAAATATAAAAAATATTTTATTATATCTATAAGGTGTCAAGGTAATCTATAAAATTCATTGATAACATTAGTTTTCTAGGATTATATTTATCTTAATATTTATCTTAAAATTTATTTTATATTTCCATTAATAAAATAATTGCAACAACGATGTTGTGTAATTATTTAATATACCAATTTTTTTCAGAAAAAATTAAAAATAATGTACCACGATGATGATAAATCTTCTTAATTTTAGAATAATATTTATAGTTGAATATATATTTTCTATATCCCAATATTCAAAATGATATAGTATTTAAAACATAAATGTGACATCTTTAAATTTTAATAAAGAAAATATTATAAATACAATAATCTCATTTAAGTGAACCAAAATGTTAATAAATATGTATACTAAGATAATCTGTTTATAAATTTAATAATTTACTGTTATATTCATTCTTATCATAAATTTTTTCTCATGTGGATGGATAAAGCATATTAATGAAAAAGAAAGTGATATTTTTTTCTTTCCTTGATATAAATTTTATATAAGTCATTTTCATGGATAAGTGTCCACTAAAAAATTAATTTCAATCCTCAAGTGTTAAAAGTCAAATTTTATTCATCTAATAAAATTTTCCATGTGTTAGAGACATTTCATAGTCCCAATAATTTTATTTTTAACCTAAATTACTAAATTTACCCATTATCATGGTTAGAAAATTTACCACATATACTATTCATATTAGAAAACAATAAAAGAGAAATATTCAATAAATTTGGAACTTATGAATCTAAATTTGGAATCCATTTTTCTAAATTCATTCACAAAAGTTGAATAATTTAATTTATAATAAAACCGACAACATTCCAGGAAAAATAGTTTTTAAAAAAAATTAATTTTAAATCATAAATTGTTTTTATAATAAATTATTGTATAAGGATATTTTATAAAACCAGAATTGTATTATTTTAAATCAAAATAAACTAATTATAATTTTAAAATAATTAGAAAAACAGTTTTCCCCGGTAACGAAAAATATAGTTTTTATAAAAACATGCATTTTCACTATTCTGTACATGTTTTCAGAAAATTGTTAAAAAATAATTTTAAGATAAATTTTACATGCTGAATCAAAAAAAATCATCATATTTTTTTATAGAACTTTTAAAAATAAAAATAATATAGAATCATTTTTGAAGAAAAATTTATTTTTATGAATAATGTGATTTTATGAAAAATTATGTGATATTTTTTTAAGAACATAATATATTCATACTGAGTTATATTTATTTCATAAATTAGTAAATAATATTTATTCCCTTAAAATTAAAGGCTAAGATATAACTCTCAGTTTATGATAATACTATCTTTACATTAATTTAAACACATTTTTTTTCATGAAACACAAGATTTTTTAGAATTAAAATTATTTAAAGGGAAATATTTCATAAATATATCTGGGTGTTATAGCGTCATTATTATCAAGCCTCCAGATAGTGAGAAAGAGTAGGTAAATTCACTTTTTGGGGGACGAAAAATAATTTCCCTTGACCAACCCAATTAGTCCGTTGTTTTTATTAACTCTTACTAATAAGACTTCAGGAGGAACCCTCAAAATACATCTTCCACATTCGGGGAGTTTCATGGGCATATAAACAGTCATCATAGTGTCCACTAGTATGATTTATGTAGAGGTATGTGTTTCAAGGAAGTCATCTAGATCTTTCCCTTTAACAGTATTTTGAGACATGAAGAATATTTCATATTATAGTTGAATGACCACTCACTATTCCAAACACCCAGTCAACATAGGGAGGCCAATGATTACTTGAGCGATTCAATTTGAGAGACCAAGTGGACATCGTTATGATACATGTAATATAACATATTTTTCACTATGAAGATGATTTCTATATAGTTATTCTCAGTATCATAATTCCAGGTTATAGTACATTACGTCTTTTAAAAGAGGTAGTAAATGTTGTTTTCATTCCCCGCATCATTTTTATATACAAGTATATCATCCTACAATACTTCCATAAAGTCCATATATAAGATAAAATGCTTACCTTATATCGTTGGATCCATACTAGTGGGTGGAGTAAGTAGTGCATGATATTATAAAAGGATTTTTGATTTCTCACATCCCATTAAAAGGTGATTCCACTCTTTATTAACTTGGTCAAGGGAAGAGATTTTCCATCCATGTTTGCTATGAAGTGAAAAATGTATGTAAGGTTCCCTTAGATCTCCATAAATTCAATATGATCACGTGGGGGTGACATTTCTACGATTTTACTAGTCTTTTATGGTTAAATCTTGATTACAAAGTTGTGTACGAAAAATACCAAGAACTTCCTTGACATTACATTGAAAGATAACACTAGTCAAGTCATTTTCAAACTGTTCTACCAAAACTTTTTAAAGATTCATTGAATATCCCTGAGGTTATCACATCACTACTGATATTATTAATTCAACGAATGCTTCCATATATGATCCTAAATCGTATCTCATTTCTCAAGATTCGATTTGACTAGTCGTGAATCCCAAACAGAGTTACGAATCAAAAGTTATGGTTGTTCAAAGTCAGGCTAATGGAAATGGAAGTCTGGGAAGATTTCGGGGAAAAGTACGATTTTGCATGCAAGAATGATGGTTTTGTGGGAAAGAGGTGAAATCTTGCACAGAAGAATGGATGTTTTTTATGCAGGTATGGAATCTTGTGTGAAACAGTAAAATCGTGCATGCAACATGTCACACAAACCTTTTATGCGACTAATGAGAGGTCATATTTTGCCCAAGCTATCTGAAAAAATGCCCAAGGAAGGGGCACACAAGTAATGAGAGGTGTGTGCAAGAGGGGCATCTGTGCGCAAGATTCTTCTACGTGAAAGGTGACGTTAAACTCCCCTTTACACACACACCCACTGTAGGTCACGCGGAAAGAAACTTGCACATGCAGAAGTTTACGCAAAACCCTTGCGTGGAAAACAACTTGCGCGCACGGACGTTTAAGTGCCCCCCGGTGTGGAAAATAGATTGTGTGCACGGAATCATCTGCGCAACCACTTATGGGTTCACCGATAAATACAAGTTTATCCCCCACCCCACGGGGGAGCTCTCTAGAGGTCGGACACTGCTCTGCTGTGCGTAAGACTGCCTCTTTCGTGCCCGCACAGAAGAATGGAATTCTCCATGTGAGATCTTGCGCGAAAGGTCCCATATGAGTCTAATTTCACATGGGTCCACAGTGGTTTGATCCTCACCTGGCATATTTTCCGCCAAGTCATGTGCACACAAGTTTTTGTGCTTGCACATGGAACTTCCAAGTTTTCATGCATGATTTTGTGCTTGCACCCAAAACTTTCAATCTTGCGTGCAAGAAATCAATCTTGCCTGCACGACTTCCATCTTGTGCGCAATAGTACCATGGAGCTGAATCTGACGTGTGCCTATGCCGCACATTCCAATCTTTCGCGCAACCCATCCCATGCTTATGCCATCTTATGTGTGAATTTTTTGGGCCGGGACCTCGTGATTTTCCATTGTGCCCTTATGCATACCCAACATCCACATATGGAATACCATGATTTGAGATACTTCTCCACACACCATAAAGCACCTTTACTCGACATATTCCTCTTGGTTCCATTCCATATGTCGTGAGTGGAAATTCTCATCATTAATTGCCCAAGTGCCTTGAGTTGAACCATTCCTCAAGCAATTCATCCAAACCCCATCACTTGGCTTCTATGCCAGGTTGAACCCAAAAGGGCCGCCCTTGCGTAGGTCCCAACATGAGCCATTTTTAGGCGCCTTATTCTTAATAGTCCTCTCTACATGACTATAAATTGTAGTTCACCCTATGTTCAAAACATTGGATGCATGTTTCCCTATACGAGAGAGGCCTTATGATCCAAGCATAAGATTCTAACAGTCCTATCTACATGACTATAAACTGTAGTACTCCCTATATTCCAAACATAGGATGCCTCTTGCTCTAAACAAGAGATGTCTTTTGCTCAATGAATAAGATGCCTAATTCCATGCTTACAGTGGCGTAATTTCAAGGGCATTGGAATCCGTTAAAACATTCCATCACTCCATCTCACGCTTTGTGTGTCCTTCATTCAGATCGTCATCCACTTCCATGTCTAAAGGGACCCCCTAATGTCCTGGTCCCATGCCGCATCGGCTCACCTACCATCCTGGGCCAACACCCCGGAAGACTTTGAACGACACTTTGGGTCAGGTCCTGTGTTTCTAACATCGTCAACAGTCGACCCTCATTTGTGTGTCCCCATTTCAGGATAACATGACATGGATACTATGTTTTGAACATGGTCAACAGTTATCTTCCATCGCCATGACACCCTCATTGAATTTCGAATGTCGGGCATGTGATTCACACTTTTCATCTACCTTTTTTTGGACAGATTCCAGTTCCCCTTAGTGTTATTCAACTATTGCACTTATGCATAGGTTTTGGCCCCAATTATATACCCCAATCCACCATTCAGTTCGGATTCCCTCATATCCATACATGAGGAATACATTATGGAAAGCTTCCTTGTATAATCACTATTACTGTCGCTGATCCTTAGTGGCACCTAGGCATGCTACAGACTATTGCTTCTTCGCATAGCCATGCTAAAGTGTACGCACAATGGGATCACCTCTAGACACCCCCAGTCACGACATTTCCAGTGCATTCCCTTCACCAAGGTGCAGAGGGTACCCGTTATGTACTTTATAGGGATGCGGAGTGAACCCGCATCATCTGAGCTAGATGACGTTAAACTGCCAAGCGCCTTTATCCTCAGCACATGACGTTAAACTGTGACTTCCCCCATGCATCCTATGAAATTAAAGGCAAACCATCTTGGTGTAAGACCCTAGCATTTCGTGCGGGAGGTAGTAAACCTATTCCTAATTTCTTTTCTGGTGCCAAAGGCCAGGAAAGGGCATGGTGGGGAATGGTGCTCGTCCTTTCTTTGGTTCCAAATCCATCTCTTGTTGGGATTTGTCACCATTGGGCCTCCATCATAGAGTAAGTCCCAACCTCTTCATTCTGCTAACCACACATAACCCCAGTTTCCTCTTTGGGCTGCTAAATACGTGTAAGCCCCACTCCACTTCCCTTGGATGCACCTTTCGCAACGTGATTGTCGGGTCTTTGCAGCCTCTTGTTTCTCACACTAAGCATGACTCATGTGGGATTAGGGAAACCATTGACCATGAAATCATCTCCAGGCAGCATAGAGTGTAGGCTCCACACCCAATCTAAACTACGTGGACTTTGATCTTTGCCAAGGCAGGGTATGTAGGATGCCTCCACGAGGTTCAAGCCCACCACCTGGTCGTTCTGACCATCATCACGCCGGTTCACCAACACATTGGCTACCTCATAGCATATTCCCCAAATTCCCCCATCCTGAACTATGTTGACTTCGATCCTTGCCAAGGAAAGGTACTTAAAAAGCCTCCCTAAGGTTCAAGACCAACAACTATTGTTCCAAACCACTTACACATCAGTGCACCAATGCCACCATCCTGATCTACATGGAATTTGATCCTTGCCATGGCAAGGTACATAGAAAGCCTCCCTGAGGTTTAATCCCAACAACCATTGGTCCTGACCACTTTCACGTCGGCCCCCCAATGCCGCCATCCCGAACTACATGGAATTTGATACTTTCCAAGGGAAGGTATGTAAGAAGCCTCCCTGAGCTTCAAGCCCAACAACCATTGGTCCCGACCACTTTCAAATTGGTGCACCAATGACCCCATCTGAACTACGTGGTCTTTAATCCCTGCCAAGGAAGGGTACGTTGGAAGCCTCCATGAGGTTCAAGCCCAACAACTGATTGTTCCAACTCCCCATCCATGTCGGTTCTCCCACACTATCCATATGGAACCTAGGACCTTATTCACGTCAGTTCACCCCCGAACTGCATGGCATTAAACTGTAGACCACATTCAGTGCTAAGCAGTTGTGCCCCATGCATCTCTAAGACATTGTGTTCCTCAATCAGTGGTAAGATGTTGCATCCTGATTAGTGGTAAGCCCTTGACTCTCTTATTCAGCAGCAAGTCGTTGTCATTCCATAAGCTGGGACCCACTCCTTTTGTCTGTCCTAGTGGCGTCAGGCCAACCCGGGCTGTTAACCACATGTGATCCCCATATACATCATCGGGTTGTTGTCATATGTGTACGACACACTTCAAGCTCATCACCTGACCTTTCCCTTGAGGCTATGTGACTCGGGAAGGTCGTGCCTCAACCTAGAGGCTCCAATTCCTCTAGGTACTATCCACACGTTCATTCTCATAGGTCGCATCCTTAGGCTTCCCATCACCCTTTTGAACTACGTGGACTTTGATTCCCTACCACAGGGATACGTAGGAAGTCTCCCTGAGACTCAAGCCCAACATTACTGTCATTTTCACGGAAGTCCCATCCCATTCACCATCAATTTCACTAATCAACCCATCATCCATCTTGATTCTTACCTATGCCACCAAATCCCAGTGAGGTCATGTCAACCCACCTATATTAGAGTGTCCTCCTGGGGTTACACTCATCTAATCCACTCTAGACAGTGTTATGATCAGTCTGATCCGTATCTTCTATATTTTAAGCTTGCGGCATACCCTGTGTTAAAAATGGGAAGGTGAGGAAATCCTCAGAGACATGCCTATGGAATATAATTCCTCGCATTCGATGCGGTATTCTTGGGGCTTCCACACCCTCGAGAAGCCCTATAATAAGGGGAAGAAAGACAGACGCGCCAGTGTCCCAGTGTCCAGACATTCCAGTGATGTCCAACATGACTAATTCCCTAACCGAAGGTTGCTGCCCTGGCCGGACCCTTTGGAATGTCCTGACATAAGCAGTGTAATTAACTAGTGTCAATGAAGATATGACACTAGTAAGAGTTTCACGAACAACATCTTAAGTCTATAAGGGAGACCCAGACTAGGTGACGAGTTCCTAGGAGGGATCCACATAAGGATGAACCGACATCCCATTATCCCATTTAGATCAATGAGCAGAGGTCCCTGAACATGGAACATATGCCACCCACCTTTGGAAAGCGGGAATGTGGGGCTACAAAACCGCTCCTTTTGTCCCCCCCAGACAGACGCATGCGCCCCGACGAAAGCATCAGAAACAACCTTGAGTAACTATCCATGAAGGAAAGGGATTTAAAGATATTGGTTTCATCAATATAAATTTATATGATTAGAAATGGTAAATAATTCTTTAGGTAGTCCCTATTAAGGTCTGTGAAATTGAGGCAGACACTGAGCAGCCTATTATTTTTCTTGACAGGGATGACATTGATGAGCCATTTTGGGTACTAAATTTCCCATAAAAGTTTAATTTGATAAATTTTTCATCTTCTATTTCTATATTAGTAGCATGATAGGGTTTCATTCTCTTGGTTATCTTTATGAAACCCTGATGACCATCTGGTAAGGGAAAGTGGTGCAAAGCCACCTCCAGGTTCAGTCAAAATATTTTTTTATAATTCCAAGAGTATACCTATCAGTGATACTTTAGAAATTCAATAAACATATACTTATGCTTGATGTGAATGGTATCACTAATCAACATAGTTCATGGGTCCTCTTATGTTTCTAGAATCACCAAACCGATCTTGTCAATGTTGGTGGATATGTCTTTCTCAAATACGAGAGGGTCATTTCTATGTTCATCCACTTTTTCTTTCATTTTTGAGTCCGTGGTGGAATTTTCTAACATTGTGAGTAATTTTAGGGAATCTCTATCACTTTTTAGGTAATATTGGACATAGTAAAATACATTTTCATTCTACAGTTCCAAATTCATTGCAGAGTGATTATGAATTGTTTTGTTTTCTTTTAAGGTTCCATCATGGGAATGAAGGGGCCATACATACAGTGTTTAAGTGATTGTTTTAGGTGAATCATGAATTATTTTTTATAGAATGAGGTAATTATAGGATCCTAAGAGAGAATTATCCTAATCTCATTTGGATAAATCCTATTCATCAGACACAACTAACATCAAATAGAAACTATCCAATGGATTTTTTGATTCACAATAGCATACTAGGATTAAATATTATTCCCCAATTAGGATTATTAGTAAATCATAAAAATAATCAATCATGATATAGGGATTCATAGTGGTGGTACCCAATCCAATGGGGTTGAAACCTACATACCAAAATCTATCATTAGTTATTTTCTTTCATTTTTATAGAAACCTTCCTTAGTATATAGGACTTATCAATACTCAAAGGGGTTATTGTTTCCATAAAGTATGTTGACCTTATTATGAAGGCAGTATTTCATTCCGGGATGAAATGTTTAAGGTACTGCTACATGGTTATGAAGACAAGGACTTAAAATAATATAATAATATAATTTTTATTGTAATATAACTATATACTCTGTGATATATGTGAGATAAACAAACAAATAATTAGGATTGATCATGACAAGAGTATTTTTCTTAATCTTATCATATCCTTGAATGGAATTATTTTTCAAAGATAAGGCCCACTTTTTTATCTAAATAGTTGTATGGTAAAAATCCGAATCAGAATAATCTTGGAACCATTTTTAACCACATATCTAATGATATTGACATTATAATGTTTTCCTATAACATACAAGGGTCTAATATATCACATAATAAAGTCTTCTTCATCATATCTTGTGAATGCTATGACTTCATTGAATTCCTATGGAATAGCCTCCACTTAGAAAAACTCACCTACAAATACTTATATCTCAAACTCCCATGGGATCTTAAGGTACTCAATGAGTTCCACATTGAGTTATTTTAAAAATGGAGAGCCTTGGGGATTGAGAGTTTTCATGGAATAAACACAATATTTTTCAGAATATCATACATTTGTGTTAGTGGCCAGTGCCTCCCATGATGGGGTTTCACCCAATTATATGGATCAAGAATTGAGGTATTTGAGGTGGGTTGATTTGGAGCCTGAGAATATGTGGAAATATCATCTTATTTAGGTGGTGTATGTATCCCCCACATTCCCCTTGTTCCATGACAATCATAAAATCACACCCCTTCCAACCAGTCATGTAAAATGAATTAGATTAAATGTCCAATATAGGGATATATGGTATCTATATACTTATGTTGTTCTTTCTAGATTTTATTCCCATGGTTTTATGCTTCATATATTCCTTCCATAAGGATGTGAATGAAATATTGGGTTCGACCATGCTTGTGTTGTTCACTGTATCCTCATCTTCTGTATCCTCAACCTCTATTTCCCTAGTTTGGTATGAGGATCTCATACTCAGTGGGATATTCATCATCAAATAAGTGAACAATTAAGATAAATATATTAATAGAACAAAAAATGATATCTTCATTTGATGAGGGTTATACTTGGTTGTGTGGTTCTAACAGTCTAAATGTTGAAGGAAATAAGTCTACAAGATTTAGAGATTATGAGGGAGATGGAAATGTGTTTTTATATTGTTTGTTATCCTATTTATAATGATTTGATATACCTCTAAGAGGTGTATTAAATGATTCCTCCCTAGGTACTAAGATTTTTATTGGTTTATGAAGTCATTCCCTCAGGGTGGAATGATCTCAACTAACTATCTTTTGAGTCTATAGTTATCAAACTTCTGTCCACACCAAGATGGAACTTATTATTTGTCATACTCTTCCTATGGTGGAGTTACAGTTTTAAAGGTCCCCTATGTTGTGGCCTTATCTAGTGTCACCAATTCAGAATCAACAAATATCTGGAGAATGTCTTTGAAGGAAAATGGGATCTTGAGAGTGTGACCCAACATCCTAGGAAAATATAATTTGTAATAATGACCAGTTAGGTTGGCCTCATTGGCTTTCTTGGCCTCATGTATTTTTAGTAGGTTACATTCGAAGGATTGAAGGGAATAACTATAGTCATTCTCATTTTAGAAGGAATATTCTCTGTTTATCAATTCCTTAAATCTTCAGGGGTATTGATATGTATTTTCTTCTGACTAAGGGACATTTTGTTGCCAATACTTCTCGATGGGAGGTTCCAGATGATTAATGACCTTCTTTTCTTCTTGAATGGGAAAATAAACTATTTTGAGGGTGAAAATAATAGTCTCTTCCTCACCTATCCTTTTTCATGTTATTGAGGGCATGGTCCATGATTTAGCATGGGTCTATGGAATTGGGTGGTGTCAATGTGTCATCCACCAATTAGTGATATGCCTTCCTCTTAGGATTCATGGGTGTTTTATGCACTTCCATGGACTCCATTCGAGCAGATAAGGATTCAACAGAGTTAAAGAGTTCTTGTGGTATCATTTTTTGGACCACCTTCTATCTATAAAGAGTGGTGAGGATTAAAGAGGTGGCACTATTTTTATCTCCTATATATTCTTGATCTGAAATAGGCCTAAATTATTTCCCTGAATGGGGGGAGGTTGTCAATATAATGGAGGAAATTCATGATCATCCTCGACTTCCTTATATATTTAGACTGGGTTCTTTGATCCATAGCTGGGTTGATGCTCATATTCTACTCTTATAGGTGGATTTGAAATCTTCTGATATGTAAGAGGAGGGATATTCATCTCTATTTGAATATGATACCTAGTGGGATTTTTTCCCTTACAAAGTTCCCAATTGGGATGTTTTATATTTTTATATCATTTTTATAATTTCCTGACCATTCCTCTATATAGGGAATTTTGGATCTTCTAGGTGGTTGGTGGGATGTTGGAACACCTTTAACTTAATAATTGGTAGTGTTCTTCCCTATAAGAGGATATTCATTATTCGGAGGTTCCATGTTTTCTCTACTTTATAGATTCCATGTATGTGTATCCTTAGTTGGTGTATCCATACCACCTTCCTCATGAAGAATTATTTCAGTGTTGAAACGCTATTCATTTTCATCTTGGACCACATCATTCATTTTGTTGATAGTGAAAAAATTCACAAGTGTATTGAGAAATAATAATTATACCATTACCCTCAATGCAATATGTTGATTATGCACCGCTTACACGTCATTTGAGGGTTACATCATCGTCATTTCTCAGACCCAAGGCCCTAATAATCCATTTTGGATTATTATCGGTATCAGATTATTGCCTAATCCATACATTCCTCTAGTCCATATTTATAAACAGTAAACATAAGGGGGTTTTTAGTCACATTTACAGAGATGGAACCTATATAAAAGCTGTGTATCACCTTGAAATAAATCAATACGATGCCAAACATTGATATTTAACTCACAATATGGAGAACACAAAATCATTAATGGGTGATGATAATGATATAAAATCTTCATACGCGTGGGTTAGGGATGATTCGAAGACATTATTGGAACTTACTAATCCTTTTAGTTAGGATTTTATAATTCTAGTATAGGATATTATGGCTCTTAAGTTTGAAATTGAAAAATAAATGCACCCATCCATAAGGGACTGGGTTGATATGGAATCCCTACTAATTTCTCTAGGAACCTCTTTGGTGTGATGAACATAGTAATGTAGATTGAGATAGAATTTCCCCTAGATCCATTATCCGAGGTTGGTTTTCTGATGATGATGGTATTTTGTAGATTCTCTTAGGGTTTGACGAACCGAAGGGGTGGAGATAGTGGTAAAAATATCCCCAACATTGTGGGATGGGTTTGCTCCTGGATAACTATTATAGTGGATTTTATTTCAAACCATTTGATTTGGAACCGTTTTTATTGGGTATATGTTGTGTGAAATGGATACCTATGAAGGAAATAATCTTCTATGGGAATCCTTTTGTTAGTAAACAAATTTTTATTCCATGAATTAAATGCATTATAATTTTATAGAGGGGCCCAGTTTAAGAATCTACTTATAACACTCTCCCTCTATTTTTGATATCCTTACTCCTATAAATTAGTGGAATATCACTATATTGGACAAATAGATCATGAGTTACTCAATACCATATATTATTCTATGGATATTACAATACATGATTCTATATCTAGGGAGTTTTGTAGTTATGAGGATGTGGTGAAGTGAAATGCTCCAAAAATTCTACATTCTCGGATATGGATATCTAAGGAGGCCTCAATGATCAGTTGTCGAAGAATTGTGGTGAGATAGTGGAAATGGTGATATATATTTTCTATGTTCTATTATAATATTGGGTTATGGGCCATAGATATAGTACCTAGGTCCATTTGAAAACAAATTAGTTTTATGTTCTAATGATGAACCTCATATCCCAAACATGGGAGATGTTTTGGCCTTTAATATCAAATGAGTCACCGACTTTTTTTCCAATGTTAAGGAATGTACTCTTTGTATACCTCATCTGGGATCTTATAGTTAAAAGCGGAGATAGTCCAAAACATGTTTGGGAGTTTTTATTCAGATAACTCTCTCCAAATATCTATGTCTTCCTCTTCCTCATTATATTTATATGTATTCACAAGGGTAGAAAATAGTGGTTTTTTTAGTCATATTCTGACCTTTGGAAATTTTTGCTGATAGTCAATTGGTACAAGATATGGTTAATTCAAATGTTTCTAGAACCTATCAATATGAAGGTTAGGGATTTTTTATCACCTCTCAATATGAAGGTTTCTCGACAAGTGGGTGATTTCATTTTCTGAGGGAGATATTGTAATAGAGAGGTTGACCGTGGAGGATATTAGGTGTAGAGTACCTATAAATAATACTTTCCCTACTACAAGGAGGACTATCAATGTAGTGATCACCATATCCCCAGTTGAAGAGTTAACCAATGCTTGAGGTGTTATGGATATTGTCGAACAAACTCAAGGATATTGTCATTGAGAAAACCATGGATATGAATCTCATTCTACATCATGGATATAATATGTCAGCTTGAAATTTATGGTTGAGTAGAGATGTGATCCTATTACATGTGGATTTATGGAATATATTGATAACTATATGGTTCTATGAGAATATTATCTCATTGATGAGAATCTACATGAGTATGATCGTGATCTTATATATTATCAGCAAGGATATGACCCTGCCAGTGCTTGAAATCTAGAAAATGTTGATAAATATTGGATAATGTGAGGATATGAACCCTATTCAAATTTGAAATCTCCATCAGAATATGTAAATAGACCCCCATAATGGGATAAGTTATATGGACATCCACATGTATAACATTTAAAGGATTCTTCTATTATATTTAATATGTGGAAATAGGGATATGAGCATTGAACTATAAAATATATAGTATTTAAATTGGGTTATTTCATAGATTATAGAGGGTTATAATCCCATATTAATATATTAGAAATGGTTATGGGAAAAATTTTATAAATTTCCCTCTATGTATTGTTTGGGGTGGTTTTGAGGAACCCCTGGTAAAGTGATGACAGCTTTTGTGGCAGTTAAATTAAAGCAGATTTAAACCCCTTCTAATTTAAGCCAAAATTGTATTTAAATTCATTTATTATGGGAATCTTGAATCAAACATAAAATACTTACTGATTTAGTGGTTGTTTGAAATGACCCTTAATTGAGTATTAAACAAAATTTTGGGGGCGGCAATAACTACCCCTAATTTTGAAAAATATAGGGGTGGATTTCATCTATCCCTCAATTTTCTATGTGTTTTTAAAACCATATACAATTCCCCCTATAATAAACTATTCTATTAATAACACCACCTCCCATGCACCCCTCTAATGCCCTTTCTATCATATGGTTTATGGAAGCCACCTCCTATACCCTTTTTTACCGTCTATGCATGCGCCCCCTCCTTTACCCCTTGTGTCTCATGTCCTTATCATCCCCTATATATACCCCTCCCTTTCCCTCCCAAGTCAAGTGTGTCATATTTATGCACATCCCATTATCCAATGTCCACACACAATCTCCCATCCATTTCTATTCATTCCCACATATCACCCCCTCATCAGTGCCCATGTAAAATAGTTCAAAGCTTGTGTTTCAGTCCGCAGTTTCCCTGAAAATGATCGAAAGCATTAAACCACTTCACTACAATGAATTCAATTAAAAAAATGTACATTTTACTATATATATATATATATTTAATGAAATATTATTTTTATAATGTATTTTAATACATAAAATATATTAACTATATATAAATATATAAAAATAAAACAATTCTTGTTTTTAAAATTTATTTATGTATTTACATTATTATAAATTTATAATGCCTTAAATTTTGATATTTATATAAAATAAATATTTATATTCATACATTTTTATTAATTCAAAATTAAAAAAAATTATATGTATATTAAAATATTTATAAATATATATGTATATATATTTTTTGTTCACACCACTATAAATTATATATTTACATATATTTTTATATTTAGTTGTCAATATATATATTATTTGTATACCCATATATATTCCAAATTTATATTTTGTATATTTCTTAAATATCTTAAATATAAAATATTTATATATTCCCAAAATATATTATTCATATATATATATATATATATATTAGATTTAAGTGTGCACAGTTACAAAATATTAATATACACACACATATATAAATATATATATATTACATATTTATGTAAATAAAATATATTATATATTTTATAAATAAACATATACATAAAAAAATATATTATATATATATATAAAATATAATATAATACTTATATACAGATAAAATTATACCAATATTTATATATATGTATATTTTACATATAAAAAAATGTCTATATATATACATATATTTATATTATGTATACAAAAATATTTTATATATTAATTTGAATAATTATTTTTATATTAATATAATGGAATTTATTTGTAAATAGTTATATATATAATTTACTTATATATTTAATAATTATAATACATATATTATATATTATATACATAATATGGTTATGTAATATATATATATATATATATTAGTGTGTGTGTTTAATATATATATATATATATATATTTGAATAATTATTTGGTTTTACTTACTTTTATCTTTTTATATATATCTGCATTAATTTAACGTATAAATATAATATCATTATATAATATGTTTATAATGAATTTAAACAAATTTATGTAATGTCTTTATAAGACACATACAGCCACATTATATAATTGGACATATTAAAAAATAATAAAGAATATTGGAGGGGGTTATACCCCCTATATTACAAAAAATGAACTATTCTTATGAACACCCTCTAATTATATGCATTTTTCTTTATCATCAATTATTATTATTATTTTTATTATATAATTTATAAAAACTATATAGATTATAATATTTTTTTAAATAAATTACATTCATATATGTATATATATATATACACACAATATATTAATGCTTTTATATTATAATTAATATTATATGAATTAAAATTTTATACAAATAAATAAATAAATAAATAAATATTTATATATATTAATGAAAATAATATACATTTTTATTTATGTATAAATATAAATATGATTAAATAAAATCAGAATTTTTTTTTGTAAATATATTTATATAATATCTTTATATAATATAATTAAATATATTTATATATTATGTTTCAATTATATATATATGTATTATATGGTTTTTTAAGAAAATAGTTGGGGTTCAAAACCCTCACTAATAAAATAAATTAGAGGGGGGGGGGGGGGTTGAACCCCCTTTAATCTCTTAAATAAGAGGGGGTCAAAACCCCCCTTGAATTTAAGAGATTAAAGGGATTGAAAAGCCCCTCAAATCGAAGATATTGGAGGGGGGTTTTGAACCCCCTCTATTTCATAAAAATAACATAATATATATATATATAGCACATTGGAAATACTACCAATTATGTAGTGCATTAATTTTTAAAGTAGACAAGGTTTTGGTCTAACTGCCTCTAAAATCTTACAAAATATTATAAAAATAATGAACAAAATATAGAGTGTGTTGGGAACCACCTCAAAATTCAATATTTAGTGGAGGATGTGCGTAAAACCGTGTAACATATCTAGAAAATGAATTTATATGGGGTTTTCATAACCTCAAATAAATAACCACCACTAATTTGATATTTTTTTAGCATGTATTCCATAAGCTACTGAAATATAATGATTAACTTCATCGGCCATGATATAATCTTTCATGGAGGTGAAATTTAAATGAATAACCTCAGTTTGAGGGGGGTATGAGCTTGGTATGTTTCTTTTGGAGAATGTTGCTGTCTTTTTTATTGTAATATGTGCATATCCTAAGACATGTTCCAAAATGAGCTGGTGAGCCCCAGTGAGAAGGGGGATATGAGCCTAATATTATCCCTTTAGGGTATGTCAATGGACTTGTTGGACATGAATGTATGTGTTTCCCAAGGAATGTTCCAAAGTGAGTTGGTGATCCCCATTCTAAACAGGTATATGATCTTATTCCTCTTCATGTATCGAAATATGACAATAATCCTCCTAAACATGAGCAAGAATGCGTTCTTTCTTCAAAGTTTCCACCAATTTGTACTGATCATTATAATATGTTGCTTCTGATGCTGAGATAGAAATATGTTCCCTCCCTATATCTATATGACATCTAAAATATGTCGATGGAATTTTTTTATTTCTAGATTGTAGTAACTCTCTAACAATGTGTGTGCATGAATTCATGACTACACATTCTTGGTATCCATGATATACTGGTCGATTTCTTTGATAGAAGTTGGTATATAACCCATTCTTGAACTCCTTATTCCATCATAATATGCAGATAGGATTCATGTGTGGGTGAATAGATATGTTCCTCCCCCATGCTTGCAACCAAAATATATATGAAGACTTCATCTAAGTGATTTGGGATATTATCCTTCCTTCTGGATACCACCATAATAGGATGACAGGCTTTATCAGTGGAAGGAAGGACATGTTCAAAGTCCCATTCATTCCTATATTTTCATGCTTGGTGAGACCTCCTTAGTACCTTTACAAGAGTGTCTATGGTGGAAATTTAATGGCTAGTTCCTTCAATAGGTGACTGAGGGGACCTTGTGGAATGACACTAGTGACACCAATTGATAGGATACCTCCTAGGAATCTCTTGAATTGGGAGGGATTCATAGTAGAGACCTTAGTAAAAATTCCTAAGATATAGAAGGTGTTTATTTTCATGCTCGGAGGATAAAATTACAAAGCGATTTGTGGTGGGGGAAATTTAGAATGGATTCATTGTAGATATCCATGTTTAATATAGAATCTTCATATTCAGAATCTTTATAACACTCTATGTATCCTTGAGTATCAGGATCATACTATTTTGGTGGTATTCTAGAACCATCACATTCTCCACCCCTAGATGAAGCTTTCATGTAGGTGAGGATGTTTTGTGACCTGTAGGGGTTACCATCATTATTGAGTTTAAATAATGTTCACTTAATAAAAAAATGAACGCAGATTAAGAAGATTTTTAGAATAGTTTATACAGTCATAATGGAAAAAAGAACAAGGTAACTAATTAGTGCATCTTTTTAGGTATTAAACATGTTCAATTAGCTATGCCCATGTAACATAATATTTCATTAGTTTTCTTGTATTGCTGATTTTTTTGTCATAAACGTTTAATGGAAATAATGTAAACACTTCAAGGGAACCCCAGTTATGAGGGATTTCACATCAAGAATTATATTTTCATTTTTGCAGGGGACACAAAACAGAAAGTCTAGATTCATGGTAAACTGATCATTTTTATTTTTTGAGATATTTCACTTAGGTTCACCATTTGTTTCCTTCAAAAATACTTTTTTTGTATCCCAAGGATTAGTAAAAAATATTCCCAATATCTATTATGATTATTTTATTGTGTGAATAATCTGTTTTCAGGTCGGATTCACCATTTTTGTTTTCCATAAAGATATACGATCTCTGATGATTTGTTATGGGGAGGTTCATGTATAGTTTCACAATCATTCATATTCAGTTTTCCTTTTTAAAATCTCCTAGAAAATCCCAATGGCTCCCAAATCCATAACAGTGTACACACATGATTTTGAAATTGATCTGGTCATTTAGGGATTGAAACCCTATGAAACTTAATAACTCACATTAGTCGCGAGGATGGTATTTTAGCCTCATATAACCCTTGGGGGTGGGAATTAACTCCTATTCTAGTACTCTCTTATAGATTTAAGACACGTTCATGAATCTCATCCAAATATTGATACACGACTGGCTACCCAAAAAAATGGCCAAGTGTTGAATACTTTTACATATAGAAGGGGTCTTATTAATGAGGCCTTCTATTTATATCCAAGGTTCTCTATTTTTTTCTATTTATTGATTATAAATGGGAAAATTATTATATTATGAAGAAAAATAACTTGGAACTATGAAGTTTATGTCCATCTATAAAGGTGATTATTGTTTCTAGGGTAGGGTTGAACCTTCAAGAGGCGTCCTACAAATCCTATTTATAATTTGAATAAAAACACAATTTGTTCATTTATATTCAATCCATTCAATTTAACATCATGTAGAAGGGACATATATGATGAAACTTGGGTGCTAGATATGGATATCAAGCCTTATAAAGGCATCCTAATTATCCTATTTATAGCTAGAATTATAGTTATCATAGTTCGATATTCCCTAACCCACTATTGGATGATGATAGATAATTGATGCCTGTAAGGGTTATTAGTCAAGGGTTTTCCAATATGGGTATTCCTTCAACATTACATAATTGTGGATGCCGTTTTTTTTGGAGGAAATCATATCATGTCACATAATGGTCCTTAAACACTAAGGATTCCCTGGTTAAGAAAATTTGTAATGTAAGTGATATGATCTTTGAAAATACCTAAGAACACATAAGCCATGATAACTATGATAAACAAGGTAAAAAAAGTTATCAAACTCCCTACATAAGGGTATGGGATTTATTCATTGGGGTGGACCTAATGGGCCATTTGGTATGAAGGTCAGGCCTTAGGATTTTATCCTAAATATTATTATAATATAACAATTGAGAGTCCTAGTAGATCGATTATATTCTAAATCCATTGATGGATGAGGAATAATAATAGAACCATATAATTTATTCAGTTCCATAAGTTAGAGAATCTAACATATTGATGGACTTACACTATGGATGATTCCCATTGGAAGATATCTGAACCTTAACTTTAGATGTATAAAGAGTATAAAACATGTGTGGCTAGTTGAGCATGTCAGGATGGCAAGAGGATCCCATGGTTCTCATTATATTGTATGACCATCCATTCCTACCCCATTATATACACTTCCCATGTGAATGGTGAATGACTGGAAAAAGGATAATGGTCTGGGGCTCACATTGTTTGTGGGAACAGACCCATGTACTCATGATGTAAAAGGCTGAATTGTCTGAGGGTGTCTTCCTAATATGTACTATGTTTCTGCTTGACATGTCTTGATTTCCTTCTGGACTTGTTTAAGGTTGTATGGATAACATATTCATATTGCATATGTAAAAAAATTTAACATGTATAGATATTTTTTGGTTGCCTGTAAAATATGTATAAAAATTGTTGCGGGATCCAACTGACTTTTTTTGGGGCTACCACATGACATGGATGAAATGTCATAGGGATACTGAATGATTGAACTTGAATATATGGGGATCATCCACAAAATTGATGTATACACATCCAAGGGTGTTGTGTTATTAGGTATGAAGTATCAGAGGGATATAACAATATCTAGACAAAATGTATTGATCACTTTATATGTCCTGGCCAATACATCTAGAGGACCTCTCAAGACATGGTTAACATGTCCAAAGGACTTCATGTGACTTGGATGACATTCCCATGTGCCATCACATGAACCGGATGACATTTCCATGTACTTTCAAACGATAAAAATAGGTTATGTGTATACATGATTTCATTATATGAAGATTATCATATGTATGTTTGTGTATTTCTTCTATCCCTTTCAGACTTTATACCATAAGTACCCTAATTTTTGTGGGGAATGTCCTGCTGGGATCTCGCATGACCAATTAGACATACACAGACTCATTTTCATGATTTTTATAGTAAATTTTAGGTCCCTAATGTGATATGTAGGATGATCATGTTTTGGGTATATACATTCTCCAAAACCATTAAGTCGTTCCCTTGATTTACCTATTGTATGATCCTTGCGATTATGTGGCACTCTACTCTGAGAAGTCCTCTATCTCTTTTTCTATCAAAGTGTGTATACATTATTTATATTTAGTGGGTGGGCATAATTTATATAACCTAGTGCCTCAGATAAATTCCAAATTTCATGACAAATATATCATAGATATGGGATCAATTTATTGGGGTGGGGTGGGGGGGCATCATATCACGTGCTTCACATGAACTTATTGTGGGTCATTGATAGTGCCATCTTTGTGTTGCATGATAAATAATTATTGTGTGTGATCTCTGTCATCACCATATTTATTAGACCCATAGAATGTGAGAGGTCTTTTTATAAACATATATCCTAGTCAAAGATCCTTCACATGTTCATGATGACAAATTTCATAGTCTTCAAGAGGCCAATATTCTTATCGAAGAGGCTTCCACATAATTGAGGGATATTTTTCTGGGATCCTTCATGAGATTGAGTTGGCTCACCCTATGTACATGACTTGAAAAAATGTAACTCTACTTCGTATAAGGGTTCTACCTTTTTATACTTTTATCCACTATTTCTGAAGTCCATTCCATTGGTGTCTATTAGGGTGTCGCATGATCAAAAAAAGGATCTTACGACAACCTACAAGCATTGTAATGGATCCTCATTCTTCTTGTCTTTGAATCTAGAGGGGGTCAGATGATTTAATGGATGTATCTGTGGTCCATTTCATGATGAAGGTAACATAACCAAAGAATCTCATGTGGCATGAATAATGTGAAACTAGGTATATTGTGTGATCGTAGAACTAATGATATATGTCGTATGATACACTCTCTTCAAAATAAATGAAACATTGTTCACCTGAAGCTTCCAACATTGTCAACATTAATTTTAAAATTTAATTTAAATGTTTTTTAGGATTTTATATGTTTACATACTGCATGATTGGAGTAAATCTTCTAGAATGCTTCACATTATCATGAAGACTTGTTAAAAAGAATTTGAATGATGAATCAAGCTATCTTATGGGTCTTGGTATGATCATAATGACACAATAAAGGGGCTTTACATGATCATTAAAATATCATCTCGAGCACATGATCTACCCGTGTGACATACCTATGGTCATGCATTTCATACCGAGGGTTACACGATCCATATAACCCAACTTCCTGATCTTTATTTATCCATACTAGTCCAAACATTTTGTGAAGAAAATATAACCTATGCTTCAAGTATTTCTTCAATCTAAAAATCTTATATTTTCGTTGGGAGAGTTTCAACACTTGAAAAATAATTTTTTGTGATAGTGATTCATTCATCCCAATGTATCACCATGGTGTGATCTTGTTTTATTTTTTAAAAATAAATATCAATCACTGATATTGTGTATTCACTATTGAGATCTCAGTAATATAATAATTATTTTTAAATATCTATCAATGAGAATAATGAAATTATTTAAATAACTTTATGGATCTTATTATTTTTCAGGTGTTTAATTAAAATTTTTATATCATGAAAAAAATGTAAGAAAGGAATATATCTCAGATACTTAATTTAAAACAAGTTATGATCATAATAAATTTGTAGTGATACCATTGTTATAATTTAAAAACCTATTTAATTTATGTATTTAATGAAAATAATTCTTATATATGAATAATATTTTTTGAAGGCCATTATTAATAATTTTACTACTTATTACAAAATCAAAGGGAATCATAAAGAAAGTATTATTATTATTTTGAAAACACTTTGGAAAATTAAATTATTTTTTTAGTTGATATAGTGTGAGTATTGATTATAAATAGTATCATTTTTAAGGGATATAGCTGATAATTAAAAGATTTTACCGATCCATTATTGAATAAAGTGATTGATAAATATTATAGGCCATTATAAGTAGTGTTGGTTTATAGTGTTATGGGGACTATATAGGTATTATTTTAATTTTATGAGAAATTCATTTTTGGTTAACCTAATAGTCTCGATAACATGTAGTGGAGTAATATTAATATGGATTTGGTTGTAAAATTAAATTACTTAAGATCTAAAGAGAGAATTGGTTAAGGAACACGTATAAATTTATTTTATGTGGTAGAAGAGTTAATTATATATAGTGCTACAAGAAGGATATCATATGTATATTAATACACAATGATAGTATGATATCATATACATCCTAAAAATTTAACTTTTATGATTAGAAGTATCTTACTCATGACTTAGAGATGATACTAATAACATTTTCTCAAATAATATGATGATATTACCTTTATAGATGAATGTATGATATATATATATATATATTCTAATAGAAGTTGAAAATTTATATTCACATATAAAGATTTAATGAAAAATTATAGGTAATTAATGTGGATATTAAAGGATTATGACTGGATGATTCTATATCTTTCTAGAAAGTTGAAAAAGGAAAATAATGCCTGATGTAGGAAGGATTATAGGTCTATTTTTATAATGTGTATACAAAAATATTATAAAGTTAATGAAAATGTAAAATTTTTATAATATATTCATAAAATAATAAATACCATCATATATTAATTATATTTTTTATTAATAATTATTTCTAAGGATGATATTTTTGAAATAAATGGAACGATGCTAGGTTTATAAAGATGAATTTATTTTTTGAATATGGAAAGTTACTTGAGTTTAACATTGATATGTAGTGATTTATGTGATTTGGGAATATATCATGTATTAAACTAATATATAAATTAAAAAAATAGTTATTGGATAACATTTCTAACTCAACTTTCACTATATATCTTGGGATATCTAAGATGAACATGGATTTATAGAGGAACTTTTAGTGAGATGTCCTGATTTATTAAACAAATTGACTATTCTATAATGTGTTTTCTATGAAAACATGTAAAATGTTAGTGGAAGCTAGAAATGGTCATGGTGAAATTATTATAGATCCTAATTTGGAAGTGGGAAAATATCACAGTGAATTTTTATCATGTTATTTCTAATGAAATAAATATTTAATAATGTTATTTTAATAGATTTCTATATAAAGTATCCATCTCAATTCATATCAACATGAATAATATATCTCTTTATTATCCTAATATGATTCATATGAGGGACGTATTGATATTTCATGTAACATCCACCTCTAGTAAATTTGATATTCATAAAAGGTTAGCATAAATATTTTTGAGTATTCATCAATAAATACTTTGTACACATATATATTTCATCACTAATTATCACCCACATATTTATGAACAATCCAAAAATTCTACCTCAATAATATATTTTATACTAATGTTTTTTTCATTAGTTACAAGTAAGTTAGTATAAAATTCATTCCATTGTGGAATTATCATAAAAAAATATATGGAATTTGAGGATTCAAATAATATCATATGAGGATCTATATGAATATAATTTTTTTAAATTATCATTATTTTATGGTTTTGCAAAGAAAAAAATTATATGCCAAAATTTTATTTAAGAAACTAACAAAATATATTGACATATCAAACCTAGTTAAATGGTATGTAACTAGTACAATGGACTACAATGCATCAACTTCACCTCATCATATTCCCGAATCTATCAACAAGCAATGAGGGTTTATGGTGGCACGATGGGGACATTATAGCATCTTTATCAAAGTGATAGATAATGTAAATAAATAAAATACCATCCAAATAGATAAAAAATAAAATAAACATAAGGTAGTAAAGGATAACAACATACATATAATGTCATTGTAGTACAAAATGGAATGAATATATGTCATGGAAGTAGTCAAATTAGTAGTATTTTACATGGAAAAAATAAAAAAAGTCCAAAAAAACTATTCTCCCTGAGTTTCCTAAGTTCAGTTTGGTCCTCTAGTCCCATGATCCTAATCCAAAACTGAAATCATATATATAAAATAGGGCACATCCCGTTATCCTTCCCTGTACCCCCAAAATATACTCGGTGACTAAGAGGTATTTTACCATGGTGTGATTATAACTCAGTAGTCCACCACAAAAATTTTCTAATAAAAATCTATTATGTGAATACAAAATGTAATAGTGTGAAGTTGTAATAAATTTAAATGGTAATGTTGAAAAACCATTTTTGAGCTTGGGCTGCACATGGGACACCCAACTGACCCTACTTACTTCAGACTAATCCATATGTCTCTGATCATGAAATATTTAGTGTTTCGAGGGCCCAAGGCATGTAGAAAAGTAATATATGGGGAAATAATGACTTGGAATCCATTGAAATAGTCCATTAATTCTTACAAAACACACCCACATCAAATCCCAAAAAGTTTTTAGAATTTGATTCTCGATCCATGCTATGGTGCTCAAACTATAATGTTTTTTATTGGTTTTTGAGTTGAATCTATTGGATGGACCCTCAGAATTACAATACCAAGATTTTATAACTATGCCAATGAAAACTATCCACACATTGTATGGATGATATCAATTTGAATCCAAGTGTCTTCCAAAATATTTTCATCACTGAGGATAAAATGGTTAACATAGGATAAAATTATGATAATTATAATTTTTTTCTTAGTTCCAAATGAATCTGTGATGACTAGTTGTGAAATTCATGATAGTAATAAACTAATCGAATAAATATAGGAATAAAGTTTATTGAAGTCCATTTTAATAGATGAATAGGTACATAAAACTGAAAACATGGGACTAAATAAAAAATTTATTTATTTATTCTTCATAAAGAGCCCCTAAATTTTATTTTTCTCATATATGTACATCATATAACAAAGGGATAACATGGAAAAGGAATGATAAAAACAGAATAGTAAGGGATAAAACATATGAATAACGTTTTTGCACATGGGTTAGAAGGAATACCATAGTGATTTAAAAGACCTGGAACATACAGAATCATAAAATATAAACATGGGGTCTAAAAACATGAATTCATAGTAATGTGGTAACATCATAAATCATGACCCTAGCATGATTCAGGTCTTTTTTTCATATAGAGAAACACAAGTCAAGGTTAACCACCAAGACCGTTGCACATTGTAGTACGAGTCAAGGCTAAAGGCCAAGACTGTTGCACATAACGTCCCATGAGACTAAAATTTTCCTAATTCATTGAAGCGCTATCTCAGTACACCTATTTTAACATGTTCATGAATATGTTTTCCACTTTAAGAATCAAACATAATCCATCATACATAAAGATAAGGGTACCCATGGAAGGAAATGAGTACCATAATCATGTAATAAAGTATAATGAATGGGTCTATCATAAAGGTGTACATGAAATAAAAAAATTAAAAAATACCTATGAATTAATAAGGTAAAATAATAATATATCTTAGAAAGTGATACCACATAGAATTGAAAACATGAATTAAGAGAATTTAATAAATTTTAGCATTAAAACATTTTAGTGTGGTTTTATGGAAAATACTAATGAGCATTTAAAATAGAATCGTGAATAATATTTTATATAAAACCATAAGTGATACAAGAAGGTTTTCATAATAAATACTTTGGTTTTTTAAAAACAATGGTGCCCGAAAAAATTTGACAGAGTGCACTTGAAATTGGGTATAAATTCGAGATGTTCCCTTAAAACCGGTTTTCTTATCTGGAAGTATTGAGGAGGGAATCACTTAAAATCATGTATATACCCAAAAGAGAATGAATAATGGATGTTTATATATGAGTATATAGATATAAATATAATTTACAATATATACATAAATAGAATATAGGATTTAATTTTTGTAAAATGAGAGTAAGAAAAACCCGAAGGAATATTGGAGGTTTGGGAGGAATCCCTTACAGAATATCAGTATGGTACCAAGTGTACAAAAGAGGGCTTAATGAGGGATAAATTGGTTTCTATTATTTTATAAATAATGAGGTAATTATGGGGGAGGTTATAAATCATACTCCATCATTAGAAATTTTACATAAAAGGACATAACTAAGAGTAGATTCTTGAATAAATGTGAGAAAGAGAGGATCCCTTAACTTAAATCTGACTATCTTATTTTCTTGATCTTAATGACCTGAATAATCAAATTAGGTTCATTAATTAATAATTAAAGAACCTAAAACATTTTTATTTATTTATTAAAACCTTATTAAGTCCATTCATGTCCTTTTTGATGACTTAAGAGGTTTAATTTAATTGTTTGGGAGCATTTTCTTCCTTGGTTTTAATGATTGGTTTACTTATATTCATGTTCGGATTAACAGGTATGATGATCATGGTTGTCCAGAACTAAAGATATAAGACATTAGTGAACATACATAATATTAAATGGTTATAAACTTTATTTGGTTATTTGGAGTGAAGTTGAATCATTATATAAAACATTACTGGTAAATCCTTGGATTAATTTAGAGATTTTTCTCATAATTAACTTGTTTTGTATTATTGTTTTACATCATGCGTGAAAAGGGATTCCAAAACATCACATAAGATAAAATAAATATTTAATAGACTGTTTCAACCATAAAAATGGTTTCAATACTGGAATTTAATATGGTAATAGAAATTGATAACTGGTCACCCTTGAATTTGATAAATTAACCCCTCTTAGACAGTGTTTTTTCCTTTTGTTTAAAAGGAGGGGAAAGGAGATATGATAATGAATTATCACATTAGCTTAAAAACATAACTGTACAATTTAGGTACTTTATTATTAATACAATTTTGGATGAGTATAGGTTTGTAAAGAAATGAGAGAAAAGGAACATGAATAGAAAATGATAGAAAAGAAAAGAGGAATTTACCTCTTGATTTAATCTTTCTTGAGAGCATCCTAAGGGTAGAGGATTTGTTCTTTTGAGGAGACCAAGGGATGATGGAAGTGGGCCGGGGGTAATTTTGGGGAGATTTTGGGATAATTTAAGGATGTAAAAATAATTGAGGGGATTGAACAGAAGAGGGGAGTGTGGGTGGTTTTTATAGTGGAGGGGAGGAGAGTTTTCTTAATATTCTAATAATTAGTTTATTTTTTCTCCACAAGATATGAGAGAGTAATGATTACATGAAATAAAATAGTAATAAGTGCATGTGGGTTCTAAAAAATGGTGATTAAATCATCATAACATCACCCATGACTTAGTAATTACCATATTTAGCTTATTTTTGTAAATTATTGTATTTCACTATTCGTAAAAAAATCATGTATTTCGGAAAAATACCAAAAATCCACCCTAACCATTTTTCAATGTGTAGATTAAAGAAATAAAATCTGTTTTTCAAAAATAATTTTCTAGAAGTGATAAATTTAATTTTTAATTAAAATTAAAATTTAATTGAAAAATACTGATTTTGAAACTATAACTGATTTTATTATGCTTTCAAAAAATACATAAGGCCTTACAAAATTATCTGAATACTAGAAGGCTTAAATTTTTAAATTTTTGAACATATTTTAGGGAAAATAAATTTTATTTTAAATTGATTAATTAATTATAATTAATTGTTTACGACTTAAAAAAACACCAATACTTTTACTATGTTTATATTATCCCATAAAGATGCCTAAATTTTATTTATACACTCTTGGGTGAGGTTACTATTCTTTTGGATGATTTACTATTCACATGGGTCATATTACTATTAATAGGGGTAACATTACTATTCATAAGGATTAGATAGTATTCACCAAAATTTATGTTTGTCTTATTAGACTCAAAACCTCTTACTGATTACAACCATGTATATCATATTTTTGAAATTCAAATCACATAAGTGAAAAAATTAAGTTTAGTGGTCACATAGTATTTAGTATCATGATTAGTCATTATAATGTGATTATAATATAAGACGTAAATATAAGAAGGGAATTCCATTAATAAAACATTGGGTCTTCACACACTTATTCAAAATTTAAACAATTTATATTCAAGAATAATAACCATGGGAATAACTTTTAAATAAATGACAAATTTAAGTATTTAAACATGAGATAATCTTTCATGAACAATTCCTAAATTGAAGATAATTATAAACACTATATACTATATCTATTCATTATAGAAATTACATAATCTTTGAATATAAATATATTATATAAATCTTATAATATTAAATCCATCATATAATACATTATATGCCATTTCTATTTTAAAAATATGTTATTTTATGATTTAGAAACATTTTATAATCCAATTTTTATTAGTTAAATAATTTTAATAATCTAAATTTCATAGATATAAAAATATTTAAACCTTGATCAAATAAATCATAAAAAATTTCAATGTAGTCAAAATAACATTCCAAATATGGATTTTAAATTATATAATTTAAAATAATCTATTATGGATAATTAATATTTATAATAAAAACACTTTACGTTTTGTAATTTATTTTTATTTTATAAATACATTATAAAATACCCTTATGATTTATAAATAAACACTTAATTTATAAGTCCTAAAGAATTTCATATAAATGATGAAATATATTTATTATATTTTCATTTAGTATTATGGTATTTCTATAAATGAATTTTTCATAAACATTTATTATTTAATTATAAAATATTTATAATAAACTAATTTATAAGAACTTTATAAATTTTTAAATATATCCAAAATTATTTTAATTATTATTTATAAAAAAATATAATCCAATTCATAATTGAATTTTAAGAAAACTTATTTTTTTCTTGATCAGATTTTATGATCCAAACCAACTGTTGGATATAATTCATAATCATACTATATGATCTAGGGGAGTCATAGATTATAAAGAAAATATTAATTAAATATTCTCTATCTCTCATACTTTATGATTGATAGTCATTTCATCAAATACTATGCCCCTAGGACACATTATTAGAGATGTTTTATGATTTAATTTTCTATCACTACCTATGATATCATATATCATATTTAATGATATACAATGATATCATATTTTTGACAAAATTATCCATTTTTGAAAATTTTATTCTATAATCATATAATATTATATCTAAATTTTCGATAACATGATCAGTACAAATATATGGAATTTTTCTAAATCACATATTATGATACCAGGATTTCATAAACTGAAAGTCAGTTTTCTAGAAAAAAACAATAAAATATATGTTAGCATTAGGTTACAATATGTAATATGATTTTAAAAATCTTTTTTCCCATAGAAAATTTCAAATCTAAACCTATGGTGTAAGGGATCATGTTTTTATAAACTGAAAATTTGATCATAAATTGGAATTTTTTCCCTTCAAATTAATGTAAGGAGTAAAATGGTATTTTTTCTCTAGTAGATGATCTCATATAATATTCGACCACTCAATTGGTCCAAGAATAGGGGTTTATACCCTAGTACCGGAGTGTGGTTGAATTTTTAACCTTTTGGAATTTTAGGGAATGATTAATATCTGATATTTAATTAATTAAATTTCAGTTTATTTGCATGCATTTATTAGACCATACCATGTAAATAGAGCATTGGATTGAGATTCCATCTTTTCCTATAATAGAGAGTTTTACTAAGGATAGACATAAACTCAAGTCGGGTATAGAGGCCTAAACTAGGCTTTGTTTTCCTTTTCTTCTTTTTTTCTTCTTCTTTTATTTATTTCTCCCCTAGATTATGATGAACTCCGCTAGAGATACTCCCTCGCACGACTAATAGATAGAAATTGAGATGGATATATAGAAATATGGAGAGAGGAATGGAGGTATTGCAACAAATCTGGGGAGGGTCCTGATTGTTGTGTAACACCACGGACCATGGAAATGGGTGAAGCTTTAGCATATTCTACCTAAAGGTAGAAATGTTTTATGTTTTGTCAAAAATCTACCTAGATTTATAGGTTTGATGTTTTTATATATCTTTATGACAACTTATGACCACATTATGTGTAAACCTATACCCATTGAGAAGAAAATAGCGGGGGGGGGGGTCTAGCGATTTGAGGGGTTTTGTGTTTAGAATTCTTGATCACAAGGTGTGTAGTTTAAGAACCCATGATGTATTTTTTTATTTTTTGGGAATATGATTATTTGTAAGTAAACATCGTGTATTGGGTATACACGCCATTTATCGGGTATTGGTCATGTAGTTGAGTACCAACCCAGTTGGCCCGTGTAGGGGCACATGGCCCTATAGAGTACATGACCTGACCTCGGGTGGGTTGCACACTGTGTAGAGGTACACGACCAGGCTATATACATGGTTGAGAAATGTTGGGGTACATGGGAAGTCACCAAATATAGGGTACATGATGTGTCAATTTTTTACAAGTCTTGTACCTGGGCTTTTTCAATCCCTGTTAGGATGAAGTATATTCTTAGGTGGAGCTTCAAGGGTACACACCATATACCTGGGTATGAATTCCGTGTACTCTTTCCTTACTAAATTTTTTAAGGATTTTCATAACATAATTCCTTAGATTTATAAGTGGACACATGAGTATCCTACATTGATAATATTTTCACAAATATCATGATGGTGAAACCCTTGAGGAAATTTTGGGACTCTTAAGAGGTGTTTCAAGATTATTACCAAATGAAGAGGATCTTTATATTGTAATCAAATCCAGTTTTCTTCTGAGAGTGTGACCTTGATCTGATATGGACCAAGAGACATCTCCCATGACCAATATTCGTATAGATTTCTCCTTAAGGATGTCTCATTTGTGAGATGTTCCCTTCTATATATAGAGCCAGTGAGGTAAATTGTTTCTAAGGATCCCTTGTGGGATGCCTCTTATTAAATTATAACCTATATAATCTAGTGTATGATTCATCTATATTGTTATTTTTACTAAGGGTGCCTTGATGGATGAATTCACTTACATGTTGAATGAGGTAATCCCTTATAGGATCCCTCTATCTGTTTACTATTCTTCATGGTCCCCTGTTAGATGCCTCTTCCGATGTACTATTAACAGTATCCCATATAGGATGCCTACTTTTACATATAACCAAGGATTACATGTTGGATTCAACCTTTTAAATTCGTTGATGTGGATATTGAGTAGGATTCATATCCTGTGTTATGATAAGAGGGACTCGGTGGGTGCCCAAATGTTTTACTGACTGTAAGCGAGTACATCAGGTTTGGGTAGCGATGGTAGTGAGTGTAACCTTAGAACCCTTACCAAACTTTAAAAACTTGTGATAATAGGGGGGGGGGGGGGTTAGGCATTCCTCCACCATCACTCTTTTATTTATGAATTCACATGGATACTATTGATGCCATTATTATTATAAGATGTGATTTTGGGTTTGTGGATGATGATCTTGACATGATGTAACTTTATTTGGGATTCCCAAACATACTTTCTTGGATCCTTTTTAATATTTTATTGGGATTCCCATATTTATTTCTAGGGATCTAGATTCTGGGCCATTTATTTTATATATTGGGGTTCTCAAACATATTTCCACGGATATTTATTTTGAGTCATATATGTTTGGATGTTCTTCACCTCCAGGTTAATGTTGTTGAGGATGATTATAATCTCCTCAATTTATTTTATATTGGTGACTATTCCTCTACCATCAACTTTTGGTTTAATAAGGATGATAATTATCTCATTTATTTGGGCATTAAATCCCTATTGTTGATAGTCATGCATGATTATTCTCTCCCGAGCGATGAGGATGATTGCACTCTCCCTGATCAATTTGTTGATCACAGTGTTGGACATGGTTCTCCACACCATTGATGCTGCATATTATTATGTATGATTAAGATATCAGGAGTGATGGTGATGATTACTCTCTCCATAATTAGTGACCTCAAGGGGTGGTAGTGGAATCTCATTAGTGATCACTCCTTCTAAATCTCTTTTGGGTCAGATGTTGAGGTATTATCTTAGTCACAATGTCGTGACCACCTATGGGCTGAGACCTAGGGTTTATACATCAAATAGGATTTCAATTTCTTTAGTGGTATTAAATCCACCTCATATACCAATTATAGGATTTTCATTTAATATATGACATCCTTTGATATAGTGATTGGAGGAAAGTACAACTGAAACCCGGGCTAGGATTTGTATCCCCCTATGGGGATGTAGCCCAATCAACTATATTTCCAAAATTAGCTAAAGTAGGTGTTTTCAATTGGGATAATGGATATAGGGATCAACTTAATTATATACAACTTGAATTGTATGACATCCAACTTAGTTCCCTTTTCATAGGTTATCCAAGAAATCGGGATTACAGACCGAATGATTATATGATAATGAATTATGTTATTTATTTCAATTTTCTCATATAGATTCATATTTAGGTATATATATTTATGTGAATATATATATAAAAACTTATAAATTTGGATATACATGATGTCACATTACCCATTCAACCAAGATTACGGACCCACAGGTCGATTGTGGTTTCATGTTATTTTCAATTTATCTTTGAAGTTGTGTTTCAGCTAGGCTAATTATATTGCATGAGAATGAACTTATGAAAATATATTTATAGGTTCATCATTTGGGTGGTATACTGTTACTATTTATCACCCCTACAATTTTACCTCAATGTGTGTGAAGACGTTATGTATTCTATTTAGGCTGAGAACTGATTGCAAGATGTATAGTGGTGAGGGATAGGGATGCATGATTGAATAGAGGCACTTGTGTAGATTATTATGATCAGACTATATCATATTGACACTGTCTTGGATTTTGGGTATATAGTCTCGGTCAGATTAGTAGTAGAGCGTTATATTTTATATTTAGTTAATTTTTTATACTCTGTCATGTATGTTCATCCTAGTGGGTGACAAATGTTGTATATATGATAAGCCTATTTATGATTTTATAGTATTTACTTTATTATTGTAGCATGTTTTATTTCAGTTTATTTGTTTACATATATGATATTTAGTTATTTCTGCTATTTTTACTCTGATATGAAAACATAGTCTCCCCAAAAACACACCTTTGGATATCACTACTAGTTGGAGGCTTCTGGAATATGAAATGATAATTTTAGGACTTTTGGAAAATCAGCTCAGAGCACCGATTTAGTGGCATCAGGGTTAGGATGTTGTAAATTGCTATCATAGGAATTAAATTCATTTTGTTTTACTATTTGGGATATGGAATATATTAGTATTAGGAATGCATCAGAACTTACGATTGATATTAGGCTAGTGTGTTGAGAAAACATGTTTTAGTTAGAAGTCGTAGTTAAGGGTTATGGGATTGCTGTTTTGATATGTAATGTAATAGTTATATATGATTTTTTCATTGTGTGATGCACATGTTGTGTATATTTTATGGTTTATTTTGGAATTTTGGTTATTTTACCATTAGTAAGAGGTTCTGGATTTATTTTTTACTCTTGGATAACGAAGGAAATAGGTATCTCATACATTATGTTTTTCACATGGGATTCACATGTTATTGGAACACTAGTGTGTGAATGTACTGATGATAGAGGAAAGTTGTTTAAAATTACAATAAAAAAACTGAATGGTGATGATTTATATTTTTTTTTCATTCTACTAAATTTTTCAAACTTTCACATACATTCTCTTCTAATGGAAGGTAAAGTGGATCTACATTGAGATGTCTGGAGGTATGGATGTTGACTGAGTCCTTATATAAATTCATTTCAAATAACCTTGTAGTTTCATAGGGAAGATGATTCCCAAATGTGGGACGCCTTATAGGGTGTTATTACTCTAGTTCTGCAATTTAATGTTTTAGTAACAACCTATATAGTGTTTTCCTATATATGTTGGAATGAAATTTTACTTAACCGACCTTCGTTTGTGTTTATATACTCAGATAACTGAATATGATACTAATAGGCCCCGTGATATTTCTATTGAATTAGACCTTGAAGTGGTTATTATCTTATATGGATGTCTGATGAGTTTTAGACTAGTTTCTCTTCTGCATTGACACCTTAAACTTTAGGGAGTAGTTTCTTATGAGGATATAGGGAGAGTATCTAAGAGAAAGTAGGCTACTTCCTAATATTTTTAACCTTAGTAGGATATATTTATCTTTACCACCCATGGAGAGCTTTTATCTATTGGGTTGGGTGGTTAGACTATGTGACCCACTTGTGAGACTCGACCAGTAAGGCTAGATGGGAGACTAAGATGCCCTTAGTTTTGAATCCGGAAATTGTGTTTTGATATTTATTTAAATTAATTGAAATCATTTAGTATAGTTTTCATGGGTTTTTGGATTCTTTTTTTGGTAGTGAGCTAGGTTATATGCTCATTTGATACAGATTCATGATTAGTGTTTCATTTTTTCAATGTAGGTATATTTATGTCTTGGGATTTTGACGAAAAACCAAGGGAGAATGTTTTTTGAGAATGGATTTTATAGGTAGGATATCTTGAGTTCTTGGACTTGTAGACTTGTTTTTCTACTATTTAAAAGGTATTAATAGTGTGGATAGACTTTCATTATTGGAATGGTGCTAGGTGACGATCTATTGTGGAATAAATTGCAGCATAAGTTTGGTGCTTAATATTGAAGATGAGTTCTAAGGGATCTTATGAAATAATGACACTGATTTTAAAAGTATCATGTTATGAATATAATTGTTATAGATATCTTTTAGGAGTGAGATTTTGGTTATTAAGGTACATAATGGTTGTACATGGTATCGTTTAATTGTAAATCAGTGAGTTCCCGTATACGAGTTGAGGATTAATCTTTTTCAAGACTTTCCATGGGAATGATTTCCCAAAATTTGTGAATAAATGAGGATTATCCCTCCATGGTAGAGTATAAATTAGAAATGGATCGGGAACTGTGATACAGTCAACCCATGGCTGGACCTGGGCATGCATTTTTGGGAGAAGTTGTGTTTGAAGTTGGTTAAAGACAAGAGAGCCAATTTGATGTGAGTGTGGAATAGAGAGAGCTATATATGCCTTGTGATATAATATTAGTGTACATATAGTTAGAAATTATCATTCTATATCTTGATATTATCTTGAGTATACTAATATAGAATTGGATTAATGTCAAGATTGTTTTTTAAAATATATTTCTTATCTTGATCAAGTAACCTATTGAGGTTGTGTTAAAGGAGTGATATAACGTAATCCATATAGAGGGAATTTCACCATTATACTTTTTATGGTGGTGAACCTTGTTTTCAATTGAAATTAATATTTTTACCTGGGTTTTGAGGTTATATTTTGTTAGTTATACAATTATATGGGTATTCCTATAGTGTGTAGTACTAGATAGGTCATAGTTAAACATCTCTCATATAAGGGATAGTTGTTGATGTTGTAAGACTAGTTTTTGGACAATCAATATGGTGTGTTTTCACAGATTATTGGGATGATATAATTGATTCTATCTTTACCACATTGGATTCATGTGGATGTGAAGTTTTATATTTGGTAGATTGTATGGACTCATGTTTTTTCAAACTACAAATTTCAGCAAAAATTTGTTTTTTTTCTTTAAAATTCTTATATTAGGTAAAACGGTAGTTTTTCCATTTTCAATTATCTCATCTTTATTCTAATTTCTCCTTTTTCTAAAAATAGGGAGTTTACCTAAGGGTATAAGTTTGGTATAATTTCATGGAATTCAAATTTTCATGTAATAATTAATAATTAAATAATTAAATAATTAAATATTAATTTATTAAAAAATGTATGTTCAGACATACATTTTAATGGACTGTTATATTGATAATATTTCTACTTCGTTGAGTCCAAAAAAATTAGTTTTACCTAGGTGGAGAACAAAATTTGGTGAGGCACCATGGCTGGGCTTAAACCCCTTTTTTCATTTTCTTTTCCATTCCTTCTTTTCTTTTTCCCATTTCCTTTCTTTTTTCCTTGGATTCTCAAGCATGAACCCATGCCTCTTTATTTGTGAAATTGAGAGAAGAAATGGGTGAGGGAGAGAGAGAAATAAGAAGAGGGTAAGGGAGGTACCATTATGGAGTTTGTGAGGATCCAGATCATTGTGAGACATCCATTGACCACACAAATGGGGGACAATTTAATGGATTCCTCCCAAAGGTGGGATGTTATTACGTTTTACCATAAACATCCAAATATGTACTATTTTCATGATTATATTCATTTTTATGTCTACTTAGGACCCCTTGTGGGTTAATATATACATTTTTTGAAGAAAATATGGATTTTCTTTTGGGATTTTATGGGTTTCCCATTTGGAAATTTAAATCACACAGCTTGTAGTTCTGGAACACAATATATGTGAACATTATAATTGGGAAATATGATATTTTAGAAGTACATGTCATGTATTAGGTATATAAAAAGTATAATAGGACTCAATCATGTAGTCGAGTACCTAGCTAAACAGCTAGTGTAGCGGCACATGGTCGTATATCGTACATGGGTTGACCCCGTGTGGGTTGAATGTTTTGTAGAGGTACACAACCTAACTATATACATGACCATGCCATGTGGGGTATACATGAAGGCACTATATATTAGTTATATATTGTTTACATGTCTTACATATAGTGTACATGATATTTTACATGCCATGTCTATTTTAAGTACAAACTTAGGTGGATATTAGGGGGTACACAATCCAAGTACTCCTCCCTTACTACCTTTTTAAGGGGATTATCTGTATCACTATGCACCGAAGTAAAAATTGGAAACAAGAGTAGTTTAGTTTGAGTATCTTTTATTATATATTTTAATGGTAAAACTATTAAGGTGATTTTTGGACTCACAGTAGTCATTTCAAAAGTTTTCCTAAATGGAGAGGTTCTTACTTTAGTAATCAAATCTAGTTGGATCCTAAGAGTGATACCTTGATATGAGATGATCGATGTTCCAACAATTATGAACAATGAGTATGTAGATTTCCCATTGAATACATATTCCTTGTGAGATATTCCATTCTAGGTGAGGATTTCGTGAGATTAATTGTTTCTTAGGATCTCATATAGGATGCCTCTTCTTACGTTCCAACCTAAATGATCTCATGTACGATTCCTCTATCATTTTACTATTACCCAGGGTCCCATGAGAGATTCCTTCACTTATGTTTTGACTTTTTGAATTTTTTATAGGATCCATAAACCTATTTTTGTTTCTTTAGGTTCCCATGTAAGATGCCCCTTCCCATATACCATTCCAAGGATCTCATTTAGGATGCCTATGATTACTCATAATCAAGGAGTATATATTAGATTCCTCCATTTACATTAATACTAAGGATCCCGAGTAGGATGAATATATTATATTATGACACAAGAGACCTAGTGGGTTCCATAAAGTTTTCCCATCTCTAAGATAGTATGTTGGGTTTGTGTAGAGATTCTAGTAGGTGTCACTTTAGAATTTATACTGAACTTGTAAGTCTTGTGATAATAGTGGCAGGTTTATAAATTCATCTACCCTCTCTGTTTTATTTATGAACTCACCTATTTATTGAATATGTAGTGATGAATACCATAGGTTCTTCTTAGATTGGGTATGATGATCCCAGTGTTATGTTACTCTCATTGGGATACTCAAACATACTTCCTTGGATCCATATTAATTTTTTTGTTGGGATTCCCAGACATATTTCATGGGATCCAACATTTGAGCTATATATGTTTGGATGTTCTTCATAACCCTATTGATTCCATTGAGGATAATTTTTCTCTCCTTTTTATAATGAGGATAATTACACTACCATTTATTTATGGTTTAACTATGATGATCAATCTATCCTCAATTCCGGCATGGAATCCCGGTTATTGATAATTGTGGATGACTATACTCTCTCAATATATAGGGATTTTTACGCTCTCTCTAATTGATTATTTGATATTAGTGGTGGACATGGCACTCCTCAACATTAGTGTGGAATATACTTAGGGACGATTATAATTTACTAAGATATGGGGATGATAATTCTCTCCCCAATTTGAGACCACATGTGGTGTGAATGGTGTCTCACTGGTGATCTCTACTTCTATAGTTCCTATAGTTTAAATACATATGGATTATCTGAGTTGCAATGTCATGAATACTACAGAAGAGTGCCCAGGGTTTAGAAATCACAATAGAGTTACATGGATTAAGTAGTATAGAATCCATCTCGATGGACATTTATAGTTTTTAACATTGATATACAACATCCTTTGAGATTGTGATTTGAGGAAAGTATGAGTGATCCTAGGGTTATGACTTATATCCCTCTATGGTGACACAACTTGTTCTGATGAATTTATGATGATATTTGAAGAAGTTATTATCGATTAGGATTATAGACCCAAATATTGACTTAATTATACATGGCTTTAGTGGTATTACATCTATCTCAATTACATTTTCACATGATGTCTAGGTGGTCAGGATTATATACCCAAGGATTAAATACTGATGAATTATTTTAATTCTTTCCCTAAATTCATGTGGATTCATATTTATGTATATATATATAGATGAATATATATATACAGACATATAAATATTGATATACATGATAGAACATTTCTCAGTCAATCAGGATTATGGACCTAGGGGTCAATTGTGGTTTCACATTATGGTTTCATTTTTCTTTCCTGTTGGGTCTTAGCTTGGCTGAGCATATTGCCTGAGCATGAAATGATGAAAGTGGATTTATAGGTGCATCCCAGGGGTGGAATACATAGATTATTTTTCTCCCCTGTATGTGCACCTCAGTGTGATTATAGACCTTATGTCTGCATTTTTTGGGTTGGTAGTGATTCCCTGATGGATAAGGCTGAGGACCAAGGTTACATGATCTAGCAGAGCTGTTATTGTTTATTCTTATGATCAAGATAGATAAACTCAATAGAGTCTTGGAGAATAGGTATGTGTTTATTCTTAAAGTAGTAATATATCCCTAAAATTTTATTTTTAGTTTCCTCTTTGTAATCTAGAATGAATAGTTCTCCCAATGGGTGATCATTGTTCTATATATGACATGGTTGTTAGGGATTTTATAACATTTCATTTATTATTGAATCATGTTCTGTTCCAGTTTATTTACTACTTCCAAACACTAATTATTTACTCCCTTGGATGGTATCTATTTATTTACACTATTTTTAATCTTATATAAGAGAATATTCTCTCCACAGAAACATCTTAGGCCCTTGATACTAGTTGGAAACTCTTGGAGTATAGAGAGATGCTCTTTAGGCCTTATGGAAAATTGGATTAGAGAAATTGTTTAGTGTATTTCCTGTCGGGAAGTTACATATGGAAAAGTCCAATATCATTAATGGGATTCAGATGGATTAATTAAATTTTATTATATGTAACAAAATCCAAGAATATCTCAAGCCCAAGATAATGATGCATTGGTGAGTGAAACACTTTCAAAACAAGAAATAAAGAAAATTTTAAATCATTTACCATACGTTAAATATTCCAATAAATTCTCATATGATGAGATTTAGTAAGATCTACAAGAGGCATCAACAATATATTCCTCATCAATGGTTTATCCATGGGCTTCTAAATCAAACATCATATGTGTGAGATCTTTAAAACATCCATAGTGTGCTATCACCTCAAGAGTTAAGGGGGTAAAAGAAGATGCACTTTGGGATAGGGTGTCTCGGTTGATCACTAAACATGAACACACATGGTTCCATCATATGAAAATGGGAATTATAAATCCCCAAGGATTATCATTAGAAATGGAAGCATTAAATCTTTCATTATAACACATGATTTTATTCATATTCCATATCATGCATCAAATGTGTGAATGTGACAAACACCAACACATTACATATCAAGTAATGACCCATTAAATGATAGTGATGATATATGATTTTTCTAAATGTTAAATATTAACATTTTAATTCCAAAATAAATATTATATCTTTTCTAAAATGTATTATAGTATGAAATTGTTACAAAGTAAGTGGAATATTATCCTAATAGTATTACCTATGATATTGTAATCATACATTATTATTTATCTATAAATATCCTTATAGTATAATTTATACCATATCATATAATAAAAAAAATTATATTTTGTGAAATCATATTTCATGCGTGATTTACCCCATCTTGTCATATGATATGAAATAATCAGCATCCATACGATGTTGTTATATTATATTATATTAATTTACTTATTATATCTCATACCGATGTGCTTTATAGAGTATTTTAACTGTAGTTAGACCATGTAATCTATGTTTTTGGTATATGGTCAACCTAGTCCAGTTTGATATGAATTGATTGGTGGTTAAATACAACGACCCCCACATTTCATGCATTGACATTTCATCACTTTTGCACAATACTTAAAACATTACACAAATAGAGGCCCACATATTGTATTAGTTTAGCTCAATTGGAATCATGGAAACCTAAAAACTACTACATAAGTGAGCTACATTTTGTCCCACTATGATATTCATGAGTAGAACCCTTCTTCGACACATCATATAAACTACATATCTTCATATCCTGGGAAAGGATACATAAAAGGGGTGAAATCAATGCTTCATATGGGTAAACAAGGAAGATATATAAGCATAATCATGAGCATAGGGGTTTGAGAACTCAATCATGATCATTAAAAGATCATATCCTTCATATTAGAGATCATAATCATGAGTCATGGAATAAATATTGATAGTTTGTAAGACATGAATCATAAGGGATGAAAGAACATAACCAATGAAAGCATAACAAAGGAATAAGATATGGAATTGTTGAATACACATAAACATAGAAAATATTAGGTCAAGTCTACCAACCAATACCTTCATAACATTTTAGGATTTGGATACAACCAGTGTACATGCTTCAAGCTTGAGTATCCTCTTATTTTTGGGATTGGGCTACAACCCATGTACGTAATTCAGTCTTGGGATAAAAACCTGTGTACCCTATTATTTTTTCGATTGAGATAAAACTCATGTACTTTTTCAGGCATGGGATAACAACCTGTGTAGCCTCTTAATTTTTGGATTGGTCTATAACCTATGTACGTACTTTGAGCTTTGGCTAACAACCTATATACACTCTTATTTTCAGTATTGGGCTACAACCTGTATACGTTTTTAGCTTATATACAATTTACCATTACCCAATTAATTAGATAGAGATAGAGTTCCCACAAATCTCATAATGAAATAATACAAACATGTATGACAAATAATAAATAATCATATATTAACAAATGAAATGAAATTGTTTCATAAACATCATATCATAACCCAGGAAATAAAATTGGAATAAAAAAAATTTAATCATATCATAGCCTATAGAAAATATACAGGTTTCATAATCTTTTCATCCTCAAATAACCCGTGAAAGGAAACAGGTTTCAGAGGATTTTATTATAGTATAACCCATTGAAGATAAATAGGTTTAGTAAGCATTTTTCCTAGTATGTACCACTAAAGAGAAATAGGTTTCACAAGCATATAACCCACATAATAAGAATAGGTTTCATAAACATATAAACCATGGTAGAGGAACGAGTTTGATAATGATATAACCCATAGAAGAGGAACAAGTTTCATAATCATATAACACATGAGAGACAAATAGATTTTGTAAACATAATTCCATAAAATCTAAACCATTTAGAGAAATAATTTGAATTGATCTTTTGGATAATCTTCTATAAATTCATGAGGGACACAAATAAATGTCATCTTGTATGGGAATAATTTTGAATGATAATTTAATAATATTCCACATGATGACCCAATGTTTTTCAACAGAAATTCACTTCTAATAGTGCGTCATAAAATCACATGTAAAGAAAACATAATTAACTACTAAGTTCTAAGTGACCTTTAAACATAGGTTTGTCACTTCTGTGTTTGGAATTTCAAAAATGTGACATACACGGTTGCAATTAGGATGTTTTTTAGAGTCCGATAAGAAAAATGTAATTTTTTGTGAATAGTAACATACCCTTATGAATAGTAACATACCCATATGAATAGTGATCTACCCTAATGAATATTAACTTTACCTATGATATTATATAAATAATATTCAAGTTTAATGTATGATATACCAATATTTTAGAATAAGTAAATGAATGTTATAAAACTGGGTTTTGATAATATATTATGATTTTAATTAAATATTAAAAAATAAAATTTAAAAAAGTAATTTTGAATAATTTATTTCATTTTTGGATTCTAAAAATTGAAAAATGGTTAGGGAGAATTTTTGTGATTTTTTTGAAATACATGATTTTTTTGATGAATAGTAAAATATGATAATTTACAATAAATGCTAAATAATGGATTCATTAAGACATTGATGATGATCTGTAGATTTAAGCCAAATTAGATCTATGTAAAATGCATCTATTACATTTTTTGGTCATGGAATCATTATTATTTCTGGTCTTTAGGGGAAATAATAAACTAAGGATTATAATATTATGAAAACCCTCCTCTCCTCCACTATAAAACCCCCTCACTCCCTCTTCTCTTCTCTACTCTCAAGCCTTGTGACTTTTCAATATTCCACCCAAATCACTCTCCAATATCCTCCCACACATCCAAAAACCCCTAGCCTATTAAAAATACCAAAACCTTTCCCCTTAAGAGGTTCTCAATAGAGGAAGTCTCAAGAGGTAAATTCCTCTTTCATATTCCTTCATTTCTTTTAAGTTATTTTCTTTTTGTTTCTTTACTCATCTCCCGTTACTGAAATACTATGATAAATATAGAAACATATATGCACTGGAATGTTTTTATTCTAATGGGATATTTCATTATCTTCCCCCCTTTCCCGAACTATTATTTGAAATAAATTAATGCACTCTTTGAGATTTTTTAATTCAGCACATTCAAGGACAAAAGTTTATCAATTTTTATTTTCATATTTAATTATGGTCATGAAACTATTTGTGTTATTTTTTAACCACATTATTATATATTTAATATATCCTATTTTTTTCTAAAATATTTTTGTAGAAATTTTATTAAGTTATAAAGAAAAACATGTACTTTGTAATCAAACCCACCGATTAACAAAAACAGTTGTCACTATGGTTTTATATAATAAATATACTTAACTCTAAATAACCAAATTAAATTTAAAACAATTTTATCTCCTGTATGTTCACTAATAGGATATAACTTCAATTATGGACAACCACTTTCATCTTACATGTTATTCCAAACATGAATATAAGAGAACCGGTCCTTAAACCCAAGTAAACAAACAAGCCCGAAAAATGAAATTGAACTTCCTAACCAATAAAAACAGTTATAAATGAACATAAAATGATTATAAAAAAACAATTAAATATATAATATATTCTGTAATTATTAATTAATAAACCAAATTTATTATTTAGATCTTTAATAACAAGTGGAGAACACAAATAGATTTATGGTAAGGAATCTTATACATTTCTCTCTTAATCAAAATTTTCCTCTATGTTATGCCTATTTATGTGTAGTACCAAATGATGGGGTATGCTTTATAACCTTCCCCATACTTACCTCATGTTTTATAAGTGATGGTAAATCCATTCTCTCCCTCATCATGCCCTCTTAGGTACACCCAACACCATGCCGATTATCCATAACGAAATCTACCAGAACCTGTTTTGTGCTTTCGGGTTTCCCTATCGTTATTTATATCAAAATGGAGTTATATTGTATGTTTATATAAATATTATAAATTCTATTTAGTTTTATAAAATTCATTTATGAATAAAAATTCATCAACCTCTTTTGGGGATATACATGTTTTTAAAATATTCCCTCCCTAGAAGTTTCTGATAAGAAAATCTATTTTAAGAGAACTTCCCAAATATTTTGTCCAATTTCAAGTGAACTCTATCCTTTGTTTTAATAAACCATTGCCTTCATAAAATAATTATTTTTATTATTAAAACCTTCCAGGTTCAATTATGGTTTTATATAAGTGATTTCCCACTTTTCTATTTTAAAATCTCTATAGTTGTTTTCTTACAAAAACACAAAAAATGTTTTAATGCTAATATTTCTAAAATATATTTCTTATATCTTTTCACTTCTATTTGGAACCACTTACCATGTAATATTCCTACTTTACCTTATAAAAATCCATTCATGTTCTAATCCCTTGCTTTTATAGACACTTTGGTGATACGCTCATTGGTTATGTTTTATGTCATGATTGTGGTACCCAATTATTTCCATCAGTATCCTTATGTTTATGTAAGATTGATTATTTATGATGATTTACATGGAAATAATATTCATGAAAATGATTATATGGGTCCTCCCAGATATCACTCCAATTCATTGGTTAAAGTTAATTCTCATGACATATGGTGTGAAATGGGATTGTCAGTTAGCATTGACCCGTACTAAAATGGGAATCAGGATTGGAAGTTAGCCTTGACCCGTACTAAAATGGGAAATGGTATTGGTCATTAGCCTTGAATCGTACTTAAGACATGTTTTATGATTCTTCCACATTTATATGATTATATGTTTTTATGATCCCATAGTTATATGATGTGATTTTATAAGTTCCATGCTTTGGATATCATTATGTTATGAATCCTAAATCATGTGCTATAGATGTATCCTTTTGTTGTTTTCCTTACTAGGATTTTCAGCTCATCCCTTGGTTCATGTGTTCCCTAGGGTACCCTATGTAGATGTAAGGTCTCAAAGGAAGTTAGAAACACTTTATGGATATTAAATAAATAATTTTTTTTCCTCGTGTTTTATGTTTTAAGTACCTACTCTTCCAAGACACTAGAATAAACGATCCTTTTCTTGTACTTTGATGTATAATTATGCCTAAAGTCATGAAATTTTATATGTAAAAGTCTTTGGATGCTATATTCAATGAGTATATTATCCTTTATACTTATAAAACTTCATTTTAAAACATAAAAACTTTTTAAAAAAATTATCGAGAAAACATGAAAACTTATAATTAAATATTTAAAAAAAATTGGAATCCCATTTTTTGAAAAAATATATAGAGATCTTAAAAACAATTTGAAAAAAATTTCCCTTGAAAATACTACGAAAACATTTAAAGAAGGATTGAAAATGTCTAAAATACATTTTTAAACTATAAAACTTTTTTGAAAGCATTTTTCATCAAAAAAAGTAAAAAATGAATTTCCATAATATTAAGAAATTTTTTCCATAAATATAATCTTTTAAACAAACAATATATGTTTCAATGAAATGATGGTCGTGACATTGGGTATGTTCGTACATGCTGAACACTCTTTTTTACATTAATTGTATAGAAAAGTGACTTGATCAAAAAATGACAATAATATTCCTTCAAAAACCATTTGTAAAAGGTAAATCATGGGTAAAAATTTCCTTTAACATCATAGGAAAATAGTAAAAAATTTAATACAATTTTAGAAATCGCAGTTTTAAAAGAACTCAAATTTATGACCTAAAGGGAAAATGCAGTTGGACTATCATAAAATAATTTTCTTAATTATATTAATTAAAAAAGAGTGTAAAAAATGGTAATTATACATTAATATATCATTTCAAACCATATTAAAAGTTAATTCATGAGTTTTATTGAGAGTAGAATCATTATATTTTAATAATTGATGCATAGTCATAAACAACATTGAAAATTGATGAGATTGTTTCAAAAAACTCTTATCACATGGTAACATTGAACCATACTACACATTTAAGAAAAATAAATAAAATTATGCTTGAAATATATTTAAAATAATGCAATTAATGATATAAAATGTAAAATGTATGTATATAATCCTAAACAAATGTAGGTATATAACACAACTTGTGTATCAAAGAAGGCAATTAGAGAGAAAACTACTTTACCTATTAGGTATCTTTTAAAGCATCAACAACCTTAAAGATAGACCATAAAATTGAGAAGTATGTTCACATAAATTTAACTATAAGAATATTTTAATACATTTATTGGAATTATACACACCACATATAAGAAATATGAGGTAAACATGGCTTGTGTCCATGGAAAATAAAAGCAAGATAAGAAAACCCTTACTGCATGAGTAACTTTTGACTTGTGATACCCATAAAAGAATAACATTAATAATGATTCATATATAATTAAATAAATTAACTTAATGGTGTAAAATTTAATATGGTATAATATACAACACAAAAAATAAGTGACTGGTGATTATGGAATGTATCTCATGGAAATAAAAAGTTAGATGAAATCACATGACCTTATGTCTTGACTCTCACTGTACTCATAAAAGCATCATGTAAAATAAATATGATTTTACAATAAATATTTTATATAACCAATTTTTAAATATAATACCAAATATTATTTGATTATTATTTTATATTACCCTCTTATTAACAATTCCATGTTAAGGTTTCGCTTCGTGTAATAACTGCTTTGTTTTTCATACATATTTTGATTCATTATTCTTGACCGTATTACTTAGATAATGATATAATTACTTATAGAATGAAAAAATATATATAAATATAATGTATATTCAGTATATATTTATTAATAATAATCTATAAAATAGATAAATATACAATGGAATACACCATTCATGGAGACGGTAGACCGTACGTACACAGTAATGTTGTTTCCATTTTGTTGTCGTATTTAAAGAATGTAAGTAAAATAAAGTAGATGTATATATGAATATAATATCATTAAATTATAATTATTATGTTACATATATCATATATGTTCACTAGAACAATCCTTAATATATTCTATGTAATGTGTGAATGAATCACATCACTTTGAGGAGACGGTAGTCCACACGTCCACAAACGATGTTAGCATATTCACAAAATATAGAAATTATAAGGGTATGTGTTATAAAATAATAAAGGAAAAATAAATATAGAATAAGTAAAATATATATCATATATAAATATAATTTCCATCATAATTTCCAACCATGAAAGTTAATAAAGGGAAAACGAACAATCATCGTTCATGAGGGGGTATTTTTCCATACACCAAAATAGTTTGTTTGTTACCCTTTAGATAGAAGTCTGTGTAAGTGTAGGTAGAAAGATTATCATAAAAAAATCTCAGTATACTGAGGATACTTTTTTTATTTTATAATCATATAATATGTTTCGTTGAGGTGGTGGAGAATAAAATTAAAACTAACAACCTTGAGGAAAGATGCTACCTCTTCTTTGGGTAACACTTTTTTGTTTTCACCAAAAAGATACATTGGATGGAATTATATAAAAGGGTATGCTTCTAGGATGAGGAGAAGTATTTTTAAGATCTATTTGGTCAGATATTTTTCCATTAAAAGTGGCTTGATAGGTGTGAAAATGTGAGTGGGGAGGTGGTCTTTTTATAGTTGGGGGAGGACTGACACTCTTTTAAATTTTAGAAAAGAGAATTACACCCACGTTCTGAACATTGAAATTTGATCTAATAATGCTAAAAATTCATGAAAAGGAAATATAGTTTCTATATATATAAAATAAATGTATTTTGGAAAAGCTTATAGGTCAATATTTCATTAAGTTTAAGGTTTAGTCTCTTGTTATGCTTAATTTCACTTTAATCATTGTAATTAATTTGAATTACTTTCACTATTATTTTTGGTAACAAATATAGTATACCTTGTTATAAATTATAAATTATCAGGATTAATAATATTTAATCCATTTTTCCAAATTAAAATAATAAAATTCTCAGAAATTAATTTAAATTTAATCCAGTAGATGGGATGATAATGTAGGTTTGTAAAGTAAAAATGCTCAAGAGCTTAATATGTTTTTATATTAAATTTCTATGTGAAATTAGTTTCAATGACCTAAAACGAATTAAAAAATAATTAATTGATATATTTTTAATTTAAAAACAATTTATAATATAATTTAAACTATAAATAAAATAGATGAAAAACCAATTTTGAATTAAAATTTAGTATTTTTTACTATTCGTTAAAAAATGTAACTTCACAAAAAATTACCAAAAATTCACCCTAACATAATTTTTATGATTATATTTTGAATAATATTTTAATTTTTACATATATAATATATACAAAGTTCCAAAAATTTGATTTTAAATTGGTTTACCATCAAAAGGTGGTAACAATGCCTTTATAAAAATATTAATTTTATGTGAAATATTGGATTTGTTCATATATTTTTCTTAAAAAATATATTGGATGAATATAAAAGATATTTGATTGAATATATAATATATAATATATTTATATGTTACATTAATATCCCTCAATAATTACAATTAATTTAATTAATTATTATAAAACAGCTTTGTGAGCATAGAAATAATAATATTTACCTCTATATTCAATTGGTTTTAATATTCATTTATAATTAGTTTGTAACAAATGAATTTGTAATATATTTTTGTAAATAATATAATTTTATAAGTGAGTTAATAATCTTTATAACAACTAATTTAATGGCTAGGTGATGTATTACTATTTTAAATATTAGTATTTTAATAATATATTATTGTGTGGTAGAACACAAGCTTCCATGTCAAGAAATCCTTTGAGGAAAGTCATTTTTGCATGTAATACAAGCTAATACTGGTGCTCTATGTAGCATAATATTGCTTTGGTGTATCTTTTAAATAAATTATGAATTATTGTTTAAAAATAACTATTTCTAGTTTTTCGTGAAATGGTAAATATCAAAAAATTTAATTTAATTTAGAAAAAAAATTCACAAAATCATATTGTGTTACATCTAAATTGACATATGTTATGACCTATATGATTTTTATTGTCCAACACAAACTTTTAATATAATTTAGCCCTATAATTTTCTAAAGGATCATAAATATTAACTCATGTTTCCACACTCTTATTAAACTTTTCTTGTGTTATTACCAAAGCCTCATGTCACAGTTCATGATTAATGATCCCTATTTTAATGGGTATTAATTACTTATGTTTTATTATTGATTATGTTCTCTTACCCACATATTCATCTTATTCACACTCATAATCTTTGATTGTTATCAGTTATGTTTACGCTTTTAGAGTATTTGATCTCACACTTTCTTATGATTCCACTCCCCAGGCAATAAAAGAATATTATTTATTATTTATGTGACTAGAAGGGAATATTATATGGATAATTTTGTGGGATATTTTTGAAAATAATTTAATGATCCAAATATGATATTTCAACATTTAATGAAGAAAATTTATCAAATGATGAGTTTGTTTTAGTGGGTGAAATTTCTATTTGATATGGGGTTTTTCATGTTTGGATATTTCAAAAATCCTATAAAACATTAACCATAATATCTATTAGGTTTGTAAGCGATGAAATATTTTCTATGAATAATGTTGTTATAGATAGAAATTTTTGGTCTATTATAAGAATGGATTATTTTCTAGAGGATACTAGTAGATTTCATTTATTAATTTATAAATTCATATTAAGGATAAAAGTTAGAAAGCCATGTCGGGCCCCCCTTTATGGTTGACTGAATCAAGATTGAGTTTTTACTCAGTGAGATTCACTAAAAGAATTTTAGGGTTAATGTAAAAGGACTTTTGGATGGGTTTTCATAAGGTATTATATATAGTGTTATTCAACAAGTTTTTGATGCTATCTTTTTAAAAGTTTTTTTTACAATATCCAAAAATTAGTTGTTGATATTATTTATTGAGTCACTTAATATGAAATAATATAATGTGAAGTGAAATGAGGTCTATGAGGATTTTGTGTAAGTGTGAAACTAAAGGTGATATTCCCTTAATTATTATTCAGATGATGCACACTTGGCTATATAATTTTGTATGATTTGGGTATGTAATATAGAATGAAGTAGATATTACTTGTCCCAACCTTTCCCAATCATATAATTAAAATTGGGGTATATCATATGATAGTGTTGTGAGTTGAATCATATGGTAAAATTCCATCGAACACTCTAGGATTGATTATCTGTCAAATGATAGTCATTTTCACTTAGATAATTTCTTATAATATGGATATCATTTAATGCTTTATAAGATGAAATATATAAGAGAATAAAATGTATTGTTTAAATTTTAAATGAATGAAATTATGAAAGTTTTACTCTGGTATTGTTTTAATAAACGTGTTAAGGCATGAGGTCTCAGTAGTATTTTGATGCCAATATATGGTGGTTTACACTATAGTCATGGTTGAAATATTGAGTTTCAATCCTTATACCAATTAGATAACAAATATTTATTATTATTTATACACATCATGTTTTTTAATATTATTATAATTGAGGCATCACTTAAATATTGATATATGTATAGTGAGTGTTTGGGTAAAACATCTCACTGATATGAGAATAGAATATTTTAAAAAAAAATTAGTCGTTGGTTTCCTGTCACATAATACATTATGTCACGAACAAGACTGGGATTCCATCCAAAATGATACTTGACTCGGTCGACAACCAACTAGCTTCTCAATCTAAGCCTCTCTAGTGGAAAAACCATCATTTAATCTCTACAACTACATGAGTGTGCAAACCTGTATAATCAGGGATAGAAACCAGCCATCACTTTATCATCTAAAAGACATCTAAGAACCCTTGGTGGTAGTAATACTATGTAATAAAGAGGCCAACACATTTGTGGCTCATCTTAACTTATCACCACACATGCCTACCCTAAACCTGGACACCAATATATGATAACCCATGAAGATAAATCCCTCCTATAGAGGTTCCCCATATATATACATATACATTTCACATTATATAAAGTGAAAATAGGGCCTCCACGCCGTATAATCATTCAGACCATTTCATAAAACACCTTAGGTTACCTACCAGGAACACAAATTTTCCACAACACATTATATTAAAATTTTTTACCCAAACATTACTTTATATTTTGAAGTTCCAAACAGGACCTTAGGTTCTAAACAGACACCCAAACACTTTACCACTACCAAACAAGCCTTCACCTTTTTTAAAATATGCTAAAACATGTTTCAAGTCTAAACATGACATCCTTTAGAAGAATATTTGAAACCATGTATTCCAAAACACATGAACCAATAATATACCTTTTGAAAGGAAGTGAGACCATTTTAAGAAAAAGGGAAGGAAGAAGAAATAAGAAACGTTTATGGAAAAGAATTCAAAGTACCAACTTATTTTGAATGCATATCCATGTGTTCACCTAGTGAACCCTTGGATTTTCTAATATCTAAGGAAAAAATTTAAATGTATAAGGAGACAATTCAAAACCATTTTTATGAAATCATTGTTTATTTCAAACCAATCTCACAACATACCTTATTTAGAGAACAAAAAACCCCCTTTAAAAACCAAAATATCCTTTCTAATACATTTTAATTCAATAATCAATCTATATCCTTACCAAATTATTCACACCAACCCAAACCCACAAAAAAACAATAAAATAAAACCATAATTAAGGCTAAACATTTCTTAAGGATGCCCAATTTCACTTTAAGAGAATAATGTCATTTCAACAAACACCCTAAGTGGAATAATCATAGACATTTCAAAAAAATCTCTTTGAAACCCAATTTTTAGTGACTTCTACAAACATGAAATAACCATTTACAAATATTCATTATTATTATATAGAGGTGAATGAAATTTATAAATTAATTGAAAGCACTCAAGTGTCCATGGATTGTGCCATAAAGGAAAAAGTCATAAACACCTACCTCAACCAAATATGGATGGAACAAAGAATCGACGAGAGGGAGGAAAAGTCTCCATAGACCAACAAATCACCCTAAAACCAAAGAAAAATGAACAAAACATAAACCTTAGACATTATGCTTCAAATAAGGGATGAGGACCCCAGAAAAAACAAGAAAAAGAGGGGGGAAGAGAGAATGAAGAAGAAAGCAACCTAAAAACCATAAAAATCACCTTAGATCTGAAGAAGAAAAACCATGGAGGAGAGGAGATCGAAGGGAGATGGGTATTGGGACCCCTTTGGTGTGACAAAATGATAAGGAGGGGAGGGGGCTCAGAGAGGATAAAATAGGGGGATAGAGAAAAGTGGGTTTGATTTTTTTAATGGTATGGTGCATCCACATAGTTTTCAAAACTGGGTGGTAACCATGAAGGTACCTATGTTGGTGTTGGTAGAAGCCTCACACTTACCTAGTATTGACCACACATCCATGTAGTGGATATGCGGTAGGTTATCCCTAAAAAGTCTGCTACCTCGTGGTTTACTCCCACTACCACATGATCTCAACTAACCATCTGGTAACCATGCATCACTTGAAAAAACTACCTAGAAACTCTAGAAACCAAACATTTTGATTGGGACATAATCCTAAACCACAACCAAAACACCCAAGGTAAATAAAAGGATAAAATAAATGAGTATCTAGGTTTGGGTTTAAAAATTATCTCCACCACAGAATCTTTCTTCCCCTAGAATTTCTCTTGGTTGGTAGTTAACAAAAACTCGTGTCTGTGCCCATAAAAAACTAAGGAAAACCGTTAGTCCCAAGATGAACTTACTATCCATAGGTCACACCCAACTGATTCATGAAGAAACCTAATCCCATGATTGAGGGGAGAATACAAGAGGGTTTTCTCCAACATAATTTTTCCACCAACACAAAAAACATAAAAATCTGAACACACCACCATATGGATGGGCTATCATGGGAACTCCCATCTCGAACTTACCCAACATCATCTGAGTAACCAAATAAGGGTGTTAACACAATCGAGAAATAAGTAACTCTTAATCCTGAACTAAATAAACTCCCTTCTAATGAGAAAAACTAATCCACCATAAGGGGTCAAGTTGAAATCCTACTATTGAATAACCAAGCATACCGAGATGTTAGAAAAGGGGAAATTCTTACAAGGACCAAAAACCTACCACACAAGGGAAAACAACATTACCACTATAAATTAAAATTATCCACACTAGCTGACTCCCCCAATAAAAGAGAGAACCTATGAGATTATTCAGACTAACCTAAATAGCGGGATAAAATTACTACTCCTCCTCTTCACAAAAACAAAAAATTTCCCCAAATGAGAACTGTGGGAACCAAAACCAAAACTGAAAACCAAATGAATGTATTAATCCATAGGCCAAACATCCCTCAAGGTAAATGAATGATTCAAAAAGCCAAATTGAAATGGTTAAAACTTCTTAGATAACAAAAGAAAGAATTCATCACAACCTTATGACAAAATGTTATTCTTACAATTATAGGAAAATGAGAACTAAGAAAAATTTAATATTTTCATCCCAACATATAATATATGAACTTGAAAAAGGTTTCACACAACCTTGTAAACTAATTAATGTTCATGAAATTTACCCCAAGAGCTACACCTAAGGATTTGATGGATGAAGTATCTTTGACCTCATAGCCAAGCACAAGCATCCCCTGATCATAGCCTCTTTTTTGAGCAATGCTTCCAACATGACTTCTTCTGATGCCCCGAATGGACATAAAAATGATCATAACATTGGAGGTACAAGACAAGATGAATTTGAATCCTCAAACCCACCACATCGGTGGAACACCCGGAAAAGTTCTAATAAACTAGATTCTAGAACCCACAAAGAGGACTTCTTAGTGATATGTTCATTCGGCTTGTACATTTTTACACATAGGGAACCCTTATGAACAATGAGAAGTGGAAAATATACAACCACCACTAACTAAACACTGGGAACTATATATTTAAATTGGTCAATAGAATTTTACTGATCGATGGCCTTACTAAACATCCCCCAACTCCTCCACCTTCTTTAACTTCACTTCACCAGGTATAACCCTCGGACGAAGGTGTCCTTGTAAATTTCCCATGTCACACAAAATTCCAATGATGATGATACATCCAACCTCAACTGATCCAAAACTAGACCCTCAAGTGAAACTGAAATAGCATGAACTTTTAACCACCTCAGGAGTTCCCAAAAACCGAAAGACAGTCTCTGTTTCCTTCAAACCACTCCACTACCACTAACAATCCGCAAACGAATCAAAGGAAAAGTGACACCCACAAAAATAAGACCTAGGATTTACTCATTAGAAACCTTAAATACCTATCTCGGAGACATTTTCTAAGAAAAATAATAATAAAAAGATAACCATACCCGACAATGAGTGAAAAAAATAAAAAATATTTCCCCGAGCCAAGGAAACTGGACCGAAATACACACAAATGTAAACAAAAAAAATCCTAATTTTTCAAAATTTCAACATTTCATTTAATTAATAAAAACAACTTTTTCCCATGGCCATTTTCCAAGTACAAAATCCACTTTTCATTAGTCAGAAAACCATGTCATCAAGGAAAAACCAATATCCAAACCCTCTCTTTTTCAAAAACTCAACCATGGTATCCCATGAATCATCAGATGTGTGTCTATCCATTTACATTCACATATTTCATGAGCAAGTTACCCAAAAAATATCCATATATAGCCACACACATGTGATCCTATCTATAGAATACCAAGGGTCATATCTTTCCACTCCTCATCAAAACCCAAACATTCACCAGATTTCCACTCTGAACATTTTCCATTAAATATCATTTTACCAATACAAACCATTTGAAAGAAATAATTTACACTTAAAAACCACTTTTATTTTCAAAATCACACTTAAACCAACCATAACCAAAAGAAACACAATTTAAAATGACCCACTTGAATTAGGAACTAGCTGTTATGCTCAAACCGACAACATGGTAATGAGCCAGGCCCCAAGTATGTGTTAGAAATTTAGAGGAACATAAACTATGTACCCGAAATCCACATGGGTCACAAATCCATTGTAAACTATGATGTAACACAAGAATGATTAAATTTTCATCCTTGAGTACAAAACAAGAATAGAAGACTCAAATCTCATACTACCCCTGGTAACTTAAAGACCATTCTGAGAAATAGTTCAGAATGTTGTTCCCTCACATACCGGATGTGTCCCAATAGTCCTAATCTCTATCTAACAGATACCCAAAATAGCAAGAACCTCCCTATAATACTATTTTGTCATGAACAATTCTGGGATACCATCTAACTTGATAGCCAACCCTATTCGCAACATGGATGGAAGTGAGTTTCTAATCCCCATAGACTGAAAACTACTCCCAAGAATTAAAAAATACAAGTGGGAAAGATTTAACCCCAATAATCGACACCAAATAAATAAATAAACAAATAAAAATGTGCATGCAGAAAATAACCAATAACTGAAGTTAAATAAATATACAAGATGATCTAGATACATATATAAGAAAATAATTAAACCAAACTGAAACTAAAACTAGACAACACTAACAAGATCTCTACATGACCTCTGGGTCACATCTAACCACAAGAGCAAACCATATCCACCAACGAGAACCTGATTCAAGATACCTAAACAAAATTTGAACCTACACAATATCCTGGGTCTACCGACATCGAAAGGTACAAGTAGGGTGTGAGCTAGAAAGAACATTAGGAACCACCATAGAATACCAATGTTTTTTCCCAAAAATTCTATTTTTACTAGTTTGAAATAATGTTATAAATTTTTTTTCCATATACTTTTTCATTAAAAATTTTCCCACTTTAAAATACAACAGATTCCAAATATCACTTTCAGAATAAGTTTCCATTTTATAATAAAAATCCCTAACAAGTAATAATGAGGTTGTTCTAAAAAGAAACAGATAATCAATGAAGGCTATAAACTAGTATAACCAAAAGTAAAAATGCAATAAAAATAATTTCCATGGGATATCATAAACATCCCTTAATGTACCCTATACATACTCAGTTTTGAGAAACCTGTCGAAATATGGTTATACCCAATGTTAATAAACAACTGATTGCTCTATCCTAGCCTCACTATGGTAAAACCCCTTATGGAATGTCTAAAACACCAACAGGGTACCAATCCATCTAATTGGGACTAGTAAAAAATAGTCACTCGACAATCTAAAATATTATCAGGCACCCATGGTAGTAGAAATACTATTTAATAATGAGGCAAAAAAACACATGACTCATCATACCTGCCGTCCCCTCATTTGCCTACCACAAACACAAACACTAATATACGATAACCCATGAAGGAAATACCTCTTATAGAGGTTATCCATATAAGTACATATACATTTCACATTACACAATGGTATTATTGTGCCACCATACCACATAAACATTTAAACCATTTCATAAAACACCTTAGGTTTCAAACCACATACACATCTTTTCCAAACCATATTCTTTTACAAAAATTAAAATGAACATCACTTTGGTTTTGAAGTTCCAAATGAACCCTTAGGTTCCAAAAAATACCCAAACACATCAAAACTACATAACATGCCATCACCATTTTTAAAACACACTAAAACACAGTTTGAGGAAAAAATATGGACTTTATAAAATCAAAAAGACGTATTTGGGTTACACTTAATTGAGAAATCCAAAAATATAATATATTAAATTAATTTAGTTTATAAAATAGATAATTTTTTTGGGTGTAATTTTGTGTTAGTGGGAATCACAGATATTTTTATTGAATAATTTAAAAGTGTAAGAAGAAATAGAGAGTTTTTAGGATATAAATAGGTTCCCAATGGTATCGCGGGGGGGGGGGGGGGGGGTACAAACACTTTAATCTGTACTATTCACTACCCGATGAACTTATATTGTATAGATGAAATGAGATAGAAATATGTTTTCTTAAATGTATGTAAAATGATTCATTTCATCGAAATATCAAAATCCCTAAACATTCTTGGAATCTTATTCTTGATCATTTCAACCATAAAGCACAACCTTAGGAGATGAAAACCTCCTCCTATCATCACAAATAAACGTATTTAAATCTTTTTTAGATCCCTTATTGTTAATTTTAGAATCTCATACTGTACAAGATATTAGTGGGACCTCTCTATAATCTACCTTCTATTTTGTTTCTTAAAGGAAACCAAATTCACTAATCTAATTTTCCAAGATTGTCCTTGTAAAATCACTTACTTCTCTTTGAATATATACTAAGTAGTGACCAAAGGAGTTAATCCAGTGTAAAGTGAAGTTATTTATTTTGTATTAATATTTTTATATGTTCTACTAAATTAGATGAAATTTAATATCTGAGATTTTTTTACCATGGTGGTTTAATTATTTCTCTGGTGAAATGTTTTCTTTTGTTTGACCTTAAATAAAAGTTCTACACTAGTTTCTTATAGGTGACACCTTATTTCTTCCATATATTTAATTTTTTGGTGTTGAATTGACATGGGGATGAATAAATTGAATTAAAAAGATGATTTTTTCAGTAATAAATAAATAAATATTTTTTAATTTTTTTTATGAATGAGGAATTTTATTTGATTAATTTGATCATTGTTATTTATTATAGCACACCTTAAATATTTTATTGGTTTTTATTGAATTTATTTTTAATATCTACCAAGGTTTTATCTATTATTCATCTTGTTAGGTGTGATTTTCTAGAATATGTTAATGAATTATGACAAAAGTTATCATACTCAGCTTGGTTTCTGTATAATACCTATCATTTGAGAAAATGTAAACATATTTTAATGGGTATATCACCTTCATAATTTTCCTAAAAAGTTACTCATTAGAAAAAAAAATATGTAAGTAAAAATGGGATTTTATTTCAGTGCCTCAACATGTTTGACCCCTTTCCCAAATCCTTGAAGGAATGAGATATAATCTTTTCACAAAATGTTGTAATAGATTTTGTTACCCATGGGACTCATTTAACAATATAGATTAGTTTATTCCATTCTTCTAATTTTTTGAGGTAGGACCAGAGCTGGAAAAATCAGTTTGGATCATCCCAATGTTGGGTGTTAGTTATATAACTGATATCCATATTTAAACTTTTTGATGGTTTTTTATTTATCTACCCACTTCATATTACTGATATAAGAATTTGATTATATGGAAACTAGATAGGGGAATTATAGTGAATGCCTATTTAGAATGATATACTCACAACCTATGTGTTTCATTTTGGGATGTAAGTATATTATTTTAATAGAGATATAGGAAAGGGAAATGCACTTGTGCATGAGAGTTTATAGTTATTAGAGTGAGGTTTAAATATAGATCCTTTTAGAGATTTTGATTTCTCATAAAGGGGTGGATGATGTTATTTGTCCATGGTTCTTCATTAAAGGATATTCCATTCATGAAACTTCCTATTTTTTTTTACTTAGTGACAATTTGGTTTGTGTAACACTTGTGTATATCCTTTATTATAGGTTATATATTTATATGGTTTTTAATATTGTTTATTTAGGATAATGTGTATAATTATATGGATGATTATAACGTTTCAATCATTTAAAGAATACTCAAGGCTCATAGGTATCCCTAAAAATATGTACCTATATGGTGTACATGTTATATGATTAATTTTTGTTTGACATTTTCAAACACCTTATTTTATTTCCATGTGGACATAGTGTATTTGTATCTTGATTAGTATAAGGTTAAATCTATTATAAATATGATTTTTCTTATCCCTTGGTTATTATAAAAACCTATAGATATTAGGATGTGTCCTTGTCGTGTTGTTGATGACCCAATATAATACTGTTTGGGTGTTAATGTCAAGATAATTATAGAATGGAATCAAATATCATTGACGATCATAGTAGTGAAGAGATAATATTTTTTGGACTAAGAAGATAGGTTTTGATGTGATAAATCTTTTCCTACTATGTTATTAGTGTTTCAAAATGTTTAGTATAGAAGATTTAACCCAGATAAAAATATAGACACTTTACTAGAACTAGGGATGTTAGATTCAAGGAAACAACATATAATTTTAGAAGAAGTGACATGGTAGGTGATTTAGAAACATCACCCATTTTTTAAAGAATTGGGTAGTCTTGTAAGGGATATGATTTATGATTATGAAGTAAAAAAGTAAGAAGATATGATCCAGTTTTCTTGAAGGATTTTTTTTGGTTTAACTTTGAAACAAACACAAGAGTATGCTAGATATTCTAAAGGGTAAATTTTATTATTTAGAGGAATTTTATTATTTCCTATAGATGATTCCATATCAATGACATAAATTAAATCAAATATTTCAGTATATTAAATTCCTACAAACTTTTATTTTTAGATTTTTAGTGAATTGGGGAAAAACATTAACTAACAAAACCCTTGTATTTCCCAATTGATGTAAATTGGTTCTATTATTTAAGAAACTACCTATTTAATTACTTTTATTAAATATCTCCCTAAATTTATAAACACAATATATTCTTTTATAAAGTCATGTGTAATACATTTCTTCATAAACTAGGTAAATTTAAAGATTTGAAAGTGGTAATCTCAATTTATCAGTAAGGTTAAAGTCAAGTGATAACAATTAATGATTATAAGTGAGTAAGATGAACATAAGGGTATAATCAGGATACACAAAAAAAGTTATACCCAAAAAATAGTAGATCATAAATCATATTATTAAGAATGAAATAACATAAATATACACCATGAAGAAATCACATATCATATAGAATCAGTGTACTTGAAAATTGTGGACAAACCATAAGAACAGATAAAAATAACCTTCATGAGTCACACATTTACCCCCATCCATGCTGGAAAGCTTAATTATAACAACATATGGAAAATCTTCATGAATCAAACACTTACACCCACTATTTTGAATATCTAATTTTTTTCCATTTACACATATCTCAGGAGATATAAACTTTTAACCAATACATTGGAGGGAGATATAGGATCCCACCCATCACCATTCATACATACTTGGTGACACGTGAAATCAGTCAATCATCATATTACAAATAACACCAATAAATAAAAATGGTTTCATATACTTTTCAAATGGAGTCACATAAGTAAAAAACTCACAATTACATTAATAATTGAAGAACTTTATACCTAAGGAAAATTAATTGGTATCCACTGATATTAAGTAACTTTTTGAATATATAAACTTAAATTAAAATGATGAGCTATATGGTATTTATAATTTATAGATACAATTTAGATTATTTATTGAATAATTTCCATAATAAATTTATTTATGAAATCTAGGTGACCACCCATCAATCAAAGAAATGAAAAATACATTTTTTATAAAAGAAACTCTATAAAAGAAATATTAAAAAAAATAAATTTCAATGTAAGAAAAAGGTAGTAATGGATTTCCATGTGATTAATTCCCCAAAAAAATATAATAAAATTTAGAGGTAAATTTATGAAAATTAATTTACAAATAAATAAATCCCTTATGTGATAAAGAAGAATGTAGAAGAAAATAATATAAGTTTTTTGAAAATGTTTCTAATATTGTCACGAAAATGTTACAGTTTAGTTTTGAATGATTTTTTTTTGAAAATGTGATTTTAAAACTTTTGGAAACATTAAAGATTAAAAATAATACTAAATAATCTAGTTTTAAAAAATACATAAATTTTTTTTCTAGAAAAGGTTTAGTGGATGATAAATCAATTCATCACAGATGAAAAACCATTTTCATACATTAAAATGCTTCCAAAGAAACCTGTGTTATAATAATGGAAAAAACAATACTTTAAAAATATTAAAATGGAAATTTTTTGGAAACAATAGAAAACATAAAATTAGGTGAGTGAATATAAAGGAAAACATTTGATAGAATAGAATTTTCAGAAAAGGATAAGAAACCATCATTTGAGAGGATGGGTAGTGATGTAATTTTTAGGGAGAACTTTTACCATGTTAAAAGATTTTAATTAAAAGGTAACTTTATATTATAGATTAAGATAATATGCAATGAAATAATATATTAGGGTGTAAGAGACAAATCTTGGTAGAATTAAATTCAAGAATCATTTTCACTCAATGAAGGCAGTTGAGTTAACAAAAACCATTATAAATTTGGTATTATATAAATTTAAATAAATTTCAATAAATATCATGATATGATTCTAAAAAAAACCCATAATTACATGGATATGGTAAATTGATCTCATTAGGTAGAAATAAAACCTTATTAAAGATATGAGGGTGCACAATAATAGTTATGTCTCAAAAAATTAGATTTAAGACAAAGAACCCTTACCTTTTTTCTCTATTAAGTTGAATGTCCTCAAAATATTATAGAACAAAAATAAATATCTTCATATTATATTTTTTAACATTAATCATTTACATAACCATTTATATTGATCATTTATATCCATTAATTATTAATACATGAGTATGTTATAGAATTTTTTTACCATCAGGTGTTAATAAGTTTAATTGTCTCGTAAATACTTTATGATGTACATTTTGGGGACTATTATTTCTTACCAAGTTGATCATTACATTAACATTTAAAGTAATACAAAAAACATATTATAATTATTTAATAATTGTAATCTCTTTATATAAGTGTTTTAGTAGTGTTACGTGAGAATGAAGTCAGTATTGTCTTATTTCGGTAATTTTAGAGATGAAGGGTAATATTTTTAAAAATTGTTAATTACTAAATATAAACATACTAGAACTGTAAAATAATAATTATTTTCTTATTAAATTATAATAATACTATGATTTAATTTCCCATAGTCATCCATGAAAGAATTTTATATCATTTTTTATGAATGTGGTTAGACCAACCCAAACAAAAACATGTCATATCATGTTGTGTAAGTAGGGTTATTAGTGTGTGCAATATCATTATAACATAATAATAAAAATATTATTTAGAATTTTTTTTATAATATGATTCATAGTTTTAGTAATTTATAATTTATTCCAACTAAAATGAGAGACAAAAACCATAATTCATGGAGGCATTAGTTTTCACAATGCATGATCAATATTTTTACATCATAAAAAATAGAGGGAATGATAATATATTATAATTCTTTCCTTAATAATAATAATTATATTACATATTTCGTATTTATTTTTCAATAAAATCCTTAAAAAACTGAAAAAAGGTGGTGGTTAAAAAGGGTAGTGGTCACTTCATGGAGGTTGTCATCTTCACAAATCACGAATAGAGTTTTTTTCAAATTAGTTGAGAATGATTAAATAGTGGATGTTCCATTAATATTTTAACAATTCAGTATACTAATTAATCTGAGATAATTATATTACTATGTTTATGATATCTTTGGAATATAAATATTTATATGAAAAGGTTAATGATTATGTAATATTCTTTTTGGGACCTTGAACATTCTTTTGAATGTATCCTTAGAAATAAAGCGCTTAAGTTAACTTCTAAACACCAAGGTATTTAGGAAGTGAAAGGGAATTATAGGGGATAAAATATAGTACAAGTTTAAATTATATATTGAATAGAGTGTGGATATTTTAAAGAATGAAAGGGATCCCATTTTATAAGTGAACAAATGGGATACACATTGAACAATAATTATTTTTCAATAATTGAACGACACAATTCCAAGGTCCACGTTTCCAAATGTTATAAATAATTGAGTTTGGGGTTACATAAGGTCAATAAGATATATACCACTCAGTTTATAATATATTTTATGCTTGTTTAAATGAACTTATTCATAGATTTGTTACTTTTACCATTTTTAGTTTATATTGTGGTAATGATTTTTCACCCCAGTAATTTGGTATTTAATAAACATCTAACACAACCCATCCTAAATTTTCTTATTTTTTTATTATTAATTTATTCCCTAATGTTTCCAATAAAATTTATATATTTCTTAAAATTAACCTTTAAAATTTATAGAAAAATTATTTTTTGTAGAAAAGTGACTTCTTTTTCATTAAGTGTTTTTAACCATAAATTGTATAGATTAACCATTAAATGTGTGTGAATATATTTATTTATGTATTTAAAATCTTATTATAGTTATTATTTAACATATATTAATTTAATTTATTATTTAATAATTTCACAATTTTAATAAAACAATCCTTTAAAAATAACAGTTGCACTAGTATTGGGGTGATTAACTTTAATCATAGTAAAGTCATTTCAATGATTAAAAAATGAAATCAACATTATGAAATAATATTTATATTATGGCCTCAAATATGAATTCCATTTTTTAAATTTTTATAAGTGATAAAATCTATTTTTCAATGTAATCACAAATAAATTGGTTTTTGTGTGTCATATTACATCAGTTTCCAAAATGTTATACAAGGGTTTTAAGAATTATGTTTTTTCTTAAATGATCTATAATAATTATTAAATATATATCTTATATATAATTTTTTCATAAAAACTTAAGTCATTTTTACATTAATATAATGTCATAAAAAATGGCACTTTTTAGTAAAATAATCATTTTCACTATTCAACTAAAAGAAATTATGTTATAAAAACACGAAAATCTCACCCTAAGCTAATATTGAAAATATTGAATTTAAAATTAGTTTAATCTCATAAAATTAATATTAAAAAATTTATAATTTTATCTTTTAAATAAGAAATATAAAAAATAACTATTTTTATAGAAAAATAAACTTTATTTTTTATTTGAAATTCATAATGAAAAATGTGTAAAATAAATGTGACAATTAACTTATTGCATTAATAAATATTTTATAATATCTTCATAATTTATAGTAACATATCCCCTCAAGATATATTTATAGGATCTAAGAATAATTAAATTTATGGTGGTGGTCATAGGTTCTCATTCTGCTAGTATGGATCATGTGACAATTTTCCTGAGTTTGTTTCTCTATGGAAAATTATTTTTATCCTATATTATTAATCTAGTTTATCGTGGGTATAGTCTACAAAAAAACCCTAATGAAGATACCACATTAAAAATCATAGATAAATGAACATCATATGTGGGGATACTGATACCCGATGCCATTTTATTCCACCTTCTTCATAATTTCTTTAATATCGTTTCTTCATTTTATACATACAAATTAAATGAATAAATTATAAAAATAGAATTTTATTTTAACAAATCATGGATTTAGTTTAATTTGGTGTTTCATGTTGAAAAATATATTAACATTTTATTTTTTTATGGAAAATAAAATTTGAAAAATTGTGTTCTTACATTCCACCCCCCTTAAATAGTTAATGGCATCCATAAGATAGACACGACTCTAAATTTATTAATTAATGTGGTTTCAACCTCACTATCATTGGTATGAATAGTTAAATCATATTTTACTTACTAATAGTATTTTAAGTAATGTTTAGATTCACTTTAATAATTTTTTACAAATACATTAATATTGTGGGAGTAATTTTTAGAGGTATTTTATAGTTAGCCATGTATTAATAGACAGTGATGGGTTTATTTTTAGATATAGTTTTCTAATCTTAGAAATTATCATGACCTCTATGTCATTATATCCAATCCATGACTAATGTATCAGAAAATTTTATTCAAGTACGTATAATATTATTTTATAGAAATCACATTTCTATAAACATATATTATAGAAGAGTTATATAATTTTGATAAAATAATCAAACAATTGAATTTTTTTATTAATAATTAAATATATAGTTGTTGGGGTGGTGATTTTATGTTTTTAATAAACATTATTATAATAGAGGATAATTTTTAACATAATATGAATAAACAAATCCCATTTATTTTAGTGGGTGATGAGTTTTCCTCATTCTATATCATTTTTGAACTCACTTATATAGCTGATATAGAGATTCCCTTATCTTGGAAAATGATAAAGATTATTATCCTTGTTAACCCTTGGATTATATAATTGACTTGGATAATTTCAATGTTACCCACATTAAAAATATTAAACTATCAATATAACCAAAGTATGGAATCTTTCTTTTTTCATAGTGTTCGCTGAACACTTCATTTTTCCTTGAAAATTTGTTTCTCATTGCTCTCCCTTTCCACATAGAAAACATCATCCAATTCCTTTATGAAATTCTACTTGGCATCTGTTCCTACAATTTTTACATAAAACTTATTTAATCTTTTTTCCTTTATCATATTCATCACATGAACTTCCAGGAGACTTCATCCTTCTCTTCTTTGATATGGTTTTATACTCAACTATGTTCACTTTGTTAATAGTGATTCGTGATAGGTATTTCGACATAATCACAATGTTTCTTACTTCATTTATTATCCTGTTAGGTATACCATTGAATCATCCTCCTAATTGTTTATGGAATCCATTTTTAATTTTATTTCCTTATGGATTCATCTATTACTAAAACCCAATAGAGTCAATTATTTGTGATGGACACTATAAAGAAATTATTGTATGATAATTAAAATTTTGACCAAAAAAATATCTTACTATTAAAATTTTTTACTTTAGATATCAATTTAACCTAAATCACTTTCAGTTAAATCTAGATTTCTTTACATTGGGTTATGTTATATTTCTTAACTTAATTACTTAATATAATAAATAATTTATAATGGGTTACAATGGGAAAATGATTAACCAAAAAATATACCCTATGAGTTTTTAGCCATGTGTGTAGTCTTAGGACCAATCATTATGTACTAGAGTAAAGATTATGTTGATACTCAACTGAAAATTTTAAGGATTAGTACCCCAAAAAGAATTTGTGGAACAGTCAAATACATATGACATTATTCATAAAAGGATGTAATTTATTCGAGAACAACAGAATATCTACTTTATAAAAACAATTAAATGATATCCTATACATATACTTTTCCAATAGACTTATTACATGCGGTTTTCAATAATGTTATCTTATCTCAATCCCTAAAATATTTAATTTTACATCAAAAAAACAAAAGTACTATTTGTACCTTTGAAATTATGATCAATCATAACTTTTGAACCATTAAATTATCTAAAATATACATCATAACATCTAATGTTATCTAGAACCTATCATGATACAAACTATGATTCTCCAAGAATGGGACTATCTCAATTAAATAACATAAAGAAATTATATTATTATAACATAATCCCATGATCCTTTATGTTTAGAGTTTTTAGATTTATGAAAATAAAAAGATCAAAACCCATGAACTTTTAAACTACTGGACATTTCCCACTATTTATAAAATTAATTAACCCATGAAAATTCTTCAATATCTCTAAAAAAAATTATCCATTCAATCTATTATTATAGATATATCATGTTTCATACATTTCATCATACCATGTGGAAATAGTAACATAAGAAAGGGGTGACCTCTAACACCCTTAAGTGTAAAAATAAGATATAAAAATCAAAGATCAGAAGTGAGAAAAATATGATCATATAAGAATAATCAGGATACATAATAATGTTATACCTAAAAAATAATAAATAATAAATCATAAAAACATTTATGGATTAATATAAGGATATATTATAAAAATAGGAAATTTCATAGATACAAGGAATATTTAAGAGTTCTCGCACCACCATAAGCACCGGGAAACATCACCTTCAAAAGTACCACACCGACACCCATGATTATTAGAAAACTTAATATTACCCATTTATATATCACGATCAGAATTCACACAGACACACCCATGCTTGTGAGAAAATAAATTCTTACTATATATACACATAATATGTGAGAAAATTTTTTATAGAATGGATTGGAGGGGGATATAAGATACCACCCATCATCATGAATACATATGAGTGTAACATGATATCAACCATTCAACATATCATAAAGAATCCATTGAATTACAATGGGGTTCAAATATTTTTCAAATGGAATGAGGTATGGAAAAAATTCATTATTATCTAAATAATTATAACATGACATACCAATGGAAAAAATAGTTATCCAGTGATATTTAGTATATTTTTTAGTAAATACCCTTTAATTGAGATGATGAGTTACTCTAGAATTTACATTATACAAATAAAAGGTAAACTATTTTTTCAATAGTTTCCCTAATCAATTGACACATGGGATCTTGGTTAAGACCTTTTAATAAAATGATGGAAATATTTATTTCTCACAGAGGAGTATCCATGGAATAATAAAATATTCATTAATTATGAAAGATAAATAGTGTAATGGATTTCCAAATTTTTAATCCCACAAAATAGTATAATGTAATTTAGAGGGAAATATAAGAAATATTTTTTACAATTAAATTATATACATTTCGGGATAAATAAGAAAACAGAATTGAACTATAACATATTTTTTATTTTTTTTAACAAATTTATAAAATAATATGTTAAAAGTCACTCTCAATTTTTTTTTTGAAAATGTGTCTTGATTTTTTTAAATTTTTCTTTTAAAATAATCCTCAATAAAATATTCTTAAAAAATATATAAAATTTATTTTAAGATAATTTGGATTATAATATAAATTAAATGATTAAGGAAGGAAATACATTTTCTTATTTAAGAATTAATTTATTTAAAATAATAGTGTAAAAAGAGAAATAAAATCATTTTTATAATAAAAAATGGAAAGATGAAGGTTACACGATATTGCATATAATTATATTTGTAAATATAAATGATAAATTAATGGGAAATTTAAAAATTAACAATGAGAATAAAAAATCATTCGGGAGGATGTGAATTTTTCTCAATAATGATATAATTTTAGAGAAATAAATCTTATTAATGGTTAATGTTTTTAATTAAAAGGATACATTAAAATAAATAAGAAGATAATATATCATGAAGTAAGATATTAGGTTGGAAGAAACCAATATTTTGTTTAAAAAGTGCACATAAAAACATTTTAATATATTGATGAGAGCTTAGTTAAAAAAACCTTACAAATTTGGTATTTTTTGAATTTGAATCCATTTAAATAAATAACATGATATGGATCTTAAAACCTAATTAATCACATGAATATGAAAAATAACTTTTTTATTTAGTAATAAAAATTATTAAATATTCCATGGTGCACTATAAGAACTATGTCTCGAGAAATTAAATTTGAGATAAAGTAACCTTACCCCATTTCTCTCCTTTGTAGATTGTCATTAAACCTACAATACGATAAAAATACCTAAAGTAGTATTATTGTTTACAATATTATTCATATAAATTAACTTTTACCATCTTGTGTTAATAAGTTCAATTGATTCATGCATGCTTTGTGATATTGATCTTATTGCCTTTTTTCTGATACCATGTTAATCATTAATATATCATTTAACTTATAAGAATAGAATACCAATATTTATTTATATATATAATTTCTTATTTTTATAGTGTTTTAGTTATATTGCGTGAGAGTGGAATCAATGTGAAATAATTTTGTTCATTTTAGTGATCAATGATTTATTTTAATAATTAGATAAATAATTAAAATATCCATTAAGATACCATAATAAGTAATTATTTTATTATGAAATAATAATTATACTAGTATTTATCTTCACATATTCATCCATGATATAATTTTATATCATCAATAATGTAGTTGGTTAGACCAACCCAAATAAGAATATGTTATATCTCGATGTGTGACTAGGGTTGACAAAGTGTGTAATATCACTATAATAGAAGAATAATTATATTACTTATATGTTTTTAACCTTTTTAATCAAATTATATGGGTTTTTGGTAGATAATGAAATTGAATATGAAAAATGAATGATTTTACTTCATGGAGGCTCTAGTTTTCACAAAAAATAGTTAAAGATTTCCTTTCCCAATGAATAAAAGAGAATAAATTTGGATTATAATTTGTTTCTAAATAATATAAATTATATTATATATTTCATATTTACTCTTTAATTCCATATTTAAATCTTATTAATAGAGGCAGTGGTGAAAATTAGAAGAAGCCACGTCGTGTACTCAATAGTTTGTAGAAACAACCGAATTATGTTCTTTTGTTTTTTAAAGTGTTTGAGAAAGAATAGAAACTTATTGATACAATAATATACTAAAATTAAATATAATAATGATAATGAGGCCATTATATTACTATGTTTGGGATCGTTTTGGATGAGACATATTAAAAAGAAATGTCTAATTATTAAGTAATTCCCACATTTGACCTTGAAATTTGTCTTGAAAGGCTCTATAGAAACGATGTGATTAGGATAAATTATAGTGAACATTGTATTTTTGATGTTAAAGGTAATTATATAAGTTTAATTATTTTATTATTTCATGAAAATATTTAAGTTAAATTTAATTATTAAATTTATGGATGTGATTCCCTTTTATAAATGAATAAAAAGGAACTTTTCTGAAGGCCAATTATTTTTCAATAATGGAATGACTCTATTCATGGGTTAGTGGATCTAAAAGTTAGAAATAATGTATTTTGGGTTTATATAAGGTTAATAATACCTCTAAAAATCATTTTAAAACATGTTTTTATCAATATTAAATTCAGTTATTCTTTGACTATAAACATTTACCTATTTTTGTTTCTAACATGGTAACTAGTTTTGACATAAGTAATTTATGAATTTTTAAAATTATAAAATAAAAATTCCTTTAAAATTTTTATATGATGAATATTTATTTCAAATATATTTTTTCCAATTCAATTTCTGAATATTACCAAATTATCTTTTCTATTAATGTAGATAATGTATAGGAAAATATTTTTCTACAAAATTGAATTATTGGTCATTATGTTTTCCTATAAATATTTAGTTTTGAAAAATAATTAAATGTGTGTTAATATATTTATATATGTGTTTTAAAAAATATTATTTACATTACATAGGATAGGTTAATTTAATTTATTTGAAAAATTTTACAAAACATTCATAAAATAAACCTTAAGAAATAATAGTTTCACCATTGGCCTGAAAGTTAACTTTAATCTTTCTAATATAAATTTTTTTTATAAAAAAAAATTAATTTCCCAACTAATATTGAAATTTTTATTTTAAATATGAAATCATTTTTTTATATTGAATTTATAAATGTATTAATTCTAATTATTAATGTAAGCGCATAAAAATAGTTTTTTTGTGTGAAATATTACTTGAGTTTTGAAAAAGTTTTCCCAGGGTTTTATAAATTCCCCATAGAATTTTAAAAGATTTATATTAGTTAATAAATATAAATATTTTAATGAAAAAATATTTTAGAAGCACTTAATTCTGTTTTCTTTTAAGATAACATCAAAATTGTGACTTTTTTTAGAAAATTAATATTTTAACTATTCACCAAAAGATAAGTTATTTTTGAACAAATATCAAGAAATTACCTGTAGCTAAAATAAATATTCTTTATTTTGAAATTAATTTCATTTCATAAAATTGAATTTTTAAAATTTAAATGTTTTTCTTTTAAATATGAAATATAAGTAATTTTTGGAAAATATTCATTCTTTATTTCATTGAATATAAAAATATATAATGTATTAAATTCATGTAGTAATTAATTAATTTAATTAATTATTATATCATTTCATTATCCTGATTTATTATTACATATCCTCGCAAGATATTTATGTAATATCTTAATATAAGGTAAGCTCTGGTGGGAGTCAAAGGTGGTGATTCCACTAGCATGGATCTCATGGTATTTCATTGAGCTTGTATTTATATTTCATATGATTCCTCTCATATGATAATTTTTTGAGTTCATGTTGGGAATGGTATAGAGAAAAATTTATTTAATTAAACTCCTCACCAAGCTTCTATAATTGAATAATAAATTAACATAGTATTTATTTATGGATAATATATAGTAAAATTTTGGGTTGTTATAGCCGTGTAAGATAAACTGTCACAATTCTATGGATATCGGATATTGAGGGGGTGGACTAGCATGGATATTGATAGTTTCTATGATAAAGGCGAGGTAAATATGTGAATATTAGACGGTGTTAAGGCTGATTTTTTTTTTGTATTCTATGTATGATCTCTTGTAAATAAGTAGGTGCTCATAAATTATTTATTATAGAAAATTTAGAATAAGGGGGCTTTAGTTCCCTTTAAATGTAACATCCCTAGATTATAGGAAATATATTAATTCAAATTATTTTAAATTAATTTATATAATGAGTTAAAATAAATTCAAAGTTTATATTTTTTTATACAAAACACCATGTTTATCTTTCAATGTATGTAACATCCAGTTTCTTCTATAACTTTTTTTACATGCATGACCGAGTCTTACCGGACAACAATATACAATTAATATTATTGTTTAACATAATAGTTATCAAATAGACTTTGGAATAACAATAAGGAATAGTATTAATTGAGTTTTTAAAATATGGTTTAAAAATTTATATATAATGAATTATTTGGTTATAAATTACTTTTTAATGAAAATAAAGTCCAATTGAAGATAAATATTTTTTTTTTACAAAAAACTATTTTTATTCTCACTTAGGAATTTTATCTTAATAAATTAAATTAATCACTATTTGTGATAAATATTAATTAAATTTATATTTTATATATTCAACCAAATGTTTTTAAATTCATCCATTAACTTTTATAGGCATAAAAAAAGAACAAATCCAATTTTAAGCATGAAAATTGTATTTTTTTAAAAGGCATTTTTCTTTCTTTTCAGTGAAATAATTGTTTTAAAATAGTTTTTTTTCTAAAATATTATAAATATTGTTTGAAAAAAATATACTTATTTTTTAAAATTATATTGTAAATATTATATTTGGGTTAATATTTGCTATTATTTTATGAACTTTGATTTTTTTGGATAGTGAAAAATACTGAATTATAATTGAAAGCTAATTTTTCATCTAAATAATTTATAATGTTAAATTATATTTTTAATTTATTTTAATGTAAAAATAATTCACATATGCATATATTAATCCAATTTTTGTTATTAGAATCAATTCCATGATGAATTTTGTTATAAAAAAATTGTGAACTTTTGAACTGTGTCAATTTGAGAAACCATATTCTCATTGTGTTTACAGGATTAGTTTTAAATTTAAAATTTTAACTTGTGTGGATTTAATTTATAAAATATATTCTTTACTTGGAATTATAAATTTTTTTAATTTATATTAATTTTAACATAGTTCTTGACAAAAAATATTAGATAAATTAATTAAAAATAATTATACCGATTAAGGTAAAAATGAGTTTAGCCATATAATTTTTTTAAAGAACTAGGTTAATTATTTTAGGACCATGATGTAAGGGAGACCTCCCAATAGTGTTTACTTTTTTGTATTTACAAGAATGTCACTCCTCCTCCACTATATGAATGCCCTCAATATCCTCACTTATTCTCACATATCACACCTTTGTAATCCACCAAAACTTGCCCAAATCACCTCCCAAATCCTATAATCTCATACTATAAGCTTAAATTTCGGTATAAATCAAACCAAGGAATGAATTCGGTTTAAACCAAAAGTAGTTACACAAAGAAGAGGTAACACTGAACAACGTATATTTTTGTTTAATATCCTTTGACACCCCTTATACTATTGTTATACGATGATTATATAATAAAATTAGTATGATCAATAAAATGATATGTTTTTATGTTAAGTTTAGTACCTAAAAACACATTCACATCCATCAAATGGGTTACAAAATCATCGCCCATGTGTATGGTGGACTACTGCCACATGAAACTATGCCAATCATTTTTTATTTTCCACCTATCATGGTTTTATTTATGATGTATATAATGTTTTTATAAAATATTAGCAATACTTAAAACATAATATTTCATTATTATTCAACATATCATATAAATTTTTTTTATATTTCATACCGTAGGGGAAACGATAATGTCTCTCATGTGTATGATGGACTCCCACCACGTAAAATGATGTGATATGTTTTTCACTAACATGTTTCATAGAAGATAATAAGTTTAAATATAATGTATATATATATGATATAAATGACATATTTATGAAATAATTATCTTTCTTTACATATAATATATATATTTATTCTTACATTTTCACATAATGAAAAAGTGATAATGTTGTTTGTGAACGTGTGGACTACCACCTCCTTGAATTGATTTAACTTTTATTTTTTCATCACCGCATGAATAAAATGATATATATAAGTATGAATAATTAAATAACATGTAATTTATTATATAATTATCATTTTTTAAATATTAATTTATATTACATTTTTTTCATAATGAACATTAGAAAATAGTAATGTTACTAAGGCATACATATGACCTATCATCTCCATGATTGTAATGTTGGTTGATTTTTCCAAAACCATCTTATATAATTAATTTTTTAAGAATAATTGATGTATAAATATGAGTATCATGTTATCTTTATAATTTTGGATATTTTTATATAATGACCTCATTGACAATGGTTGACTTACCAAAGTCATTTTGGACACATAAACTAAATATGGTCACGACACATGAATCAATTTATGTTGATACCATAAAAAATGACTCAATAATTTTAATCGTATGAATATAAATTATATTATAAGGTTTATATAAAATCAATTTGGCATTTTATATCACGAATTTCTATATTCTAATGATATTTGATGTTTTTTTAATATTATTATTTCAAGAGTTTTATGATGCACGTGTTTCTCAAGTGATAAATGACTTTTCTTTTAGAAAAAATCATTTTTAGAGTTCCCTCAAACACATTACCTTTCATGTACAGGTTTTTTAAATAATTTTATTAATTTTTTTATGGAAATAAAATATTTAAAAATTATATTTCTTATCTATTTTTGCATTATCTTAAAAGGATTTTAAGAAGAATATTTTTACATTTTTTACATTGAATTTTTTGATAATAACAAAAGGAATGTTCTATTATTAACATACATGATGACAATGAATTTTTAACCACTATATCCATTATTTTATTTTTGAATTCCTATTTAATATTTCTTGTTTTCTTATATGAAAAACCTATTTATCTTTTTGGGTATTTTGGAATTGAAAATGGGTTTTCAATGAAAATGGTGTTTTGGTATTGGAAATGAGTTCTTACAAGAAAAGGATATTTTTATTCTATTTTTTCATATGGTATTAAAAGAGTTTTTATAGGGTTTTATGATTAATGTAATTAATTCCTAAAATGATAATTGAGAATTATATAAAATAGGTGAGCCCGATACAACATATAAGTAGGGATAAGCTCCATTATAACTCATAGGTAAGCCTGATATAGCTTATACAGAGTGTTGATCCCTATTATTGCTTAGGAAAAATGGATGAGATGATATGGCTTATACAAAGTTTTGATCCACATTATATCTCATGGTTGAGACTGATACAGATTATACAAAGGGTGGTACCCATTATAGAACTTCAATTTCTAGTGTTTTGATAACCTTGTAAGTATTCTATTTGGTTATTTCAATTAAAAGGGGTTTGAAAGGGTTTTGTAAATATGATACTCTATGTTACCTAAGGGAGTTTTAATTACTTGTTATAGGTTTTGATGATTTTCTTTGAGAAATATGTGTGTTTGTATTTTATTTGGAAAATATTTAATTTTATATTCATAATGATTGGTGAGAATATTATTAAATGTTTTAAGAGTTTTCTTATGTTCCTTGGAATAACAGTTTTACTTATTTTTTTATCCCTAAATGAGGTCTTATTCTCATCCCACATTTTTAATTGATTTTATCGGTTCTAAATGAAGGGTAATGGAAACAAATAAGTCATGTTAAAATTCATTGAGATTTTCCAAGAAATAAAATCATATTTTATTTTAATAGTTTTATATTATGAAAAAATAGATACAAATTAGAATTTTCCAATTTGTATATTGTGGTTTTTAATGAATTAGTTATGGAATAATTCACTATAAATATAATCCTAAAATGTTTCTCAAATATAAGAGAATGAAATCTTAACCTAAAACTCATGTTTTTTAAGGTTTAAGGATGCGGCCTTATAGTTTGTATCAGATGTTTGTTTAGATAAATTTATAGGTTATGATAGTTTTAATGACACACCATTAGTATATTTTACCATATAGTCATGTTGAAATGAGAAATGATTTTATGATTTTCATGTTTCTTCATCTAAAATATATCTTTTAATAATAGTTTTACAAAGAGTAAACAAGGAATGCATAGTGGGATAGAACCAATAGGAAAATATATTTCCCAATCCACATACTTATATTGTTGCAATTAGAATAGAATATTTTTTATAGGTAAGGCTCAGTTGACAAAAACTATAAGTGATGGTTTTATATTACATATAGAGAAACATAATCTACCATGAAGTAAAATTTCAATAGTGGATCATTTTTTGAGGAAAAATCCCCCATCATTTAATGCATCATCTAAAATAGTTGTAGCTGGACGATGGATCAATTCATTAGAGAAGATATTTGAAGTTATGAGATGATTAGAATGTTAAATGGAAACTATTTCTATCTATCATTTTTAAGGTGAAGCTGATCGATGGTGGTCTTTGGTTATGAAAAGTAAAGTGAAATATGATATTGATGCTTTAGAATGTGACATGGTTAAAAATATTTTCCTTGATAAATAATTCCTGATTTTTTTTGTCTTTGGATGGAGAAAAAATACCTAGAATTATGGAAAAAGATAAATATTCAATAACTCCATGAAGAAAACTTCACATGATTGGCCCGGTATTTGATCAAATTTATTTGAGACATTGATATTAAAATTAACTTATTTTAAAAATAATTAAAACAATATTTATGATGGTCATTGGGAAAATAAGAATTTAACATTTATGAGAAAAATATTCATTGTTCCGAGAAAGTGCATATGGAGTTTTCTAAAACTTATGTGTCTTTAGATGACAAGAGTAAGAAACTATAATGGTGGAGGGCAATAGAGAAAAAAACTACTAATAATTTTAGAGGTATACCGAAAACCTGCTATATGTATGGTAAAACAAAATTTTGGAAATTTTTTTAGGATATTTTAAGTTTTATCGGTGTGGTGAGTTTAGTTAAATGGTTTATGATTGCAAGTAAAAGAGTCCAAAAAAATAAAAGTGTGAGTTAAAAAACATCCAGTAAAAAACGAGATTCATTAATTTTAATTATTTGGGAAATTAGTCTTACATGTGTCTAAAGTTACTTTCTCAGAGGGGAAATCATCATGATCAGATGAAAAAATGGGTGGCTAAATAATTTTCTAATTCTACTTTGGATATTGTTCCATACACTAAATTGAATATAGTTATAAGAAGCTCTATATTTTTTGATGTTTCATCATAATCCAAATGTATTAGGCACCCCTATTTTAATGTTTTAAATAATGGAAATAACTTAGGAGAAATTTATTGAGTTTTATATATGTTATAGTTATATGTTTAAAAGTTATTTTAGGAAGAATATTGTTACTTTTTTGGAAATTAGTTTAATGTGTCCGGTGACCATTAAGGTTATATATTTATTGAATAATTTATTTATGACTTTTGGTGTTAATATTGAGATTTATAGATTATTATATAATCTAATTACATGGTTGTTTGATAATTTTTGGAATTATCTTACTATATCCTAACCATTTTGGTTTTGCTTAATATCTAAATATTGTAGTAATATCATATTATCCTTTAAAAGATTATGCGATCCATTAGAATCTGATTCTAGTTTGAAAGGTGTGAAATCTTTATCTTAAACAAACATAATTTGGAGAAAAATATGATACTTTGATGTAAATTGAATAAATTGTGGAATTAATCTCATCAAGTAAGTATATCCTCTTATTATCTTAGTCTAGATGGTAAGGGGATTCATTAAACCTTGGAAAATGATCTTGAAAAAAATGTTATCCTAGTACCTTCATTTTTGATGAACCAATGATGTTTGCAATCGACACATGTTTATAATATTGAGGCCCTTAACTTTCCATTCATCATTCACCATATTGTTATCAAGTACCTAAATTAATCTCTATAATTATTTAAGCTTTTCCTCCATGTCAAAATATTCATTTCCTACCAATTTTTCCTACATAAAAATATAAAATGTGTTATTAAAGATCAACTTTATACATCATTTTATTTATTATGAAGAGGTTGTTTTATTAACCCTTTTTATAATTTGGTTTTCTAAGAAGAATTGCCAAAATGCTAAACCTATGATAACCAAGACTAGTTTCAAGGTTGAAATTCATTTTGTAGGGGTACGATATAAGATCCCAATATTTTATGAAATATATACTTTCAAATCAATTTAAATTATTTTACATATTGATCTATACAAAATTAATTATTTATATTTCATTATACACAACACTAATTTTATATTTCATTGCACCTAACATTTAGTTTCTTTTATAAATTTTTTTTACACACAAGAGTGAGTTTTCCTAGACAACAATATTCTATTAATATTATTATATAACAAAATAGTTTTTTTCCTATCCAATGGAATGGAAAAAATTAGTACAATTAATGGAATTTTAAAAATATGGTTTACAAATGTATATATATATTGTATTAGTTGGTTACCAATTAATTATAAATAAAAATAAGAACCAATTTAATATAAAAGAAATGTTTTTATAGAAAATTATTTTTATTCACACAAGAGAATTTTATCTTAAAAGAATAAATTAATAACTATTAGTGGGAGATATTAATTAAACTTCTATATTATATATTCAAAACAATGTTTAAAATTTATTCCAATAAGTTTTGTAGGAATAAAATAAGAACCAATCCAATTTTGAGTATGAAATACTATATTTTTTCAGAAGATAGTTTTTCCACCTTTTATTTGAATATTTGTTTTAAAAATAAATTTTGACAATTTTATAAATATAATTTGAATAAAAAATTAGTTTTTAAAACTGGAATGTGAAAATTATCTTTAGGTAAATGTTTGGTATTTTTTAGATGTTTTATTTTTTTATTAATAGTAAAAATACTAAATTTTAACTAAAAATTAACTTTTCATCTAAATGATTTATATTGTTAAATTATATTATGAAAAGGATTTATAGTTAAAATAGTAAAATTATACATATATTAATTTAATTTATGTCATCAGAATCAATTCCATGTTGAAATATGATATAAAAACATTATGAAATTTTGAACCTTTTCACTTTGAATACCCACTTTCCCATTGTGTTTTTGAGATTAGTTTTAATTAAAATTCTAAAAATTATGTAGTTTAAATTTTAAAAATATATTATGTATTTGGAATCATAATAATTTATAATTTTCAAGTAATTTTAACTTAGTTTTGGAAGAAAAATATTGATGAAAGTAGTTAAAATTAATTATAACGATTAAGGTAAAAGCATGATTACTTAGTAGATAAAATTTGTTCTTAAGGATCCAAATAACCTAGAAAATTGTAAAAAACAAAATTTATTTCCATTTTTCTACCATATAACCTCTTTTATAAAATTATATTCATTATTTTAGGAACATGATGTAAGGGAGACCTCCCAATAGTATTTTTTTGTTATTTACAAGAATTTCACTCCTCCTCTACTATATAAAGCACTCGATATCCCCACTTATCGACACCACTCAATACTTTTGGATCATCCAAAACCTGAAAAATTAACATCCCAAATTCAATAATCTCTAAATTTAATTTTAAATTTTGGATGAAATAAATCCACGTAAGGCCTTTCATTTAATCCAAAATTAGTTACCTGAAGAAGAGGTAACACCAATCAACGTGTGTTTATTGTTTTTTCTTAGACAGCACCATAAATTATTATTATACCATGTTGTTATAGTATATTTAATATCCAAAATACATTGACATGTTTTTATGTTAAGTTTATGACCTAAAAAAATTCATATTTCTATCAAATGGGTTATAAAATCATCATTTGTGTTTTCGATGGACTATTGCCTCATGAAACGAAGTCACACATTTTTTCTTTGCCACCTCTCATGGCTGGGTATTGTGATGTATATATTATTTATATATATTATTTATGAAATTTATAACACAATAATTCTTATGTTTTCATTATATTATATACACCCATTGGAAATTTCATAATGTAGGGTATATGATAAAATCACCTGTGTATACAACAGACTACTACATCGCGAAGTGATGCGATGAATTTTTTAATAACATGTCACATGGAAGGTAATAAGGGTAAATATAATAAATATTTATGGTAAACATGAAATATTTATCATATTATTTGAATAATTATCTTTTTTTAATAATAATATATAATTTTCTTCTTACCTTTTCACACATTGAAAAAGTGATAACGTCGTTCATGGACGTGTGGTCTACTGCTTCTTTAAAGATATTTCATTCATATTTTTAATCACCACATTAAAATAAATATTTATATATGTATAAATAATTAATAAATTTTTTATTTATGACATAATTATAATTATGGAATGATAAACATTACTTACCTTTTTCCATAATGATCATTGAAATATGGGAACTTTACTTAAGCATACATACAGTCTACCATCTCCATGATTGTAATGTTGGTTCATTTTTTATAACCGTATTCCATGATCTGTTTTAAAATAACAATAGATTCATAAATATGACGATTATTAATTGATATTAATTATATATATTTTTAAATACTAATCCCTTTGATCAATTTCGGCCCATTGAATTCATTTTTGACACCTAAATTGAATATGGTCAAAACACCTAACATAAATTTAATTGATTAAGTTGTTGAATATAAATTTTTAATAAGTGATATAAAGTAATAATAAACATTAAAATGTTTTTAAAATAAACTAAACAATGAAAATAAGTTTATTATTCTGTAAGATAGAACACACATGATGAATCAGAATCCAGGTACATGACTTCGTCTCAATTACCTTTAATTGAGGTATTTTTTGTTATTATACACATATTTTTTTAAAGGATGTATATAAATCCCTTTTGACATGTTATATCATGAATTTACCTATTATCCTCATATTTAATTTTTTAATGTTATTGATTATTTATTTTTATGATTCAAGTGTTTCTATAGAGATTAGGGACATTTCTTTTAAAAAGAATCATCTTTTAGAGTTCTCCTTCCAACTCACTCCCTTCCATGTCTGTGTTTTTAAAATGATTTTAATAAATTTTTATATATGAACATAAAATATTTATAATTTTTCATATATATTTTGTAAATTTCGTTTTAAGGGTTTTTAAAGGAATAATTTTATGTGTTTTATAGGAAACACATTGAAAAATGAGAAAAGAAATGTTCTTTTCTTAACATACATGATGATAATAAAATTTCCACCACTGTGAAAATTATTATTTTTGGTTCCTTTGAAATAATTAATCATTCCTTGAATTTAAAATTTTATTTATCTTTTTGGTTATTTTGGTATTGAAAATGGGCTTTCAAAGAAAATGGTGTTTTGGTAATGAAAATATTTTCTTAAAAGAAAAGAGTATTTTTATCTAAAAGTGTTTTTAAGATAGGTTTAAAATAGTTTTTCAAAGGGTTTTATGATATTTTTTTTTACAAAATGGTACTTGAGAATTATATTGAAATAATGGGCCCAATATAGCTTATATGAAGGATTGAGACCCATTATTTCTCCTAGGTGAGGCCAATATAGCATATATGAAGGGTCGAGCTGCATTTTTGTTCATTAGAAATTAGTGAGCCCGATATAGCTTATTCGAAGGGTTGTCCCCCATTGTAGCTCATGGGTTAGCCTAATATACTTATAAGAAGGGTTATACCCATTATTAATCTCTAATGCATTGGTTATTTGTAATTGTAGAAGTTAGTCATATGATTATTCAAATTAAAAATTTCTAAGAAGGGGTTTATGAATATGAAGCCCTAAGTTAGCTAGAGAAGTTTTAATTTTTTTTTATGATTTTGAATTATTTTTTTCATGAAAAATGTTGGTGTTTTCCTGTGAATTTTTTAAATTTCATATTTTCAATGAAATTTTTAAAAAATGAAAATGTCATATGAGTTTCAATGTGTTCCCTGGATTGATGTCTTTATTTTTATTTTTGTATCCCTTACTATGTTTTTTTTCTCATTCCATATTTTTAATTGGTTTTTCATAAAATTAAGAGGGGTAAGGGAAAGTAAGAATTAAATTTGAAATTTTTGGATATTTTCTATAAAATTAAATCATGCCTTTTTTTAAAATATTACATAATGTGAAAAATGTATACTAATAAGAAGTGTCCATTATTTATTTTACGGCTTTTATGTATGACTTATTTCTTATTCTCTATTTATATAAATCTAAAAAGTTTAAAAAAATATTATTGAATGAATTACTGACATAATGATAAATGCAATGTAATATTTATGAAGGGGGTATTATATTAGAGGACTACTTGATAGAAGCAGTTATGACCAAAACAATTTTCTAAAGTATTTATGCTATGGAAGGATGAGCCAAGAAAAATTTTAGGATTCTTGAGGTGGTGAATTTAGATGTTAATTATTCAAAAGGATTTAAAAATAGAAATTTTTGTATAAGAACTATATATTAGGGAGGTAAAATAAAAAATGAAGAGTCTTATAAGGATTATCAATTTAAAATGTGTGGGATATCATTATAGGAGAATGTTTGGTAGATGTTTTTCCTGGATAAAAATATAATATATTATTTTGTTTATAGATAGGATATTCTATAGAAAGATATATTATAATCTAGATTTTGGGATGGGTTCTCTGTAAGACAGGGCCCCTTATAACTAGGTTATTCAATATCTGTGTTTCTCCTCTTATTGTATAAAGTTCTAATTTTATCTTATAGAACAGGGTTACATTTCAAAACTTGTTTTTAATAATATTCCACTCGTGTGAGTATTTTATTTATTTTCATTTAAATTTGGTAAGTCTTTTCTATAATGGGGTAAATTAAATATGGTTTCTAGGGTTATTGAATAATTAGTTCCAATATGTCAACTTCATAGTGACATTTTATTCCCACTATTCTAGAACTTATTCACCTTTAGACGTCTTCAATTTCATCATTTGGATATATTATTATAGGTAGAAATTGGTACTAGAGTTTTCTATCAAATTTCATTACATCTAACCTTGGTTATGTGTTTTCAAAGATTAGTGTAGAGTGAAATTCTAAATCTGGCCCTACAGAAGACTTCTTAAGTTAGTTTCGATATTAAGGTATTTTAGATTCAGTGGGAGTTCACTATTAATGGGTAATGAAACTATAAATTTCATGTTCATGGTTAATAAAAATCAATTAGATGTTTGGTCAAGGTCAATTGGGATGTTAAACCTTAATTCATTAAATGGATAAATTTTTGGAAGATGTTTTTTTTGAGAAAGTGGAAAGCATGAACTGAAGGATTCATCTATTATGTATTTGACTTCAAAGCTTGGAATATTATACAAGGATAATGATTAAAGGTTATTTTTATTTAATTTATTCTATATTTTTCATCATGGATGAAAGTGGAATTTATAAGAGAAGTTATGCACCTTTCAGATGGTTATTTCTGAAGCCTTAATTCTAAATGTTTCATTTGAAAAAGAATTTTCATAAGTTGTGATGTTTTTGTTGAGTGACACCCATCTATTTTAGTTCTGGGATAACGAATATATGGATTTTCAATCTATTTTTGAGATAATGGATTCACTGAAATTTTTATCTGGATGTTTCTTGGATGGTGAACACATTCCTAATCAGTTTTATATAGAGACCAAGAAAGTTTGACGTTTTCTATATAAATCAAGGAACATTTCTTTATTGAGTGTCCAGGGAAAGTGATATACATTGAGGTTTTGAGAGTTGTTGATTTTGGAAGAAAAAAATATTTTGGTGTTCTATACGTTATATTTGTGGATTATATATGGAAATTCACATGGGGGGTTCAATAGTAATTTTATTTTGAGATGAAAAAATTATATCTACCCTTGTTTTTTTAAAGATTAGGATATTATAGGAAGTGTCTCAAAATTAGTGGGAGATATGGCATGGGTTTCCCTATTACTTGGGTTAGAAGAAGTTGAAAATCACAACTAGAAAATGGGATTTTTCTATGGATTAAAACCATGTAAATAGGGCCCAAAACCACAGTCTTAGGCTACAACCATGGTTTTCCCAACCATGGGTGCTATCACCATGATAGTAGGGTCTGACCTATATCCATGGTTTTAACTATGGAAATGGGTAGACTATTTTCATAGTTCTGAAAACTATGGAAATAGGTGTCTCTATTTTCAACCATGGAAGATGAACTATGGACTAGGTTTTAACTATGGCTATAGCCCTAGAAAACTATGGAACTAGACTAAAAATAATGTTTTCCTAGCCATATTTGTTCCCAACACCTTCCCTTCATGTTTCATCACCCTAACCATTACACCACCAAAGATTTTATGCATACACACACACACACAAACATGAACACACACACCCACATATATATATAATATGTTATATATATTATTAAAAACCACGGAAATATCCTGAAAATTGTGGAAATAGTTCTTCCAGGGAATTTTTTATCCTGCGCAAGGGTGGAAGACCTATAGCCACAGTTTTCAAAACCAAGGATATTGCCCTTCGAAAAAAGGTCTATAGCCATAGTTTTCAAAAATGTGTCTATAAGTGTGGGCTATAGCCCCAATTTTGAAAACCGTGGCTCAACCCAAGGAAAAAAACATATATCAATTATTTTAAAACCATGGATATAGGTCAAATAATCGTATCCATAGCGACCTTTAGCCATGGTTTTAAAACCATGGATATAGGTTTGTGGATGTAGCCTATTTTTCTAGTAGTGAATCCTAGATGTGGGGTGTTAGAGCTTGGATATGTGGATTAAAAAAATATATTGATTGTATCCCTATAATAAGGGGAAAATTATCTTTACTTTCTAATGATAGATTCTCTAACAACTAAAATTTGATATATTCATTCCCACCGAATGATGCTATAACTTTTACCCCTTTAACGATGATAAATGGATGGTGTTGGTGTATTTCTTCACAATCACGAAATATGAAGTATTTTTTGTTATATTTATTAGAGGAAGAGTCTTTGTGGGAATAATAGCATTCCTGAAATAGTATTGATTAGTTTGTAAAGAGTTTTGAAGAAGGAAAGTTCTGAAAGACTTTTATATATGGAAGTCATAAGGTTGAGAAGTCAATACCCAAAATACGAATGAAAGGTTCCAAAAATGAGATTATATTTTCTCTATAAAGGGTAAGTTTTTTAGAGTTATTTTATATAAAGAAATAATGGTCCTAAAAAATACTTGAATATATCACTACAAAGTCTTGAGAAATTTCATCCTTGACTATATCGATGTTTAAAAAGGCGTCATTCCAAATATCTTGAAAAGTTTCTATATTGAGGAGTAAAAATGAATTTTTTTTAGATTTTAATGATTGAGTTATGAAAAATTTCAAAAGTTAGGAATCCAAGGACCCATCCTTAAACATTACATAATCAAGTTCTTTACAATATAATTCATTTTCTTGTGTTCCCAAAGATATTTTAGGTTTTGAGTTACATAGTATTAGGTAATAATTCTGACATGACCAACCTATATATTATAAAGAATATAATTATTATGAATATTATTTTTTATGAGAATATAAAACTTTTACAATGAAATATACTTTTTTTTCATAATAAATAATCATGAATTTCTACTTGACTTCTTATTTGTTCTTAATTATCTATAAACACCATTAAATACAACTAAAAATTTCGTATAATCATAAAAATATTAGAAACACAAAAGTAAGAAATTCATTAGTCTAGTGAAAAACATGAAAACAGAAAAAATATTTAACATTTCATTAATATTATTTTAAAATATAAAATTAATCATATAAATATGGAAAGATACACTTTTTTCTCAAATAAAACCATTTAAATCCATATCATTAATATTAAAACCCTATTAAAAGACTTAGAAAATTATATTAATAACCCATGTAAGAAATAACTGGAGAGAAGATAAATCCATAATCAAAACCTCCATAGTCAACAAACTCATTCATTACATTAAATACATCAAACAATACCTATTTTATTGAGGTGTTATATCAGGCTCACCCATCATATAAGTTGTATCAGGCTCACCTGTCATCTGAATTGTATAAGGTTTACTCATCATAAAAGATGCATCAAGTTCAAAGATCATATAAGATGTATCTATAATAGAAATCATCATATATAATGATAAAGTACCATATCATGAATAAAAATAATATTCTTTAACCTTTTGATCATACTATACTTGATAATACATTTTAACTCATCTATAAAATTCGTTTTGGATATTAAAAAACCCCTTCCTTTTAAAAATAAAATTTTAAAACTAAAATGAATAGAAAAATGGGAAAGATGTATTTTCATTGAACAAAACATGGAATCATAAAAAATAATCAAAAAAATAAATAAGTTTTATAGAAGTAGGAAAATACATTGACATCATAAATGTAAACATAGACCATTATTTTTTCCTTTTTATAATTAAAGTTAAATCATTTTAAATATGATTTGTAAAAATATTCCGCTTGAAAAAATTAAAAAGTTAGTAAAAAGTGATAAAAATTTCATGTATAATTCATTTATTTATATATAAATACACCTAAGTATAATTTTTAAGAATATGGACATGGGAAAAAAATATTTAGGAAATAAATCATTAAAACATTTAAAATGAGGGTTTTAATATAAAGAGTTCCATACCATGATTCCGAATCATCACATATGTTAATTATCTTAATGAATAATAACCTTTTGTTTATTATTTCCTTACATAATAACATTTTTCATGTTAATTAATTATTTTATTTTCTTTATTTTCTTTTTATATTCAATTACTTAATCATGGAAGTTCATATGAGGTGTTTCGATGATATTTGGATTATATATCCAACATGACTTGAGTAGGTTGATATGGTCAAATAGAACCTTATTACACAATATATATAACAATAAACATTAATTAATTATCATTTTATGCATCAATTATAATTTTAAAACCAACCCTGGATGATGGTCTTGAAAAATAAATTATGTTACAATCATAGAGATGTATGGCTATACTAATTCATGTGTAACATTTCCATTTTTCAATGATCATGATTGAAAGAAGGTAAGAATAATTTTAGAAATTAAAAAATATAATTATATAATAAATATACTATTATATCCTTAAATAAACTTATATTTTTCATCCATGTGATGTGGTGATGAAAAACAGACCACAGTATGTCTAGGAGGGGGTAGTCTACACGTACACACAAACAACATTTTCAATTTTCATAAGATTGAGAGGTTTAAAATTTTATGATAACTTTTCTTTAAAAAATATAAATTATTTCATGAATATAATATAAATTAATTAAATCCATCATAGTAAACATCCATGGGAGTTGGTGATAGAAAATGAATCACATCTCTTTGTGGAGGTGGTAATCTACATGTACGCACGAGCGATGTTTTCATTTCCCATAGAATGGAAAAGAAGTTAAAAAGTGATTGAAAATAATTATAATAAAACATAATTATATATAAGAATATATATATTTTTTGTTAAAGAATATTTTATGGATTTTTAAGAAGAAATAAAGTTCAAATAGGTCGTATAGTACTAATACATTCTTCTCAAATGAGAGAAGAGTATGTGGCCTTTTATAAGTGAGGGAGGGGCCCTCTTGGAATTAAATAAGTTATTAAATTAATATAAAAATATTTATGGGGAAACTTTTATCCGAATATAGACAAATAGAATATATGATAAGGTTAGGTCTGATTCCCCTAATTTAGTAAAATTTTAGCATATTTAGATTATGTTTTTACCCTTATCTATTTGTTTAAACACCATGTTATCTCTTTTGACAATTATGGTGATATAAATGATTTTTACATTTTAAGGGTCAAGAAAGATACCATAATAAAAAACAATTACTTATAAATTAAGCATGATTTATAATTCAATAACATATAATTATCTTATCTAAAAATATGTTTTTATGAATATTACAACTTTCAATAAAATATAGTTTATTATAACATATCATTAATACCATTTTTGGATGATTAATTTTCTTTAAACTTGAGAAAAAATGATAACAAATGAATTAAAATATAAACCATTACAAAATAACTAATATGTTATATTTATCTATAAAACTTATGGGACACTAATACTCACCCAAATAATATTAATTTTGGGTTTTAAAATTTATTATAAATTTTTTTAATAATTACACAAGAAGTGTCTCAACGTTGTGTAATAATTTGACATAATTATTTCATTACTAAAAATAAAAAATTATAATGAAGAAAAAATTTATATTTTGAATAACCGTGTATAATTTAACAAAACGTTTTTTTATCCTTCTCTAAAAATTTAAGAAGTTAAAATAAAGAGAGTGAAAATTTGTTTTTATTATTTATTTAAAATTATATTATGGTCGCTATCATATGAAAGTGGCAATAAATTTAAAACTTTTTAGAAAATTTATGGTAAAGCTATAAACACACTTATTAAATAAAATATAAACATCTATTATGGATGTATTTATGCAATATCACATTATTTTTATCCTTAATTACCTAATTTTCCCTTAACAAGGCGAACCATATTTACTAAGGTTACTATACATAATTGAAATAAGGGACCTATTTAATTAATTTTGACCTCCAAATATTAAATATTAAATATGATTTTCAATAGTATATTTATATTAGTGGAATATGTTTATTTAAAATTAAACTCGCAAAACACGATGAGAAATAGTGTTTCCTAAAAATTCTTTTTTAAATATAAAAATGTTTTAATGACAAATTAAGGAGTAATATTGATTAAAATATCATTTATTGAATTTTTTTAATCAAATGTTTCTAATTAAATTTTAAAATTAATGTAAAATAGAAGGTTACTTTTTAAATACTTGAAAAGAAATGACAGTTTTCAATAAAAATTAGTATTTCTGAACATTCATTGAAATATTAATCTTAAAAAAAATGAAAACATTTCACACTATGATGAATTCTCATACTGATTCAATAAATTATTTACATATTTTATAATTAAAATTCTAAAATTTTAAAATTAACTATTTAAATAAAACTATATATTATATGTAAACAAATCATGTAAGAATAAAACTATTTCCCCTTTGACTATAAAATTACTTTATATTGTTATGGTGAATACACATCTATAATATCTAATTAGTGAATTTTAATAAGTGATGAAAATAATGTATTATAAATTTACCTAGTTTGTTACAATATTACGTCGATTTTAAATTATGTTATTACAATTTAATTCATTACTTAAACAAGTAAACATATCATTCCATCATATATTTTATTAATTTTATTGTTTTTAGTTGGACCATATATTTTTTCACAAAACCATTACTTAATGAGTGGCCATATGATAAAACACACAATCTCTATGGTAAAAAATATATACTAGTTATTCCTTATATGAAATGTTTTCTTCCAACTGATATAGAATAGAGATCAAAACATAAGATGCATCTAGAATATATTCTCTTAACAATGAAGAATGAAATAAAATATGTACTTGAGATGAACATATAGGTAAGTCCACTTGATAGAAAACCTAACCAAATTTCTATAATATTTAATATGGCCTAATTAAACATGGTCTCAGATTTTTCTTTTTACCGAAATGAATATAATTATTTTTATAGAGATACATTAAGAAAAACTTGATCACCAACCTCAAATGAAATATCTTTCTTCTAGTTATATGATAAATGTTTTCATACTATAATAAGATCATATGTGATGTTAAATCTTCTATACCATCTCAGCCATTTCTTAAATCAATTATAGTCTTGTTGACTTCCATTATCCTACTTTTCCCCAACAATCTAGAGTTCGATACTTGTTTTTATATGATTCCTAAAAAGGAACCATATATATATATATTGGAATGATAACTTTTATTATAAGAAAAACTAACTAATGAAATTGTTTTATATAAAATTCCCAGGGTATTCCATTGAACATACACAAAACATATATTCTGATGTTTGAATCATTTGCTCAAACTTTCCATCATACTAAGGATGAAAAGCTATACTATTATTTAATTCAGTATACAACATCCTTTTAAGGACATCCCCTAAAATATAAGTATATCTAATATCGTGTTTAGATAAAATAGAGAAACAAAATCCATATAACCTAACTATATTCTTATTTTATAATTATGAATTTTGATATAATGACACAATATCTCGAATGAGAATGAGACGTGTATATTTAGTTAGTCAATTAATAATAACATAAATTATATTATTACCTCAAGATGACTTGGGTAATACCAACTCAAAATCCACAGATATATTTTCCAATTTTCACTTCAACATTAGTAAAATCTAAAAAATATCTTTTGGTAATTGTAATTTTTATTTAACATTTTTATTTCTCATATAATAACTTTTAAATTATATGTTATGTTTTTTCATTCCATCCATCTAGTAATACTCCCAAAGGCCTCTATATATCATAGTGCTTCTATGATTAATGGAAAATAGGAAACTATGTGCCTCACTTAATAACTCTCTCTCTCTTCAACTAGATATCACAAGGCACATATAATCTCTTTCAAAATATAAAAACAACTTCATTTATAATGTTAAACTCAGTTAAATTACAATTCTTTACTAGTTCCACCATTAAATGTATATCATGGTCCCCATTTCAACCTTTCTTAATTATTTATAAAAATTTCAACTTCTCTGAAACTTAAAAAAATAGATGTATTTCCTACAAGAAAAAATCTTAAGAATAATCCATTTATTTTTTTACCAAATGATCATCTTACAAATGTATCATTATTAATGGTACATTATCTTTTCAACTATAAGAATCGACTACTTTGTTTTCTTTTTCAGGATGGTACTGAGTCTTAGAGTCATAATCCTTAATCAAATCTATCCATATTCTATACCTCATTTCCAACTCTTTATAAGTGAACATATAATTAAATCTTTTATGAACAGTATATATTTTAAAATTCTATCTATATAAATGGTACCTCTAAATTTTAAAGAGAAACTCACATCATCTAATTGTAGATCATGTGTAGGATAATCAAACCCATTAAGTTTTAGTTGACATGAGGAAAGAGAAATTACACAATCATTTTGTATTAGAACACAACCAATTTTATTCAATGGAGCATCAATTTAGATGAAAAAGTAATTATTTATGGAGGTTTGGGCCAAAACTCAAGTATTCACCAATGATTTTTTCCATTCCTTGAAATAATCATCATTCTCTTTTATCTATATAAATTTAACTCATTTTTTAGTTAACTTAGTCAAAGAGTTAGATAAAAATAAAAGACAAATTCTCAAGAAACTATTGATAGCAATATACTAATCCATGAAAATCATTAATCTACTTAACATTATATGGTATTTTCAATTATTCAACAACAATATATTTAAATGGGTCAATATTTATCCAATTATCTTGCATGTTCCTCATGACTTTTAGAATACAAAAATATATCATCAATAAAGAAAACTAAATAGTCCTAGAAAATTCTATTCATAAGACCAATGATCACAATTGGGGCATTAGACAACCCAAATGGAATAACTACAAACTCATAATGCCCATATCTAGGCCATAATGTTGTCTTGGGAATACCATTCTCATTTTACTTCAATTGATGATACCATAAACTAAGATTAATATTCTAAAAATTCTACACTCCCTGAAGATGGTAAAAAAAACCCTCGATGTGAGGAAAATGAAACATGTCTTTAATAGTGATGTCATTCGAGGTTCTATAATCAATTAAAAGTCTCATTGTACCATCATTATTTTCATCAGATAAAATAGATGCATCCCATGGTGAAGTGCTCATAAGAGTGAATTCTTTATCTTGAATGTCATGCAACTATATTTTCAATTACAAAGTTATACTTGGTCCATTTGATAAGGGGGTTTTGAAATTGGATTAACATAAAAAACTAAGGTAATAGTAAACTATATATATTCATTCACTACTAGCACACAAATAATTTAAAAAAATATTTATTTGCAATTATATGATCTAGGTAAATTTAACTTCTATCTCAAATTAATTTCTCTACTTTTTGGTATGCTATCAAAGTTATGAAATCATTGAATATAACTTTCTTAGGTTAGTAATATATCTTATAATGATAAAATAAAAACCAATCCAGACACTAAATAATATAATATTCTACTATAGAAGGTTTAATAATATTTTTATGAAATACCATCCCACCGATAACAATAGGAAGATTCATATAAATAGTGGTTTTTTTAATACTTCTACCAAAATATTTCAATAAAACATATTTATTATTTTCACAAGGTGATATTCCCATTTTACATGAAAATTTATTAGGAATAAAGGAATGTGAAGATCCAAAGTCAAACTGGGCATAAAAATAATTCGAATAAACAAGTAACATACTTGTATCTACTTTATTATATGACCCAACATCAACCATAGTAGATGAAAATTATTTTGAAATACCATTTTTGATATTGATATTGATAATTACTACACTATTTAATTGTCTATAAACACATTTTAGTATAATGCACCAGTAAATTGTAATTAAAATATCTCACCACTAGTTGACAATCGGTTACCCCATTATAGGATTGCTCAAAAGGTTTTCATTATATTCATGTGACTGGTGAGAAAACATGATTTTTTTTAAAACTTTCTTGATCTTATAAAACATTTTGTAAAATGTGTTTTTTACTAGACATGGAACATTTTGGGTTCTTGGCTCTATATATATTATTTTACTATTTCTCCATTCCTCACTACCTTGACCACATATTACTCTTTTAATCTCTATGAACATATGATTCAAAAAATTATATCTCAATATTCTCATCAGAAATAATTTTTCCAGAAGTTTTAATTTCTCATATAACCAAATATATTCATAAACATGGTTTCAATCTTGAGTATAATTTTTTAATTTTTCTATCAATGTAATGAATAAAATTCACTACATATGAGGAAAGTCTTATATAATTTTATTCATACATGGATATCGAATATTCATATTTTTGACTCAATTTAAATAAATATTTTTCCATTTAGATTCAAACAACCTTAGGGAAATATTTATTTAGTAATATATTATTAAATGTATCATATTCCATGGAATCAAGATCATCTCTATGTGGTATTCTAAATTAAATACCAGCATCAAACAGCTTCACTTTCAAAATAATAAATGGAAAGAATTACCTTTTGAAAATCTAAATATCCAATTATTTTAAATATATTTTTCAGCACATTGATCCATAATTTGAATACTAATAGATTTTATGTTCGATCAAAATATGTAGAGTGATTGTTACATGAAATTATTAACAACTTAAATACTCCTCTATGATAAATATGGTAGCTCCCTAACATTTATGACACCACCTTTTATAGTCAACATCAACTGATACATTATTGTAAAAAATTGTTCAGTTTCAATTTTAACAGTTCAAGGTTGTTTATTTGGAATGACATTTTAATCTTGATACCTTCCCTCTTTAGCATCTCCATTTTATATGAGGAAAATCATTCTATACAAATAGGTATTATGATGAATAAACATTGAAATTGTAAAATTCTATATAATTTCACCATAATCATAAAGTAGGTTATTTTAAGGGTATCTATTAACGTTTTCCTAACCAATAGATTTATCTTAACCATTTATATAATACAACTATATGGTCATGAACATAAAAATTAATAATCAGGATTCTTTAATTGTAATTAAATTTATTTCATGGTTAAAAATTTTTTAGGTCTATAAATATCGTGAATTTGGTCTTAAATTATACATAACAAACCCATATATTATAAAGATGAACTTATATTGAGTAACCATTTTCCAATAATATAAATTTATTAAAATTAATTATGATTTCTTTTTATGACAAATCTTCTCGATTTTAAACATAACTTATTTTTTATTTTTACTCATCGTTATACCCTTTGAAAAATATTTAAAAATTTGTGATGAGAAAAAAAATCTCTTTAAGGGGCATAAATGTAATAAATCCACTAGTCCATTAAGAAACATAAAAAACCATAAAATGTTGATTTTTTCTATAATATTAATTGAGGGTATGAATAAATGATATCCTGATGAAAAACAAATACATTTTTCTTAAAGAAAACCATCAAAAACCATATAATGAAAATAGAACCCCTTTTAGGAATCCTAGAGCATTATATTTATAACTCATGTTAGACATAAACGGATCTTGGAAAAATTCATAGAGGAACCCCCCATGTTAACTCCCTTCATCGTAACTTTAAAGTCAATTAACATTACCCAATGCATTAGAGAGAAATATCTGGATCACCCATCGTATAAGTTGTATCAGAATCCTCTGTCATATATGTTATATTAGGATCACCCATCATTCATGATATATTGTCACATCCTTTTTCATATATAATTCTTAAGTACAATATCATGAATAAACCATTTTATTATTATATAGTTTCATCATAAAACCATTTAAAATATTATTTGAAACCATATATAAAACATTAATAGATATATAAATACACCTTCATGTTGAAAACCCATTTTAAAACCTAAGATACCAATTACAAAGGGAAATAGATTTTTTATTTGAAAAGAAAATCATCTCAAGAAAAAAATCTAATAATAGTTCTAACAATAGGGAAAGAGGTTGACACTATAGTGATTAAAATTAATATTCCATTTTACATTTTGTAAATAATGTCAATAAATTCCATATGAAATAGGTAAAAAAATTCAATGTTATGTTTTTAATGAAACTAAAAATATACCTAAAATTGGTCTATTAATACTTTCACCTTATCCTTGGGAAAACTATTTGGATTACACCTTTATCCTCCTCGGTCTTTTGTTTTGGTGAGACTACGACATCTAGGTTATGGGAAGAGAAGTTTTAGAGTGACTTGGGAAGATATTTTCCAAATTAGAGTTCTGAAAAGGTCTAAAGAATAAAAAGGAGGAGTTTCCCTTATATAAGCGAGAGGAGGGGCACTAGTGGAATTACATAATGTGTTAAATTAATGGAAATAAATTTCCATGAAAAAATGGATAAAAATTGAAATAATTATAAGATATGATAAATATGTGTCTATATAATCCTATATAATAAAATCCAGAGTAGTTTTTATTATATTTTTACACTTATATTTTTGTGTTGGCCCCTCCTTAATGCTGTTGAAAAATACCTAAAATATCACTTTTTACCCATTAGGGGGTAATAAAGTAACTCTAAATGAGAAAATGATCAATAAATTCACTATGACTGACCTATTCAAACATATCACATTCACTTGTATGATGATATGATTTTTATAAATTTTAAATATTTTAGTAAAATATTTTTTTTATAAATATTTTCATTTTTGTAAAATTCATTTAATTTTACTTTGAAAACAACAGGAAAAAATACAATTCCAATACAAAACTTTAACTCATACCTAATATGTTATAATGATCTGTAAAATTCATAGGACACTATAAATCACCCAAAAATATTAAATTTTTAGTTTTTAAAATAATTTTCTTGACTTATGTAATGATTCATAAGATCTGTGTTGATATAGTGTATGAATATAAGGTTAATATGTCACAACTAAGAATTAAAAAAAATTACCCTGATAAAAAAATAATTTTTATTTATAATAACCATATATAACTAAACATAATTTATTTTTATCTCTATGGAAAAATATTAATGATATCAAAACAAAGATAGTGGCATTTTATTTTTTTTCTTTATTAAAATTTATATTATGGTCATTATCAAATGAAAGATGAAATAAGTTACAGAATTTTTGTACCTTTAATTGTTAAGGTATAAACAAACATTTATAATGAAATAAATATACGTCTTTGGGATATTATTATGACTTATCACATTATTTTTAACCATAATTACCCAATTTATTCTTACCAAGGTGAAATATATTTACTAAAGTTACTATTCAAAATGTCCAAAAGAAACTAATTACTAAAACAGGACCCCAAAATTAAAAATATATAATCGATTTTTATGGTTCAGTCTTCATTAGTGGAATAAATTATTTTAAAATTAAACTCTCAAAACATGGGGAAAATGTGTTTTAAAAAAATGCTCATTGAAACAATAAAAATGACTTCATCCCAAATTCATGTATAATATTGGCTCAAAATTTTTTTTTTTTATGTTTAATTAAAAATAACTAATGAAATTTTAAAACTAAAACAAAATTTAATATCACATTGTAAATACTTGAAATGAAAATGCAGTTTTCAATAAAAATTAGTATTTTCAATATTTATTAAAAAATTTATCTTTTCAGAAAAATAAAAAAAATCACCCTAAGATTTATTAGTATGTATTTTTAAAAAAAATTAATTTTTTCTAACTAAAATTAATTTTTTTGGAAATTAAACCTTTAAATAAAATGATTTAATTTACGTAAATAAATTTAATAAGAATACAACTATTTCGTTTTTGACGGAAAAATATTTTAATATTATTATAGGGAATATATCTATATAAAATATAATTAATTAATATTAATATGGCATGAAGAAAATTTATTTTAGTAGTACAATAGTTTTTACATGGATTTTCTTTTATGATAAGGGGTCCTTGGAAGGATTAGAACTAGGTTGAGTTATTATGGGAGTAAAGTAATAGTGCTTTCTTGGGTTTCACTATTCAACGATAACTGAATGGTGTAATATTATTACAGTGGGAGCATGTATATTCAAATATAATTTATATTTTGGATGAATTTTTCTTATTGAGTTTTTTTCTATTTGTATCAGTAAATGTAGATGTTCTGAGAAAACCAGTGTTCATTGAAGATCATAATATTTTTTCAAAACATTGGATCCTAAATTATAGACACCTTAGAAATGATATTTGATAGAAGATTATTGTGGTAATTTATATAAATTGAAAAGGCTCCTAAAATAATTATAGTGATAGAAATTTCACGTGACTAATGGAGAATTTTCATGGAAATTAAATGACTGATCGGCGTTCTAGAAATTCTAGGTCTATTGATTTTCACTTTAGCGAGACTTGAATGATTGTTGGAATGTTGAAGAACCACATTACCACTGTGGTATTATTTTAGAAATAAGTCATGGAGGGATGGGAGAAATTTGGATCCTTAGATTATTGTGTCAAAAATCATCATGAAAATGAGAGTTATGTGGATTTTTTTGATTGTTAAATAATGATGAAGAATGTTTATTCTAGGAATTATTTTTCTTAGTCACAATGAGGGAAATTGTTGATGTGGGCTAAGTACTTAGTGAAAAATTATCAGGTGGGTGATCATTAGGTTTTGGTGTGAAATTTTTTTTCTGGCTAAGTGATGGGAGTTATGAAAGGAATATTCTGAGAGATTAAATATGAAACATGTTTGAGAAATTTAATTTGAAAAAAGGATTTCCAAATCCAAGTTGTAACAATATTTAATTTCATAGGAAGTAGTGTAAGAGGATTTTAAATTATTGAACGGGTTTCCAATGTAATTTTTAATGTTGGAACAATAAATGATTTTAGATAATAATCTATGAAAAATTGAGGATGTGATTTAGGGTGATCAAAGGACATGAATTAGGAAAATTCTATGATATAATTAATAATATACCAGTATTTCAAAAGGATTTGTGATATTTGTTATTAGTTATAATAAGATAAACATTCACTATTCACTTGATATCAAAATTTGTAGATGTGTGCTATTATGAAAGTTAATAGTTTCAATTATCATGATGAAGTAAGTCCATGCTGGTCAGATAGAAGTGAAACCAAAAAAATATATTTGTTATTGTGGATAACCAGTTATAAATATTCTTTCAATGATCACTTTTTTTATATGGAATATGTATAACATAGTGGAATCAGTTCACATTGGTGGTCTTCCAAAAAGATGTGCTTTCATCCAAAAGATGTTTTGGAAGTATTTTCTTAAAGGGAGACTAAGATGATATAAAGGATATGATACTGGAGGGGGTAAGGTTGAAAGGTCATTTAATGGATGAGAAAAATACCAGAAAGAGATGATTATTAAATGAATGATTGAGATTAGTTCGAGGAATTGATGAGTATTGAAATGATCTATAGTCTACCATGTTTGGTTCATCATAGTGGGAGTACTTATGGTTGGTTTTTAATGGGGATATAATTTGAAAAAAATATTATAAATATGGGATGTGTTTCTTTAAGGAGTATGAATTATAAATCATATTTAGGTTTCTCTAAAAATGGGTTCTCGGATAACTCATATAATATATCTTCATGTTTCTTATATTTATGTATAAATTTTCAGTGTTCCACCATGGAATACTTTTATGTTCTAAAACATGTTATTCTATATAATTTGGTTATGTGAGTGTGTTTTAACATTCTTTTCATCACGGATAAGTCTTGTTTGGCCTAGAGATTATTTTATGCAGTAACTAAGGTGAGTGGAATTATCAGTTTTGGTACACCAACTTCACAATGATATTTTATTTTTGGTTTTCTAGAAATTTCTCCCCATTGGAGGTTCAAGGTGTTATCTTTCAAACTATTTTTTCTAGACACAACGTTTGTAATTAACCCATAAATATTTTTAACTGGCATAAATATGGTAGAGGACTGAGTTACCATGGGTAGTTTGGTTTTCTTCTTCATTAATTCAGTTCTAGTGTTTTTAGTGTCATGTATCATTTATAAGAACTAAAATGTAGATAAATATTGGTTACCACGACATATCATGTGATTTCAAGTGTTTTTTTAATTTATGGATGAAATTAATTTATGAATTTTTGAATAAACTTAAAAAATAAATAAATATTGGATTCTTATTAATTTATTAATGATGATTAAATAAATATGAATCAATAATTGATTATGTTAAATTTTCATTCTTATATATTTTTATTGATAACTAAAATTTAAGTATGTTTTTAAATGTTTCCAAATATTTTTTTGAGTATGAAATGTTTTATAAAATGGAAATATACAAGATAATGGATTGGGTTTTCCAGTTTACTATAACATGTTCGTTCAATTTTTTTTATTTTTTTATTCACTGAGAAATTATATAATATAAATTTTCATGAAATTATAGAATATTTTTTCCTGGTGACCATATCTTGTTATAAATGAAGACTCATAATTCCATGCCTCTATCCTGAACTACTATGAACCCATATGTTTTCTAGGGATTGATTAGCTATTCCAGAACATGGGTTTGGGTGTTCAATAAAGGGAACAAACTACTCATGATGTTATAAGGAATTTTAAATTTCATCATCCTCTAGGTCATAGAATTTTTGGATTTTGGATAAGAAAAATCAATGTATTACTAATAAAATATTTATAAAATTTTTCTTTAAGTATTTTTACATTGATACATAAAATAAGGAAGATGATTTATTTCTTGTGGATCTTAATCAGGGATCAATGGCTATTATAATATATACCACAATAAACATTGATTTACCATTCCTCATTCTATATTTGAGAAGTGATGCGTTATCTAATGAAAGGAGTTTTTAAATGGGTTTAGAGAATCATTTAAAAACTTAATTTATTCTCTATAAGATATATACATTCTCTAAAGTGATTAATAATCTAATCCTTGATAAGATGAGATCTAAAAAAGGATAATGATCCTTAGGATCATTACTTAGTCTACCCATGAGTAATGATTATTCTAGTGGAAATAAATGATGGAATAAATTATGAGTAACGATGTCTCTTTCTAGGAAAGATGGGGTGAGATTTTAACTTGATTCCCTATGTTGGGAAGATCTCATATCCAATATAATTATTGTGAGTGTATGAGACTTATTAAATTAAATTATACCTTTTAAGAAAACTAGTGCAACTCATATGGACAATATGGTCATATATAGATATTATTTAGAATAATCATGTTGGGGAGTATCGAGAAGAATCCTTTTCAAACCAAGATTTATAAGAATCAGTATGATGTGTATTAAATCATGGATAACCGGATAAATTCTTGGATAATGGATCCAGGAGGTCGACAAACTGGTCAGACCCTTTAAGTATTTTTTCACACTTCTGTGCATGGATTTTTACCATAGTTAACAGTTAATTGTTTAAGAAATTTTATGAACAATCCCAAGCCTCCCTTGAACCATATACCTCATCCATCCCACGATAAAGACTATAGGACCTTCCTTATCTCCATGGTATTCAAAAAATTTACCGTGAATCAAAGAATATAACTTGGTAATTATTTATCTAAATAAACTATCATATAGGTCTTAACTATAAACCCAACATGTAATTTATGTAACTTAGAATGTAATCCTCCATGAGAGATATAGATATAAAAAATCTTCTATATACCCTATCATATCAACAAAAGACAATATATAAGGAAAAATTTATAAATGATAATGTAAATAAACATCTTTCACATAATAACCTAAAAATAATGCCACCATAAACTTAGACACATATAAAAACCAACACACATATGTACATCATTAGTATGAAAGGGAATGATACAGAGTCTTAGTATATGATACAATATATGTCTAAGAAACAAAAAAATTGGCTACCCTTCTTAATGTGATATAAGGGTAAAGTCCCCACAATGTCACCACCATCAAAACTAATTCAACAAGAAATATTATCCACTGCCACCATAAGACACCTCTCCCTATGATAAAGAATTCTCTCCATATGTTTTGTTGATGGGATATAGATGTCTCTAATTGTATGGAATTATGTTTCATTGCATTTGGTTTCAGTGCTTCATTTTGATTTACTGTTAGGTGGGAGGCCTCAAAATAGGCACGGGTATGTTGACCCCCATCATCCAGCTATCTATAATCTTTTTATAGATGGTTTTCTTGTTTTATTTTTTCATAGTATTGTTGGTCTTGAGTTGTTTTTCATTAGGTTGAATTGTTGTGATATCTTCACTACGATTTTTAGGTGGGTGTCTAAAAAGTGAGATAGATGTGATAGAATCTATTTTCTGATTCTTCATTATCATTTTTATGTGTTTCGGAGGAGTTCCTTACCTCATCGTGCCTCAGTCATAGTAAAATGTCTTAGAAGTGGGGGAAACACTTATCTTTGACCAATCGCACTATTACATTTTCTTTCAGGGGGTGATGAAACTTTTTCCCTTATTTTTTTCATTTACTCTTCATTGATCACTTTATTCCATCCTTTGGTTTTGCTTTATTGGAATCTTCCATGTTGATTGTAATGGGTTTCCTCTCACCCCATTTGTAAAAATAGTATTTCATGTTTTCATTTCAGTAAATAGGGATCAACCCTCAATCGGTTTTAAAAAATGTACCATGGGAGAATACATAGCCCATCTATGGTTATAAGAACTCTAGATCCTTATATCATCTTATGATATAATAAATCAAAATATAATATGTGTGCTATACAAAAATACGGGCTTGTATTTCATTAGTGGCATGGATCTATCCATCCATAACACCAACTCGAATTAACCAAAAATAAGTACATGCCTTGGCCTTGCGGTGTGGTGACACCCATCAATGGAACCATGGCCTTTAACCATGTATATAAGTTTTTTTTGTGTGGAAACGTCTAAGGGGATAAATAATAGGGCTTCACATATTAGATAGCTATATTACCATATTATTTACCCACTTTTAAGTTGTCACATTTCATTTTAAAATGGTTCTTTATCGAAATTAAATTTATCAAATACCACATATCTCTTTAATCCACTTTCCCCAAAAAATATAGAAGAGATATTTCAGAATACCCATGATATATATTATTAACAATTAATGTAAAAAAATATTGATTTAATTATTAATAATAAACTTTAAAAAATGGTTAAATCATTATTGTTTCATAAAAAGGTGTTTGACATCAAATGAGATAAATTTCACCTAAGTAAACCAATCACATTTGGTGAAAACTCACATCTTATATCATTGGAAATTATAAAGAGATTATAATAATATATAAATATCAATATCAATCCCTTAGGCTCAGAAAATCTAATCCCCAGGTCACTAATACTACTTCTTATAGACAAATTAATGAAGTATGAGAGGAAACATAAAGGGGAAATAAGATTAGAAACATAACTAGGGGTTTTTCTAATATTTCTATCCAAAAAACCATAAAAATATAGCCACTGAGTATGGGATAGTAAATATCATTAATGGGGGAGGTAACTTGTGCAATGATGAGGAAAAATGAAAATGGTAGTTGTTAAAACTAAGGAGGGAAACTTAGAAATTTCAAACTGTTAATTTTAAGGGCGCACTACATGGTTTGTAGAACCCTGCACGAAAAATGTGGGTGAAACTGACTTTACCTAGTAAATTTTATAGTTGACCTACATGGTTTATTAAACCATGAAAAAACCAAGATAATTCCTTTTTAAAAAATTGAATAAATTTTATTAGGTTTCTACTTGTTTTTTAAATGTCTTCTAATAGTGAAATAGCTCTAGATTTCAAAAATTTGAAATTATTCGAGGGAAATGAACAAAAATTTATGGGAGAACGGTAAAAGAATAATTGAAGAAAAAACACCTAAAAATTAAATTGTGGATGATACATAGAAGATGTACATAGTAGAAAAATCAAAATTTTATACTATATAGGGCTATTCTATTGTTAAGGGTGCTATTTTGGAATCATCCACTTTATCTTTTGACTTACTCATTATAGGGGATTTACAACTTTTGCCTTTTTGAAATTTACATCTCTTATTGAACTCAAAGTAGGTACATCTTATGATCTTATGATCCTTGATATGCCTTTGGGGAAATAAAGGATATAAGGAATAGATTTATGTCATATTCAATAATAGTATCTATTTATGAGTATATTTAGAATATGTTTATTGTTAATATGTAATAATTTGATATCCTTATTAAATGGACTTTTTAACCTTGTCTAAAGATTTTGTTGTCAAATAGAAATTGAAGGTGTCTTTTTTATCTCATGTTGGAATTCAACATAACCTTATTTAAGCGTGGTAATGTAAGGTTATTTTAACAAGACCAGATAAAGTAATATAGTAAACATTATTACTGTTATGGATAGTCTCTCTCTGTGTGGTTGAAACTATGGAAAAATTAGTCTTAATTCCTATAGTAGAAATTTTTTATAATTTTTTCCAAGAATTTATTTTGAGCATTCCTTCTAAATGATTAGTGGAGTCTTCTATCACTATATTACCTATAACTGAACCCATATCAATTCTTCTTTATCATATGAAACTGGATCTATTTACAGGATACAATATTTTATTAGTGGAATATGAGGCATAGGGGTTTATTTGATAGGAAACTTCTCATGGGGGTGCTATAGTTCTTTTTCAAACAATTCTAGTGAAATTATGTCACTTTCTATAGACTATCAAATTTTAAACCATATGATAATCAATAATATAATCACATGATATTAAGATCCATTATTATCTTTATTATTATTATTATTATTATTATTATGTATATAATTTTAATGAATAATTCACAATTCATTTATATGGATACAAAGATGATTCTAAATTTTACCCTAAAATAATTGAACTATACATAAAGCGATTTATTAATTCATAAGTGATATGTTACAACAAAAGAAAATAATACTAAATATTGAACACTATATACTATTACTCATCCTGGATGAAGTACATCTATTAAAAGTACATAAATAAATTGTTTAAAATTAACAGAAAATAATATAGTTATCCTAGAAAGGAAGGCTCCAAAATCATCTTCAACATTGAGGATCATCATATCGAGAAAACATATAATGGGGAAGAAAACCATGAAAAGAGAAAGAATATTGAAAAAGTTATAATATGAAATAATACGAATGACTTGTCAAGTGAGAGTTGAATGAACGAATGATTTAGTAATTATATATGTATATGAATATATCTACATATGAATGAAATTTCACCCTTATAAATATTTTCATTGAAAATGTGGTCGTTAGTCATATATATAATAGGTATGATCAATCCATGAATTTTAATGTAGTAAATTTTAAAAAATATAACCTAATATGAAATAAATATGGTATATTAAATTATTATATATATATATATATATATATTTCAATTCAATGTAAGTATTATTATTATTAATACTAAAATATTATATGATGAAATTAAAATTATCATTTGAATATCAATATAGTAGTAAAATTAAAATTTAGAATATAAATAATATAATTTTAATTTGTTTTATCTTATTTACTATAAAAGAGATATATTTTTTAAAATTCAAAGAACTATTTTTTTATATAACTAATATTTTTACTAATTAATTAAATTTAATATTTTTAAATATTATTATATATTAGAATATAAATTAAAATATTTTAAATTATAAATTTATGTGAAATAATACTAAGAACAATTTTGGTTTATACCATCGTTATAAAATAGAATACATTTTCATTTATATATATTTATTTCTGATTTTAAATTTTGAATTTATAAATTTTATAATCTAAATTAGAGAAATATAAATTCAAATTTATATTTTAATGTTAAAATTGTCTTAGAATATTTTTTTGATAACTTTCTAAAAATACTTATTTCTAGGTGAATAATAAAAAATATAATTATTACAAGTATCATGATTTTTTGGTCACTATTAGAATATAATTACGAATTAAAAATTTATGAAACCTATTTATTTAATAATATTTTTTATAATTGATATTATTTTTTATAATACTTTAGAAAAGATATTTTTGTAATTTTAAACTCAAGGAATATTTTTCTCATAAATTATTTGAAATCATCATACATTTAGTTTAATAAAATTAATTTTTATCATGTTCATAAATTAGATCAGAATTAATTGATTTCAAATTTTGAATTAGTGGGTTAAAATTATATAATAATTAATTTAAAATTTTATTCATTATGATTAACTTACTGTAGGTAAATATTAGTTAATAAAGATAAAAATTATTTTTCAATGAATAATACTTTTCTAAATATAAGGTTTTATTAAAAATTAAATTGTTAAATATTCAATTTAGAATGAAATTTGTTTTTTAAATATATATATATATATAGTTATTTAATTGGTAATTAATGTTAAATAAGATTAAGGTGACCTAAGAATTAAACCACTATCTTTCTACAAAAATAGGTTTTCTACATAATATATGTTTGGATTTTAAAGTTAATTATATATTATTTGGAAATTTAATTAGGTTAAAGGAAGATAAAATTTAGATTAATCATGTATAAATTTGGTAATAAGGGTCATCATATATTTCTAGTAACAAAAACAATTACCAGAATTAAGTTTTAATGCAGATTAATAAGGTTAAAATTGTGTAAATAAAAAGGCAAGAATTATTAATAAATAAAAGGTGACATAAACCATATTTAAAGAATTTTAAGTTATTAAATCATTAACCACTTGTATCACCAATCATTTTTCCACCGAATTAGCCAATCTCACCAAACTCATCAAACACCCATGTGATACCATTTATACCCCTAACTTGTAACGCATCATTACTTTTTAGAATAAATATATTTTCAAATAAATTTAATCTTTTTGATATTTTTCATTACACACAACACCAATTTTATATTTTTTTTATCTGAAACACTAATGTTTATATTATGTTACACACAACATCAAGTTTAATAAAGATGTTACATACTATTAAAATATTATAATTTAAAATAATAGTTATCTGATAGCCATTGGAATTGATGGTATGAATAGGATTATCCAAATTATGAAAATATATAGTTTAAGCTTGAATATAAAATTAATGAATTGTGACCAATTAATGATAAATAAAAATAAAATGTTTTTGAAAATAATGAAAAACTTTTTCTAAAATACTATATCTTTTCCAAAAAAGAAGTTTCACGTCAATAAATTAAACAAACCTCTTTTAGTGAATATTTTTAATGAAATTAATATAGTATATATTCAATCAAATATTTAACATTTATATTTTGGGTTTTCTAAAAAATATATAATAATAAATTCAATTTTATATTTAATAACTACATTTTTTCAAAAAAGTAGTTTTGTGACATTTTTACGCACTTATTTGAAAACGAATTTTGGACTTATTTATAATATTTACATGGAACATTAATTTTAATTGTTTAAATCATAAAATCAAAATTATATAAGGCTGAATATTTTTTATTTTATAAACAAATTTATTTATTAATGAATAGTGAAATATATTGAATTTTAATTAAAAACGATTTTTTGAAAATTATTTATAAAATAAAATTATATTTAAAGTTTTTATTAAAATTACTTCAATTATATATATATTAATATAATTTACTACATTTAAATATTTTCATATTTATTTTTTATATGAAAACCATTATACTTTTCAACATTTCCTCTTTGAAAACCAAATTACACATCGCGCCTGAGGAATTAGTTTTAAATTTAATTTTTTCATGTCTTTGAATGGAATTTAATAAAATGGTTTCCATTTTTTAAATAATTATAATTTAGATTATCAAAATAATTTCAACTTAATTAATGACTGTAATGAATATTAAGAATAATAAAAAAAAATTCCCATAGTGAAGGTAAAAATTTGTTTACTGGGGGTTAAAATTAAATGAAAAATTTTAAAATAACTTAAAAACAGGTAAAATCTATTTTATGACCATATTTTGACCCTATAATTTCAATGAATTAATAATAATCTATTTTGGGGAATTTTTAATGAGAAAAATATTGGAAATATTTTTTTTAATATAAGAGTTATTTTCTTCTATAAATCTGTCATAGGAAGGGTTTTGGTGCAAACCTAAGGAGGTTACCTGAAGAAGAGGTAACATTCTTCCACAAGAGTTTTTATTTTTATTTATTCTTATAGATCGTTGAATTATTTTTAAAGCCTGATTATATAATAACCTCAGTATATTAAATATTCTATGATTTATTTATGTTAACTTACTTACTTAAAAACATCCCCATTTCCATCAAATTGGATATAAAATTTTCATTCGTGTATATGGAAGACTACATTTTTGCAAACCGATGTCATTCCATTTTTGATTACCACCTCCCACATTTGGGAATGAGGATGGATAATAGAAATATATATTTGTGTGATATTTATGAAAAAATTATAAATATTGAGAAATTTTTTCATATATAACTTTTTTACTTTCAATTCGGTAGGGGATATGATAACATCACTCATGTATATGATGAATTAACACCTCAAAAAGTGATGAAATTCATTTTTTAATAACGTGTTATATAGATGACAAAAAGGATAAGGATAATATTAACGAATATATATGATATACATGAAATAATTATGATTTTAATAAAATATTTACTACTATTAAAAATTATAAATCATTTTGTTTCTTAAATTTTCACTCACCAAAAGTTGATATTTTCGTTCATGTACATGTGGACTACCACCTTCATGAAGCAATGTGACTTTATTTTTCATCACCATACTAGGTGGATGATTTTTATAATTATATTTAAAGAAATAATATTCTATTCATAATATTACTATCATTTTATAAATATAAAATATTATTTAACTCTTCCTTAATGGTCATTGAAAAATGGAAATATTACTCATGTGTGTGTACAACCAGCCGTCTCTATGATCATAACACACTTAATTTTTCAAAACCATATTTCATGATTGTTTTTAAAATTAAAATTGATATGTAATCATTATAAATAGGTATTGATAATTATTATCAATATTATGGAACCATAATCAAAGTAAGAGTATTGATAATAACAAATCAAAACATATACCAAAAACAAAGTGTTTATTACCATAAAAGTGATTTAGACAAAGAATTTGTTATAAATGGATGATAAATGGTCATAAAAAAATAATATATAAAATAATATTTATAATTATGATTCTATAATAGATGTATAATATAATAATATTAATTATAATAGAGGTTTTAATGTGTATAAAGGAAGTTAAGACATAATAATATAGAATATTGTCTCACTTTTTTTCTTATATAAGACACATTCCATATTCCCTGCCAATTTAATTTATATAGTCTATATGATGACAATGAATTTATTTTTTGATTATTATAAGGAAAATTATGGAGTCTAAATATAAGTTTTAGGATCAGTATTTTATGAGGATTATTTTTCAAATGTTACCAAGTGGAAAGGAATTTATGAAACAATCTCACATTTTATCAGGATTTTTTATAATGAATTCTCATATTTTGAACTATTATGATCTACCTCTCATGATTTCTCAATAATTTTTTTCTCTTATAGTTATTCATGATGTTTAGAGTAATTAATTTGTTTCGAATATTTTGACATAAAATAATCGATAAATGTTTTTAAGACAAACCATATTTTTTTCTCTCTTCGATTGAAAACCATTTTCCTTCCAAAACCATTTTTCTCAATAAAGATATATTTTTTAAAAAAACATTGATAACATGAAATGTTAAAGTCATTTTTAGATTTTTTATTTTTCATAAAAAAAATTAAATGGAATAATCATAGTATTTTCCAAAAAATTCATATTGGGATTTTATTGAAAATGTGAATGGAATATTTGTTTTCAAGTGTATGTCATCAAAAAAATTTACAGCCATCATGGCCATTTTTTATTCAATATCACATTATATATTTTCAAATATATTTCCAAATAAAATTATTTTCAATATGTTTTATTTTTAAAAAGGTTTTTTTAATTGAAAAAGTTATTTCCCCCAATAATTATTCCAAGTGATCTTTAAAAATCCTTCTCTATATAAGATTATGTAATTTGATTTAAGTTATTATTTACTGATAATATGAATGAATGGTAACATTTTATTCTTCAACTAATTGGTTTATGATGAGGAGTTTTTTATGATACTCATTTCTCTTCCAGGGGTTATACCATGATAAAATTCTTATAAAACCCACTTTGTTTTCCATTGGTTAAGATCTGATGAAATGACTATGAAACTACTCTATTTTTCCACAAGTTATGATATGATAAAAATTTTATGAAACACATTTCCTTTCATGTGTTATGATTTTATAAATGTTTTATTATATAATGGAACAAAAATACATAATATTTTTATTATGTGTGGGTGTGACCTAGATCACCCCTTAACGCATTGGGTAATGATGGAAAACTCGTGAGTAAATGTGTTATACAAGAAAATGATAACATTTTCACAATGATTTTAGTGAAACTAATTACTTTCGAAATGTTATGTGGGACTCTAAGTACATGTTCACAATGTTGTGTATGAATTGTATTTCATGTTCATAGTGTTATTCATGGACCTTTCTTTCATATCCATAATAACATGTGTGGACCGAGTTGGATGTACATAAGTTTATGTGTGGGCATCTTTTAATTTCATTAACATAATGAGTGAACCTATATCTATTTAAACATTATAATAATGTTATAATATGATGTGTATGACCAAATTTATGTCTTATGTTAGTGTTATGTTCTCATGGATCATGTTATTTAATTCTCTTATGAATCATGTCTTATAAACTACCATGATTTATTCCATGAATCATATTTATGATCTATGGTATGCATGGTATGGTTTTCATCTATTATTCTCATGTTCTCATTCCAATATTAGCATGTTTTATGGATATAAACCTTTCTGAGAATCTGAGATCATCCTTTCTTATGTTTTCTCTCCCTATATTATGATGATAGGTTTTAAGTAGGGTATATCTATGAATAGAACTAAATGGGTAGATATTTTTAGATTACGTTGAAGATCATTCCACAAATTAGAAGATAATGTACAAATTCTACAAAGGAACTAAACTATTATTATTCCCAAACATATGTTTGTGTGATGTTTTGAATATTCATCTAAAAGGATATAATATCTATGTATGAGAATACTGGGTCACTATAGTTGGTATTAGATGAAATTTTCAATTAACCTTTATAAAATAGTATGAGATAACGTTAGTGAAATCCCTACAGATATTTCCATGGATATATCTATGGATATATAGGGATGAGTAAACGTATATATAAATTTTCTATAATTTAGGTAAAAGATAGAGTCAGTCATTTATATAAAATTTTATCCATTTCTAGATACTATAAGTGGATGAATCTCTAGAATATAGGTACCTAGGGGAAATAAATCTAAAAAGGGCACATTGAAAAAGACTATATCGACACCTGGTGCATGATAATTGGACTTTCTATACACCTTGTTTGACATTCCTAGGGTGTGTGCGTCAGAAATTCACAAACCCTTTAGAAACCATCCTGAATGATTTAAATTGATGATTTATATGAATGACCAAGGATAAAACTAAGGTATCATAGATTAAAATAAGGTGACATGATTTATATTCCCTATAATATATTTATCATGATTATGTGGTTCCCCTCTAGGATTATTGATGCTTACCATATTATTTTTTGTTTTTTTTAATATCTATAAATTTAAGGAATCATGTTATTGATGAATTCAATTGAAAGGAAATAATTATAGTCTTGAGAAAACAAATTTTAGGGGAGATTAAATGAACAACCCCATTACTATGATCAAAAAACATTCTCAAGCTATGGATCATTCTATGTTTCAAATTTGAAATGGAGGGAACAATGTTCTATATAGTCATTCATGAGGAATTTACCTGTTTTAATTGGTTCCATAGATATGAAGTTTTTGAGCACTGGATCATTACCAATGAAAACATCTTTTCCATTCTCTAGTTTTTATAGCATGAAAAAGAAAATTTTAATATCTATCATTTGGAAGGAGAGGCAGATCAATGGTGGAATCTTATTAAAAATATGATTCAATGATAATAATTTGAACCCGTGAAGTGGGATGAGATTAATGTATTTCAATAATTACATTCCTCATATTCTTCACACAAAAATAAAGAATAAATTCTATGATGATAAGTAGAATGATGATGAATCTGTTGGTACCTATTAAGGATATTTTAAATGACTTGTGAGGTAGTCATTGGGTATTTTTATTTGTCCTAAAATTAAGATTGGATGATCCATTAGTGTCTATAAACATAATCTACTACAAGACTTAGACATAAGAAACTTTAGATTTGATAGTGAAATCATTTGATGTATAATAAAAGATTAAATTTATGTTTTATAGCCTATTGGTTTCATTGATAAGAAAATAATATGGGGTTTTATGGAAATTCAAATGATATGTCACATGTAGTGAAGAATGTTTTTAAACTCTGGCTTTCCAAAAATGAGGGAAGAAGCACTTAAGTGAGCTCCTGAAAGGAACAAGAAGGCGTTTCCAGTGTGGGATGCATAATCATTTAGAAAAGAGAATATAAATGTACTGTGAAGAATAAAATAAATGAAATTAATGGAGAGAGATCATAACATAAGACACCACCCACACTCTACTATTTCATGTTCAATGATTTTTGGAATTATGTGAATCAATGCCCAAATAAAAGAGATAATACTGATTATATACCAAAATAACCTCTATAGGTAATGTAACCATTAAAGGCTTAAGAAAATATAATAAATAAAGTATATCATGATAGAAAATGTACACTTATACTCCCCTAATTAGTTAGGATTTTCATGTTTTATTTTTTATTAATGAGCCATATGAAAAAATTATTATTCATCCTATAGTGAAATTTCATGTGATTATATCCCACTACATAGATTCTATAATAATGAAATGAAATTTAATATTCTTTAGTATTAGGATAGACCAAAGATTCCAAAAAAATGTTTATGAAAAGAGCTTACATAAGGAATAAATGGTGAATTATACTTTGAATGTGTATATTTATCCATGTAAGATTAACATTAGAGTTATAAATACCATCCTAGGTTTATGAGATTAAGGATGATTGTAATTTAAAAGTCATTAACACCCATTTATAGGTTTCATGTGATGGGGGTTTATCAAGATTAAGGATATTTTAATATATATTGATTTAAATACAACCTTTTGGTATGGTATATTTTTTAGTGAAAAATTAATTTAAGGGGGAATTCCTTTTCCATTTATAAAAATATGATTATAGGTAATGGTATAATTTATTGTTTATCTTAACTCTAATGCCGAGGTAGTTAGGGGTTGTTGTTCATCGCCTCATCAATTCATAACACTTCATTTCTATGAGAGAATATTTATCTGTGGATCCTATTGATAGAATTTACTTTAAGGTAGTGTTAAGGTTTCTTGGGGTGACACATTAAGCTATGTATGATAAGGAAATGAATTTTACCTCAATGTTTTAGTGAATTATTCAACATGATCTTGATATAGAGTTGATTTTCACCACTACGTATCATCCTTAGATATATGATAATTTTGTGGGAATTAAAAAAACTCTAGATTATATACAAACATCATGTTATATTCATTTAAAAGGCTCTTGGTATCAACAAATTTCCCAATTTGTGTTTTTTTTAATAATTGATTTCATGTGAATATTTAGACGACTCCTTATGATGCCCTTTATGGAAAGAAGTGTAAAACTAAAAGATACTGGAATGAAGTTCTTGGAAGCAATATATAGAGACATGAGTTAGATAATGAAATTGAAGAGAAAGATAGATACACTAAAAAACATATGTGAAAATATTGAAAAAAAATTTTGTAGATAATTTTTAATGTGATCTATAATTTGAAGGTTGTGAGGAGGTTTTTCTACTAATATTCCCATGGAAGAGATAAGAGAAAAATAATGCAAATGTATATCGGTACCATTGAAATTATTGATCATATTGGGAAAATAGATTTTCATTTGTAGAATCCCCCAAAACTATATGAGGTTTATAATGTCTTCAATATATTTATTTGGAGGTTGTACATACCTAATCCATAAAATGTGCTTAACCAATAGTTTGTACCTTTCGATAACGATCACAATTGGATGAGATTATAGATAGATCAATAGAAGTGATAAAACATAATACCACTCACCTAGAAAATTATTTGTGGTGAAATTACCATATTGGGGAAGCTATGTTGGAACTTGAAAATGAAATAAGGTAGAAGTATCCTTAGTTCTTAGTACCAAATTGATGAATTTTTAAGGAAAATTTTATTTTATTGGGGGTGGAATGTAACACATCAAGATTTTGTGAAATATAAATGTTACAAATAAATTGTATATTTTTGATATTATACATTACATGAAACACCAATTTTATCATTTTTTATATAAAACAGTTAGTTTAGCTTGAATTACATGCAACATTGAGTTTAAACAAAACAATTCATAATATTAAAATATTATTATTTAAAATGATAGATATTTACTAGTATTTGGAATGAAGAGTATGAATAATATTAACTAATTTATGAAAATATGTTGTTTAAAAATGTATATAAAACAAATCATTTGTTGAAAAATAAATTATAAATGAAAATAAAAACTATTTCAAAATAAACGAAATAGTTTTATGAAAAAATATTTTTATGAAAAAAACACATTTCAACTCAATAAATAAAAAAATTGTTTTTACAAATTATTTTAAATAAAAATTATATTTTATATAATCAATAAACTATTAAATAATATGTTTATGTGTTTTCTGGAAAATAGAAAAGAATAAATTCAATTTTACACCTAAAAACTGAATTTTTCCAAAAAAGCGTTTTGTCACATTCTGGTACACTTATTTTAAAATTAAATGTTGATAAATTTAGAAAATTTATTTGAAAAAGTAAATTTTATTTTATAAATCATCATATTAAAATTATATAATGTTAAATTTTTGGTAATTTTCTATAAATATTAATTTTTTGATGAATAATGAAAATTACTAAATTTTAAATGAACTATACCTTTTCGTTTAAATTATTTATAATGATAAATTATATTTTAAATTATATTTTAATTTAAAATAAGTTTTATCATATATAAATATATATATTAATAAAATTTAGGTTCATGTAATATTTTTCATATTTAATTTTGATAAAAAAACCTTGTAAAATTTTGAATAGTTCTTTTTGAAAACCTCATTTCTCATCATGTCTACGAGTTTAAATTAAAATTAAATTTTCCACTTATGTGAAAGGACTTTATAAAAATGGATTTAATATTTTTAATCATTATTATATATATTATATAATAATTTAAACTAAATTCTTTATCATAATGAATATTAAAAATAGTAGAAATTATTTCTCATGGTTAAATGTAAAAAATGGTTTACCTGGCGGTTAACCTAAAATGTTATGGGTTAAAACAACCTCAAAATTTATCTAAAAAATATTTTATAAAAATATTTTGACCTTTACATTTATTATTATAAATGATAATATTTTTTAATCATTTTGGTACGATAAAAAAAAGGGTACAACATTTTCTATTCAAACCATTACATGTGCACCACTCACATTACTTATAAAGGACACAAATTCTTATCTCTTCTTCAATTTTTAAAACCCTTGTTGGTTTAGCCAATAATGAAAAAATAACGTTCCAAATTCCATCATTTATTTATGGAAGACTTAGTTTTAAAATAAAGTAATCTGAGGAAGTATTTTCATGCAAACCCAAGGAGGTTACCCGAAGAACAAGTAATATTCTGAAACGAGATTTTTTATTTTATTTTATCCAACATATACGTAAATTATTATTAAAAAATTATTATATAAATAAATTTTTATATAAATCATATTTATATGTTTTTATATTATGTTCATTACTTGAAAACATTCCCAATTATGTCAAATAAGTTATGAAATCATGATTTGTGTACACAGAGGACTACCACATCACGAACGGATGTCATTTGTTTTTCCACTATCACCTCTCAAGGTTGGGAATGACGATTGATATAATGTATATATATAATATTAAAAATATATTAATTCCTATAGAGTCATTAAATTAAAAATATTTTTTCCAATTTCCATTCTATAGGGGATATTAAAATATCTCTCTTGTGTACGATGGACTACTACCTCATGAAGCAATGTGATGTATTTTTCACTAATGATTTACATTGAATATATTAAGTATAATTTTAATGAATATATGTTATATGCATGAAATCAATATTATATTCATCAAATATTTATCATTTTTAAAAAATAATATATAATTTTATCTCTTCCCTTTCACTCACTGAAAGATGACAACATCATTCATGTACGTGTGGAAAACATCCTTCACAGAGCAATGTGAATCTCTATTTTACTCACCGACCCACATGGATGATATATATAAGTACATTAATGTAATAATATGTTATTTATGATATTATTAAAATTATTTAATAAAAAAATATTACATACATCCTTTTCATAATGATTTTTGAAAATGGAAACGTTACTCATACGAACATACGACATATCATCTCCATGATCATAATGTACTTCATTTATTAAAACCATTATTAGTTATTTTTATTAAAAGTATAATTGATGAAAAAATATTTTAATTATATCTTTATTGTTATTATTTATATAATGGAACTATAATAAAAATAATAGGATCTAAAATAACAAATCAAACCATACATAAAAAACCCATAGGTTATTTCCTAAAATGTGATTTTAACAAGGAATTGATAATAAAAGGATAATAAATGGTTATAATTAAATCATAATATAAAATATATAAATATTTTTCAATAATAGATTTATAACAAACTTAAATTTATTATACTGGTGGTTTAAAAATGTATGTTTGAAGTCGAGACTTAAGGTAGGGAATTTCTATCTCACTTTTTACTTCTTTGGGACATATTCCATATTCACCACCTGTTTCTTTTATGTGGTTTATATATGACCAATGAATTTATTTTATTATTATTATTATCTTGGAAATTATGGGTATTAAATATAAATTTTAATATCTCTATTTCATGGGTATTGTTTTTAAAATAATACAAAACTAGTAATGGATTTGTGTTACAATAACATTGTTTATTAGGATAGTTTGTGATTAAGTATCTAATATTTAAATATCATTTTATAAATCTCAATAATTATCTTGAGGTTTTACATAATATTTTAATTTATGATATTTTAAAGTAATATTACCATTTTTTACTCCATGGTACTTAAAGTAATGGAATTTGTTTTAAGAAAAATCATATTTATTTCTCTCTTCTACTGAAAAACCATTTTCTTCCAAAACCATTTTTTCAAAAAATATTTTAATTTTATAAAAAAAATGTTAAAATTATAAATTAATGTAATTTTATTGATTTTTTAATTTTTAAATTTTTTTAAGAAATCTCCATGTTTTTTTCAAAACAATGCTTGTTTTGATTTTACTAAAAATGTGAACAAAATACTTATTTTAATGTTTACTTCCTCAAAATGATTTTTTACTATCAAGAACGTTATTTTATTTGAATATTAAATTATATTTTTGTTGGGTTATTTCAATGAAAAGTATTTTTAATTTTTTTAATATTTTATAATGTGTTATTCAATGTGGAAAAGTTATTTTCCTCAATAAATGTTCCAAGTAGTCTTTAAAAATAATTATTCTTCTAAGATGACATCATTTGATGTAACTTACGATTCATTAGGGATATAAACCTTGGATACCGTTATTATTATTTATTTAAATGGTTTTTTATTACAATGTTTTTATGAAACCTGTTTCTCTTCCATGATTTATACCATGATAAAATTCTAATGAAACCCACTTTTTATCCACAGGTATGATGTGATGAACTAATGAAAATTTTATGAAACCAATTTATTTTCCAAGGCTTACGATATATTGAGATGTTTTTCAAACCAATTTCATTTACTAGGTTGTGATATGATGAATTTTTTTTATCTTTTTTAACAAACATATATATTATTTACATTATGTGATTGGTGGTACCTATTTCTCCCTCTAATGTACGGATAAATAGGGATATCTTTTTAGTAAATATATTATGTGTGGACTTGATTATATGTTCCCAATGTTATGAGTGAACCTGATTACATGTTCACAATGTTTTTAATGAACCTGGTTACTTGTTCACAATGTTATGAATTAACCTAGTTACTTTCTCATAGTGTTATGCATATACCAATATTTTATGTCCATAATGTTATGCATGGAAATGGTCAAATGTATATATATTTATATGATGTCATGATTTCATGAACTTAACTTAATGAGTGAACCTTCCTCTATTGACACATGTTCACAATGTTATATGATGGTGTTAATTCTATAAATATATGTCTTGTTCCAATATTATATTCTAATGAATCATGTTCTTTTATTCTATTATGATTCATGTTTTATGAACTGCCATGATTTATGCCAGGAATAATTGTTTATGATCTACGGTATGCAGGGTATAGTTTTAAAATGGTTTACTCATGTTCTCATACCAATATGCACATAATATATAGATATATCACTTTTTACCAATACAGAGTGACTAATCTAACACTTTATTATGTTTGTTCTCCTCAGGTTATGAAGAACAGTTTTTAGTTGGATATATATATATATATATATATAAATTACTAAATAGAATGATATTTATTAGAGATATTGAATATCTTTCACCAAATTAGATGATTGTGTACGTAGTATCCAAAGGAACTAAAATATTATGATCCTCAAGAATTTGTTTTTGAAATGTATTGATTATTAATTCAAAAATATGAAATGTTTATGTATGATATTCCTAGGTATCTATATAACCCAACTCTAATTTTCCAGGAGAAATACATTTTTTCAACTTGAAAAGGATATAAATCACTACCTTTATCTATACCCTCTCCTCAAAAATGTAATTGATCATAGATTTTCCATACCTAAACCACTATAATTACCTCCTTATAAGTTTTTATGGTTCTAATGAGTCCTCCCATGATTTAAGAAGCTAAATAGAAAGGTAAGAGTTCTCGTACTACTCCTTTTTATTCAAGTATTTCTTTCATGATAATCCAATTTTATTTCAATATTATTATACTTCCAAGTGTTCATAATTAATTAAACCACTTTTCAAATTATTCTATAATTATGATATATTTTTATTATATCTCACTAAATCCATTTTAGAATCACATTTGTATACATATCAAGCTTTTGAAATCATTCCTAGATTCTCTCGCTCCTCTTTTCCATTCGAGTAGTTCGTTGTTATTAGACTTTTTATATCCATGTGGTTATTCTTTCACATAATAATAATCAATCCTTAAAATTCTAAATGATTTCATATTAATTACATAATACCTTTATCAATCATTAAATACATTCCATAACCCTTTTTTATAGCAGTCATACTGCTAAAATCATTCATTGATTTTATATTTTCATGTTGTGAATACCGAAATGTAGTATCATTCAAGGGTACCTATATAATTGATGTTTTTAAAGGTTTTTTATATTAAAAATGTTTTGAAATAGGTGATTAAGTTATTATATTTGTAATTTAGGATCTTAGAGTGAATTTTACTAAGTTGGAGAATAAGGTAAGTTTTTCAATCTCAATCACCCTTTATTAAGGAATAGTTTGATATTATAAACCAATTTTAATTAGAATTATATAACCACCACCACCCTGACTTTTAATATCATAAATTATTATTTAAGATTGAAACTTTACTTCAATTAAATTTCATTTCGTGCTTTTGGATACGATTGATATCTTCTCTTAAATATAATAGTTTCTATAACTCAATCTGATTCTTGATAACTAATGTTTCTCTTTGAGAATCATATTACATTTCATATTGAATAACCTATTTATATCTTAGGAGAACAATTTTTATTCAAATATTTCATATTAACTAGTTTTATTCCTTTATGAAATTGAAACTTTGTTTAGAATAATTACCATCCTTTTTAATCATGGTTTCCCCTCCCGGTCCATCTTTTACTTTCTCGCCAATGTTCTAATTCTTACAAGGAAATATAACAATGGGGTTTTTCATGTGACCATCATATTTCATCATTTTCTTTTAAAAAACTAGTTCTAGTTTCTCATTTTTGATATGTGGTACCGAATAAAGGTATTTAAAATTATTTAAAATAATTTTCAATCCTTTTAAAATAAAATGTTTTATATTCCAACCTGAATTGATATTTCTAAACTTATATATTTTCAATGATCCCTTATTGAAGTTTATTTTTCAATTTCAAATATTTTTAATGTTTTCTATTCATGATATTTAAAATAAAATTTGAGCATGACCCATTACTTATTTATTTAATGATAATGTTAATTTTTCTTCTATAATATCTTTTTATATTTCCTTCCATCTGAATTAATATTTATATCATCTTTATTTTACATATCAAACTTCCTCTACCCATGTTTTTTAAAGATTTTTTTTCATTATTTTTTTGAAAAATCATTTTTAAAATGATTAAAATATTAATAATATTTTTTTATTCAAAGGGGGATTTTATTACACTTCTAAAATATTTTATTCATCTAATTTTTATCGTATGATATATCTTACTATTTAAAAAGGGTATAATTCAAATGATACCATGAACTTTCTTTCTCTATATGGCTTCCGATTGTTCTCTTTTATGATGGAAATTCCATGTCACTGCCTTTTTTTACCAGGTAAATGATTTTTTATAAACCTTGTTTTTCTTTTAATTCCTTCCCACTATGTATACCCTTTATTTGATTCATTTGATTGAAGGGTGTTCACATATATTCTATACATCGATTGATTAGGAGAAATTTTTTAAGTAATTGTGCACCATTTATTTATATGGCGTAAATACCTTATTTTTTGTCATCTTTACAGAATGGTACTTACCTATAATGTTACTTGATGTCATTCGATACCCATTTATTAACCATTGGTTAATCATTTTATTCTTGTTGACTGTATATTGAATTATTTTGTTATGTGATTCCATATTAAATAATATCAAAATAATTTTCTTTGGTAGGGTTATTTTTGATATGTGGCTTATTTTATGTGGAACACGTATGTTTGGATAACAATTGGTGGGGTCTTATATAAACATCTAATCCATTGGTCAATATTTTATATCATATGAGATAGGTATTTAGGGGTATATTTTACTTGTTCATAAGAATATAAACTAATGGTGCATCTCATAAAAGATATGTTTCATATACTAATATATGTGACTTTTTGAAATATGTTTCATATTTTTGTGCTAACTATCATGAATCTCTTAAGATATCAAGGATCATGAAAGTTTAATCATGTTTACACACCCTTTTGAATAATATATTTCATTATCCAATTTTATATGTTGTGATTTATTTGGGTAATGAATATTAATATAATGTATAAGAACCATAAGAGTGAGTACAATGTTGATTAATTATAGAGAAATGTTCAGAAGGGTTGTAAAATAAGTTTCTTGTGTAGATAATCTTTAAAAACACTGAACATTTCATTATTGGGAGTGTGAAATTATTTTTTTGATATTATGATAACCTTATAGAAATGATTTAAAATAAAGGAACGTATATCTTGGTTCCCTATAGTTGGTATCGGATAATGATTTAGTTATTTTTCAGGATTAGTTTTGTTATTCTAGGGATCATGATATGAGAACCTTAGTGAAAACATTGGGGATAATTATAAGGGTTATGTGTAAGTACATGGTGACATTTTAAAATATTGGTAAAGTCATTAGACATTGATTTTCCTATAAATGAATCTTTATCATGATATGAGAAATTGGATATGGCTTTGATAAAGATGCACCTAAGGGTAATCACCCGAAAAGGGTTGGTTTAGGTTTGACAAATATCATCACTATAATTCATGATGACTATTACTAAAACAGCCCTCATAGATAGAAACTCCTAATATATATAATTTGGCTGATCTCATAATATTTATAAACCCCAATAAAGATTTATTTCCTAATTAAATTAATGTATTTGGTTAAGAAGTATGAGAGAACACAAATTTATGTAACCTAGGATGAACCAAGCAAGTTATAACATGAAATAAGTGAGTCATAGTTTAAATTAAAGTATCATAAGTTGAATTAAGGGTGATATTCGTGAAGGCATATTATTATAGAGATTTAGAATTCATATTATCAGTTACTCCGATTTAGTTAAACATTATTAAAATCATTTTGGTATTAAAATTTTGTTAAAAATAGGATATTACGAATAAAGCAGTGGAAAGTATGTTCCAAGATACTCAAATGGATTATCTATATAGTTACATTTGGAATAAATGGTTTTAATTGTAAATATATTGCTATTATAATGGAAAAGATATATTACCTACTCTTCCCTTTCATATAAATGTATATATCTCAAAGAATATATATATCAAGTCATGATTATCTTTTGTTACCCTTAATTATGGTTATTTTTAAGTAATAATTAAAATTTTAAGGGAACAATTTATTGGAGGGGGAGAATGTAACATGCCATGTTTTAAGAGAAATTATTAGTATTATTAATTATTTCTTTAATTTTAAACAATTGTTCAGTATTCTTTCCAAAGGATTGTATCATGAGGATTCCATATAAGATATGATCCAAATTAAAGAAACTTTATTTATTCATAAGTGGGATATAAAAAAAGTAAAAACAGAATACTGCACAACAAGTGTTATGAATCACAATTGATAAATTATATCCATTAAAAGATCATAAATCAATAGGAAAAAATTAATAGAAAAGAATAAAATCTATAAAACTAGGAAATTTCTTAAATCATATTCCACATTGAGGATCTCCAGTATATAATCAAATCTGACAATGAATAAGATCACCATGAAAGGATAAAGCATTATGAAAAATCTATTATATGAAATAAAAATACTTCCTTGCATAGTGCATGTGTAATTAATGAATTATTTAGTAAGTCTATATATAGTAATGAAATCTAATAATTATAAATATGATCATTTAAAATATATTCATCGTTTATATATGTATAATGTATTATAAAGTCATGTATTGTTATGTAGTAAAATTATGACTATATAACTCAAAATGAAATAAATATATAAATTTATAAAATTAATAAATATACATATTTATAAATTTTTTGTAAGATCCTTGTTTTTGGAAAGGTATGCTTTAATTATGTTTTGGTTGAATCCCTTGTTTTGGGTTTCAAGGGATGTCTTCTGAAAGTATAAGAGGCCTTGTGGGTGTTCCAGGAGCTCGGGGCATGAAAGAAAGGGAAAACTGGGCAAGACAGGCCAAGGCGCACGGTCTGCGCACGGCCAGGGAAATTGTGCGGCCTGCCCAGGCAAAACAATGCGACCCTTCCTCCTCCGGACAAAAGTATGCACACAGTTTGTACCTGGTTTGCCAAACTGTGTGGCTAAATCGTGCGACCCCTCCTCCTCCGGACAGTGGCATGTGGACGGTTTGCACACGGTTTTCCAAATCCGTGCGGACAAAACGTGCAGCCAGTTAAAGTTAGTAAAAATTACAAAATTGCCACTCCGGGATTTTAATCCCCAACTCAGGATTTTCCTATCCACTCATCCCTCTCAACCCTAGGATGAACTTGGCCAGCCCAAGCTTCCCAAGGGTGGTTCTCCTTCGATTCTAAGGCATTTTTGGTGTCATTGGTTGTGGATCGAAGATCCGGGTAAGGATAATCTAATCCTTGGTTCTCTGTTTTGGTTTAAGGTTTGTATCTTATCTACCTCTCATTCCGAAGCTCTAAAACCCTAACTTTTGGATGATTTTTAGGTTGAATATCCAAAGGTTGGTTGGAGCGAGGTCTAAGTACTCGATTGAGAGCGCATTCAACTCAGTTTCGAGGTAGGTGGTCTACAAGTGATATCCCATAGTTATTTGGGTATTTTTGCATGTTTAGTTGTGGTCTTTATTTCCTTTGGTTATGTTTTGTATAACCTTGGCATTTTTGGTAAAAATGGTGTCTAAAATGGAAAAGGGGAACCCTCACGATCCCGGTGGGATGTGTTGGGATAGACATGACCTAATTGGGGCTATCTATGCGATGTGCCTGCTTTTCCCAGTTTTAGGGGTTGATATTAAACAAGTGACCTTGTTGTAATAAACTATAGAGCCCTTGATAAATATGTTGGCATGACTGGTTGAACTTGGAATAGAAGTTAGGTGATGCATCTAGACTTGGCAATGACCTAAGGGTTAAAGTAAAATGGGTTAAATGGTTGATTCATGGGAATGATGAACATGTTAAATGGGTTAATGTGTAAATTGATTAAAGAACATAATGGGATAGATTATGGGTTTAATGTTGAATGCTTAGTGAGATAGGCCTAACAATGGGAATTGGTTGAATGGTTAAATGATGTAAAATAGTAACATGTTAATGGGTTAAGGCATGATATGGTTTCCCATGTGGGTTGTAGTGAATAGTGTTTGTCGAAGGGAAATGGTTTGGATGGATGATGGCTACTTATATATAAGAATGTGCACATGTATTCTTAGAGTGAGGTCTGACTTGAGGATCTATGCTCACGGGTCGAGTGAAGACTGAGGTTCTAAACTCCACCCTAATGCACAGGTTAGGAAAGGGGACTGAGGATCCATTCTCCTAACGGTTGCATCCACCCGGACTAACACTTGGAGGTGAGGTTATGGTTGCAACGAGGGGTAAGTCCTCGTGAGATATGATAATGATGGGTTTACCCTCTTTCATGTGATTTTTGTCCTTAGACCCATGTAACTTAATGTATGTGATTAACCCATGGAAATGGGATGAAATGGTAAATGGTGATAATGGGTGTGTAATGAATGGTAATGGAAGTGGCAATGACTTGGCTCTAAACTTGTTAATGGTACCTTAAATAATTACTTGGAAATTATCATTCATATTCCTTTGCATGCACTATCTGTTTATACTGGATATTTTGTAAACACTGTTGGTGGTGGCCTACTGAGTTGTACTCACACCCTGCTCGGGCCGTCGTTCGGTACCCAAGCAGACTTCATGATTGTAGGTCAGGAGAAGGGAAAATATCCTTGCTAGCTAGTGAGTGGACATGGGTAGAACTTGGTGGAGGATCCTGTCATGGAGTTGGGACCATTTTGGGGATTTTGGTCATTGTCATTATTTTGGGGTTTTGTCCACCTTTTCACTTTTAGTATGACATGGCATATTTATTATTGGAAATGGATGTTATACATGTTCTATGCTTATTGGTTATTGTTTCCACTATTTGGTTTATTTCTGTTGTGGCTTACTCTGATAAAAAGGGGGTATAGTCTCCCCACATGACTCCGTAGACCCCCACTGCTAGTTTTCAGCCTTTAGCATACGGGGAGGTGTGCTTAAGGTCATGTAAACACCCGGCTCGGAGCACCAGTTTAGTGGATTCCGGGTTGGGGATGTTACAAAGTGGAATCAGAGGAGGTCTTTCTTCTCTTTCTCTAAGGTCTTGTTATTTGGGATTGGTAGCCAAGGGTTAGGACATGTCGGGCCTTGGTTATGAGATCTTTCTTGGGAGTAGCTGACCCATGTACGAGAGAAAACCCAAGTCACCCTGGGTGAGAAATGTTGTTTTTGGTTGTGTGTTGTTATGGTTGATGATATTTCACCATTGGGTGATGCACATTTGGTTTGATGTGGATATTTTATGATATTTGGCTCATGGCCTTAATTGCATAAGGATTTTCATTCATGCATCATTGTAGGCACCTAGGGAGATAGGTGGCATGCATTGTGTTAGGCACACGCACAGAATGGGTGTGTGAGGCAGGAAGGTATGGTGCATTATGAATTTCATGAAACCAAGAAATAATGAGAAGAATGAAATAAAAAAAAGAGGGTAAATGATGTCTAATGGAGTAATAGGGTTTCAAATTGGTTGGAAAATGTTGTTGGGTTAGCATATGAAGAGTCGGTTTTTGTAGCTAGTAAAGAGATTTTGATAAAGTCATGAAAGTTATGTGGTATGCATGCTAAATCTCATGCTTGGAATTATAGATAAATGCCACCACGACGTCGGTTACCAGTTGGGAAATGGGAGGGTGTTGCTAAGAATACTCCTCCAGTAGGGGAGCAAGAAAATGTGGCGATCAATGAAGGTAGAGAGGAACAGTTCCGAGAGAACTTGGATCACCTTATGTAGATGATGGATAGGGACCCATGGCTGGTTGCACTGAGAATGTTTGAGCTGACCAGGGAGTTCCAGTTGCAGCACCCTCTGACCTTCACCAGAGAGGGTGGTCCAGAAGTAGTGTAGTTTTGGTTAGAGTCTGTCCAGACGATACTGGACCATCTGAAGACCCCTGTTGAAAAGTGAGTGAAGCTGGCCACTTATATTTTGCGAGTCCTGGCAAGGAGTTGGTGGGACATTCAGGCTCAAATCGAGCAGGATGAGGGAATGTCGTGGAAGGTGTTTTAGGAAATGTTTCTGGAGAATTTCTACCCAGAGACCTTGAGACAGGAGCAGGATGCAGAGTTTATGATCCTGACTCATGCATCGCTATCGGTGATGGTCTATTCTAGTCGCTTCACTGACTTGAGACGCTTTATCCCAGTGTTAGTAGGGGTTGAGGCAGCAGTAGTAAGGCATTGTGCTGAGACATGAGATCAGGTCTCATGTAAACATCTTTCGCATAAAGAGTTTCGCAGAGGTAGTAGATCAGGCACTGATCTCAGAAGGAAACCTGAAGGGAGGTTCAGGTAGTGGGATTGTGGATTCAGTGGCACAGACGAGCGTTGTAGCTACCAAAGGTTGAAAGCGACTCCATGAGAGCTCACAGCATGGTGGAAGTGTGAAAAGTGGATGGAAGAGAAGGTCAGCCTCTCAGAGTGGAAATTAGGTGTTCTTCTATTAGTGCAGTAGGCCGGGGCATATGCATGGTCAGTTTTCTCGACCTCCTGTAGAGTGTCGTTCGTGCGGTAGGATGGGGAATGTGCATGGATTTTGTACGAACCCTCGAAAGGTGGGCGAGCATAATGGTGAAAAGCAGGTGCCAGGTATGGGAAGGGGATCAGTTACCCCGTATCAGGTAGGCAGTTGGAGCTCCACGGGCCGTACTGGAAGGGGCGGTGGACGTGGAACTCTAGGGCAGGATCACTCACACTAGCAGGGTAGTGCATCACAGGGCGTTCAGGCGCGAGCCCATGGTAGAAGGACAGGTCAGCTTCAGGCAGTTCAGTTTTCCCCTAGTGGTGGTGAGGATGGACTATTGACTGTTCGAGGTACGATCCTTGTATCTTTTACTCTTTCTAGTTCATTGTTTTACATAGGTGCCACACACTATTTTGTCTCTGCTCAACTTTTGGTAGCACTGGTTGTACCTATGGAGAGGGTTTGTGGAGTTATGTGAATTAAAACTCTGTTGGGGGTGTAGGTTGGGGATATCAAGAAATGTAAGGTGTGTGGCTTGGAAGTTGATGGGTATCATTTTCTGTGGGATTTTTTCATTCTTGAGATGTCAGGGCTTGACCTAATCCTGGGAATGGATTGGTTGGTGTTGTATCTGGTGCACATAGACCGTTACAATCACAAAGTATCTTTCAGGTCTCTTTAGGGAGACGATTATGTCCACCATGGCGAATGGGATATTCGATCCGGGCATGCAGGTCCATTTTATCAACATATGAGAGGACTCTCTGCTTGAGTGGCATGTCTCATTCTTGATGACAATGCATGAGGGGAGCAGTCTGTTTTCCCTCCTGTGGTGGATCAGTTTCAGGATGTTTTTCCTGCGGATTTCTCGGGGTTACCCCCTGAGAGGGATGTTGAGTTCACGATTGAGTAGATGCCTGGAGCAGAACCAGTTTTTTATTCCGCCATAATGAATGGCACCAGAAGAACTCCAGGAAATGAAGGTTCAGCTTGAGGATTTGAAGTGTAAGTGGTTTATCATTCCTTGTATGTCTCCTTTGGGATCTCCCATTCTTTTTGCAAGAAAGGTCGATGGGCCGTTAAGGCTATGTGTTGACTATCAAAAGTTGAATCAGATGATGGTGAAGAATCGGTACCCTCTTCCAAGAATTGATGACCTTCTGGATCAGTTGAGGGGTCCATCGGTGTTTTCTAAGATTGATCTGAAGTCGGGTTATCACCAGTTGAGGGTGAGGCATTCTGACATACCGCAGACAACTTTCCAGAGTTAGTACGGGTTGTTTGAGTTTGTGGTAATTCCTTTCACCTTGACCAATGCACCAGTAGTGTTTAGTGATTTGATGAACTAGATATTTTATCCCTATCTATATCGGTTTTTGGTTGTCTTTGTAGATGATATCTTAGTGTACTCGAAAACTGACGACGATCATGCCCAATATCTTGGCATCGTCCTGGGTATGCTAAGAGATCATCGGCTATACGAAAAGCTATCAAAGTGTCAATTCTCGATAGGTGAGGTTCATTTTCTGGGTCACATCATCTCGGAGGTAGGAGTGTCAGTGGATCCAGAGAATGTGAAGGTAGTTGTATCTTGGGAGTATCCCAAGACTGTTTCTGATGTTCGGAGTTTTCTGGGGTTGGCCGGGTATTGTCGAAGGTTCATTCAGGATCTCTCTTTCTTAGAAGAACCACTTTCAAGATTGACCATGAAGGGAAACAGGTTTGAATAGTCTGAGGATTGTGAGAATGCCTTCCAAGAGTTGAAGAAGAGGCAGAAAACCACACCTATCTTGATCTTATGTGAGCTGGTAATAAGTACATCGTGTTTTGTGAAGTGTCCAGAATCGAACATGGGGCTGTGTTGATATACGATTAGTGGGTTGTGGCTTATAGGTCAAGGCAGTTGAGACCCCATGAGCAGAACTATCCCACTCATGATCTTGAGTTGGCTGCAGTAGTGTACGCCTTGAAGTGCGGGAGGCACTATCTGTTGGGAGAACGGTTTACTGTGTTTACCGACCATAAGAGCCTAAAATACATCTTTTCACAGTGGGATCTAAATCTTCGGTAGTGAATATGGGTTGAATAGCTCTAGTATTTTGACTTTGAGTTGGTGTACACGCCGGGAAATGGAAATAGTGTTGCTGATGCTCTGAGCAGGAAGGTTCTGAATCTGGTAGTTCAGGAATCCAGTACTGAGTGAAAGGTGTTGGATTTGTTTGCAGAGATGCACCTAGAGGTGCAGGAGGAGAATGGTCAGGTCACTCTTGATTATTTAGCAATTAAGTCGACACTTTTGAGTCGAGTTAAGGAAAGTCAGCTTGATGATCCTGACTATTTAATCATGAAGGAAAATATTAAAGGTGTAGAGCTACCTTTTGGTTGGGCAGTCGGTGTGGACGGTGTTGTTTGTGTTTGGGATCGTGTGGTTGTGCGAAAGTGTGTGTGGGAAGAGTCTATGTGTGAGTTCCAAGCATCAAAGTGGGTAGTGCATCATGGTTTGACCAAGATTTACCTTCATTTATGAAGGCAGTTTTGGTGTCCTGGAGTGAAGAAAGAAGTTGTGGGATTTGTGGCGCGGTGCCTTACCTGTCAGCAGGTGAAGGCCAAGCATCAACACCCAGGTGGTTTGATGCATCCATTGCCCATTCCAGAATGGAAGTTAGATGATATAACAATGAATTCTGTCATAGGTCTTCCGAGGATGACATGGAAGAATGATGCAATATGGGTGGTTGTGGATCGGTTAACGAAAGTGGCTCATTTCTTACCGATTCAGGAGAACCATACAGTCGACCAGTTGGGTGAGCTGTATGTTTTGGAAATAGTGTCATTTCATTGTGTTCCGAGAACCATAGTTTCATACCTAGATCTGCATTTCACATCGCGTTTCTGGAAAGGGTTGCATAAGGCTCTTGGTACACATGATTTTTTGAGTACGGATTTCCACCCACAGACGGATGGGCAGTCGGAGCGTACGATCCAAGTGTTGGAAGACATGTTAAGAGCTTGTGTCTTGAACTTTTGTGGTTCGTGGAAGAGACACATATCGTTAGTTGAGTTTTCATACAATAACATTTTTCAGGATACGATTTAGATGGAACCATTTGAGGCACTCTACGGGAGGCCATGTAGATCTCTGTTGTGTTGGATAGAGACCGGTGAATCCGAATTGTTGGGGCCAAGTCTCATGCAGGAGACTTCAGAGGGAGTTAAGTTGATCAGGAAGTGGATGGCTACGACTCAGAGTAGGAAGAAGTCTTATGCATATCAGAGGCATAGTACTCTTGAGTTTGGGGTGGGTGATAAAGTGTTCCTTTGGGTGTCGCAATGATTGGTTCATCGACAGATTCAGAAGCAGGGTAAGTTGGCGCCCATGTATGTGGGACCTTTTGAGATTGTGGAGAGGAGCGGACTAGTGGCTTATCGATTGGATCTTCCACAGTGGTATGGTGGGATGTATGATGTGTTTCATGTGTCGTAGCTTCAACGGTATCACCCTGATCCCTCTCACGTTGTTGATGTTGAGGATGTGGAGCTTGAGGCTGATGCGTCCTTTGAGGAGCATCTGGTTCGTGTGGTGGATCATAGTGAAAGGGTTTTGCGAGGCAAGGTTGTGCCATTAGTGCGAGTACTATGGCAGCATGAAAAAGTTCAGGAAAAAACATGGGAGCAGGAATCAGATATGGGGGCTCAGTGGCCCAAACTCTTCTCTTCGGTGGATCAATGAGCCTTGTAAACTCGGCTCGAGGATGAGCCATTATAAGGTGGGGAGGTTGTAAGATCCCAGTTTTTGGAAAGGTATGATTTCGTTATGTTTTGGTTGAATCCCTTGTTTTGGGTTTCAAGGGATCTCTTCTAAAAGTATGAGAGGTCTTGAGGGTGTTCCGGGAGCTCGGGGAACGAAGGAAAGGAAAAACTAGGCAAGACGGGCCAAGACGCACGACTAGGAAAATCGTGCGGCCTACCCTGGAAAAACCGTGCGACCCTTCCTCCTCCAAACAGAAGCATGCGCATGGTTTTCCAAACCGTACGGCTAAATCATGAGACCCCTCCTCCTCCAGACAGTGGCATGCACATGGTTTTCCAAACTTTGCAGACAAACTGTGCACCCACATAATGATGGGAAAAATTACAAAATTGCAACTCTGGGCTTTTAAACCCCATCTCGAGATTTTCCTCTCCACTCCTCCCCCTCAACCCTAGGACGAACTTGGCCGAACCAAGCTTCTCAAGGGTGGTTATCCTTTGATTTAAGGAGTTTTTGGTGTCGTTGGTTGCAAATCGAAGCTCCGGGTAAGGCAAATGTCATCCTTGGTTCCCTTTTTGGTTTAAGGTTTGTATCTTCTCTCCCTATTGTTAAAAAGATCTAAAACCCTAACTTTTGGGTGAGTTTAAGGTTGAAGCTCCAAAGGTTGGTTGTAGCGATGTCACAACCCGTCCTTGGGGCCTGTGCCGTGACTACCCCAAGCCCGCCTTCCATAGGCCAGGGGCTGGCGACTAGCACCAAAGGCGTAAATCCTGATAACTGGGAAGGAATTGCCTTTATAAAAGTAAACAAAACACCACAGAGTACTAGTAGAAGTAATACACTAAGTACAAAAGAAAGTGATAAAAAGTAAATGGTCCAGAATACAAACCCAACTGAAAAGTACAGCTATAACTGAATGGAAGTACAACAGAAAAGGCAAACAGCTGGAAGAAAAGAAGCAGCTCCTGGGTCATCCACCTCAGATCCTACCTGAAGGGTAGGTATAGATAGCGCAGCTCTAGGATCGTCCACCACAGATACTACTTGAAGGGTAGGTACAGATAGCCTCCACAACACTCTCTCCCATCAACCTCCTCCGAGTATCGTCTCGTCGTGAAGTCCACCTCCGGATACTGACTCGTCGTGAGGTCCACCTCTGGGTACCGTCCAGTCCTCGAACACTCAGCCTCTTTCAGCGCTGCCCATCGTCTACAACCAACACAATGAGGTGCGGGCATAGCCCGTGTAGCGGTGAGTATATGATACTCAGTAGGGACCCCGAGACCCTCAAGGTCTCACTAGATCCAACAAGGATAACCACAAAGAAATTTCTCAACAGATAACCTCTACTTAGGTATATGACCATACATATACCTAAGTTATCAAGTAACCCATCGCAATCATTAGGAAAACAAAAAGGTTATTGACTCATCTCAAACCAGTATTTTATTCATGATGTCGAAACCATGGTTGCTGGAGAAATACTCCTCTGTCGAGTACAGTGGGCATGCCGCTACAAGAAAGCGCGCCCCACTAACCTTGGACTGCTTAAGTACTCCACCTATCGAGTATTGTGGGCCTGCTGCTGCAACCAAGCGCATCCCACAATGGGTCTGCCGCTATAACCGAGCACACCCCTTCATAGCCTACAGAGGTACTCCTTCTGTTGAGTATCGCAGGTGTGCTGCTACAACCCAGTCCACCTCCGCCGTGGGTCTACTGCTACAACCAAGCGCACCCCACTGAGCTATCTGAATCACTCTGAGACGATCGATCAGTAGTCGTCAAGTCTCAGCCAGCTACTAGGTCTTTGTACTCTGCTAGTTCATCACCGGGAGGGTCCGCTCCATGACCTACTAGTCAATACACCAATTTTCACAAAGTTCTACAAATAAGTATCCCAAGGTTCAGCCACATCATAGGAAACTCAACACAACAGACGACGCTTCAATCGGACGCCCGGTCAGTGTGTTATCAGCATTTTCGTCCCGGGGGCCCGGTTTCTTCGTGTATGAACCAACCCGACCATATCTCAACTGTACCCCGAACTCTCATAGGGTAAACTCATTGGGACAATTTCTCAATGTGATCACCAACGCCGCTGACGGTTCTTCAAACATACATCCAGTCTAAAAGTCAGCAGCTTTTCCGTTCCAGGGGCCCAGTTGGATTTCAGGTTCAATCCAACCCAGCCACTATCCAACTGTGTCCAGTTTTCAGGATAAGTATGCCAAAAGGTCCATCTCATCAAGAGGAATCCAACAGAGTGACGACACATCTATCGGACGTCAGGAGCTCATGTTATAAGTGTTTCCACTCCGAGGGCCCGGTTGGTTTCGTGCTCGAACCAACCTGGCCATACCCAAAGTTTTCTGAAACCTTGAGTGTAATATATTGAAATGACCGACTCGATTCATGGATCGCTATGCAACTAACAGTACGTCGATCGGAGGTCCGTAGCCCACGTTATGGTCTTTTAAGTGAACCTGTCTGGTTTTAGGGGGTTTTGGGCCCTGACCAACCCGCCCGAGACCACCTGGGTCGACCCGAACCAAGTCTGGGTCTGGCCCATTAGGGCACGACCCAGCCCGGGGGCGCGGCCTGCCCCAGGGGAGCGGCCCGGCCCGGCCGGCGCGGCCCGACACAGCCTGGGTGATCGGTTGGCCTGGCGCGGGCGCGGCCCGCGTGGCCGGACAGCTCGGCTCAGCCGAGCTGTCGCAGAAGGGGGGGGGGGCACACTGCCCCCCTGATTGACAAACCGCGGCCCTCATGGGGCCGTTCCTTTGGCCAGATGAGGGATACAACCCACAGTCTTCTTCCAGAAATGGCGTGCCCAGTCCGACCGTCCGGTGCTGCTGCCGCGGGACCCCGCGGTCCTGCCCCTCCAAGGTGCTGGCGGCCAACGGTTCCGTCCACCCCGCCTTGCTTCGCTGCGGCTGTGAGATGTGGCCTTGTCCGACCGGCATGGTGCGACGGCACCACGCCCCTCCATCGTGGCCCCGCTCCTGCCGCAGCCCCTTCATGGTTCTCCGGCATGGTGTGATGGCGCCGCATCTTTGTTCGGCCTCAACGGCGTGGCGCAACAGCGTCGTGCTTCTTCGCCCGTTCATCTTTGTTTCCGCGCGGTGCTATTGCACCGTGCTACCTTTGTTCATGTCGTGACAAACACATCATCAAAGGGGGAGGAGTGTCGGCCGTGTTTGTGCGGTCTGACCTCCTCCCATTAATCCGATAACAGGAGGCCATGAAATAAAGACAAAGAACGTCAAAGAAAAATCCACGAACATCAAGTTAACCCCTACTTGGATATTTTACGTCACACATTGGGCGTCGTTTAGAATGGAATCGTGGTTGTCGGGCGTAGATTCCGTGGATGTCGAGGTGTGTCCGAGGAGGAAACGACGTCTCCTCACTTGTTGCATAGATGAAGAAGGAAGGTACGTTGTCGTTGGCGATGATCACCGCGGTCGGCGACTTCTCCCTTGTCGCGGAGGAAGAATAGGATGAATAACCGTGATTACCGAGTTGGTGTTCTTCGTCGAAGCCTTGGCTTTCCACACGAAGAAGATTAAGTTCTTCAAATGTGAAGAACGCACCCTCTCTCAACCCAACGAAGCAACCAAAATAAAATAAGGCATTTTCCTTATTTTATTACTTTTTCATATATTTTTAAAATTCAAAAACCCTAAATTAGTTAATTTATTAGTCTTAAATTGAAAAAAATAATGGTGAGATAGGTTGGCATGCATGTATGAGGAAGATAGGTATCCACAACATTTATTACATGGGAGTTTAAGAGGGTTTAGATAATTTTAATAGGTGGGGACTTGTGTGGGCCCCACCTCACTAATATCCTATCAATAGGAGTTTAGGATCAAGTGGGTCACACCCCAACTCCCACACATGGGATTAAAACACTTATAAGTGAAATAAAATTGTAACACAATTATATTTCACTTTACACTTAATCCTCAAAAATTATCATCCCCTCTCGTGCAAATGCAATCACGGTAATGGTCCCCCTAAGAAATTACTGGCCCTGCGATTTCATCAGTGACCTCAGATTTCGATTCTGAGCACCAGATTAAAATTTAGAAAAACCCGCTCATTTGTTCACTGAACGTACCCGAGCCTAACATCAGAAATTGATTCTGGGCACACCGGGCCTCAAAATCAGGCGCCGTCAGAAACTACGTAATCGTAAAATTCCAAACAAATTAAGAAAAAAATTTCCTGGAAATTTCCTGGTCTTTACATTAATCCCACCTCAGGGATTTATGTCCTCGTAAATCTTTAACACAAACTAGGGATACAAAACTCATACTGAGCATACATCTGAGCCTTCCGCTCTCATGTGCTCTTCTGGAGGTTCTCGTGCTGCCAACACAAGCACACAAGAGGAATCAACCGTCCTCGTAGGATCCTCTCCTGTCGATCCTCAACCTCTACTAGAACCCCACAAAAGTCACACCATCACCAAAGTCTAGCTCCCCATGGTCGATGATATGCGTCGGGTCAAGCACATATCTCCTCAGTTGAAATACGTGGAAGTCGTCGTGCACCTGGTGCAACTGAGGTGGATGTGTCAAGCAGTAACCCACCTCGCTTACCCTGCTAAGGAACTTGAAGGGTCTGATGAAGCGCCCAGATAACTTTCCGCCTCAGCCAAATCTCCGTAATTCCATGTCGAGGTGAGACCCATAAGAAAACGTGGTTTCCATCCACAAACTCTAGTGGTCTTTGCCTCCTATCAGCATAAGACTTCTGTTGGCTCTATGATGCCCTCATCCACTCTTGGATGGCCTGGACTTTCTCTATCATGGACTGGACCATCTTTGGTCCTACAAGATCTGCTATGATTTCTTCTTTTCCGATAAGAGAAATCTGGTCTCATCCCCAGGATGAACCACGTTCTTTGTCTAATACAGTCAATCCAGACATTAAGGATGCATTCATTCCATGGATGACGTTGTAATGCCTCGACTTTAATACCAAGAGTTCCAACCGTCACTCTCGCCTCTAAGGGTCGAGTCATACTGTCAGCATCAGCGTGAGGTAACTAGGTCTCCTCCAGTAGGAATCTCGAAAGTGAGGGTCAAGTCAAAAGTTTTAACCGGGACCTCTCAGTACACAAAAAGGAAGGAAGAAAATGTCACAAGGACAAGTGTATTTTATTACTACAGCTCAAAGTACAAAGACACAAAATAAAGACAACAAGGAAACTAGAAGCACCAAGATCAAAGGTCCCATTCCTGGAACTAGTCCCACTCCTATCCGCCATCTTCCAGAGCTCCGTAGTCGTATGCTTCTACTGCCTAATGTTGAGCTCTCTCATGTCCATCTGTTCCCTGCGGTCGAGGTGGACCTCTTGGTGGTGGTGGTGGCAACACCTCGAAGTGTCTTCCACCACCAGATGTATGGACATCTCCCCTGTCTTGGTCTCCTGTTCCTTGCGGTCCGCCTCGATCAAACCTCTGCCTCTTCCAAGGAGGTCCTTCATTTATCTGCTGGTCATCTATATGGCGTGTCGGACAGTCACGTGCCATGTGACCATCCCTGCCACAGGAGTAACATTGTCCACTCCTGGAATGCCTGGATCTGACTCCACCATCTCTCAGCTGCTGCCTGAAGGAGGCTGGCAGCAAAGATCACCATGAAGTCTGATGGAGTACCCACTATCCAGAAAACCCTCACCACAGCCACCAGCCAATCCTCATCCACCTGCGGGTCCGTCTCTCCCCATAACATGGGTGGCCTCTGGCAATGTAACTCGTGCAGTGCGCTCATGCGGTGTGCATCGCCTGCAGCTGGGGCTGGTGGCATCGGTTTCCCAACGTATGGTAGTACCGCGGGTATCGCCGATGGTGACTTGACTGAAATATGTCCATATACCGAACCCTCATCGCTCGGCAGGCTGTCAGTACGTACATCCCTCTGGGATCTAGTTGGTCGTTCGTGGAAAGGCATCCTGAAAGAAACATACGTGACACGGTCAAACGATTTATACCTGGTGAGATGACCGGGTTTGAGCTTACTTTTAAAAACTTTTGGAAACACACACGCAATTAGTGTTTTCATGCACAAAGTTGGAAATCAGTTGTCAGAGTCCTAGTGTATGTATATACCGGCCTCCCACACCAACACTGGACTCCCTGAACTGAGAACCACACTCAGTACCGTTAAAATTATTGATTCACAGAAAGAAAATATCTGAGTTATAAGTTTTGCGGTAGAACTGACTCCTCTGATACCCATTTGTCATGACCCGTCCTCGGGGCCCTTGCCGTGACTACCCCAATCCCGCCTTCCATAGGCCAGGGGCTATTGACTAGCACCAAAGGCGTAAATCCTGATTACTGGGAAGACATTTCCTTTATAAAAGTAAAAAAAAACACCAAAGAGTACAAACAGAAGTAATACACTAAGTACAAAAGAAAGTGCTAAAAATTAAATGGGTCAGAATACAAACCCAACTGAAAATTACAGCTACAACTAAATGGAAGTACAAGAGAAAATACAAGAAGTTGGAGGAAAATAAGCAGCTCCTCGGTCGTCCACCTCAGATCCTACTTGAAGGGTAGGTAAAGATAGCGCATCTCCTGGATCGTGCACCATGGATCGTAACTGAAGGGTAGGTAAAGATAGCTTCAACAATGCTCTCACCCGTCAACCTCCTCTAAGTATCGTCTCGTCGTGAAGTCCACCTCTGGATACTGATTTGTCGTGAGGTCCACCTCTGGGTACCATCCAATCCTCGAACACTCAGCCTCTGTCAGCGTTGTCTGTCGTCTACAACCAACTCAACGAGGTGTGGGCATAGCCCGTGCAGGGGTGAGTATACGATACTCAGTAGGGACCCCAAGACCCTCAAGGATTCACTAAATCCAACAAGGATAACCACATAGTAATATCTCAACAGATAAACTCTACTTAGGTATATGCTCATACATATACCTAAGTTATCAAGTAACCCATCTCAATCATGAGTAAAACACAAAGGTTATGGACTTAGATCAAACCAAGATTTTATTCATAATGTCGAAACCACGGCTGCTGGAGAACTCCTCCTCTGTCGAGTATAGTGGGCCTGCCACTACAACCTAGTGCACCCCACTAACCTTGGACTGCTGAAGTACTCCACCTGTCGAGTACTGTGGGCCTGCCACTGCAACCAAGCGCATCCCACCATGGGTCTGCCGCTACAACCGAGCGCACCCCCTCATAGCCTATAGAGGTACTCCTTCTGTCGAGTACCGCGGGTCTGCCGCTACAACCAAGTGCACCTCCGCCGTGGGTCTACTGCTACAACCAATCGCACCCCACTGGGCTCTCCGAATCACTCCGAGACGATCGACCAGAAGTCGTCAAGTCTCAGCCAGCTAATAGGTCTCTACACTCTGTTTTCTCATCACCGGGAGGGTCTGCTCCACAAGCTACTGGTCGATACTCCAAGTATCACAAATTTCTACGAAGAAGTATCCCAAGGGTCAGTCGCATCATAGGAAACTCAACACAACAGACGACACATCAATCAGATGCCTTGTCTGTGTGTTATCAACCTTTTCATCCCTGAGGCCCAGTTGGATTTGTGTACGAACCAAACCGACCGTATCTCAAATATACCCTAAACTCTCATAGGGTATACTCATAGGCACCGTTTCTCAACGTGATCACCAACACCGCTGACGGTTCGTCAAACGGACGTCCGGTCTGAAAGTTTTCAGCTTTTCCGTTCGAGGGGCCTAGTTGGATTTTGGGTACAATCAAACCCAACCACTATCCAACTGAGTCCAATCCTCAGGTGAAGTATGCCAAAAGTTCCATCTCATCAAGAGGAATCCAACAATGTCGATCGCACGTCTATCGTACATCCGAATCTCATGTTATAAGGGTTTCCGCTCCGAGGGCCCAGTTGGTTTTGTGCTCGAACCAACCTGACCGTACCCAAAAATCTCTGAATCCTTGAGTTTAATATACCTAAACGACCGTCTCGATCCAAGTATCTCTACAGAACTAACGGTGCATCGATCGGAGGTCCGTAGCCCAATTTATGGGCTTTTAAGTGAACATGTCTAGTTTTATGGGGTTTTGGGCCCGGACTCACCCGGCCCGAGACCCCCTGGGTCGGCCCAAACCGGATCGACCCGAATCGGGTCCAGCCCAGGGGCTCAGCCCAGCCGACATGGCTCGGGGTGGCCTGGGTGGCCCGTTTTCCTGGTGTGGGCACGGCCCGCGTGGCCAGACATCTCGGCTCGGCCGAGCTGTCACGGAAGGGGGGGGGGGGTTGCCCCCTGATTGACAAACTGCACCCCCCGTGGGGCCGCTCCTTTGGCCAGCTAGGGGTTATGACCCCCAGTCTCCCTCCTGAAACAGCTGGCCCGGTCCGGCCGGCTGGGCTGCCACAGCGGGACCCCGCGGTCCTGCACCTTGGAGGTGCCTACGGCCGGCGGTTCCAGCTGCCCCACCTTGCTCCACAGTGGCTTTGAGCCGTGACGTTGTCTGACCGGCATGGCGTGACGGCTTCGCGCCCCTGCGCCGTGGTCCCGCTCCGGCCGCGGCCCATTCGTGGTTCTCTGGCGCTGCGCGACGGCGCCACGACATTGTTCGGCCTGAACGGCGCGGCGCAATGACGCCACGCTTCTTCACCCATTCATCTTTGTTTCTCCGCGGTGTCGTTGCACCTCGCTACCTTTGTACGTGCCGCGACAAACACATCATCAAAGGGGGAGGAGTTTCGGCCATGTTCGTGCAGTTTGACCTCCTCCTGTTAATCCAATAATAGGAAGCCATGAAATAAAGATGAAAAACAGCAAAGAAAAATCCACGAACATCAAGTTAACCCCTAATTGGATATTTGACGTCGCATCTCGGGCGTCGCAGAGAATGGCGTCGCGGGGGTCGGAAGTAGATTCTGTGGATGTCGGGGTGCGTCCGAGGAGGAAACGACGTCTCCTCACTTTTTTCGGAGATGAATAAGGAAGGTACGTTGTAATTGGCGATGATCACCGTGGTCGACGACTTCTACCTTGTCGCGAAGGAAGAAGAGGATGAAGAACCGTGATTGCCCAGTCGGTGTTCTTCGTCGGAGCCTTGGCGTTCTTCGCAAAGAAGATGAAGTTCTTCAAATGTGAAGAACGCTCCCTCTCTCAACACAGCAAAGCAACCAAAATAGAATAAGGCCTTTTCCTTATTTTATTACATTTGCATACATTTTTAAAATTCAAAAACCTTAACTTAGTTAATTTATTAGTCTTAAATTGGAAAAAATAATGGTGAGATAGGTTGGCATGCATTTATGAGGAAGACAGGTAGCCACAACATTTATTACATGGGAGGTTTAGAGGGTTTAGAAAATTTTAATAGGTGGGGACTCGTGTGGGCCCCAACTCACTAATATCCTATTAATATGAGTTTAGGATCAAGTGGGTGACACCCCAACTCCTACACATGGGATTAAAACACTTAGAAGTGAAATAAAATTGTAACACAATTATATTTCACTTTACACTTAATCCTCAAAAAGTATCTTCCCCTCTCGTGCAAACGCGATCACGGTAAAGGTCCCCCTAAGTAATTACCGGCCCTGTGATTTCATCGGTGCCCTCAGTTTTCGATTCCGAGCACCGAATTAAAATTTAGAAAAACCCGCTCGTTCATTCACTGAACGTACCCAAGCCTAACTTTGGAAATTGATTCTGGGCACACCGGGCCTCGAAATCAGGCGCCGTTAGAAACTGCATACTCATAAAATTCCAAAGAAATTAAAAAAAATTCTTGAAATTTCCAGGTATTTACAAGCGAGGTCTGAAGACTCGATTAAGAACGCATTCAACTGCGGTTTCGAGGTAGGTGGTCTACAAGTGATATCCCATTGTTATTTTGGTATTTGTGCATGTTTAGTTGTGTTATTTCTTTCCTTTTGTTATGTTTTAGATAACCATGGAATTTTAGGTAATAATAGTGTTTAAAATGGAATAGGGGAACCCTCACGTTCCCCTTGGGATGTTTTGGGATAGATTTGACCTAATTGGGGCCATCCATGGGATGTGCAGGCTTTTCCCGGATTTAGGGACTGATATTAAACAAGTGACCTTATTGTAATGAATTGTAGAGCCCTTGATAAATATTTTGGAATTATTGGTTTAACTTGGAATAGAAGTTAGGTGATGCACCTAGACTTGGCAATAACCTAAGGGTTAAAGTGGAATGGGTTAAATGGTTGATTCATGGGAATGATGAACGGGTTAAATGGGTTAATGTGTAAACTGATTAAAGACCATAATGGGATAGATTATGGGTTTAATGTTGAATGCTTAGTGAGACGGGAATAACACATGGTAATTGGGTGAATGGTTAAATGATGTGAAATGGTAACATGTTAATGGGTTAAGGCATGATGTGGTTTCCCATATGGGTTGTGGTGAATAGTGTTTGACGAAGGGCAGTGGTTCGGATGGTTGATGGTTAATTATATATAAGCATGTTCACATGTCTTCTTAGAGTGGGGTATGAAATGAGGATCTACGCCCTTGGGTCGAGTGAAGACTGAGGTTCTAAACTCCACCCTAATGAACGAGTTAGGAAAGTGGACTGAGGGTCTATTCTCCTAACAGTTGCATCCACCCGGACTAAGGCTTCGAGGTGAGGTTATGGTTTCTTTGAGGGGTTAGTCTTATTGAGGTAGGATAATGATATGTTTACCCTCTTGCATGTGATTTTTGGCCTTTGACCCATGTAACAAAATGTATATGATTAACCCATTGGAGGCTTTCTTATGGTTATGTAACCACCCGGCTCGGAGTACCGGTTTAGTGGATTTTAGGTTGGGGATGTTACATTTTTTATAAATATTAATAAGAATATCATTGAAATATGATATGATAAACTTAATATAAATATTCTAATATCAAAGGATTAGTAAAATTAAGGTTTTAAATATAAATTACTAATTTTATTTTTTTATCATATTTATTATAAAATTAATATATTTTTTCAAAGAACCATTTTGTAATGTATTGAATGTTTTTTAAAATAGATTATTTTAATCAATTTATAATATTATTATATATGAACAAATATTTTAACATATTTTAAATTATAATTTTATATGAAATATTATTACAAAAACGTATTGAAAAAACACAATTGTTTTTTAAAAGAAAATTAGTTTTTCTTTATATTTTTTATTTATTATTTAAAATTCAAATTGATAAATTTTGGATTCTAAGATAGATAAATTAAACTTATTTTTTGTAATTAGAAGGTCAATATTATATTAGAATTATTTTATTTATATTTATCTAATAATTTAAATTCTACATTACAAGTGAAAAATAACGTTTTACAAATAACAAAAATTTTATGTCATTATTTTTAATATGTATGGATTAAAATTTTATCAAACACATTTACTAAAAAATATTAGTTTTATAAGTTATAGTTTCTTAAAATGGTTCATAAAAAATGTATTTTATATTTTAAAATCAAGTAATATTTTTCTAAAAAATTATTTTCATACATTATAATTTTTTTATATTAAAATTAATTTTCAGAAATTTTAGAATTTAAATCATAAGAAATTTATTTCAAATTTAGTATATGTGGTTCAAAAATATCTAATAGGGATTTTTTTAATGATTAAGTTACCTTAGGTATATTTGAGTTACCATGGTAAAAGAGACATTTTTAAAAGAATAAAACTATTCTAAATATTTTATTTCTTTAAATTAAAAGGATATATTTTCAATTAATACTCTAATATAATGGTTATATATAAATACATATAAATAAATATACACTAATTTATTTAGAAATCAATATTAACATTCCACTCAAAACTTTTAGAAATCATTATTACGGTTTAAATAAATACCCACATGTCTCACTTACCATTTATATCCCTAATTCATCTAACTCACCAAACCCATATAACACTCAAGTGATTCCATTCATATCCTTACCCAACTCTAATTTTCATTGAAAAAACACTATTTTCACTTAAAAATAGTTCTTCCCTCAATTAATTTTCTTAATGATCTCTAACACGAAGGCATTGATAATGAATTTCCTTTACCAAACCCTCTATAATTCCCTCCCAATTTGTTCCTAAAGTTATAAAGATTCATTTATAAATTTACGAAGTTACATACAAATTCTTTGGTTTTTATCCTCCTTATTTTGATTCATAATTTTCTTTTTTTTATAATTCCTTTTGATACCAATATGATTATGCTTACATTTTTTAATAATTAATCCTTTATTATCCAAATGATACCCTAATGATAAAATATTTACCTTCCCTCTCATTAAATGAAATTCTTAATCCTTTTTTATAGTCTCCATGTAATTGAAATCACTCCCGGATTCTAAAATCGTTCATCAATTTTCACACTTCATGTTATGAATACCCAACACTAATATAAATCATGGGTATCCATATAAATGTAGTTTATAAAATTTTATGGATACAGAAAATGTTATAGAAAAGGTGATTATGATAATTATATTTCTTATATAGGATCATTGAGTGAATATGACTAAACAAGGAAACACAGAAATGTTTTCCATATAAACCACCCTTCATTGAGTTATTATTTGATAATATACACCAATATTAATTTATATAGTGTAACAACTACCCCCATGGTTTATAATATCATTAATTATTATGGATCTTGGAAGATTTATTTTTGTGCACACTCTTCTTTAAAGTTGGATAGGATTTATATCTTCCCAAAGGTATAATGGTTTTCTTAACTCAATATTATTCATTAGTTATAATGTTTCTTCTTGAGTTTCCTGTTTTATTTCATATGGTTTAGCATATTTGAATTTTTAGAGATCCATTTTTATCAATTATTCTTTTTTGACATGTTCTTTTCCTTCTAAAGAATATAACCTTATTAATAATAATTATAATCTTATTTAATAATTGTTTCGCCTCCCTGACAATATTTTTCTTTTACACTATTTTAATCCTTTATAATTATAAAAAAACTATGTGTTTTCTCAGATGAACTTCATATTTCCATCCTACCCTTTTAAAAAGGAAATGGTTGTTAAACTTCTTTCATATGGGTTATACAAAATAGTATTTCTTAATATTTTAAAAGATTTTAAATAATTTGAAAATGAAATGTTTTATCTTCCATACAACATTTGTTTTTCTACCCTTGGTTTCTTTTTAAAAAACCATTATTTAGTTTTAGTTTTCAAAAGTAAAATTTTACAATTTTTTCAAGTGAACTTTTTAAAATTATATTTTGAATGTCACTTGTAAATTCATACTTTTAAGGTAATATTATAAATGATTTTTAGAATATCTTTTTATTTTTCTATCTATGTGAACACATCATTGAACTATACTTTTCTTTCCTATACAAATTACACTACATGGTTTTTAAATGATATTATTTTTCAACAAGTTTCATGAATTTTTTTGTTTGAACTGATTTAGAACAATCCAGAATATTAATTATTCCATTTTTATTTTTCTATAACATGTAATTTTTTCAACTATGTCATTGTATTTTGATACATCTTATTCTTGATCATATATATTCTTTAAATGATACCATCCATGATAAATCATTAGATGGGTTACGAATGTTCTTTTATTTGATGGAAATGATCTAGTAGTGCCTTTGTGTCTCCCAATCATTACAGATTTTAGACCTAATTTTTATTTCAATTCAATCGCTATGTGAATACCTTATTCTGAATTACATTTTTTGAAGGGTTTTATCCTAAATTATATGCCTTGATTGATTGGGTAAATTATTGTGTTAACAATATACCCTTTATATATGTGGTGAAAATACCATATTAAATATTATTAGGACTGAATGGTATTTACCAAGAAAGTTACTTGATGTCATTAGATACCATTTTATTAACTATCATTTTATCATGCTATGATTATTTATGGAATTATGGATGTTTCTCTTTATTTAATTCTATTTTAAAATCTTGTAAAACCAATTTTATTTCATTATTTTCTTTATAGTATGATGTATTATTTTATATGACACACATATATAAGGATGTTTATGAGTGGGGTCCTATATCAATCTCTAATTTATTAATTAAGAGTTTATATATCATGAGAAAAATTTTCATTGTTATTATTTATTTGTTTATATGCATGGGAGATGATTGTGTGTCAAATGAAAGTTATGTTCCCTATACTAATGTATATGCGATATTTGATTTTTTTTCCAAATTTTATTATTATTATCATGACTATGTCAATATATCAATATTATTAACACATGTTTCAAAGATTTTTGATTTATGTATTATATTATTATAATTTATAAGCCATTATTTATGATCTTTGATTTTTTGGGTATGAATTTTCTCAAATATCTTGATTATACCCATATTCTTTTCTTATTTTCAATTATGATATTATATTTTATCACTTATGTTTACCATTACTGTGAATTTGACATCAACCCTTTCTTATGATTCAATTTATTATGTTTTAAAGATGAGTATAATAGATAACAAGTATTGGATGGAATCTATTATGGCTCATTTATAGAGAAATGTTTCAAAGAATTGTAAAATAAGTTGTATATGTTGTTAGTCCTCAAACACACCAAACTAGTAATTATTTGGATTGTTTTATTATTTTTGATATGTAATTTCAACCTTATAGGAGTGATATTAAATAAAGGCATGTCTAACCTAGGTCCTTATAAATAATCATTACATTTTTCATAAAATTGATACTTTTTTTTGTTAAATGTGGAAAATATGTTATTTTAAATAAACCAACTCTCTAGTTATACTCAAGATCAAGTGAGCTAGAAGATAATACTAAAATGTATTTTCAAATATTGATGTTCACTTAAAATATTATCTAAAGTCATTTTAGTTGACTAATTCTTGATATAAGTTTATGGGATTAATAACAATTAAATTTCATCCATTCGAGTGTATTTAATTGTAATATTTATGGATGATAACTTGGTATATTGAAAATCCTGATAATAGAATAATTGATATCTTAATATTTTCTCTAAGACCTTTTTAGTAAACTAGTTGTATTATATAACTTATAATTGATCATTTTGTATTTTAGAAGTTATGTTTCTTAGGTATATCATTTTTAAAGTAAGCTTTTAACCCGATTTTTAGGTATATTATGATACATCATCAATCAACCTAGGTATAATGTTATACTAGATGATAGGGTTATATCATATGGTACTAAACATCTTAGACCTGACGAATATAAAAATACAACACATTATTTAAAAATATTCATAGTATTTCATGACTTATTTTTTGGTGGAATTATCCTTTTTGAACAATTTGTGATGTTTATTTAAATTTGGAATAAAAAATATATTTTTTCTTAGAGTGACATAAATTGATGGTTGTTCTACTGCATTGAATATATTAACTCAAGTAATTTTTATCCAGTTCTGGAAAGGGAAATATAGTTATTAATTCTATTAATTGGAAAGTCCATCCTCAAAGGTCATAGGAGGAATAAGAAGAGTGGTGGTTGATGTCACTAATGGATGATCACCATATAGTTGTGATTAATTACTATTGTAGGATACATTTATACTATATTTAACCTATATCATCTATAGTGATAATAACAAGGACTCTCAAATATTTGATAATGATTTTTTGTTATTATAGAGACACTCAATAGTGGATTGATTATTAATGGTTGGTATCATGATTCCCAAAATATTCATTACATCTGGGGAAGGATTGTCTTCCTAACTAGTATGGGTGAGGAGTTAATTAAAGAATATCACGAATCTAGGTTGTTATTATATCTAAATGGTAAAAACATATATCAATGAATTCATTATCAATTTTTGTGGTCTAACATCAAAAAATATATCATGATGTTTATATCCCCATGTTTTACTTTACCATAAGTGAAAGTGGAACATCAAAGACCAATATGTGAACTTCATCAACCTTCTTTACTATTTTTGAAGTGTTAATATATTATTCTCGTCTTTATAACTTTATTTATAAGATATAAGAAATACCTAGATATTGTTTTGGTAATTATGGTCAATATGTGCCGCTTCATAGGTGGTGTAGTGGTGCATGGTCGGTGACCATAATAATGATGTTTTGTGAGGTATGGGTTTTGATTCATGGAAACCAACTCTTGAGGGGATTTCGACCTCAAATTATCCACTCACCTTTTCAGGTCACCCGGTGTCTCACCGGGTGGGCAGAAGGGTGCATACCACCTTGCTGACATATTTTTGTATCAACCCATTGCTAATCAGACGGTTACCCCATGGGACACTCGACCATCTTGGCTAGCAATGAATCCTTTCTAGTTAGGGCTTCTCCAGATAACCTCTTCATGGGGAGGGGTTTCCTGGTCATGGAGGTTTCAAAAAAGCCACTCTCAAGGATTCTCTATCTAAAAGGGAATTGTGGACCATATGAAAATATTTCCCAATTTTTTACTATCAAGAAAACATCTTGTGTTGATGAGAGAGGAATGTTATATATTTTGAGATTATAAGGATTATTGTATAATTTTTTTTTATTTTATCTAAATGAGACATGAGTTTTATGTTTTTTTGGTTTGTAAAGGGATTTAGTGAGAATTAGTTTCTCTGATAAAACTGTGTACATATTTACACCCTCAATGAAATGGAAAATATGAGAATACCATTAATAGTATTGTGAATATATTTCATTATTTAATTTATTGACTCATGGGAAGATAATATCTCTTTATTAGAGTTGTCTTATACATATAGATATGAATTATCCATTCAAATGGATAATTTTAAGGTGATTTGAGGAATACCTTTTCAGTATCCCATATGTTGGACTAAAAATATACGAATCATCTAAAATCAAGACTAACTTTTTTTTACAGGCAAAAGAGTATGATACATTTTAAAAAAAATGATTGATTAATGATCATGGATGTCAAAAATTATATTCTTATTTACAAATAAATCCTTTGGAGTTTAAATTTATTGATTTGGTTTTTTTGGAATTTACTAAGATTTGGTTTTCATTGGATGGGTATAGAGGGAATTTGGTCTCTGATATTTTTAAGATCATTTTATATAATTAAGGGGATTGGAGAAAATTATTATCATCTTTACCTATATACAATGATCAGTGTTATACATTATATTTTCCACCTTTCATAATTAAGGTAGAATTTAATTGATCTGACACATGTGATCCAAGATTATGATATTTATATTGAAGTAGATTTGTTTTATATAGAGTAACACATCTATATCATCAATTAGTGACAAATGTATTGAGTTTTTTGGTGATTCAGATAGTTTAAATTCAATTAAAGAACAAAAACATTTGAAAATAAATATAGCTATAAGAAGATGATGTGAAGGGAAAAAGTGTTATAGTGGGAATTATGTAATAATCATCATATTATTACGTTAGTTTTTAATTTAAATCCATTCATTTAATTTTATAACTACTGTAATTTTTAGTTAGGGGAGGGATAGAGCTATTTTGTGAAGAATTAGAAAGGGAATAAAAAGGGGAGTGATTTAGGGATAACACTAGGTACTCTATTGCATTTTCGGGGTTATGTAATTTTATTCACACCACTATATACTTAGAGGCTAGGTATTGTCTACCTTATAGATTAAATATTTTTTTATTAATTTTGATGGAAAATGAGTCATTTAAACATAAAATTCAAATCCCTAAAAATTAATAACATTTAATTTTAGATTATTTCATCCATGTAACACCTCACTCTAAGCTATACACATTCTTCTTTTATCCTCAAATAAATCCATCTTAAAATATTCATTAGAAAACATCAAATTGCTTATGGGAGGTTTTCTTCAATGGGGTATAGGTGGGATTTCACTTTAATATATCATATCAATTATTTCCTAAAATTAGCAGATACAATCATAAAATAATATATGATAGGACTTATAAAATCAATTTATTTTTCTTGGATATATTTTATCTAGTTTCTAAATGATTTTATCTTATTTATGGTAATATTATTACTTTTGTTTTATGTTGGTTTATTTCTCCAATTTCACTGGGAATAGTCTCTTTGAAATTTTATTTATTTTATTCGTTTAGTTTTTTGTTGTTATTTTTTTTCTCTCTCTAAAATATGAATTAATGTTTCATGTTTTTTTTATGTTAAACCCTTGTTCTTATAATTTTTTTGAATGTTGTATCCTATTTTATTAATTTGATCATTTTGATTCATACCATTATGATTTGAATTATTTATATACTTCATATTATGAATATTTTATATATATATATGGATTATTTATAATTTGTATGAACTGATATATTTATTTGGGATATATAGTCATGTATTTATACATTACAATAAATTTTTATTTATTCTTCCACTAGTTATAAGTGATCTACTAGCATATTTTTTTGAATTAGGATATATTAGATCAGATTTAGTGTTTTTACTAAATTGTTTCTATAGTTTGATTATTTTTAAACATACATAAATGATTATATTATTTTCATAATTTTTATTAAAATGTACTACTAGCATGTATTTATGGTTAATAAGAATAGTATAGCCATTCCTTAGACTAATTATACCCCTTTCCCCTTTTCCCTAGGGGAAATGGTTGAATATTTCCTCAATTTGTTATGAATGATTTCCTTTTTCATAGAGTTTTTTAATACCCTGATTAGTTGATTGGTTTCTCTTTATATTTTAGGCTTGTCTCGAAGTTGGTAAATCAGGTTTAGATCCTATATATATTTGGAGTTACTCATGAAACTAATAACCATGTTTAATATCCACAAAAAATAATATTGATTTTTTTTCTTATCCATTCAATTCATATAATTAATGAACGAACGTGATATTATAATAGACATGTGAGTGTTAGGTGGAATAATAACCCAAAACCGAAACTACTGAATCCTGTGTTGAAATCATAAACTATACATTTTTCGATTTGAGGCTGATAATTGTGACCCAATTTTTTTCCATCCAAAACATACAACATCAAAAGAAAAACTTTGATCACATATATTATCATTTTCCTTTAAATTTATAGTTATAGTGAATTAGGAAAACCTCCTACATAAATAATACTCATTACATGGAATTGTCATTTCTCCCACACAACCCAAAATTTCTAATTTCACATGACCATCATATATTTGAAATGAGTTCTATACATAATTATTTCAACTTAATTCTTTTTAACCAGGGGAAACTGAATCCAAACAATGGTGAGATAAAATTCTCAGTCATGGAAAACAAGATCATTAACAGGAAAATGTCATCAGGGATCATATAAAGAGAATAAGGTTATGATGACCTAATAAAAGTGATTCTGTATAACATAATAATATTCATAACCATAAATACTGGGATTATCCAACATAAAAACTTGGATTAAGGCCTCAACAAATGAAATATTCTTTATAATCAATAATCATGAGGCATGTTATATAAATATTGATCAAGTGAAACATCATTCACCCATAGAAATAAAAAAACATGTTGGTATTTTGGGACATCATCTTTAAAAATCACTTATATAACCCTTACATAAATCATAAAATTTGAAAAACCATACAACTAATTTCAAATATAATTCTCTCGATAATACAATAGTTACCCAATTTATTGGAGTCGTATCTAGGATAACACATTGTATAAACATTAATGGTCACAACTGATGTTATCTGGGATTCCCCATCATATATTCTATAATTTTCTCATGAGCCACTATCTAGGATGCACCATAATATAAGATGTAATAGGATAAACCAACACCATCTACTCCTTCCCATCATATTAGTAATATCTATGAATGAAAATAGGAGTAAAGTACAAAGTGCTTTCCTGTCATCATAAAACTTATAAAAACAATCATTATTCATTTTATAACTTAGTTAACCTATGTATTGGAAACGGATTAATGAAAATATATTTTAAACATAGTTAAATTTTTGAAAATAGATGGGTTCCATGAAAATCTCTTTGAAACATCATTAACCCATTGAAAATAAGTCCGTTAAATAATATTATATTTGAAAAAACCTTAATCCATATAAAGAAATAATGAGGATAATATCAATTCAAAATATCACAATTAAATAATAAGTAATAATAATGGTTTTATAAATTTATTAATTTAAATAGCATTAAAATATAATAAAAAAGTTCTTTAGAAATTAATCATTTTTATTTTGAAAATAATATTTTAAATCATAATACATTTTGAAATTCATTCTATTTTAATACAACCTCCTAGAATTGTAAATAATTCTTTAAAAATAATTGAACAATTTTATTGAGTAAAATATCATTTCTCTTTTGCAAAAAAAAAATTTAGAAAACATTTTTCTCAATATTTTTAGGAAACATGGTTTTGGAAGAAAAGTATTTTTCAGAGAAAAAATGATTTTTAATTAAGACATTATTTAGAATTCTTGATTAGATAAAGAGTGAAAAATGAAGGGAGAAAAATTATTTTAATTTAATAACCATAATAGAATAAAATTAATAAGTTTCTTTATAGGTAGATCATAATATATCATAATTTGAAGCATAATCATAAATAGTCCCGATAAACTATTATATCATTACATAAATCTCTTGCAAGTTTTCTAACATCATGTCCTAATCTATATGAAATAAAAAATTAAAGTAAACTTATAATATCATGAAAATAAAAATATTCATTATGTAACATGTCAAAGAGGTAGTATATACACCTCATAAATTATGACAATGGTATAAAATAACATATGTCTCAAAGAAGAAAAATTGATATTAAAATCCCTTACCACACTAGAAACTTCAAAATCATAAACCCTATGACAAGATAGAAAATAAAATGGATATATATGTCCATATATATTAAAGGATACAAATATTAAAATATAGTTATGGGTATTGTATACACACAAAAATAAGTGGTGAGTATGGGATATATCTCACAGAAATAAAAGAAAGATAAAAAAACCTTTAACTTGGGCATCTTTTTGTGTAAAATTATTTTTGTCTACTTTATGATGGATTTATTAATATTATTTAATTAGTCTAGGACAATATTATAATTTATAATATCATATATTATCCTTTTATAATTACTTACCACCCATTAGATAATAATTCTTAGTTATTTACAATTTTTAGGTGTTAATTGCCTTTTTTCTTAGGCGTGTTTCATCCGGAAAGAACCGTTTATTATTAGTATTATATATTATAAACTTAAAAATAATAAAACTAATTAAATAATTATCATATTTTTTCAAAAAATTTACTTCTAAAACAAATTATGATTTATTCCTAGGAAAAATGAACTAATGTTACGATCCTAGCGATAGTAGGCTATACGTATGTGTGAGTAACATTTACATTTTTCAATTATCATTATGGAAAAAAGATAAGTAATATTTTATCTTCATATAATTATAATTTTAAATAAAATTCAATTATATATTCTTATATATATAATTATTTCTATGTAGTGGTGAATATAAAATAATCACATCGCTTTGAGGAGGGTACAGTCCACACATCCATGAACGGCGTTATCACTATTTTTAGTGAGTGAAAACATAAGAAATAAAACTATATATTGTATTTATAAAATTATAAAAATTTAATTAATATTATAATTATTTATTTTCTACCAAATATATTCATTATATTTACCCTTATTACCTTCCATGTAATGTGTTAGGGAAAGAAGAATCAAATCGCTTCAAGAGGTGGTAGTCCACCGTACACACGATCGACACTTTCGTATCTTATACTGAATGGAATGTCAAAATTTATGCAATATATAATGTCTATAGAGGTTTAATTATTTTATAAATACCATTATATACTTTATATCCATCATCATTCCCAACCTTGAGATGCAGTGATGGAATAACAAACAACATTAGTTCATGAGGTGGTTGTCCTCCATACGCAAAAATGATGATTTCATAACCCATTTTATAGAAGTGGAAATGTTTTTAGTTCATGCCATTGTTATAAAAAAATGTTATATTGAATATTATATGTTTATTATATCATCAAGGTTTTTTAATAATTTAAGTAGGTGGAGAAATTAATAAAATAAAGACTCTTATTGAATAACTTTACCTTTTCATCGAGCATCCTCCTTATGTTTTCACTAAATCCTTCAAAATATTGAATCCTATCATTAAAAAGGATTCTATGATGATTAGGGGATATTGAATGTTATTTTGGTAGGTAATATCTAGTAAAAATGGCTTGATAGGTTTGGCTAAGTGAAGGGAGTGTGTTCTCTTTTATAGTTGTGGGGGAGTGACATTTTTTGTAAATACCAAAAAGTATTAACTATTTGGAGGTCAATATTATCTTAATTGGATCCAATATTGAAAACTAACTTGGTATATGGATGATAAGGTATAGATATGCCACAAAAATACAATAAAACACATGTTTTAAATATTTTTTTCCTTAACTCTTTTATTTATTTAGTTTTACCATTTCTGTTTTTCAGTATGATACCTAGTTTTGAAACCTAATTAATTTATCCATTAAGACTAAATTAAAGTGGGGATTGTGGTATAATTTAATAACATATATTATAAATATTAAATAAAATTTATCAAAGAAAATTCCGACATGTGTTGAAAAATAACTTGAACACAAGAACATGTATTGTGAAAAAAATAATTTAAATAATATCATCACGAACAAAGATTATACAATTTATGGGTCAATAGAATCCCTATAAAAATTATGTATCATAATAAATCATTCAATTTAATTCACTTTTAATATTTTTAGGGTCAATTATTTTATTTTATTATTAACTAAATAATTAATTCGTTAGCGTTAATTAAGAATTTGAAGTAATTATTTCACCTCTATAAATTAAAAATAAATTATAATAACAAAAAACTCATTTATATGAAAAATTAAAATGTATAATTGACCCAATTTATTTTTTTGTCTCTATTACATAGCTTTATATATTTTAAAAGTAGTAATGATACATTTTTTTGTATTTTTATTTACATTTATTACTATATATGTCCCTTTAAAAGAAAATTTTTCCATCCAACTATTAAAAAAAGTCTAAAGTAATAATGGTTAAAATATGGCCATAAAATTGGTGTCAAAAAAATTGGTAGGCCATTTTAACCATTATATTACTAGGTTAACCACCGATAAACCCATTTTTACCTTAACCAAAAAAATAATTTTTACTATTTTTACAATTCATTTTGGTAAAAAAATTATGTTTAACTTATTAGACATTATAAGTGAATAATTTATTTTAAAATAAATACCACATTTGTGATGAGAAAGTGAGGTTTTAAAGAGAAAAATTTCAAAATATTACAATGTTTTTATATCAAAATCAACATGAGAATGATTAAAATCACTTATATTGGATTATTTGACATAAAATTGAACTGTTAAATTAAAAATAATTCAAAATATAATTTAAAAATATTAATTAATTAAACTAAAAGGTAGTTTTCAATTAAAATTTATTAGTTTTTTATTTATAAAAATGGAAACGTTTCATAAAAATAATAAAAAATTCCACTTAAGATAATTTTGGTATTATTATTACAAAATTGAATTTTATTTTTTAAAATTTATTTTTTAAAAGTGAAAAAAATTATTTTTAAAATAAGTACACAATAAAAAGGTGACAAAACTGTTTTTTTAATAATACATTTTTAAGGGTAAAATTGGTTTTATATTTTATATTATCTATAATTCTAATAGGATGGATGTTAAAAAATATATTGAATGTATAATATATAAATTTTATTAATATAATATAATTAGAGTTATTTTATTTATTTATTGTTAGAAATCACACTTGTGCGCATTTAAATATTTTTCAAAAAAATATTTTCTTTTAATTTAAAAATAATTTTATTTTAATTTATAAAAAATTTATCGCCAAATAATTCATTATATATAAATGCGTAAACCATATTTTCATAATTCAGTTAATAGTATTCCAAAACTCCATTCCAATGGCTATTTATTAATAATCATATTAAATAATAATAATTTGTTTGTTTAAACTCATTGTTTTTTGTAACACATGTAAACTCAATATTGAGTGTAAAGTGAGAAACAATTAGTGTTGTGTATCATTTATGATATCAAACATAATTTTATTCTTTAAAAAACTCAAGGTTTTACATAATATCCCTTTTAATAAATTGTGTCCTCACAATTCGATCATTATCTCAATAATAAAATGTTAGTTATTTGAAAATACCTTTTTTTAAACCCATATCATAAAAAGGTTTTAATAAAACATACTCTTAATAATAGAGATAGGAAATTACAGTGGTAATATGTAATAAAATGTAACTACGTTTTCAAATAGGATAACAATGTTTAGAATCGAGGAAGGGTGTAAATAATAGAGATAGTGATTGAGGTCATTGATCACAAGAAAATGAGTTAACAATGGAATGTTTGGGCCTCAAAAGAATAATTTTGAGATGACTAGAAAGACCATCCATTCATAAAAATTGAAGTTACTAGTATAATTGTTTTGTTTTAAGATCCTTTTCACAGGGTTGAGGAAATCTCTTTCTAATTGGACTAAGAGAATATGAAAATATACTTACTTGATGAGTATAATTTCATCCTTTAATAAATTTCCAACACAATAACATATTTTTCTCCATGAATGTGTATTTATTATGAATTTTTCATGCATGAAGAACAATTTGTTTTTAAAAGACTACATAGCTATAAAAGGGATAACATGCTATTCCTATTATCCTTAAACACCAATTATAACCAAAAAATTTAGAACGTGGTAAAATAATTACCCAAATAAATAAAACATGAATCCTTAGTCTCAAAATTTCAATATTAATACCCAAATATAAAATCAAATCATTCCACAAATTAATATCCTTAAAATTTTTCAATAATTTCTAGACTTAGTTGAAATCACAATGATTATAAGGATTTGATCATTAATTCGTCAGGGAAAATCAACCATTATTCCTTAAATAAAATATCTTGTGTTTTTGAGACTATCCTAATATTTAATTAAAAAAATCTTACAAATGAATTCATCACATATGATAGTTGTAGGCAAGAAACCTCATCATTTCTTGGTCATGTGTTCAAGCCCATCCAACTTTCTGGATGTGATAAGTTGTCTCCCATCATACGAGTCGTACTTTTTTCTTTAGAAATGAAAATATTTCCTCCCTAAAAAAGAAATTATGTTTACTAATGGGTTACTAATTGATAAACCTATAAAAGTGCCTAAAAGACATCATCAATAACCTAACTTTTTTTTAATACTTAAAAAACCTCAAATGAGGTTTCTAAGACATTGAACTTAAGATCAATCATGATCTTATATACCTATGATCGTATCCATTTATATTAAGGTAACCTCAAAATATTACATCATAATCTTAAAATTTATCTAAAACCACCTTCCATATCAATTATAATGGAATAAAACCCACACTTTCATATCCAATGATAAAATCATGAACTTAAAATTTAAAACTTTAATACTAAATATTATAGCCCAATTTTCTCAATATAATCATTATAACATTAAAAATTAAAACATGAATTCATTATATTCTTGATGAACATTTAGTTTAATTGTTTTATAGAATTAGGAAAAACATCTAAATAAGTAATACCCATGTCGTGAAATAATCATTTGTCCCACTAAACCCAATTTTTATTATTTCAAATTAATTATTCATCATTATCATTAGGGAATCCATTATAGACATAATTCATTCAAACTAGTTATTTTTAAGTTATGGAAAATTAAATAAAATAAGGGTGAGATCAAATTATTAGTAAGGGAAACCATAATAATTAACAAGTTAATTTTATCAATGAGCATAAAAAAAGAAAAAGGGTATGATGATATAATCAAAGTGTATGAATATTACATAATAATATTCATACCAATCAATTTCTTAGGCTTCAAAAATGAAAATTAATAATAAGTATTTAACTAAGGAAAAATTTATAAGAATCGATAATAATGATCCATGTAATATCAATCTTGATAAAATGAAAGATTATAAACCCCTTAAAATCCTAGAAAAAAATTGTTGGTATCTTGGGAAATCATCCACATAGAACACATAAAGAACCATTATAGAATCCTTTAAATTTTAATAACTATACAACTAAGTTCCAATATAATTCTCTAAACAATATTCTCATTACCCAATGCATTGGAGTGCAATTTGAGCACACCCATCATATATGTTATAATAGACACACTTGGAGATATCTATTCCACCCATCATATAAGCTATAATGAGACCTCTTAATGATATATGGTCTACTCCATCATATAAGCTGTAACGCGCTCACTTGTTGCTATCTGAACCAACACATCATAGAAGTAATATCCAATAATTACAACATGAATAAACTACACAGATCTTGTATATCATCATAAAACTCATAAAATATAATTATTCATCTTTTAACATGGTTATCCCATGTAAAGAAAATGTTTTAAACGAAAGTCACTTTGAAACATGAATAACTCGTGGATAAAAATGGGTTCCATTATAATATCTTGAAAATATGATTTACCCATGGAAAAGAAACGAGTTCTATAATAATATCAATGAAACAATATTAATCCATCTAGTGTAATAATGTGGATGGTACAAATAAAAAATATCCCCATTGGAGAAAACTTAATAACAAGGATTTTTTACATTTATGAATGTAAATACCAATAAATTATCATTATAAGTATTCTTGAGAAAATATCATTTATAATTTAAAAATTACTTTTTAAAACATGAAAATTTTAAAAATACATTTCTTTTAAAAAAACCATAGAAAAATATAAATAATTCATTAAAAATTAAATCTTTTATTGATTAAAATTAACTTTTTTTTTGAAAAAATGTTACAAAATATTTATGAAAACATTTTTAGAAAACAAGGTTTTGGAAGAAAAAATGTTTTGAGTGAAAAGATAATTTTTTATAAAATAATTATTTTAAACTCTTGAGTATATTAATAATGAAAAATTAATGGAAAAAATTTATTTTTATAAGAAAATATAGAATACTAAATATAAAGAGTTCATTTAGATATTAATCATTTGAACCATAAACAAAAAAATCCCAATAAATTATGAGATTAAAACACAAGACTCTTACCACTTTGGTAAGTTTGAATCGTAATCCCCATAAAAGAATAAAATAAAATTAAACAAAGAATATAATGAAAATAAATAGTTTCATGATGTAACATGTAAAATTAAAATTATATACACTATATAAAATATGATAGGTGTATAACATAACATATATCTCAAATAAGGAAAATTGAGATAAATATCCATTATCTAATTGGTTACATTGAAACTATAATCCCAATGAAATAGAAATCAAAAAATAGATATTTAAATAATAATATATTGAATAATAATAAATATAAAAAAATAATGGTCATTATATAAACCATATAAAAAATAAGTGGTTAGTCATTATACATAATTTTCATTATTTCAGGTGTTGATTGTCTTGTTTTCTTATGCGTGTTTAATCATAAAATATACATTTCTTATTCATATTAAATAGTTTCATAATGTCATAAATAATAATTATGAAATAATTATAATATTTTCACATCAATATAACTTTTTAAACTAATCTTGAATGATTCTTATAAATAATGAACTAATGTTAATATCAAGGAGATGGTTGGTCATATGTACGCATGAGTAACATTTCCATTTTTCAATTATAATAATAGAAAAAAAGATTAGAAATATTTTACCTTCCCAATGTTATAATTATAAATAATAAAAAATTATATTTAAATATATATCTCTCTTGTGATGTGGGATGAAAAAATAGAATCTCATCACTTCAAGGAGGGGGTAGTCCTCACATCCATGAATGACATTATCACTTTTCCAGTGAGTGAAAAGTAGGAGATAAAGTTATAGATTATTTTTATATAATTATAAATATGACATTAATATAATAATTATTTCATTTATATCACTTATATTAATTATATTTACCCTTAATACCTTTCATGTAAGCCCTTATAGAAAAATTAATCCCATTGGTCATGAGGTGGTTGTTTGGCGTACACATGAGTGAGATCATCCTAACTCATAAAGAATGGAATAAAAAATTTATATAGGATATAATGACTCAAAATGTATAATTATGTTTTAAATAAAATTTATTTAATTTATATCCATCATCATACCAAACGATGAGATGTGTTAATGAAAAATTGAATGGCATCAATTCATGAGGTGGTAGTTTACCATACACACAAATAATTATTTTGTTACCCATTTAATGTCAGTTCATATGGTTGTAGGTCATGAAATTATTATAAAAACATCACATTATATTGAATATACTAATTTTATTATATATTTATGGTTTAAGAAGAATTTATGTATGTTTAAAAAGATATAAAATAAAGATGCTCGTTGATGAAAATAACCTTTTCTTAGGGTATCCTCATTCAGTTTTCACTAAATCTTTCCTAGATTGTATTAATAAAAACATTATAGCCTATAGAATTATGGGAGTGAATTTTTATCTGATTTGTTTAGGTATTTGTTTATACAAATGGATTTATAGTTGTGGATAATTTAGGGGAGTGAGTTCCCTTATAGTTGAGGAGAAGTGATGTTTTATTAAATACAAAAAAAATATTATCTATTTAGAGGTAAAAAATACCTAAAGTGGCTCAAAGATAGATAATTAATGGGTTTTAGATATTATATGGTCATGATAAACGTCCACCACACAATAAATCATATGTTTTAAAAATATTGTTCCTTAACTTAAATGTTTCCTTATTTTTAACATTTTGGTTTTTGACTATGGTAACTACTTTTCCAACCTAGGTAATTTACCATTTAAGAATAAATTAAAGTGAAAAAATTATCATAAATTATACTAAAAATTTATAAATATTAAATTAAATTATCATGTCAAAATATGTGGTGTGTTTATAATTAATTTTTATACAAGTACATGTAACATGTAAAAACATCGTTTTAACATTAACAACGTTAACAGAGTATTTAAAATTTAGGTTTCAATATAGTCACTATAAATTAAAAATTGTACTATGAATGGAACCTGTATTTTATTTATTAACACTTAATAAAATGATGGCAGAATATTTGTCATTTTTAATATTAAATCATTTATTAAAATATAATTTATCACGAAATACAATTAATGTCAATTATGAAATTATTCATTTAAATTGAATTCAAAAAAATAAAGTGATGGAATTAGAATATAATAGGTACACACCTATGTAACAAGATAGTTTGATCTAAAAAATATAAAATGCAATATTTCATTAATTTTACATCACTTTTAATATTTTCAGTATTAATTACTTTATTTGATTTTTTAGAAAATAATTAATGCATTGGCATTTCTTAAACATATAAAGTAATGATTTCATCTCTAAAAATTAAAAATAAATTATCATAATAAAAAAATAATATATATTTCAAAATATTAATTATAACCGAACCAATATTTCCCCAATTGTAAAGATTTATACATTTTTAAGGCACAAAAGGTACCTTTTTTCCATTTTTTCTTTATATAATATACTATACAGGTCTATTTGATGGAAGAATGTCCCAAAAAACTCATAAACATAAATCCTAATATTCTAAGTGTCAAAATTTGTCCATCTAATGGGTGTTATAAAAATTATTAGTGTATTTTAACTCTTATATTATGAGTTTTCCCCTAATAAACCCCTTTTTAACCTAACTGCCAGAAATAGTTTTAATATTTCACTATTCATTCGTCTAAAAATTTTAGTCAACCTTATTATAAATTATAAATTTTATTGGTATCAAATATGGAATCCATATTTCCAAAGCATATTCATAGATGTTTAAAAATACAATTTCAATTAAGTCTTATAGACGTGATGAGAAATTGGGTTGTTAAAGTGAAAATTTTCAAAATATTGTAATGTTTTTATATAACAATTCAAAATGAGAATGATTCTAATAACATAAATTGAATTGTTTGATATAAAAACGAACTAATATTACATTAAAACTAGTTAAAAATATAATTTAACATTATAAATTATCAAAAAAATGTTTTTTTAATTAATATTTTGTAATTTTCATTATTCAAAAAAAATTGCAACTTTACATAAAAATACTAAAACATATCTTTAAGATAATTTTTTCTGTCGCTAATTTGAAAATGAATTTTAGTTTTTCCTATTAATTTTTGAAAAGTGTTAGAATTTTTTTAAACCTTATTTTAATAATTCAGTTAATCTTATTCATACCCTCTATTCCAATGACTTGGTGATAACTATCATATAAAACAATTATAATAATGTGTTTTTTCTTTAAACTCATTATGGTGTGTAATTCAAATTAAAATTAATATTGCATGTAAATCATAAAATCTTAGTGTTTCATGTCATTTACACTATTAAACACAATTTTCTTCTTTTAAAACCCTGAGTTGATACTCATGGTTTGTACATAATATGTATGATATAATCAAAATCTATATGTGTCTTCTATAGATTCATATAGATTATTTGTATATGAAAAAGGAAATGATAAGTAACTGGATCATGGGAGTTCATAGTTCATGGATTGGGGTGTTATATCAGTTCGTTTTAGAGGTTTTGATGGTATATCTAATGGTGTTTGATGTGGGATAACCTTAGTTATTTTCTGAAGGATATTCCTCTCATGGATATTCATATTTTGTTTATCTAGTGCCATTTTAGTTTATGTAACACTTTATTATGTCATATATGGTAGGTTATTCATTTTAGATAGTTTGTGTGATTTTTATTTTGGATGATTTTTGTATTTTTGTGCATTTTCATATTATTTTTATTTTTTAGTACAATTCATGTACATTCATATATCTATTAGAAAAAAACACTTTAATGTATTGGTTATTTCTTTTTTCCATCATATTCTAACATGTTGCTGAATTTTCGTTAGGACAAATCAGGTATTTAAATTAACTGTTATGAGGATCAAATGATTGCCATTTTTTTTCCTGTCCCTCATTTTTCTAAATAGCCTTAAAAATTTGGAAGTGTTCTTGAGTTGTTGTGGGGTCGTTATGAATTTTGGTATATGTAATTTGGGTCATTGATATTACAAAACCAAATCATTTTGAAATATTGATATTATCACATTAATATGTATGATGAGAATTAAAGGGTTTTAATCTTTTAGTATGACTAAATTAAGGTAATGTCCATATTAAATGATTATTTAACAAGATACCCAAATAAAAGAATCTATTATAGATATTATTATATCACCACCATCATCAATGTTGGCTTTTTGATAAAATTTTGAAAATTATAAGCTTAATGGAAGAAACTTCTTAGAGTAACACCTAATATTAAAATTTTTTAGTAATAATAAATGTTTTAAATATTTGAGAAACCACTCATTGAATAATTATCTAGTGAATATTCTCAAAAATTAGATTTAGATGACAACCTAATTCATCTTTTTTACTCAGATGATGTAGATACTCTAATGTTTTTGTCAACAAATCCTATGTTGAAAAAAAAATATGAGATCATATATGGGTTCAAGATGATATGAAATATTAATGGTATCTTTTATCTACATGATATAATTAAGATATATCAGGTTTAATAAGTATTTTTATATGAAAAAATTATTGAAGTAACTATATATTCTGTTCATGTACTTAATGTTATTGGGTATATCAATGACTTGGGGAGGTTGGGTTATACTTTAAGGATTTATTTTGATATTTTCCTTATTATATAATCCTTATTAGAATTGTTCTGATAAATTATTATCTACTATAATATAAATGAGTTCAATAAAATATTATATTATCCCATTAATATATTGTGAGTAGTTCAGAAGAATGTGGATTATTTTTCCTCTAATGTTTTGATGACATTATAAAACTATAAAATATCATGATATATTGACAAGAAAACTATTTGAGGGCCTAATAGTCGACCTAGGTTGTTTTAACATTGAGATATAACAATAAAGGGTAGAAAATATTTCCATTGTGGTAAGCCTATAAATTTGTTACAACATTTTTATAAAAAATAAATTTGTTTAAAAACATTTTTGAGCATCCAGATTATGTATTAATGTTAAAAATAAGTTCATTATTACTTTTTAAGGGAATATAAAACCATCTATAAATTAATAAATTATTATTAATATATGTAAAAGGGAACAATATAATTTAAATAATTGGAAAATCTTGATATTTTCATTCATATGATGTATAAATAGTTACTATTATGGAGAAATAGAATGTAGATTATTACTTAAATATTGAGGTATTTTTTAAAATTATAAAAAATGTTTATTTATTAACTCATTTTCATCTTATATAATAAAAAAATTATATATAAAAAATGGTTGTTTTGAAGGAAATGAGGTGATGTTATTATATAAATTATTTATAATTGGATATATTTTATAACATAAATTGAATTAAACAGAGTAAAGAATATTTTTTTTGGATAAAAGTGATATATCCATGTTTTTTTAAATATAAGGGGTTGTGTTCCCACAACCCATCAGGGGTATATTTTAAAATGCGAAGATATTATATTATGGTTATTTCCCTAATGACATGAAATTACATAAAATATATGGTTGTTTATAGTCTATTTATTCAATATTTACCCAAATAGAATTAATTTTAATAATACTGCACAATTTGGTTATTTTTATAAGAATTATATTTTTAAAATATAATTTCTAAGATAATGGTAGGTATATATTTCAACTTAAAGATGTTGAAAATGTATTAAATGAAATATTATGTCTCTCTAATTCCATGTTAACGTCAATTTAAATCAATTTTTTGCTATATATTATAAATTATATATTTTAATATTAAGTGTTACATTTAAATTTTTTATCAAATGATATGAAATATATATTTGAATGAATATTTTCTATGACAATGATAGTATAAATATTATAATATTTCTAATTATATAAAATAATAGAATTTATTAACATCATAACATTAATTGTTTTGAAAAAATGTTTTTTTATTTAATATTTAAGTATTAAAAAAATTAATTTTAATACAAAATCTCACTTTTATTGAAAGTATATTTTTTCATAGGTGTTATATCATAGAATATGTTGAGTGGTGCAATTTTATTACATTTCTATATAGAGATGTATTAGCTTTTACCTAAAAATGTGACTTGTATTATATATGATGTACTTGTTCAAAAAGACCAATAAAATTTAACAAATGTATGTTATTTAGGGGATATTTTTGTTAAATATGATAAATTTTGATAGTAATGTATAGTTTTATATTATTATAATGGGTTTTTAGAAAAGAATAAAAATTATTTTATATTGAATGAATGTTTATTTTATCATTCCTTCATATGGGAGGAAAATTTAATTTAATTTAATTATAATTAATTGATTAAATTTTAACATTGAAATATCCACAATTAATGATTTTCATATAATTTTCCTTGTGATGAATACTTGTGAATATTAACGTGAATTTGGGATCATATGGAGACACCTAGTTTCACACATGAGGTTCAAAATATGTTTTGTGTTTTCTATGGCCCCTATAAATTCTACATGTAATGTTATAAATTATGTTTCTAGTTTAAAGCAGTTGATTATTTCCATTTAATTGTATTTAAATGAGGTTAATAAATAATAACATATTTAAACATTTATTTTTTAACTCCTTACTTATACTGGATCAATAGTTGAGCTGAACTAGGGGTGATTGGGTACATTGTTGATCCTGTGGTTGGTTCTTATTAATTAAGATAGAATTTTTACTGCTACAAGACTATTATGACATTTTATACCTTGATTCAGAAACAAAAATGAAGCGTATATCCATGCCTAGATTATTTGAATGTGATTCGATTTTCTATTTAGGTAGATGAAATGCGATATACTCAACTACTTAGACAAATGACATGATACATGTTCATGAATATTTTTTAGTTTTCACTTGGAGAATTAAGAATTCTCCATGATCTATAATTAAATTAAATATAAATTATCTTATAATCATTCGATGAATTTGAAAAAATAATTATTAAATTATATAGGATGTAAAAAATATATCTAGTGGATGTAGTGATAAAATTAAATTTTACACATATTTTCATTATTTTTTCATTGATAATTAAATTTAATACTTCTATATTAGGAGTAATTGTGTAGATTTGTGATGGAAATGTATTTGGATGATGAATTGGGATATTTTTAGTGAATTCTGAAAAATTGAAGAATTATCATGAAATAATAATGGGTATCATAAAATGATTCAGTGGACTAAATATGAGATTGAAGACCAAAGGTATACACATCCTACAACCTTTATCATCATGGTGTGGGTGGATTTAAAACCAGATTTATTATCTCCAACTAAACCCTTTAAAAAATAATAATAATTTCTAAAATACATTCATGATTAATTGAGAAGCCCTTGTTCCACAACCTTCATGTGTAATCATATAATGTTATTACTGAAAAAGTATAGAAGAAGTTATAATAGGATACATACCCCTCTTGTGTATGCATACTCACCGAGGCCACAATTAGCCGCTAGTTTCATCTAAGCCTCAAGAGTGGATTTCATAAATATTTAAGAACCACTATAGATCTGGGATGTGTTTTTGTGATGTAGTAAGTTTAGAGTCAAGGTATTTGGCATATAGTGGAACAATGGCATAACCATGATTTATTTTTCATGTGAACGCACTTATAAAGTAACTAATTGTTTATATTGTAGTCTTATGGTGAAAATTTTATTTATTAGATAGAATAAATATGGTTTGGTTAATGAAGAAACTTATAACATCCTAATGAACCTATTCCATAATAATTGTTGAAGTTGTTGGATTATATCATGTTATGGTCTATATTGTGACACCATGAATCACTGAGGAGAATATAGATAGATAAATACTTAAAAATAATTTTTAAGACTATTCAATTTCATTTTATAATGTATATATAGAATATAATAATAGATAGGTTTGCATCTAAAGGATTTAGTGTGTGGTATTGTGATCCCAGTGAGACTCAGAGATAGAAGGAGGGTGATATGTTCATTATGTTTCAAAAAACCCCTCACAACAAGATAATGAAAACCTATCAAGAATAGATAAGAACTTAAATCCTAGATACATCTTATCACATCATGACATATTACATCAAACCATGATATTAAATAGGACTGTAAATTTTGAAAATTTATTAACATTTGAGGAAATCTTATGCCCGTTCTAAAAATCATAGTTTCATTGAATAATTTATTTTATGTTTTCATTCCAAAATATATTCATTTTTGTTTTGATCCTTAATTATTTTCGAAGATTTTGACTAAAATAGTTTACCTTCAAAATATACCCCTCGTCTAGAAATCATGTGGCCAATAAAAATATTCCCACTCCCTAAAATTTGATTTAATAAACCACCATAATAATTCTATAACTAACCATCATCTTAACAATCAAAATATTTCCTTTAGGACGTGCATAATTATTTTATTATTAAATTCAGACAAGTGGATGACCAACCATGATATATATTTTTTTAATAAAAAAAACCTATCTATATGTGAGCATCAATTTTAGAAAATAACTCAAACATTATTAGATTAATTACTAAGTATTATTCCAGGTAGTATAGAGAAAAAACATGGGGAATAAGTGAAAGTGGTTACAGTTTATAGTCGATGATATAAGAATAATGAATATAATTTTGAGGAGGATATGGAAAAGGAAGAGTAAAGGGATAATAGAAATGACGAGAAAAATGGGGGTGGGAGGTTATAGAAAATGGGAAAAGAATTATGAGAGAATAAGGAAGAAGAATACCATAACCCAAATCCATATTGACCCACTCTACTATTTTTTAAGAGGACGAGGAAAAGTAATATTGAGATATAATATGAGATGTTCCTAAAAAATTTCAAGTAACATTATATTAGAATAGAATTTTTTAATTTATTTCTTAAATTCTATATTATTATATATTTTAGAAGGATCTTATCTTGAATTAGAATAAACTAAAACATCTTATACAAATTTATATTAGTGGATAATCTTTTGTAATATCTTATAGTAAACCCTATAGAGATGAAAAATCAAGGAATTTTTTCATACCATGCACTATCAGTTCATGCACATATAAGAAAGATCTTTATGACTTGGGAGAAAATGTAAACTTCATTCCCTTAATTATTCTTTTAATGATGAGATTTCACGAACTATAGATGATCAAAATATCTCTTCAAATTTTCAATAGATTAGTGAATTACACCTATGGAATTATAAAATAAATTATGATAAATATAAATAAATTTGTATTTCTTTCTTATATTTTTATCCTCAATATGTAATGAAAAGGTTATGTTAAATTAACCATGGGAGATCATTATGAGAAACATGAAAATAACTAATTAATGTGAACCAAGGATGATGTGCTTTAAATTTTGGTGAAGAATAACTCACCTTGGATCTTATGAATACATTGAAACATAAAACCAAATTATAAGACAAGAATACCATATTGCATTAGGGAAATCACCCATCCATATTGAGTTTATAACTTGGGGAAGAAAGCAAATATGTTGTAACTCATCTACAAGATGGTGGATATCAAGGAATAAAATTTTTTTTCAATATGGAAAAGGTGTTGAAGATATATAATTAATAGAACATTTTCCAATGGATTTATTTCTATAATTAATCCCTTAAACTATAAAACAACTAATACATGAGTGGAAGTAATTTCATAGAACATTAAATATTTATTCTTCAGTGACTTTGACACTTAACCTATGATTATTAATAAACATTTGATGAAATAGAATGTATAATAACTATTAGATGTATTAAGAAAAAGAAATAAATAATAACTTGGTGAATTTATGATATCAAATTAAATAACCCAATGACTTTTACACACAAATTAGGTGTGTAATAAGGGAGTAAACCAAGTTAAAAACTAGAAAATAGATTAATACCCCCAATGAATCAAGTGGTTAAGAATAAATTTTAAAAATCTTTTTTGTAAGAATTATATCTAGAGTCTCATAAAGAAAATATGTATGACTATTGAAAGCATTTACAAATAAAGTGGTCATGTATCTTCTTAAGAATTATGTTTATAGACTCATTACAATAAGGTAGATCACAATATAAATAGTATCTATAATTTATTTAATGATTAATTTCAAACTTATAAAGGACTATTTTTTATTAATATTGATATATAATATGCTTCATATTTTTGTTTTACCTCTCTCTATTATGGTGTTTTCATGAATACAACCACTCTCTCGTGTTTCCAATGGTTTTATTTAAGTGAATTTAGTTTCCATATAATATTATTTGAATTATTTTTTATAAATAATTTAATTTTTTTAAAGAATTATTAAATATATTTTGAAGAATATAATCATGTTATAATTGGTGTGTTGAACCCTTAAATTGAGGATACAATACCCAAATATAGAATTTTAACAATGTAGTAGTGCCACATTTTGAAGTGTCTAGTTAAGTGAATTGTTCAACAAGTATCATTTTTCTAACAGCTTAGATGGGTATAAGACCCATCAACCAATAGGCTGAGTGACACTAATTATACTATGGTGAATTTATAAGATCTTTATTCCTTTAGGATTTCATTGGATATCCAGTGGGGAGAACAAGCTTTGTGCTAGAGTATTTATATCTCTTTTGATCTCCTAGTGTTCCATCAGATGCTAGGTGTTGGACCCCACCATTGTTTCTATCTCTGTTTTTCTATCAACTTGTTCAAAATTTTAACATATTTCAGTCATGAAAATCATTTTCTCACATAACACCATCTTGTTTCTTTCTATCTTTATTAAGAAGAAAGGGAGGTTGGTTTCTTTCTATTTCCGTTAAAAAGTAAGAGAATGTGGTTTCCAATTATCTCATTCAAGAAGTATGTTATGCTTGTCACCTACTATCTCTATTAAAATAAAGGGAATAAGTAATAATATGTATCTATCAATTTAAGATATGGAGGCATAGGGGTCCCATCATTCTATTTTTAAACTATATATCAAATGAAGTTTTTATTATCTTTAATTTTATGAATTTCTTCATCTAATATTGATACAAATAATTACATAAATTCAATTTTTCTATTTTCAACTATGCTCAATCACATAATTAAGATTTATATTAATTTTTTAATATGAATCCAATTTATCATTTACCTCTCTATATATTTAATAATTTCATCAATTCAATATAATTTTAAACATTCCATCGATTTTTTTAGAATGGAAATTCACCACACTTATTCCATGTACATTGACTAGTAATTGGAATAAAACTGGGTATTCATATTTTTCTCAAATATCTTAGTTTTCAAAATTTTATTTTAGTTTTTGAAAATATTGTATTTTTTTCAATATATGATTTTATTATTTCATATACCTATTATATAAGTTTTACTTTATTTTGTGGCCTAAATTAAGTTTTTTGAAAATATCATATGTCACCCATTTATGGTAGAGTTATTTATCCTATTTGCAAAATGGTTATGCAGGATTATTGGAAATCTAACTAACATAAAGATATGTCTACTTATAATAATACTAAAAACATTGAACATAATAGAAAATAAATGAACACTTAACATTTTGTTCATTATAGAAATGTTTTTAATTACATATAAATTTGTATTACTACCCATAAAATATAGATATTTGAAGAAGTCACACAAAAATGAAAAAATTAAAGGTAAAGTGAAAATATTATTCATTTATGAAAACTATTTTTAATGATTTAATATACATGTATATGAATTAATTATAATTATGTTTATGTGATTTACTGACATTTAAAATGGTCAAAAGTCACTTGGTGATGATTTATTTACATATAATTTGGTGAAAAATATATTTCTAGTCATTAAAAGAAATTATGAACCCAAAATAAGGATTATCCAAAAAGAAATGATCATTAATAATTTTTTTGTCAAAGATATTGTAGGATCCCTCATGACCTATGAAAATAAATTGAAGTGTTAATCCAAAAAATAAGCTAAAGAAGGTAATAAATACAAAAAAATGTTTTCCTCATAACTTATTCTGGAAAAATATTTATCTGATGTTTAATTCGAGATTGAAAACTGGACTAATAGATTCAATAGTTTGAAAAAAACACTTTAGAATTCTACAAATCCAAATGAAAATCAAGCTCATGTGATATAGGTGACATTTTATGAATGAAACAAGTAGAGAAATTTCAAAATGTAATTCCCCATGGAAAAAATAAATTCAAAAAATAATAAAGGCATGAAATCTCTATGTTTAATCATATAGTGTGAGAAATAACATAGTATAATCAACCTCATCAACCAAATAAATTCCTAAATTTATTATAGGTTGTTTCAAGGTAGGTGAAGATGTTAGTTCTCTTATTTCTTACTCTCGTTATTATTATTATTCTTTCTCTCATTAATCCTCTTGTTTTTTCTTTTCATTTTAAATAAATGAAATTGATAATTTCTATAAATAATTCCATTAAAAAAGTAAAGATTTTATAAATAAATATAAAAAAGTTATGAATGAATATATATATATATATTTTAATGTAAAATACATTATTTAAAAATAAAAAGTTGTTTTGGTGTTCAAATTAGAAATTCAACTAGATTTTATTCTTTAAAATATGAATTCAGGGATCTCAAAATCTATCTTTAAAATTTCATTCATGTTGAAAAAATATTAATATGATCCTTTTTTATCAACGTGTTAAATTAAATAATCATTGTTTTTTAGAAAAATTTGAGTTGTTATAAAATATACAACATTTTTAGAAGGGGATTCTTATAAAATGTTTTGTAATTATTATAAAGAATTTGGGGATATTATTTATAAATGTTATTATAGTAATTCTAGGTATAACATAAATAAATCTATTCATATTTATTTTTAAATTTCTAATATAAATTCTAATTATAAATAAATTTGGGTTTTTAAATCATTATTATCCAATTTCAGCAGTCCCACAATTGTTTATCTATCTCAATATTAATTAGATAACATTATAAGACCCAAATATAAAATGGTACCCAAGGCACTTATTTTTTATTTTTTATTGTTCCATTCCAATGAACAACATTTTCTTATCATATGTTGGATTCTCAGGGAAAATTATGTTTCCAACACTTAAAATTATTGACCAATTCTTTCAATCATGATATCAATGTTAAATGATATAATAAAGGGTGATCTTTCTTTTTTTTCTTCTTCATAAATTTACTGGATGACCTACATGGGAAAATGTTTTTTGATTTCATTAAATTTAAATTATTTATTTAATCTATTATATAGATCTATACTTTCTCCACTATAATATATAATTTCTTAAAAGTGGAAAATAATATTTTTTAAACATTTATTTTTAAATATGTATTCTTTATTATAAATTAATTTTCAAATTAATATTATCCCATTTTGAATTGATCTTTTTCAAAAAAAACTGTTTTGGAAATATTTTTTTCTCTCATAATTATATTTATCATTATCAACAAGGAAGAGAGTATTTGGTGTCAAATGTGGAAAACATTATTTCAAAGGGCTAGATTTTTTTTGATTTTTGTATTGAGAATATTTTTTATAATTTTATTTACTTTTATCTTAATAGAAAAATGAATATCTTGATCTCAAAATATAAAATTTAATTCTAAAACGTTTGACTCTTGAATTATAGTTTATTTATCCTTTTCTTGTTAAATGTTTATTATAATAAAAATGGTAATATTTTTTACCTTTCTCCCTCATTGTGTTTTCATAATCACAAACACTCTCTTGTTTCCCAAATATTTTAAGTTAAGTATTTTTAATTTCAATTTAATACAAATTTAAATATATTTGATAAATAATTTAGAGTCTTTATTATAGTCATAGAAATATTTTGGATTCTATTATCATGGTATAATGGATATATTTAAGTATTGGATAAATGTTATAGGATCCTTGATGGATTTTGATAGAAGTGGCAGGGCCACTTATTGATGTGCAAAATAGAATACTTTACTAGTTAGTCGGTGTAGGGAACGATAAATGTGATGTTATATTTCTACTATATCAGATGTAAAAATACCCATTGGATAGCTAGTGGAGTGACAACGGCTGTCTGATGGAGAAGATACAAACTATTCATTCCATTAAGAGTCCACTAGCTAGACAATTGAGGAGAACCGACTTGCCGATGGGTGATTTATAGCGTCAGTGATACGTAGGTGGTCCATTGGAAACCTATTAAAGGCTACCAGGTATCTGGTGGCATCATGGCATCTTGTATATGATAACATTTATTTGTGGTCAAAATGATTTGAGTGTGGTATCCTTTAGCTTCATTCCCCCTGAAGAATTCTATAATATTCCTAAAAAAATATGAGCCTATAAAAGTAGATCTAAGAAATATTGGAAGAGGAACTTGATTATAAAAAATTCTATCCTCAAATCTACAATGAATCTATAGATATCTATAAGACCTCTATCAAAGATTTATTCTTCATTTCCAATTCTCAAAGGCTCACAAATTATTTATCCCTCTCCCTCTCTCTCAAATTGTTTAATTATTCTAGAGAGATAAAGAACTAAAATATTAATGTATTTTCTATAAGATAACTATCTATTCCCATCATACATACTACATTTAGATTCATATTATCTCCATAAAAAATAAAATGAAGTTTTATTCTTTTTACCTCCAAGAAAAATAAAGGGAAGGTGAATTATTGACAACTCTATAAAAAATAAAGCAAATTTAGTTTATTTTTATCTATATTAAAAATAAAGGGAAGGTATAATAAGATATATCTATCAGTTTTAGGGATGTAGACAATGGGTATCACACTAATTTATGGTTAAACTCCTTATCAAACTATAGTTATCTTCTCTTTAATTTTATATGATGCATCGTCCAATCTCGAAACAAAGTATTTCAAAAATTAGATTCATTCAATATTTATTGTAATTACTAACATAATCAACATTAATATTAACCTTTTAATATGATTAAAATTTATCCTCTATTCCTCTATCGATTTTATCGATTTATTATTTGAATATAATTTTAATTTTCCTTTTTTAATTTATTTATTTTTTAAAATGTAATTAACTGCGAGTATTTTCATCTACACCAACCAATAATGTTGGTTATATTTGAGATATATTTTTTTATGGACACTTTGGTTATAACCAAATGTAGATATATTTGGATAACCAAGATAAGACTATTTTTACCCATCGATATAAATATTTTTTTGTAATGACATGATGTTTTTAAATGTAAATTACTTACTTATAAATATGTCATTTATTCATATTAAATCATAACACAACAAATACCTAAGTGCTATGTGCACTTTAAACATAATTCTGTCACTTCAGTGATTGGAATTTCGAAAATCTGACATAGACAGTTGTGATCGGTATGTTATTTGGAGTCTAATTTGAACAACATAGTTTTTGGTGAATAGTAACATACCCTAATGAATCGTAATGTGAACCTTATGAATAGTGACATGAACTAATGAATGTTAACCTTAAATATGATATTATTTTTAAAAAATGGATTTCTTTTTTGCATTCTAAAAATAAAAAAATGGATAGGTTGAATTTTTGGGATTTTTCTAAAATACGTGAATGTTTAGTGAATAGTAAAATATATTAATTTACCATATAAATACATTATAATTTTAATCCACTATTATTGATATCATAAGTGATGTAAGAAGCCCAATATTGAACTCAAATGTATTTATTACTATTTCTAGGTCATGGAATACTCACTATTTCTGGTCTTGTGAAGAAATAATAAATTAATGATTATAATATTTTTGAAAACGCTAGTCCCCTCCACTAATAATACCACCCAGTCTTACCTCTTCTCTTAAATCCTCTCAATCCTCATGAATTTCCAATATTAGAAACAAATAACTTCCCAAGCTCCTTCACCCCGTCCAAAATACCTATATATCATCAAAATACCAAATCCTCTCCCCTTAAGATGTTGTCAAAGGAGGTAAACTGATGTGGTAAATTCCTCTTTCCAATTATTTTATTTCTTTTAAGTTCTTTTCATTTCTTGTTTCTTTACTCACTTCTATTCAACAAAAATGGTATGATAAATATAATAACATAAATTTAGTTAAATTATATTATGATAATTGGATAATTCATTATCTTATCTCATTTCCCCATCTTTTATTTGAAAGAAATAAAAACACCATTTGAGATGTGTTAATTTAGCACAATCAAGGATAACGAGTTATAAATTTCCATTACCATCATTAATTCTAGTCATGAAACCATTTTCATTTTTTAATCATACCATATTATATTTATTATGACACATATATGGGTTTTTAATCCTTTTGTATACATGGTTTTGTTTTATAAAACAAAATGTGTTCTTTGTGGAAAAAAACATCCAACTAACCAAAAAGGTTGTCAGTAAAGTTTTATATAATGATTAAACTTCACATTAAGTATCAAAATTAATTTTTCAAACATGTAACATTCTGGATGTTCAATAATAAAATATTACTTCAATTCATTACATCCACATTCATCATACATGTTTATCTGAACATGAACCGATCATTAAGACCAAGTAGTCAAACAGACCCGAACAATGAAATTAAACCTCTTAACCAATAAAAATGGTTATAAATGAAAATAAAAAGTTAATAATATAAAATTAAATTATATAATATATTATTTGATTATTAATTAATGAAACTATTTTTATTTTCATGTTATTAAGTTCAACAAAAGATCACAATCACATTTAATGTAAGGGATCCTCTCTATTTCTATTTTATTCAATATTTTCTTCTATGTTAAGCTTTTTTATGTGTAATCCCTAGATATGGGGTATGATTTCTCACCTCCAAATACTTTTATAATAATTTATAAGTGATGATAAACTCATTTCTCTCTCATGAATACATCTTAAGTACACCTGATGCCATGCCGATAATCCACAAGGAATTCTACCCGAACTGCCTTTATTCCTTCAAGTTGCTCTATCTTTCTTATTACCCAAATTAAGTTTTATTTTATTTTTATGTAAAACTTATAAATTCGGTATATATCCTCCAAACTCATGTTTTAATATCCATCTATCATTATCTTTTAGGGATATACATGCTTTTAAGTGAATCCCACCACGATACATTCCAATAACCAATCTCGTTTTTAGGGAACTTCTTAAATTTTTAACCAAATTACAATGCACTTTATCCTCTGTTTTATGATACCATTGTATTTATAAGATCAGCCTTTTTATTATGAAATCCTTTTGGTTTCACTTATGGTTTTATATAAATGATTTTTCCCTCTTCCATTTTGAAATCTCAATAGTGCTTTCCATAGAACAGCACAAAATTGTTTTATTGTAAAAATTTCTCAAATACATTTTTTACATGTTGTCACTTATGTTTGAAATCACGTACCATGATATATTCCAATTTTACCTTATGAACGTCCTTTTATGTTCTAATTCATTTCTTTATGGACACTTTAATGATATGCCATTTGGTTAAGCTTTATGTTATGATTTTGGTACCCAATTATTTCCATGGGTAACCTTTTTGATTATGTATGATTGATTATCTATGATTATTTATGTCGAAAACATATTCATTAAATTTAATATGGGTCTACCCAGATAACTCTATACATTATATGGTAATTTTGAGTCTCATGAGATGTTAATTGCGACGGTCTTGGCTGTTATCCTTGGCTTATGCTACTATGCGCAATGGTCTTATTGGTTATCCTTGGCTTGTAATATTGTAGGAAACAGTCTTGGGGGTTAGAATTAACTCGGACTAAATTCATTTTTTTTCTTCCACATTTCTAGGATACAATTTTGAAATGATCCCTTATTTATATTTTATGATTCCATATGATACGTTCCTTGTTATATCATCTTGTCATGCCTTCTATCCCATGTGCTAAATTGTTGTTCACGTGGTTTTTCACTTACTGGGATTTTAGATCATCCCATTGTTCATGTTATCCCCAGGTTATCATATGTAGATTTATGCACACAATGGTATATAAGAGCTCATTATGGATTTTAAATAAAAAAACTTTCTTATAAATATTGGTTATGTACCTAGTCTTCCATGTTACAAGACTTTACAATCTTTTTTTTGTACTTCGATGAATAACTATACTTAAAAGCATGTAATGTTACCTGTAAAAGGCTAGGGTCACTATATTTTTTCTATCATCACGTGTCATTTGTTATTTTTAATATATTTTTGAATTTTATACAGTGCATGATAGATATTTTTTATGAGAAGGGAAAGAACATTTTTTAGATTTTCATGGATTCTTTCTTAGTATATGGGAGATATATTCAAATATTCCTACAAAATATTGACTTGGAACTCAAAATATGAAAAGAAAAGTACTTTATAATCAATTGGGAAAAGGTGAAATTCATAATTAAACAATGAATAACCATGGTGTATTAAATATACAAATAGAAAATTGGAGGTAATGTTGTCTAGATTAATTTAATACAAGTATTTCTTGAGTCGCCTATAGCGAAGTAGATTTGAAGATTTATAGAAAATATGGGATTTTTCTATGCTTTTTGAAGAAAGTTTCTATGAAATATTGGACACTTTCCCATATTTTGTTGATTGAAGTTCAATTCACTTTGGATAAATCATGTTAGGAAGACTTATTTATGCTTAAGAAGAATTTGGAGGCACCCAAATCGTGATTTCTACAAATTTAGAGAATAATTATGGGATAATGAATGATTTAATCGATTTTTCTATATGATATTCTCTAGGATAATGGTTATATATTAATTATTTTTATATATATTATGTAATTTTCATAAATAATTAATCCTCAATAAAACATACTACTATAGAAGAGGTTCCCCATTCTATGGTATTTTATTTTGTTATATTTAGATAATATTTGGTACTCTCCAAAGTAGTATTCAACAATAATTAGACCTCCCTGAGGTATTTATTGAACAAAAAGGACGTGAATCCATGATTAATATGGTGGATCATGTAAATCCATGAGTCTAGGAGAACAATAAAAAAAATGACGAAAGAATTTAGCGGTTTACAATTTATAAATATTATATATAAAGAATTTTAAAGAGGAGAAGATATATATAATTGATGATTTATCAATAAAGAATCTATTTTTGTTGAATTAAAATGACAACCATGGTTTTATAATATAGATATTTATTCAGAAAATGGGATAATTTGTCCTTAATTTACTATTAAAAAAATATATATTTATGGAAGACACTATAAACAATTTTGGGGAAAACTATTATTAGTAAAAAAATGTTATAATTAATTAATTAATGTTGTGTGATTAAATTTGAGATGAATAGAATTATGTAATTTTTGACACTATAATCCGAATTGAATAAATTAATGATATTAAATAATATATTATTTTTCGACTACCCAACCCAAATATGTAAAAGAATTCAACAAAAGCTATAATTTATGACTAAGAACCTGCAACATTAGAAATTGAAATAAAATTCCAAAAAAACTCTATTCCAAAAGTCAATGTATTGGATGTATGAGGAATTAATTTAATCAAACCATTCCCTTTATCCTTTTAAAAAACATTAATTATACTATTTGTATGTTAAATATAAAACTGGGTTGAAGATAATGTAATATAAAGAAACCCAACCATGCTAGTTATTAAATTTTTATGGGTAAATAAATATTCTCAGTCTCAGATTCCTTGATTACTTATTAGAAATCATGTTACTTATTTAAATAATTACTTTGTGAATGAATTTTTAGGGAATTATTATGTTCAATATAACAAAAGTTCTCCTATCTCCCACAAGCCAGAGGGAAAGTGGAAATATCCAATCATGAGATCAATCTTTTATAGAAAATGGTCTGTTCGAGTTGAAATTATTAAAGTAAACATATTAATGGTACTTTATAGTCTTAATGAATTTCCTTCAAAATACCAACAGACACAACTCAATTTAGATTCATCTTCTACAATCCATTACATTTATTATCCGATTTTAATGATTGGTCATATTGGGATATGGGAATGATCAACAAGTATTTTCATGATTCTAGTAAAAAAATATTACTAAATTTTGATTAATGATAAGAAATTTAGGGAGTTTCTTATGAGAATGGAAGGATTTATATAGAAAATTACATGAAGATGAATGATACATGTATCTACTAAAGGATATTCATGCCAAGAGACAATGTGACCTTGTGTATATCATATTTAAAATTTTTTCTTGTGAAATTGAATTCTTTTAGGATGGTCTGTCTTCCCCATGATAAAATAATATTCAAAAGGATCCATTGAGATCAAAATGGGGAATAAATCTTCATTCAAGGAGATTGGAAAATTATTAAATCTCTCCCTAGACAATATTCAATCATGATGAATTCTATCTCTCAAATTTGATTCATGATAATGTGTCTAATATTTATAATAACATCAAATGAACAAAAATCTTATAGGAATCCCATGTACTTTTTCATTTAATATTTTCCATCTTAATTTTTGTTATTATTGGAATTGTTTTGTATTAAAGTTATTGTAGAGACTCTAGTGTTGAATCAATTAATTTTTAAGGAGGTTTAGAGGGGGGAATGTTATATTGAAGAAGAATAAAGATCCAATTTTTCATATTTTATAGTTTCATGGTGGAATATTGTATATCTTCTCATAATTTCCAATTATACATTCGAAAAAATATGATTCACTATATAAGAGAATTAGGCTTTCCATAACATGGGTTGATATCCATAAAATGTGCATGATTTAATTTTCATCATGTTAACTCAATTCACTATTTTAACATATAAGACCACAAAAAGGAATAATAAATTTATTTTTGGAATATATGTCACTATTCATAGAACAATTATTAAATTAGGGAGAAGAAAAGAAACATCAAACAATCATGATGTATATTCATGTTTCAACTTCACCTTATAACTAATAACATATGAATACACTAACAATATTATGTAGTGATGGTATAACCCATGGTAGGAAAACTAATTTTAAATGTGTTTAAAACAATTCAATGGGTATTGAAGTAATTTAATCTTTATATAATGCATTGGTTCAAGATTTCTTGTTTATTAATAATTTAAATACCTATCGTATAACCTAAACTTTTATTGTGTTTTTCCTCTCCCCCTCTCTCAGTGTTCCCTTAATACATGTTCCAAAATAATTGAAGTTATAAAATTAAACCTCAATCATCTAGAAAACCCATATTTATATTATTATCATTTATTTTCACACTTCCTCCATTTTTAGGGTACTCAAAATATTATTTCCCAACCAACACCTTAAAACATCTCCATACCCATTGAACCCGACATCTCCCTTCCGGGCCATTACCCCATTAATTTAAAAACACCCCTAAAAATAATACCAAATAACTTAACCATATTATTTTACTATGAAATTAATTTCAGAAAACATACCTCACTCTAATAATTCCAAACATTCCTCTTCAATGTAGATGTCAAAAATTTCAGTCAAAATATATAAAAAGTATAAATGAAAAATACATGACCCACCTCTGGAACCATCTATATTTCCAACACTGATCCGATCCTCGTATACATAACCCACCCAAAACCAAATAAACCAATTATATATCTCTCATTATTGAGAATTTATTAAACAAAAAAACATCCTTACCATTGCATATGGTTTACTAACCCCAAACAACGATACAGGATGGGGACAGTCAAAATTATAGTAATTCAGACTAATAATACCCTAAAATGTTAAATACTATATTGTCATGAATTAATAGTTTATGAATACCATTATAAATATGTATATTGATGAAATTATTCAGGAATTATAGGAGGCTAATATATGTCTAACTTTGGAGTTTTACTAATATTAGAGACGACATTGGATAATTTCATGTTTCTTCTAGGTTGAAACTCTTGGAACCATTCTTAAAAAAAAGTATAGTGGTATTGGGAATGAAATATGTATATTTTTCAAGGTTAGCAGATTATAGTGATATTATATTTAACCTTAACAAGAATAGAGATCTTCAAAAGTGGATAATGATAGTCACTGACCCTTTGAGTAGATATAACCCGACTAAACCCAATTACACTCAATTGTAAAGTTATTCATTAGAGATTATTTATAATTCCATTACACTTTACCCTCTATAAAAATATAAATCCCAAGGATTAATAACCTAATTAAATATATTTGTACTTTATACCATCTCTGGATGAGGTCTGAGCATTGATTTAGTGCACAAATTTTCATTATAATATTAAAGAAGGCACAGTGTAATATTGTGGAAATGAACATCCTCACCCACATAGAGAAACACTTGGGAGTATTTTATTTTTCTATTAACCTTTTCCAAAATTGCATTATTTAACATTTTATTGACTAAAATGGGATTATTGAGAGAAAAGGGTGTGAATGGGATGAATATTATGTTTACTTTACTGAGAAGGATGAATACATAAAATGATATTCATTAGAAACCTATAATTTCATTCCATACATAAAACCTCAAGGATAAAAAACAACGTTATATGATCAAGAACCACCATCTTATATTACATAAGAGAACTCAAATATGTATTTTTTTTCCACCTTTCAGAATATTGTTAGGATTTATCATCACATACATGAGAGGATAGATAATCTATTTGATCTAACACCCATTCAATGACAACTACCACCATCACCACCATATGCTTAATAAAATAACCAAATATAACCCATTATAGGATTATTAACCCTTAAAATTTTACTTATATTTACCCATACATATTTTATATCTATATCAGACCACCGTTGATAGAGAATACATACCGAAAATGACTTAATTATATTTTATTTATGATATATGATATATTGTGTGACTCCCTAGACCTTCACTCTTAAGACTAGTTCCATAAACACATAATTTACATACTGGATTCGATACCAACTATATATTCTTCTAAGTAATTGTCTATATTTACATTAATTAATGATAATATTACATTATATACATTCCCAACTATAATATTTCTACAATTTTGTCACAATGACTAAGACAAAGAGAAATCAATTTCTTTATGATAATTGTCTTCCATCGTATTGGCTAACACCATTAAGATATAAATATTCTCTTTAAATAAGAAATAATTTCTCTATATTCTGAATATAAAAATAAGTTAATATGATGAAGTTATTTAACAATATCAATATGATAATCCTTATGAGTAACATTCTGATGTTATTGGTACCATTCTCGGTCTAATGTTTAAGACTTTTTAAGTATGAAATACATGATTGAAAGCCTAACACCCACACTATTAAAGGTGAGTCTAATGTTTGTCGAACACAAAATCATTATGATAATAATATTGTATAATTTTATTTTATATTTTTGAATAAATTATAAATTATTCTATGTATGGTAAATTAAAATTTTTTCTACAAAAACATTCTAAATTATTTTTGAACATAAATTGTTAGTAATTTTTTTTAAAGTAAGTGTTTGTTATTTCCAAAACTAAAGGAATGGAAAATTAAGATGTATAACTTATGACTCAATAGTATAAGAAGAATATAATTTATAAAAATACAATAATTATAAAGAATATAATATTTCCCTATTAGTTTTATATTTTTAAATGATTGGATAAACAACAATTGATTGTTGATCATATTTATAAAAAATTATTACTTTTTAAAAAATCCATAAAATAGATTTTTTTACGATTGTTGACCATTCAAATTCATATATTATGTCATTTAAAAATTAAAATTTTATTCTACAATTATTAATATAAAATATATTTTATTAATATTAATTTAATGTTTCTTGAAATTTAATTTCATATTGTATAGAAAGACAATATTTAGAAGAAAAAAAATTAATTATAAAATGATCATATTATTCAATTTATAAATACCAATTGAATATCATTCATATTAATGTAACCTTTATTTTGATTATATAAATATTTTATAATGTAGTTATTCTTATTCATTCGTGCGAATTTAATATATATTTTTCAATGGTCACATTTAATATTTATATTTTTGTTGAAATATAACCTGGTTTTGTTTTATTTTGGTGTAGTATGTGGATCTGGGTCTCAAAAACATTTTTATTTTTTAAAAATAAGTCTTATATTAAAGTATCAAGATGTTACATTATTCTCAGTTAAATGAATTATGTTATTAGTTTTTTATATGTAGTACTTTTTGTTGGGAAAACATAATTAACGATACCCAACTGGATGACCATGGGTTTATTTTGGGCATGGAATGAGATTTATCTATATGATAAATTATTATAGGAATTAAATAAATGGAGGTAATTAATTTATAATTTCACATAAAATTATACTAAGTTAATAATATATATTTCCATAAAGAATAACATCCAATAAAAAATGAAAATAAATTATGTGATGACCATACCACTAGGGGTTTTTATTTTTAACTCAATATCAAGTAGTTGGTGAAAACCACCATAACATAGGAAACTGGAAAATATTGAATTAAGACTCATTATATGATACATAATTTTTATTTTTAGATTATTTTTCTTATTTTATTAGTTGTTAGTGACTAATTACTTCACTAGCCCATGGATTCGGACATTGAGTTGCATAATGCCTAAATAGATTCCAATTAAATAAACTATTATTTTTTAGCTTCACTCTTCCCCAAACTCATATGACTAAGATTACCTTCATATCAATTATTATAGAATTTACCTATACCTTTAATGAAAATTCTCCAGTGATTCTTTCTGAATTTGTAACCTGTAAGAAATTAAATCTTCTTTCTTTTAGAATCTTGGTCACTTGAAAATCTCTGAGTTCACATTCTTCTATTATTTGTCGTTTTTTGGATTTGATCTATATTTATGTTATTAATTAAAATTATTAATATCCAATTTGGAATAATCAAATGATTTCTCACTCTGACCCTTATCTAATTAGATTATTCACTAGGACAGTCTCAACATTGTCCATATAATCCAATATTAAAATGGTTCCTTCATGATTCAACCATTACTAAAAGAAAAAGTGGTAACATGAGTGAATATAATTATTATAAATAACAATTGTATAATTAATCCTTAATATGTATCACTTAATAACACTATCATTTTAGCCTATAGTTATTTCAACTTAACTTGTGTCAGACAAGGTTAAACCTGTATCACTCTCAGTTTCACCTAAATCATTCTTAGTCCATCCAAGGATACTTTGAGTAATATTATATCATATTTTTTAACCTTACCATCAAAATAAAGATCTAAAATTACTCTTAACTTCCCAAGGATCATTAAAATTTGTGCTCTCAAAATCAAGCTTATCTATTATCTTGGAAATGTCTTATAAATTAATTTTTACCTTAACTAATTAATATCCATATTTAAATCTATTGAATCCATTTTCACATTTCTATAAGGCTATCTAACATGAACATATTCAAATAACTTATAATGGTATATAAAGACAATGTTAATCAACCAAATAATATAAAAATTGTGTATCTGGAAAACTATGCAGTTGTGATTCTTTTTTTTTCACCGGGTGATGATCGAGTAAATACAAAATGCACTATTTTTAAAGACATTAATCATTTGTTCATTCCAAATCCTGCATCCACTTGTAGTGTAACACCCTAGGATTTCATAATACATTATCTTTTTAAACTAATTCAAAATCTTGTGCCACACACAACACCGAGTTCGAGCATACCACGACATACCAAACTAATCTTATAAAAAGCTATTATGAATAGCATTAACTGAATTTTAAATTTTATATACTCCATATAGTTTTAACATCCATATTATGTGTTTTTTAGACATAATATTGGAACAAATCAAAATTTTATAATAAATGATGTGTTTTCAAAAAAATGAAATTTTACCGTCTTTTAATGGAGAACCCTTTTCAAATCCAATATTTGATACTTCTATATATTAAATTTGGATAAATAAAATTCTTCCATAGAATAGTCACATATAAATTTATTTTGGATAAATTATTCATGTTTTTCTGATAACATTCATATTTTAATGAATATTGAAAAATACAAAATTTTAATTGAAAAAAACCTTTTTAATAAAAAAAAATTTATATTGTTAAATTATAAATTTGGATGGTTTTGAATTATAATTATATTATATTTTTATCATTTAATCCAATTTTGTTCAATGGAAATAATTTTATATTTAAATTGGACATAAACACATATCATTCTTTTGATAGTTATTATTTCTCAAAAACCCCCTTTCTGGTTTTGACAATTGGAATTACTTTTAGATTAATTAATGAAACTTATATGTTTTTAATTATGTAATTTAGATATCATTTTTAAATTCAGAATATCAAAATAATCTAAAGGTGAATTTTTTGTATTTTTCTTAAAACATTCAATTTTTGTTGAATAGTGAAAAATACCTCATAATACATAGAAACCGACTTTTTCTTTTCAATAATTATTTTTAATTAAAAATTTATCTTAAAATAGATACATAATAAAAATATTAGTACAATTTAATTTATTTGAGTCATTTTATAATAAGATTAGATATATAAAATTTTATTGAATCATTTTAACGTCTTTTTACACACCTTTTAGGCCCATTTACCCACCTTCAAGGCACATTTTCATATTTTCATAATACTCAATTTTATCAATTTTTTGAATTTAATTTAAAAAATACAAGAGACATGGTTGAAATAATTAATTAAAATTTAGTTCAATTAGATGAAAATAATTTTTTGTGAATAGTAACTTTTGAATGTTATTTAACACAGTTAAAAGTAAATAAAATAATTAAAGGTAAAAATAATATTCATATTACCCCAAAACTTGTCCAAATACTATTGGATATGTTTTTTTAGACCAAAATAGAACATATGAAAAAAGTATGATCCTTTTGGTCCACTAGTATTAGATTTGGACATTTATTATTATTTTATTTAAGGAAGAGTTAAAAGTGTTAAATTCAAAGTTAAGCAACTAAACCATTTTTAATATAGGTTTATACAAAAGATAAATTCGACTATAAATATTCATTATAAATATAAAAATATTTCCTAAATCATGGTATTTTATTTATAATTTTTATACATTAAATAATTAAATTTATTTATGATACGATGATGATGAAGTAATTACCTTATTAATGAATGATTAAAATAATTAATATTATAAACATCAAAATATATGTAAAATGTGAATTTTTATTCATTAAAAGAATTTTCTGGGTTAATATGAAATTTTATGGTTTATTTAATGTATTTTCTTAAGTAATTAGGTTTTTTTTACTTAATAAAACCAATACTAAATAGTGTAAAAATTGACATAAAAGAGTTTTTAAAACAAATAAAATATTATTAAATGATATAATAATACTAAAAATATAAGGTTAAGACAAAGGATTTATATAATGAGAGATATTTTATTAATGAACCACATTAGGTTTTCTTGGAATTTTATAGTATGTTTATTAACCATGTAATATAAAATCACAAGAATACATCGTAAAAGTTAATCTATTTAACAGTGTTTAATATATAATATAGGGTTAATATGGTGAACAAAAATTATCTAAAACCTATTGGTTGAGATGATTTTGACCCATAACCACATTATCCTTGAAATAAATCCATTTAGATCCATTATAAAACGAAAATTATTTTATAATAAAATAATATTTCATGCTTTTCCTATAGTGACCCTCACCTCTCTTATTAAAGATTACCTCACTGTCTCTTAATTTTACACCTCCAAAGCCATTTGGCTCAGCCAAACCTGGATAAAATATCCACCAATCTTCCCTTAATTCATCCTAGAGGCCTTACTTTGATAATAATCTAACCTAAAGATCCCTTTTGATCAAATTAAAAGTAATAGCACTAAGAAGAGGTAATTATTGCATCACCTATTTCAATGTTCTTTTCTTTTTCCACTTCCTCTTTAATTGTTTTTTCTATACTAAAATAATAACAAAGATAATTTATGCATACTTAGATGTTATTATAAATATATTACAACCATAATCTATATTCTATCCATCCTATTAATGATAAAGTCACCATACATTCATACGTACGGCTTACTGTCTCCTCGTCGTGGTGTAGTTTGTTATTCAACACTTCATTATTTGGATGGGTATAATAATTATTATAATTGGTGTAAAAAATAAATATAACATGTTAATTATTCTGTATATATAATATACCGTCCAATTTCTATAAGGCCCCAACCTTATAACATTACATAATATCGAATTACATTGAATAATTCACATTGAGGATCTTTTCAGGTTTAGAGTTCTAGAGAATTAGGTCATAACTATTACATCTCAAAGAATACAAAGTAGACACATCTACACAGCTTCCATCTTTTCCACAAAATAAAAACACTTGAACAGAAGATTCATGTCTAGTTCATTGATTTAGACAGCCTGACACTTCCTTGATCCCATCCTTGACCCTATTCAACTTTATGTCCTGTGAAAACGTTTCAAAAACATGGGATGAGCATAAAAAGATCAGTAAGCATTATAACATTATGGATAGAAAACATCATTCCATATATACATATGAATTAATGAGATCATACTTTACTCATAAAATATAATCAATTTAACATACCTCATGAAATCATAAGATTTATGCATAACTCAATAGAAATCATAAGGCATAAAGGTAACATGAGGCATTCATAACATTCTTACGTAGGGAGTAACCCTCATGGTTACGTTTGGAATACCCATCACAGTATATTCCCTAAATCTCTTCAGAGAAACCTTAACATTTAACTCCTTCGTGTTACCCAATGCATTGGAGAGATATATCAGGCTCACCCGCACTTAGTTTATCAAGGAACCACCCGTCTTCATAAACAATGCCCAAGAACCATAACATAATCATAGCACATAACTTATGAATAAAGGAAATATAACATTCCCACATTACAATAAAAATATAACATTTAAGACATTGAAATAATGAATCCATACTAAAAACCATTTTCAAAACCATTTAAAACATTTAATAATGAGATCTTTGAATCAAAGTGTCCCATACCACTTTGAAACTTTTAACATTTTAAACCATTGATATCTATATAAATAAATCCTTAAAACCATTTTGAAAACATGGATATTAATGAGAAAAGTTTATAAGAATATGTTATTAAAACATTTAAAACGATATTTTAGTTAAAGGGTTTTTAACAAAATAAGAGACACTTGAATACAATAATTGAGGAATAACATTTAATCAGAACTTTATAATATCATGAGAATAAAACAATTCATGATATAATATTCCAAACGACATTATATACACCATATAATATTGAATTGGTGCATAACAACAATGATGTCTCAATAGAAATGTAAAATGAGATGAAATCCCCTGTAAAGAAGGTATCCTTAAATTAAGGATAAATCAATCTCATAATTATGTGTGAAAAATATAAATACACCCAATATAAGTGGATATTAAGTGTAAAAAAATCAAAGGTAATTCACACATATTCAAAGGATGACATATTCAATAACTACATATTGAACCCAAAGAAATCGAAATTGGGTTAAGAAGTTCCCTTGGTAAAATTCGACAGCCTAACGACGTCACTTTAAAATTCAGAAAATGAGTTGATGAGAGATAAACGAATGTATATTACAAAAAGAGTACAATAATGGGTAGTACATATAACACTCAAAGGAAATGGAGGCAAATGTAGCATAAATCTAATGGGAATAAAAGCGAGATGAAAAATCCCTTACGAAAACTCGGCAGCCTAACGGCGCCACTTAAAACTTCAAAAAATGGATTGATGAGATCATATAAGGTATCTCATCATATTAAAATAAACTTTACAGCAATAGGAATATAAAAGAACATCCCTCAACATTAAAAAGAGGATCTTAAAAGAAGTGACATAAAGGAGAGTACTTAAAAAGAACGAAGGAGGTTGGATCTCTTACGAAAATTCGGCAGCCTAACGGCACCAATCAAAACTTCCAAAATAGATTGATGAGAGAAAATAGGGTCTCTAATCATATGAACATAAAACGTACAGTAAGTTTAATATAAAATAACATCCCAATCATAAGAAATATGAGCTTAAAAGGAATGACATAAAAGAGTGTACTTAAAAAGAAAGAGAGGGGTAGGTTCCCTTACGAAAATTCGACAGCCTAACGACGCCGCTTAAAAATTCTAAAAAAAGAATTGATGAGAGTAATAGGGGGTATCTCATCATTTAAAAATAAAAATTACAATATGTTTAATATAAAAGAACGTCCTCCAACATAATAACATGGAGCATAAATGAAATGACATAAAAAGGGTACATGAAAAGAAAGCGAGAGGTCAGATCCCTTACCTCAAGTCTGACTTGTCTTGTTCGTTTCTTTATATTCCTGAATAATAAACTTTTTTCAATTTAGAATTGTTTATGGTGCTCCATTAAATATTATTATTCATTTCATATCACATATTATAATGTTATAAAAGTTTTTTTGTAATATGAGTTCATATCAGACGTTTTTGTCGATGTTTGGTACATGAGTCAAAAATGAACTTGTTTGAAAATGAATGTCCATGTAGTTATAAGTAAATCATCTCCAGAATAGTATTAATGATTCAAATATCTTATATATCCAGTACATATTCATTTTATACTATTCCATAACATTTGGAGATAAAAACATATGAAATGCACCGTTCATGGAGACGGTAGGCCGTACGTACGCATGAACGCTACTTTCATTTCTTTGACATATTAATTGAATTAAAAATAATTGAGATATATATATATATATATTATAATTCTAGTATAATATATATGTTATATAGGTCATATAGGTTCATTAATTTCATTATTTATACATTCCATGTGTTGCATGAACGAGTCACATCACTTGAGGGGGCGGTAGTCCACACTTCCTCGTATGAAATTATCGCAATTGCACAACATAAAAAGCATAAAGGCATGTTTTAAATATAAAATTCAGAAGCATATAGAAAATTGAAATACCATATATATCATATATAAAATATAGTGACATCATAATGTCCACCATGAAAGGTGTTAAGAGAAGATTGAACAATCATCGTTTCGTGAGGCAGAAATTCCCCATCCACAGAAAAAATATGTTATTTAACCATTAGACGAAGGTATGTGTAAGTGTATCTTGAATACTTCACATAAAAACATCCTAGTATATTGAAGATACTTTTTTTGTTACAAAATAAAGGAATATAAAGAGTATAGAGGGTTTGAGAAGCAAAATAAAACAAAAGAACACAAGGGAAGACATTACCTTTAAATCAGGTAACTTTTTTGATTTGAGCTCAAAGGCTTCCTTGGAAAAGATTCTGCCCAAAGGTGAGGCTTCAATGATTAATAAAGGGATGTGGATAGATGAAATGGGTAGGGTTTGGACGAGCCAAAGGCTTGATAGGTGTGGGTAAGGAGGTAGAGTTGGGGGCCTTTTATAAGAGGAGAGGAGGGGCACTCTTGGAAAGTCAAAACAAAGTTACATTATATTCAAATGAGTTTCGTATTTTAAACATCCCACACTGATATATTTCAAGGATAATGTGATAATGGTTCTAAATACACCCATCCAATAGGTTTTTTTACATGTGTAGGTCTTATATTTTACATTATCTTTTCATTTTATTTAAATCGTTAAAAAATGAGGTAATCGCTGCATCAACATTATGTCATAAATAATTTAATTTATTTAATTCTAAAAATTATAAAAAAAATTACTATCATGTAGGAAATATTTTTATCTTTCCAATGACTATTTATAGTAAAACATATGACTTGTATAACCCCATGTAAGAATTGTTTTAGTAAAACAATACATGTTTGTGTCATTTTTACTTTTACTTTAAATAAAAGGCATTAATGTCATTATCTTACCCAAGTGGCTCCATGGGGTCCCAAAAATCGACCCATGGGATGTATTGGTAGGCCATGACTCATCCAATTGGGTTAGTACAAGTGTCAATATATTATAATTTTATTATAATATCATTTTTACCATAAATCACACTAATTACCTTTAATTGTGATTAATAAAACTTAAAAGTTACTATTCACTAAAAATTATTTTAATCTAATTGAACCACATTTTACATCCTAATAACAACCATGTATGTTGGAATTTTGAAAATAAAATCACAGAAGTGGTAATTTTTAATTAAACGATAAATCAGTTTCTTTAACTACCACTTAGTGGTTTTCACTATTCATAGAAAAGTTATGTTTTTCAGAAAAATACCAAAAATTCACCCTAAGATATATTTGATAATCCGAATTCAAAAATGATATCTATTTTTACAAAATTCAAAACATATAAGTTTCATTAATTAATTTAATAATTAATTCCCGCTGTCAAAACAAATAGCGTGTTTTTAAGAAACAATATCTATGAAAAGATTAACACTAGTTTAAGTCCAATTTCAAAGTGAAATTAATTCCAATTAACACCATTGGATTAATTAGTAAAAATATATTATAAAGAAATTTTAATCTCAATTATAAATATAATATATCCATATAAATAAATCAGATTAAAATGAGGTTTTGAATTAAAATGTAATATTTTCACTTAAAATGATCTTTATCGGAAAAATAACAAACATTTACACAAAGTAAATTTTGATGTCCAGATTCTAAAGAAGTATTTTATTTTGTCAAATAAAACATATAAAATTGTCAAAATTATATTTAAAAAGGGTTATCCATCAAAAGGAAGTTAGTTGACCTTTTAAAGAATATTAGATGATTTATGCTTAAAATTGGATTCATTTGCATTTTACGCCTCTAACATTTTCTGGATAAAAGTAAAAATATTTGACAAACATATATAATAATTTGGTAGTTAGTTCTGTTCTTTCCTACCATTACAATGGCTAGGCATTAACTACCATTTAAAATAATATTATTTTATTATTAGAGTGCAACGTAAGATTTCAAAGGAACTCGTTGTCGCGTATTGGGTACGCCATCGAGCATAGCGTTCCATTTAAATTAATATTAACATTTTATGCACAAATATTTATAAACATTAGAATGTAATATTATTTATTTACCTGGTATGTTACAATTACATACTATTTCATAATCTATGGAATCATATCATCGATCGTGCGTACGTACGTGTTACTGTCTCCACGACGCGATGAGATTCACGTTCACCATTCAATGATGATTATAAATATTTATTACTAATAAATATGTAATATATGACCAAATTATTCTATTGAATATATATATATTTTTGTGAGTGTGTTTGTATTTACATATATCTCATTCACTTACTTCTGTTCAATATGATATGAAAACGGAAACGGTGTTGATGTGTACAAACGGCCTACCGTCTCCATAGACGGTGATTCCATTTCATATATAAATATATTATACATAATTATATTCTGAATGTATATGATACATAAATTATGTTTTATATTATTAATCAATTAAACCATGATATAAGTTATATGATCAATAATAACAAGATAAATCATGTATGATAAGGAAAGAGATTATTACCTAAAATGTTATTTTAACATAGAAATTATTATTAAATGGGTAGTATAAAACCATAAATGAATCAAATATGATTCCATAAATCTGAAAATGCTTCTGTTATAATTTAATAACATATTATGATTATTATACAGAAGGTTAACTTACCCTAGACCAAGGAAAAGTACAAGGTAAGGGTTAATTCCTCAATCTCATTATTATCCGAGATTGTTTATATGTAAGTATTTACTGGGAAATTCATATCGTCCATGTCCATATTTCATAATAATGTTTTCAAAATATTTTAAGGTTTTTTGGAAGTTAATATTTATAAATATCATTATTTTAAATGTTTTAATGATTAATTTTTCAAAATATTTTTAATTAATGTCTATGTTATAAAAATGATTTTAAAGAATTTTTTATATAAACATTATTGTTTTAAAATGTTTATTCCTTTAAAAAGTTTTAAAGTGTTATATAAAACATTGATTCAAAAATCTCTTTTAAATTACTTCCTTTGTAAATGTGTGAATTTTGTATGATTTTACAAAAAGGTATATTTCTCTCAATGAGTTTTACTGATCATTTTCAACTATGCCAACATCCTTTACTGGATATGATTCTTGATTGAGGTTGATTTATTATAATAAAATATTCTATATTGTACTGAATGAGTTATGATATGTTTGAATGTGGATGTTATATCTTTATATCATTAATGGTTTATGGTTAAAGTATTGACATTTCGTATGCTAGTTTTAATATAAATGTTTATGGTTTGTTTCAACATTTTCATATGAGGAATGAATTGGACTTAGTAAGTGATGGGTGGATCCCACTATAGCTCCTCGATGCATCTGTAGGTCTCATGAGACTAACTAGTGTCTTGGCATAGGTCCTTGACAAGATTTTTATTTTCAGTCATAGCACAAGGCCTTGACTAAGTAGTTATGATGTCCAACATTATGCATTACCTCATTATGAAATTAGTTATTAAATGTGATTATTTGACTAGTATAATATCCTTGTGCATGTTTATATGGTAATGTATGATTTATTTTATCCATATTCTGTTCATGTTTTTTTTAAAAGGCTATTTTATTTTACACATTCTGCCTTAAATTTTTTTAGCTTCCTCTAAATTATAACCCTCACTAAGAATATAAGATCACCCCTTTATTTTGTTTTGTTTTCCTTGGATTCCAAGAAGTGTATTATGATTGATATGCAGGGTTAAGCAAGGGGAATAATGGAAAAATCAGATAATTACTTATGTTGTGTTTTATGTTTTAATGTGTAATGCAACATTCATGTGTGTAATATATTTTCCAAGGCTGCTAAACTGATCGGTCCTTCAGGACTTGGTTCCCTGTAATCATGAAAATTTATTAAAATAATGCACTAGCTCCGGGATTTTGGGGTTGGGGAATTATAGTTGGTATCAGAAGAAGTTTAGAAATAGCCTTGGAAATAGATTTAGCTAAATTCTGATTAAGACATGTTACTCTAATATAGACTCTGAGAATTTGTATAGAATAACTTCCTAGAATTTTGGTAACGTATAGATTTTGTTAATTTTTAATGAAATGCATCCATGTTTGGATTCGACCAGGTAGAGGTGGCTCTGGCAGAGATGTATCTTGGGGTAAAACCTGAAAACACCGCTTTGAGATAGACTCCAACGAGAACCAGTCCATGACAACATGCCTTGTTACACTCTTGGTTATGACACTCTCGGGGGATATGGTTAAGATAATTCATATTTTCTTACAAACCATTATGAGGTATTTATGAGTAAATATGCCAGCAAAGAAACCATTTTTTTTATTTTGATATTAGATATTCAATTAATGTTGATAATTTTTATAGTTTTTGGATTATACATGATGATATGATCTGACATAGGGTATTTCGTCATTTAGAAATTGCTCACAGTAGAAGGAATGAGAACACCATCAATAGGAATGATCTAAAGAGTATTAAAGATCATATATATCATGGTCTTAAGCCAAAATTTAGAAGGGAAATAGTCTCCCATGTTTAATGGCCCGGACCTCTCAGGTCCATTTCTTTGTAAAAAATTTGATGTGGTCAAACACGACATGTGTTGTAATAATAATTTTTTTATAATAATAATTGATAATGGTGGTGTGAAAATATTTGGTGTTGATTAGATAAAATGGTTTTAATTTAATCATTGTAAAATATAAGAAATAAAATCGAATATATTTAATAAAATGATGGGAGGCGCATGGAATAAGTTATAAAGGAATAAATTACAATAAATGAGGCTCATGTAGTAAATTATAAAGGAATGAAATGCATGGGGTGCATGGGTGTGACCTTGTATAGGAGGCGTTGTGCGGTTCACCACAATTAAAGTTGGAATTGTGTTAATAACATTAAAAGGGTATTATTATATAATAATTTTTTATAATAATAATAACGTGAAGAGGCACGTGAATGGGGTTCCCAACCATGCGTGAATATAATGTTATGGGATATATGGAGTAATTATATGAAAATAATGGGCGTCAATAATAATAATAATTATTAATGTTAATGATGGGGACCCGTTGATGAAATTGAAAGAGGATTTATTACTATTGAATTAAATAATAATGATAAAGGTGACAGAAATATGTGTGTGATTGGTAAATTAAATTAAATGGGTTTAATTTTTGGTTAGTAAATTAAATTATTTGAATTTAATTAAATGGAATGGTTTTAACTTAATAACCATGGTAAACTAATTTAATGGGATTAAATTAGTACATTAATTATGGGTGTTATTATTATTAATTTTATTAAATAATAAAGTTGAAGTGAGAATGGAGTTTGGGACGTTCCACATGGAATAAAAGAAATGGGAGGTGCCACTTTTGGTGGTGGGAGAGAATCATGAAAGAAAAAAAAATAGATTGTAGAGAGAAACAAAAAAATAATAATAAGAGAAATAAAATTAAAAGACAAATAAATGAAAAAGGAGGAATTGGTGCTTAATTATAGCGCCCATGAAGACTCCAAAATGTGATTGCTTTTGGAGTTATGAAAAATAAATAAATAATTGATTAATAATAATAATAAAATATTGTTATTATTAATTTTGTTGATAAAACACTTTTTTGTCCGTAACTTCTTCGTGCGACCTCGGTTTCACGAACCGTCAGTGGCAGTGCGACCCAGACTACGAGACGAAAATTATGAGTCCAATATTGGATGTCTTTTTCGGGTTTTCGGATTGGGTACCCGAAACGCTCATGAATTAATAGATTTAATATTGTTATTATTACGGGATCTTGTATCCAACGTATATCCCTCATACGGTATCGGATTGACGATCCGTCAGTGACAGCGTAATCCTGAAGTTATGACGGTCATTTTAAGACCATTAATAAGCTACTTTTATGACTCATGCCTCGGGTCAACGAAACACCACATATTGATAGAATTATCATTATTATTAAAACGCGTGGAAACCGCGTGACATGTTAACCAATCAAAACATGTAACGGGTGTACAGTCACACCATGTATTCATCAATACACGCTGCATACTGTTTTACCTATTCGTTGCCTATATAAGAACGAGGTCAGGTTTTATCTTCCATATCGATCGCTTCTTTGTCGCACGACGATGCTCATAAAAAATCGAGAAGTATTCCTCCTATAACTTCTTTGTCCGAGCTCCGAATTACGATCCGTCAGCGGCCACAGGATCGTAGCGACGAGACGAAGCTTCTAAGCTTGGGCTTTTCACCTTTCATTCTAGCCTTCCTTCTCCAGATTCCATCCTAGGAGGCGTTTTTCGGGTTTCGCGAAGGCGGAGGACACTGAAGGACGTCGTCGGATGCGACGTGATCGGGGCCTTTTGAGGTAGGGTTTTACCTTCGTCTCTCTTTTTGGTGCAACATGCGGGGTGGGATATTTATCTTTTGTTCCATGGGATGCAGTTGAACTTTAAATAAAGATAATAACCGGATAAAGAAGGGTTTGGGGTTTTGTGCTGTTTCTATTGCCTTCCAGTTTCTTTATCTTCTGATTGTGATTTTGGATTGAAAGGCCTTTGCCTACTGAAAATCAAGGCCGTTGGTGGCCTTTGCGTGCGCAATTGATATCTGAATTGTTTGTGGTTGTTTTTGTTAAAACATGGAAAATGGATAAGCACGTAAATACTGGCTGATTAAATGAGAATGAAAACCTTGTGTGATCACCCCGATTGAACAAAGTTGGAATAATGAACATGTTGGTGGTTTGGTTGTTTTGTGGAAAATGCCTTTATTTATGAAAAGTGTTTTGATTATGAAAAGTGTTTTGAAGTAAAAGTTTTTTTCAAATGCGGAAATGTTTTGTGTGTGGAAAGGGTTTTATGTGTGAAACTTTGAAATAAATGAATGATGGAATGTTGTATGGTTGTGATAACTTCTTTTAAATGAAATGGCTTGTGGTTGCTTGCGTTTTACCTAACCTTGGTTGTGGATGGAAGGGATATGTTTGTGAAAGGTTTTGTCTGGATGTTAGTTGCCCAGTAGTAATAATTTGTTAAACCATTGCATTAAACATGAAAACCTAAATGTGGTTGGGGGATGATTGTTTGGTTGTTGATGCATGCTTCGTGGTAGCAGTGCCGAGGCACATGCTAAGTTTCTCTTTTTAAGAAGCCATAGGTTGGGTTGTGTGTTTGGTATATGTATATATATAATTGTATCTTTGTGTTTTGTCGCACCACACCCATGTCAAGCACCTAGTGCCGAACACTCCCATTTTATGGGAGAGGGTGTTCCCCCTTAGTTTCTAGCTCCTTCCTCCTCCTTCTTCCATAGGCTATGATGGCTTGAGGTGACCTTACACCCAAGACTCTTCGGGTAGGTCTCGGAGGCTGTGATGGCTTGAGGCGACCTTTATCCCAAGACTCTTCGGGCAGGCTTACCGTTACCAAGAACCTTCGGGATGAGGCCTAGGTTTCTGTGGGCGGGTTAGTGGTTGTGGCCCAGGTGTGTGCGGGCGAGATGCGTGGTTGTGAGGCCCAGGTGTGTGCAGGTGGGATGCGTGGTTTGGCCCAGGTGTGTGCGGGCAGAAAGAGTGTGGTAGCGTCAGGACGTTTGCCATTAGGAAGAGCAACATCTAATTAAGTGGGAAATGGTGCGGGGTACCCAATACTTTTGTTCTATATATATACTAAACTTGTTTGTGTTACTTGGTGAGTGTGACCAGTGAGGCTGGGTGGATAGTTTTTCCTTGTTAGTTTCTGGTTCTTCTGTTTTCTCACGGGACCTTAGGGTGTCTCCCCACTTGTGCACGAGAGCTTTAGGTTCTCTACTGAGTATACTTGTATGCTCACCCTACGTTGTTTTAGGTTTTCAGGAGGACTACCAGGGCTGTGCGGGACCCTACTAGTCAGGCAGTGGGAGCTATGCAGTTGTTGTTTTCTTGTTTTTCTTTTGGTACTGTACTCACTTGTACTTTAAGCTTATTTGAACTTGTACCTTGTTATAAAAATTGTTTAAACATGCATGTGGGATTGGTTTGGGTTTATTTATATACACTTGTTCTTCTACCTTTTTGGTGGTTGACTTGTCCTATTTCCCGATCCAAAATAATAAAAAGGGTAATGCCTCCCATATTTGTGTAAACTCATACACTTGGTGCTAGTCGCCACCCCGGGGCCTAATGGAGGTGGGACTCGGGGGTCATTATCTCCCTTTCACCTTTTCCAGCTCAGGAGGGGCATCTTTGATGGAAGGGGGTCATGACAGAATGGTATCAGAGGTGATGGTTGAGAGATAGGATGGAGTCTGGAGTTAGGCACAGTGAGGATTGCATGGGATGGTAGGGCAACAGTGTTCGTTAATCTTGGTGCGTGACATAGGCCAGGGAAGACCGGCTAGGACACGGGATTTTAGGGCCCCCGTGATCCGATGCAAGGACTCTGAGCCTATCGAACAACCAAGTGAGACTATATTGATTGCAGGGTGGAGACCCTAGGGAAGGTACATGCATCATAATGTTTGTGTTTTACTTGATTTGGGTGTTCTGGGAAAGAAATTGAAATAAAATGATAAATTAAAACTTTGAGTTTTTCATTACTACTTGGGCTTAGGCGTTCTCTGTTTACCGAACAACTATGGCACCTGGACGTCAACAGAACGGCAGAGGAGTGGGACACAGACAGTTTAATTCAATAGAAGTGGAAACCCTAGCAAGGCCAGAGATCAAGAGAGATGTTTCCGGTTTTATTTAAATGCTCTCATTTATGTTTTGTTTAAATTCAAGATCATCACACTCCTTTGTTGAAACTCATTCTCGCCCATGCTTTGGGCCTGGAACTTTTTTTCATGAATTTATAATGCTAAGTTGTTTCCCTCTTTCCAATAAATGTGTGTGAAGAGTCATAACATGTGGGGAGAGGAGGACTTGATCCCTAATCAAGACGCATTAATGTGGATGCGATTAAACCCGTGCAGGAGAGTCAGTGCCGCCTAAAGCGGATAATATCTCGACATGGGAGAAGGAATTCCTCAAGCCATGTGTTCGGGAAATTTATTGATGTTTTGTATGGTGTTGGGGGGTAGTGTAAGTTGGAAAATCCTAATATATGGAAGTGGGAAGGCTCAGTCCTTAATCGAGAGGCATTAATGCGGATGCGATTAAACCCGTGCAGGCGAGTCAGTACCGCCTAAAGCGGATAATATCTCAACATAGGAGAGGGAATTCCTAACTCACATAATTAGGGTTGTCGGTTTTTTCTTGTTATGACAAGAGGCCTGAGAGGTATCTTGAGGGGTGGTTGTCCGGACCTTTCCCCCTTTTATGGGTTGGTTTTAATTCTCGAGGACGAGAATGTTTTGAGAGGTATCTGGTGTAATGGCCCGGACCTCTCCGGTCCATTTCTTTGTAAAAAATTTGATGTGGTCAAACACGACACGTGTTGTAATAATAATTTTTTATAATAATAATTGATAATGGTGGCGTGAAAATATTTGGTGTTAATTAGATAAAATGGTTTTAATTTAATCATTGTAAAATATAAGAAATAAAATCGAATATATTTAATAAAATGATGGGAGGCGCATGGAATAAGTTATAAAGGAATAAATTACAATAAATGAGGCTCATGTAATAAATTATAAGGGAATGAAATGCATGGGGTGCATGGGTGTGACCTTGTACAGGAGGCGTTGTGTGGTTCTCCACAATTAAAGTTGGAATTGTGTTAATAACATTAAAAGGGTATTATTATATAATAATTTGTTATAATAATAATAACGTGAAGAGGCACGTGAATGGGGTTCCCAACCATGCGTGAATATAATGTTATGGGATATATGGAGTAATTATATGAAAATAATGGGCTTCAATAATAATAATAATTATTAATGTTAATGATGGGGACCCGTTGATGAAATTGAAAGAGGATTTATTACTATTTAATTTAATAATAATGATAAAGGTGACAGAAATATGTGTGTGATTGGTAAATTAAATTAAATGGGTTTAATTTTTGTTTAGTAAATTAAATTATTTGAATTTAATTAAATGGAATGGTTTTAACTTAATAACCATGGTAAACTGATTTAATGGGATTAAATTAGTACAATAATTATGGGTGTTATTATTATTAATTTTATTAAATAATAAAGTTGAAGTGAGAATGGAGTTTGGGGCGTTCCACATGGAATAAAAGAAATGGGAGTCACCACTTTTGGTGGTGGGAGAGAATCATGAAAGAAAAAAAAATAGATTGGAGAGAGAAACAAAAAAATAATAATAAGAGAAATAAAATTAAAAGACAAATAAATGAAAAAGGAGGAATTGGTGCTTAATTATAGCGCCCATGAAGACTCCAAAACGTGATTGCTTTTGGAGTTATGAAAAATAAATAAATAATTGATTAATAATAATAATAAAATATTGTTATTATTAATTTTGTTGATAAAAAACTTTTTTGTCTGTAACTTCTTCGTGCGACCTTGGTTTCATGAACCGTCAGTGGCAGTGCGACCCTGACTACGAGACGAAAATTATGATTCCAATATTGGATGTCTTTTTCGGGTTTTCGGATTGGGTACACAAAACGCTCATGAATTAATAGATTTAATATTGTTATTATTACCGGATCTTGTATCCAACGTATCTCCCTCATACGGTATCGAATTGACGATCCGTCAGCGACAGCGTAACCCTGAAGTTATGACAGTCATTTTAAGACCATTAATGAGCTACTTTTATGACTCAGGCATCATGTCAATGAAACACCACATATTGATAGAATTATCATTATTATTAAAACGCGTGGAAACCGCGTGACGTGTTAACCAATCAAAACACGTAACGGGTGTACAGTCACACCATGTATTCATAAATACACGCTGCATACTGTTTTACCTATTCGTTGCCTATATAAGAACGAGGTCATGTTTTATCTTCCATATCGATCGCTTCTTTGTCGCACGACGACGCTCTTGGACAATCGAGAAGTATTCTTCCTCTAACTTCTTTGTCCGAGCTCCGAATTACGATCTGTTAGTGGCCACAGGATCGTAGCGATGAGATGAAGCTTCTAAGCCTGGACTTGTCACCTTTCCTTCCAGCCTTCCTTCTCCAGATTCCATCCTAGGAGGCGTTTTTCGGGTTTTGCGAAGGCGGAGGACACTGAAGGACGTCGTCGGATGCGACGTGATCGGGACCTTTTGAGGTAGGGGTTTACCTTCATCTCTCTTTTTGGTGCAACATGCGGGGTGGGATATTTTTCTTTTGTTCCATGGGATGCAGTTGAACTTTAAATAAAGATAATAACTGGATAAAGAAGGGTTTGGGGTTTTGGGCTATTTCTATTGCCTTCCAGTTTCTTTATCTTCTGATTGTGATTTTGGATTGAAAGGCCATTGCCTACTGAAAATCAAGGCCGTTGGTGGGATTTGCGTGCTCAATTGATATCTGAATTGTTTGTGGTTGGTTTTGTTAAAACATGGAAAATGGATAATCACGTAAAGACTGGCTGATTAAATGAGAATGAAAACCTTGTGTGATCACCCCGATTGAACAAAGTTGGAATAATGAACATGTTGGTGGTTTGGTTGTTTTGTGGAAAATGCCTTTATTTATGAAAAGTGTTTTGATTATGAAAAGTGTTTTGAAGTAAAAGGTGTTTTCAAATGCGGAAATGTTTTCTGTGTGGAAAGGGTTTTATGTGTGGAACTTTGAAATAAATGAATGATGGAATGTTGTATGGTTGTGATAATTTCTTGTAAATGAAATGGCTTGTGGTTGCTTGCGTTTTACCTAACCTTGGTTGTGGATGGCAGGGATATGTTTGTGAAAGGTTTTGTCTGGATGTTAGTTGCCCAGTAGTAATAATTTGTTAAACCATTGCATGAAACATGAAAACCTAAATGGGGTTGGGGGATGATTGTTTGGTTGTTGATGCATGCTTCGTGGTAGCAGTGCCGAGGCAGATGCTCAGTTTCTCTTTTTAAGAAGCCATAGGTTGGGCTGTGTGTTTGGTATATGTATATATATAATTTTATCTTTGTGTTTTGTCGCACCACACCCATGTCAAGCACCTAGTGCCGAACACTCCCATTTTATGGGAGAGCGTGTCCCCCCTTAGTTACTAGCTCCTTCCTGCTCCTTCTTCCATAGGCTATGATGGCTTGAGGTGACCTTACACCCAAGAATCTTCGGGTAGGTCTCGGAGGCTGTGATGGATTGAGGCGACCATTAGCCCAAGACTCTTCGGGCAGGCTTACCGTTCCCAAGAACCTTCGGGATGAGGCCCAGGTGTCTGTGGGCGGGTTAGTGGTTGTGGCCCAGGTGTGTGCGGGCGAGATGCATGGTTGTGAGGCCCAGGTGTGTGCGGGTGGGATGCGTGGTTTGGCCCAGGTGTGTGCAGGCGGGAAGAGTGTGGTAGCGTCAGGACGTTTGCCGTTAGGAAGTGCAGCATCTAATTAAGTGGGAAATGGTGCGGGGTACCCAATACTTTTGTTCTATATATATACTAAACTTGTTTGTGTTACTTGGTGAGTGTGACCAGTGAGGCTGGGTGGATAGTTTTTCCTTGTTAGTTTCTGGTTCTTCTGTTTTCTCACGGGACCTTAGGGTGTCTCCCCACTTGTACACGATAGCTTTAGGTTCTCTACTGAATATACTTGTATGCTCACCCTACGTTGTTTCAGGTTTTCAGGAGGACTACCAGGGCTGTGCGGGACCCTACTAGTCAGGCAGTGGGAGCTGTGCAGTTGTTGTTTTCTTGTTTTTCTTTTGGTACTGTACTCACTTGTACTTTAAGCTTATTTGTACTTGTACCTTGTTATAAAAATTGTTTAAACATTCATGTGGGCTTGGTTTGGGTTTATTTATATACACTTGTTCTTTTCCCTTTTTGGTGGTTGACTTGTCCTATTTCCCGATCCAAAATAATAAAAAGGGTAATGCCTCCCATATTTGTGTAAACTCATACCCTTGGTGCTAGTCGCCACCCTGGGGCCTACTGGAGGCGGGACTCGGGGGTCATTATCTCCCTTTCACCATTGCCAGCTCAGGAGGGGCATCTTTGATGGAAGGGGGTCGTGACACCATATATTATCATCATATGAAGAAATAGAATCGCATGTTAATAAGATAAGTAAAGAATTTTCCGAGTCCTTTGGGTTTGAAGGGAATCCGTAGAAGAAGAAGATGGTAGAGAAAATGTTTGATAAATGGAAAAAGGGAAAGAAGGATTTTACCATATGTGATAACAATGGAAAGAATCTACCTAGAAAGTTCTTGAAATGAATGGGAGTTTATTATAAGTGTGGAGAAAATGACACAATGTTCATGATTGCAAGGGTAAAAAAAGGTTTCAAATGTACAATGCTTCATCTGTAAGGAGTTGGGACACTATATGAATCAATTTCTCAATCATCAGTGTATACCCCAAATGATGCTATTGAAAAATAATTAATTTATGATACATTCACAGATGAAGAGGATAGATTAATGTTCTTAAGTTTTTATTAAATAATTATGTCATTTGAGTACAAGTTATAATTATTATAAAGTATATAAGGATTTTACATCAGTACATTTTCATTAACGATTTGAGATTCTAGGGTACCAAGTAATGTGACATAGTTTTAAGTTAAACATTTTTGAAAATATATGGTTGGGGGAAATATAACCCATAATATGTTTCTTAAACAGAGATAATGATTTCAGAATAAGATAAAATGTAGATAGATAAAGTATATTGGATATTATTAAATACATTGGAACAAATTAATTGTTTATTTATTCCATCATTGTTGGAGTTTACAACATTTTTGGAATTAAGTAGTATATTTGGTATTCTATAAAAAATAAGGGGGCATGAATGTATTCAACAAGGTTTTATGGTAATTCAAGGTGTTAACACATTTTAATAAAATACATGATGAAGGTATTCACATTTTATTATGTGGAAAAATGATATCATCATTATGTTTACCTCCCATATAAGTTTTTAGAATGTGAGTTTGGAAATAAGTATTTTTGGATATGTTTAAAGGTTGGAATAGAGTAAGTTGAGCACTAGATATTTTGTATGAAGTTTAAGTATAATTTATTGGATATTATGACCTAAACTTTTGTATTTCAGTACAAATATAGAGGACTAACGAAATAAGTTTGGACCTTATGATTTATCAAATGCGCATTAGGCGTAAAAAATTGAACATTCATTTCCTAGTGTAAGAGATGAAGTGAATAGATCCAAGCACAACCAAATGATGATATTATGATTAAGATAGGTAATTAAATCAAGTATGTTTTCTGGAGTTCTTATCTTGATAGTAAATTAATCCTTCCTCTTCAAAAAATAAATTATCTAAAAAATGTGTTATACTAATACCTTATGATTTCTTGAACCGATGATAATTTAAACCATCATATATTTATGGCTTTGAGGCCCTCAATTTTTTCCCTTTATTGTTCACTTGATTATGGTTGATGACATCAATAACTCCCTATAATTATTTATGTTTTCCTATAATTATGTGTCTATAATTTTCCCTAATGTTCTCCTATTAGAAACCTTAATTTGGTGGTGACTTTTTAATTTTTCTTTCGATCTTATTATGACTAAATTTTAGTTACCTTATATTCGATGTGGTTTTCACAAAAAGGTATTTTCTATTTTTAACCTTTTTTTATCAAAGAAAAATTTAAAATTGTGAGGATGAAATTTATAAAAGGAGGGGAGAATGTAATGCCACAGTATTTCAAAATATGTTATCTCTTTAATTTAATTCAATAGCTTGCCTCACACGTAACCCTGAGTTTGAGCACAAAACGACTTACCAAACTAACCTTTTAAAAAACCATTATGAATAGTATTAAGAAATTTTTTAATTTTATACAATCCATATAATTTTAAAATATATAATATGTGTGTTAGAGTCCAAATATAAGAATAAATCTAACTTTACAAATAAAAGAACTGTTTTTTCAAAAAAAATGCAATTTTACCACATTTTAATTGTAAACCCTTTTTAAATCCAATATTTGACACCTTTATATATTCAATATATCAAAATAAACTTCTTCATTAGAGGAAGAAAAAAAATTTAGTTTGGATATATTTTTGTTTTTTTCTTAATAACTTTCAAAATTTGAGAAATAGTGAAAACACTGAATATTAATTGAAACCAAATTTTTTAATCACAAAAATTTATATTGTTAAATTATACATTTAAATGATTTTGAATTATTATTAGAATATATTTTTATAATTTAATCCAACATTCTTCATTGGAAATAATTTTACATTTAAACTGTACATAAACACATATCAATCTTTTGATAGTTTTTACTTCTCAAAAACCAGCTTTCTGGTTTTGACAACAGAAAGTAATGTTAAATTAATTAATGAAAATTATATGTTTTTAATTTGGTAATGTAGACATAATTTTATAATTTAGAATATCAAAATTATCTTAGTGTGATTTTTTGAAATTTTTCTGAAAACTTTCAATTTTTGATTAATATTGAAAAATACAGTATAATACAAAAATACTGTTTTTTTAATTTAAATAATTATTTTTAATTAAATATTTATAATATTAATATTAGTCTAATTTAAGTCATTAGATTCATTTTTTAATAATATTAGATGTTTAAAATTTTATTGAACCATTTTAATGTCTTTTTACCAATATTCAAGGCATATTTACCCACCTTCTAGGCACATTTGCAAATTTTCATAATTTTATTTACTATTTCTTTGAATTTAATTTAAAAAATATGAGAGACCCAACTAAAATCAGTAAGTAAAATGTGGTTCAATTGGAAGAAAATTTTTTTTGGTGAATAATATCTTTTGAATTTTATTTACCAAGGTTAAAAGTAAATATTGTAATTAAATGTAAAAATAATATTAATATTTCCCCAACACATGTCCTAATTATATTAGACAAGTTTTTTTCTACCAAAATCAAAATTAAGAATAAAATATGATTCTTTTGGTCCACTTGGAATAGATTAGGACATTTATTGTTGTTTTATTTAAAGAAGTGTTAAAAATGTTAAATTCAATGTTTAACAACTAAATTTTTTTTTATATCGGGTTATACATAATATAAATTCAACAATAAATATTCATTAGAAATATAAAAATATTTTCTACATCATGGTATTTTATTTATAATTTTTAGACAATAAATAATTAAATATATTTATATCACAATGATGATGGAGTAATTACCTTATTAATGAAAGATTAAAAAAATTGATATTATAAATATTACAATAATTGTAAATTGAGAAAATTGATGCATTAAATTAATTTTCTAGGATAATATGACATTTTAGGGTTTATTTTATTTAGTTTTTGAAGTAATCAAGTTTTTTTGACATTCAAAAAAATAAAATAAAAAATAGTGTCAAAATTGACATAAATGAGTTTTTAAAACAAATACTATATTATTAAATAATATAATATTACTATAAGGTTTGGAAAAAATACATATATAATTACATATATGTCATTAATGAACCACTTTAGGTTCTCTTGGAATTTTATATTATTTTTATTGACCATGTAATATAAAAATACAAGAAGACATTGTAAAAGTTAATTTATTTAACTAAGAGTTTAATATAAAAGATTAGGTCAATATGGTGACCTAAAATTCTCTAAAACCTATTGGTTTAAGGGATTTATACCCATAACCACCTTATCATTAAAAAAAATCCCTTTGGAGGAATTATATACCGAAAATGATTTTATAAGAAAATAATATTTCAAGCTTTTCTTAAAGTGACCCTCCCATCTCTTATAAAAGGGTACTTCCCATTATCTTAATTTAACACCTAGAAAGACCTTTGGCTCAGCCAAAACCTAATCAAATATCTTCACAACTACTCAAAATTCAACCTAGAGGCCTTACTTTGATCAGAATCCAACCTAAGAAGCCCTTTTGATCAAATCAAAATTAAGAACCCGAAGAAGAGGTAATTACTCCATCAGCTCTTTCAATGTTCTTTTCTTCTTCCACTTCCCCTTTATTTGTTGTTTACATACTAAAATAATTTCTCCAATTACATATACATACTGAGATTTTATGATAAATATGGTACAATCATATTCATTATTCTATCCGTCCTATAAATGACTAAGTTACCATATGTGCATACGTAAAACTTACCGTATCCACGTTGTGGTGTAGTTTGTTATTCAACACTTCATTATTTGAATGGGTATAATAATGAGTATTATTGATGTAAATAATAAATATAACATGTTAATTATTCTGTATATATAATATACCATCAAATTACATATTATTTCACGATCAATAGAATGGTATCATAGCTCGTATGTTTGTACGACTTACCGTTTCCACAATGGGATGAGATTCACGTTCACCATTCGACGACGATTATAAATATATATATTATTATTAATTATGTAATATATGACATAAAATTATACCATATATATATATATATATATTTGTGTGTGTCTGTGTTTATATATATTTCATTCCCTTACTTTAATTCAATACGATATGAAAACAGAAATGACGTTTATGCGTATGTACGATCTACAATATCTATAAATGGTGTTTTCCATTTCATATATCAATATAGTATACATACTTATATTCTGAATATATATGATAAATAAATAATGTTTTATATTCTGGAATCAATTAAATCAAGATACAATTTATATGATCAAGAATAACAAGATAAATCGTGTATGATAAAGAAAGCGATTATTACCTGAAATGTTATTTTAACATAGAAATTAATATTAAATGGGTAGTATAAAATCATAAATGAATCAAGTATGATACAATAATTATTAAAATGTTTATTTTATAATTTAATAACATACTATGGTTGTTATAAAGAAGGTTAACTTACCCTTGACAAAGGAAAAGTACAAGGTAAGGGTTAATTTCTCAATCTCATCATTATCCGAGATTGTTTATGCGTAAGTATTTACAAGGAAATTTTTATCATCCATGTCCATGTTTCATAAAAAAAATTCAAAATATTTTACGATTTTCATGAAGGGAATCTTTATCAAGATCATCATTTTAAATTTTTTTATGATTTATTTTTTAAAATATTTTTAATTAATGTCCATGTTTTAAAAACGGTTTTAATGATTTATTTATATGGACAAGACTGTTTTAAAATGTTAATTACTTTAAAAAGTTTCAAATTATTATGGGAAAAATTAATTAAAAATATGTTTTAAATAAAATCCTTTATAAATGTGTGACCTTTAAATGATTTAACAAAAAGGTATAATCATCCCAAAGAGATTTACCAATCATTTTCAACTATGTTAATATCCTTTACTAGATATGATTCTTGATTGAGTTTGATTTATTATAATACAGTCTTTCATATTGTATTGAATGAGTTATGATATGTATGACTGTGGATGTTCTATTTTTATACCATTCATGGTTTATGTCTAAAGTATTTACATTTCATATACTATTTTTAATACGAATGATTATGTTATGTTTCAAAAAAATTATACAAGGAATGAATTAGATATAGTAAGTGTTTGGTGGTGCTTGATATAGCTCTTCGATGTGTCGGTATGTCTCATGAGACAAACTGGTGTCTTGGCACTAGGCTTTGACAATTTTTTTATTTTTAGTCATACTATGAGACCTTAAATAAGAGGGTATGATGTCCGGAATTATGCATTCCCTCATTATGAAATTAGTTATTACATGTGATTATTCGACTTGTAGAATATATATGTATATTTTTATATGGTAATGTATGATTTATTTTTTCTATATTATATTAATTTTTATGTTTAAAAGGATTTTGTTTTTATTAATCATATTTCTTTAAAATTTTATAGCTTCTACTAAATTCTTTACCCTTACTGATAATTTGAGATCACCCCTTTCTTATGTTTTATTTTCCCAGGATTTCAAGAAGTGTTTTGTGATTGATATACAGGGTTAAGCTAGGGGAATAATGGAATTATAAAGGATTATTTATGTTTTGTTTTATGTTGGAATTTTTAATTTAATGTTCATGTATATAATCTATTTTCAAAGAATGCTAAACTGATCAGTCCATCGGGACTTTATTCCTTGTAATGATACTATTGTATTAAAATAATGCACTAGCTTTGGGAATCTACGGTCGGGGAATTACATGTAGAATCTAAAAATGGATTCAATTTATAATATAACCACACAATTTCTACTTTACCATAACATTGGTATGTCATCCCATACATATAATTATTGCTTAGACTTATCCCTACAGTTTTCATTAAAGTTATCTTATCCAAATTCTCATATAAAATGTGGATTTTGAACTTAATTATAAATCATATAATATCCCAATGGGTTATATATAAATTGGAAATTATGATAAAACTTATATTATCTACCGTTAAATTATCTTCAACAAACATAATTATCTCAAATGTTGTCAAAACCCTACTCTAATACTAATTGTGACACCTCAAACCTTGATTCTCGAGTTTGGTGTCATAAACACATTCTTTATATACTTTCTTCAATACCAATATTACATTCCCAGAAAAAAACTATCTATATTGAAATGAATTAACTAAAATATTTCATTACATATATTCTTAATACCTTTGAGATTTATAGGTTTATAGGATTATGACCGAACAAAAAAATTCTAAAGTCTATGTTATTTGTATCAAATGAAAGTTGTTCCCAGTATATCCAAAACGTTTTAATTCATAAGGACTCTTCAATATCATGAATTTTTTTTTCACAATTTCTATTATTCTAAAAATTTCATGTGTATAAATTTTCATCATAAACCAGGGAATAGAAATATAATAAATTAGTGACCTAAAACACTTACTAGGGGAAGGATATAACTAAATCTGTCAAAAACCTATGTTTGGTAGAAATAATATGGTAGAAATAAATAATAAAAAATTTTTAATAATAAAAAACTATGAGTATGAAATAAATATGAATATAAATGAAAACATCGATATCTTTAATATTAATCTCATACTAATAGTATGTATAATACTGGACATCAAAACATTCTATTAAGACCTTTATCTAATCCAGTTTATTGACCCAGGGATAGGTATACATCAATACACAATCTCCTTAATCTCATTAAATATGTGGATGCATTTCAGCTATATAACTATAGGCCCCATCCATTACTTGATTAAGTAAAATTCATTCAACCAAAGTCTCAATGAAACATTTCTTTCAATTTCTTATACAATATTTGAAGGAATAAAGACATGGTTATCCATATAATGAAAAATACAAAATTTTAATACATAATCAACCAGTGTTACAAGTCAACAATCATCAACAATTTAAATACTCTTCCCCATCTCAATACAATAGATATAAATGTCATAAACCATCAAGAGAAAGAAGGTGCATGGTTGATCAATACATCATAAATTAGCTAATATTAATTAATATTGGAATAAAAATCTTTTAATTTTATTACTTTTCACCATGATAAGTGAATAATATTATTTATAGGTGAACATCATCTAATTTTAATTATTTGAAATGTGATTTTCACATCGAATAGAGCAATGAGTATTTTACAAAGCCAATATAGTAATAAAACGATCATAATAAATCAAGAGTAATAATGTGGATAGCCTCAAATGAGCATATACCTAGAGAAATAAAGGAAACATAAAAGGGTATTTACACCAATGATATCACCCTTCAGAATAGAATGCTTTGAATGGTATCAAAAAAAGGAGAAATAATGAATAGTATTTTTTGATACAAAAAGTTTAATACCCCAAATTAGAAGTATATATATTAGAAGAAAAATCATGAAACATAATATTCAATAGGTTAAATCATTTCTATAGTGTTATGGGAAGTGGATGAAAAAAATTTAAAAGAGATTTTAGAATACATAATTTAGATTAACATAAAATAAATATTTTGATATCTCTTTTAGAGGTAACTTTTGATAAGGTGAAATGAATTTATTTGAAAGAATTTAATTTTAAAAATAATCTACAATAATCGATTCTTAAAATAGGCATAAATTTAACTCGGATAAAGGATGAGAGGAAAAAAAATTAAAAATTAAATAAAAATCCCTTTTATTATTTCAAAACCCATTTTTTCAAAACTCTAATGTAGAATGAGTAAAAAGACATTCATTTGTATCATAATAAAATTCTCCCCATAGAGGTAGATAAATTAATATAAAAATAAATTATTAGGATGGGATCACCCAAGAAAAGAAGAAATAATATCATGATGAAATAATATAACTCAAAGAAAGATTATCTGTGTTATCAATATCCCCAATGGAAATCATACACATTGATGAAATAAAAATATAAAAAGGTGTATTTCATGGTAATAGTGTAAATTCATTTATAAATAACAAAATACCACATAATATAATCAATTGGTAGAATATACCTGACATTTATGCCCAATATGATGATCATAACTGAATTAATGAAAATTATGTTATGAAAAATCCATACAACTAGGCTGAAAACAATGTCAAAATCCATTTGATTAAAAGGAACTAGTTTCACTTATTATTTAAAATTAATAAAAAACAATTCGTGGTAAATAAAAATATATGGGAATTTAATACACCATGTAATGGAAAACATGCCACAAAACATAAAATTGTGTCAAGGATATAATGTACAAGACACAAAGACTTTTCATCATGAGTAAAAGTTTAACCAAAATATCTTAAAAGATAGGCCACATCATGGAGATTAAAATACCATGTTGAAATATAATTAATGATAATATATATATAATTATAATAATATAAACAACATAAATGAAACTTGGGGCATAACATAAAATATTTCTCAAAGAGTGGAATTTAAGATGAAAAACCTTACATCGGTCTTGATTAATTCTACAATTTCACTAAACATCATGAATTATTATATTAACTTCATTAAATAAAAAACCAAGAGCATTATTCACAACTATAATAATTTTAATCACTATTTAAAATAATTCAATACATATATAAACATATATTAGTTGGTTTTTAGCTATTTTAAACACCGGGTGTAGGTAATATTTATCGCTTTAATATAGTTTTCTAAAAGAGTTGTTGGTATATATTACATTACCAAATTACATCAATATTAGATCATCAAATATATTTTAAAAATATGTTTGAATAAATTTTATATTTCTACAATTTAAGTCCACGTATGTTTTGGTTGCATGATATAAAGATGAAATCGATGATGATCATGTTTCAATGATTCATAATGAAGAAATACATTTTCCTATTTAATGAGTTAATTGTAGATGTAAAATTACCAGAAAAAAGAAAAAATTATTTATGTATTTGTATCATTTTATTCTAGAAAATTTTTTCTCATAGTCGTCGAAGGTAAAAATTCATATTATTTTTCAAGTGGATGCTTAAACCAAGCAAAATATAAAACTAGCATGATTAATGGATGATTATAATATGGTTCGATTGTGATATCATGATAAAAATGAAAAAATGGTATTATTTAGTGTTTATTAACTTTATATATAATAATTTTAAAGAATTAAAAATAGTCTATGATTTATATGAATCCATCAATTAGAAAGAAGATATCATTTTCCTCTTAGTTCTATTTTTAAAATAATTGAATTAATGATAAATTTTTCTTGACTATATCATTAACTGGTTCTCTAATTTATTATAAACAATATGTAATAATATCGTTGAAATCATAAGTATCATTTATACCTATCCTCATGACCATCCATGTATGGTGACTGTGAAAATAAAACTGAATGTAAGTCATTCCATAGAGGCAGTAGTCTATACATATGCATGGTTAACGATTATCTTTTCTGTAGAAGAGGAGAAAAGAGTTATATTGTTTATTGTTTCAAAATCTTAAACACTATATAAATGGTTGAAATATGTTATTAAAATTTTAATATAAGACAAATAGAGTGAATTATTATTCTATGATAATAAAAAATGGTAAGGTTTTATAAGGAAAACTAATTTTTAAAAGTGTCTTTAAGAGATAGTTAGAGGTCCCTTTTATATGTTGTGAGAAATGAAGTCTCATAAATATTTCACCTTAAAATAAAGGCATAAATTTCTAACAATGTCAATAATATCGAAATAAAATAAATAACTGATTGGGAATGATATAAAGTAGATGAATATATCATCCAATCAATTATGAACATGATTTTAACATCTCATATTCCTTATTTCATTTGATTTTTTTTTTAAATTTAGCTTCTTTTAGAAAAAAAGTTTTTTACTAAGGTAAATCGACTTTTATGATAAAAAATTTTAATTATTAAATAACTGGGAACGAATAATTCTAAATTTTAAATAAATGTAATTTGGTTGAATATATAAAAGTTGAAAAAACCTATTTCAAAATAAAAACACATAATATATTTGAAACAATTTTTGAGAAAATTTTAGTTACAATATATAATAAAAAATGATTATATAAATTTGATTTTTTTTAAAAACTACAATGTAAAATATAATATATATAATTTTTCTTATAAAAATGTTTCAATAATTTTCAACTAATTCTTATATTATAATAATTTCATAAAATTCATATTATTCATAACACAATATTTTCCTCAAAAAATAATTATTTGTAAAAAATAACAAAATTAAAGGAAATATTATTTGGAAAAATCCAGAGATAATGTTCATTATTTATTATTTAAATTCTGAATTTTAAATAAAAAGGTTGAGATATAATTATTTTTTTGTTTTTTATAAAATAACAACTATTATCATTTATATTTTCTATCATTTACTAATTAAATTAGTTTTATCCAATTCTTCATATAAAATAAATTTTATCATAATTAATCATAGGCTTCTTGAAATATAAATGTATATCGTATTGAAAGACAATGCCAGGACCCAACCCATACCGGTGCTAGAACATTGTTTAGACAATATGAAATCTGGTATTGGGGCTCATGAAAAGGACATACTAGGAATAAATTAAAGAATGAATAAATATCTTCTAAAATATTTTAATCCAAATATGTAAAAACACAAAAATATGAGTCCAACCAATGTTTTTTATTGATCATTTGTGATGAACGTGCTCTTAAAAAAATGAGAAGAATTTTATGTGTTTCTTACATCCTGATCTGATCCAATTTGACATCCTATCGTCATTCGATATCGATGTGATAAAGGGAGAGGATGAATAAATCTTTTCTAGAGATGGAATAATTGTGAGCTGACCCTATAGAATTATCCCTAGTGATAAAATTATAATCATAATTTAGTTCAAAAAGAATTAATTAATTAATTCACTTAAACACACTGCTAATTAGAATGGGGTCTGAACGTCCCGCAAGAGCTTATTTTATGTCGCGCCTAGGGTAAACAACATGTCCCGAAATCAATCACGATTTCATATTTCTGATACGTTCAATTGTTTAAGATTTATCCCATCTTCTTTGAGGTATCATGCATGCCCAATATCAAATATAATTAATAATTTTATAAAATTAATTTTGGGCACACCAGGCCTCTAAATCGTTTTCTGACTTAGCACCTAACTCTGAAAATATATATCGATTTATTTAAAATCCTTATAAAAAATAAACTGGTTCCCTCCATCATTATATCCTTCAAAATGTTCAAACCCAAAAAGAAAAACTAGGAAATCAACTCAGGATACTGATACCATACCTGTCTCTCCCACTTCTAGGAACTCCCCTACACGTTTCTATGATACCACATCATGAAGCCAAAGGGATGGTCCATCCATGTATGTCCCACTCCTTCCAATCATGTATCTCCACAAGGGGCTCTATAAAGTTGGAGTTATCCTTGATGCATATCTCTTTTAAGGCAATGGATTGTGACGTATCAAGAACATATCTGATCAACTGAGACACATTGAAGACTTCATTCATCTGTTCCAGCAATATGGGTAAGGAGATGTGTTAAGTAACATCTCCAACCCACTAAATGATCTTGAAAGGTCAAAATAACCACAAGGATAGATTTCCTCCTCAACTAAATCATGTTAATCCTCATTGTGTGGATAATCTCATGAATATATGGTATCCCTACACAAACTCAAAGGGACTATAATGATAGACTTTATTGGATTTATGTCTGCTCTGGGAAATTCTTATCCTTTGATGGATTACCTAGACTTTCTTTGTTTTTCCCTACAGTAACTCTTTCCCCACAATTGATGTCTCACCAAACTCTATCAATCACAAGGGTAACATTCATGGTTTCCTGTATATGACATCAAAAGGTGTCATACTGATGGTAGAGTGGTAGCTATTATTTTAAGAAAACTCTACCAAAGAAATGTAATCCTCCCAACTCTGGAGGAAGTCTAAATGAAAGACCTCAGCATATCCTCTACAACCTAGATATAACACTCATTCTACCCATCATTCTGGGATGAAATTCTTCATTCATCCACAACTAACTTCCAAATGCCTCTTGTAGGACTCTCCACAACTGTGATGTAACTGCATGTCACAATTGAAGACAATCTTCAAGGGTACCCTTTAAAGGTGGATGATCTCCCACACATACAACTACCCCAAACTCTCTCTCAGACACTACTCTCTAATTGCAAGGAAATGTGTTTACTTTTTGAGTCCGTAAACTATAACCCAGATGACACCATTTCCTTTTTTTATTCCTAGTATCACTATGTTGAAGTCCATAGCTATTATGTCCCACTTCCTCTCTAGGATCTCAAGGGGACGTAAAAACATTCTAGAACATGGTTCTCATCCTTCACCAGTTGATAGGCGAGGTACCGAGAGATGAACATAGCTATACTAATCTCAACCTAGACCACCAAAACTTATTCTAAAGGTATATATACATCTTCCCCACATTGGGATGTAGAGCTAGGGGAGATGCGTCGAATTCTTGCATCACCAAATAACACATCCTGATTGGAACCACTATCTGACCCTGGAACAAGATAATGTGATTCCATACATCATAATATAAATATGTTTCATTGATTATGTATATATGATAACATAAGACATCACAGTTTATTTATTCCAACCGGGACTCTCTCACACAATCAAGGAGTGAAGGATTCTAAACCATCGACCGATGAAAAGTTGTACCCTCTTTCTCCACAAGGGTCTTCTGTTGGGAAGATAATTTCTCTATATCAACTTGCAGTAAGTGAGCCTAATAATTTTTTCTAGGTGATTCTTCCACAACATTTCCCTTCCCTAGAGTATAGAATATCTCAAAGTCATAGTCTAACATGAACTCCAACTAGTGTCACTATCTCAGGTACAAGTCTCTCTGAGTGAAGATGTACCTGGGATTAAGGTGGTCTATGTAAACTATAATGAATTATCCTAGAAAATAGGGTCACCACATCCTCATAGTAAACACTACCATTTACAGCTCTAGGTTATGAGTTGCATAGTTCTTATTGTGGGGTCTTAACTGCCTTGACTAGTATGCGATAACTGCCTATTTCTACATCAACAAGTGACCATGGCCAACTTTGGAGTCATCAAAACAAATGATGAAATCTACACCCTCCTATTGTAAAATCAACACTGTAATACTCGGTATATTATACCTTAACTCCTGAAAGGCCCTATGTCACTACTTATAATATGTAAATGACTTCTCTTTTGTCATCATGGTGGTCAAATTGAATGTAATTTTAGTGAAGTCAACTATAAAACTCCTTTAGTACCCTTCCATGATAAGGAAGCTTTGTACCTCTGAAATATTATTTGGTGGTTCCCATGAAAGCACTACTTTTAACTTTCCTATATCCATAACGAATCCTTTTCCAAAAAATGACATACCCCATAAAGTGAACCTCATTTTTCCAATACTACCACTTTGATAGATTCTCATAAAGCTGGTGATCTCGAAGAATGTATAGGACCATCCTCAAGTGCTCTGTATGCTCATCCTCTATTTTAGAGTACATGAATAAGTCATCGATGAAGACAATATAAAAATTGTCCTTGTTTGGAAAGTGTGACTCATTAAACATAACAATAAACACAGTGGGGGTATTCTACTTACCAAAGGGAACTAGAAACTAATAGTGTCTACAGTGACATCAGAATGATAACTTTTAAATATCATCCTCGTGAACCCTAAACTTGTTGTAGTCGGACATGCGATAGATCGTGGAGAACCATCTCACACATAATGACCTATCAAAGTTATCATCGGTTGTTGGTAAGGGGTACGATTTCTTAATCATTTCCTGGTTTAAGAGTTGATAATCTACCACAGACTATAAGATACCATCCATATTTTTTAAAAATAGGACTGGAGCTACCCAAGTTGACACACTGGGTATGATTAAACCCTTCTCATTAAGGTCTTCCAACTGTATCTACATCTCCCGAAGCTTGATAGATTCCATCTGATATGATTCATAAGATATCGAGGTAGTACCATGAAAAATTTAAAGGGAGTAATGTTCATGGTATGTGAAATTTTCAGTGTACTCATCAATCATGAACCCTCTATACTAAAGCTTCATAATATCTTAGATCTAGAGAGATTTAATGTGGGATGGGTAGTACTCCTCACAAAATAGTTTCTCGAAGTCATCCCATGAGAGTGTTGACTAATCATTCATCTGTGTAAAAAGGATTCACCAACACCTAAATTATCCATAGAAAATGCTTGCTTACTTTTCCACCACATGATCTTTCAGGGTCCAAATAAGATTGAAGATATGGACCTCTAACCCTAGTTAATTCTATACTTCCTGGAGATCTGGATTTTTGCGGAACCTCAATTGTCTCTGACGTTGGAGCTTTCAAACTACACTAAGGTTTCACACATCCTCATCCTACTCTTCTGGGATGATCTACTCTTTTATAGGTGGAGGTTCTGCTACATTCTTACCTAAAAGAATTGGTCATATGATAAACCCTGAACTAAGGCCTCATCGCTCATTGGGTTGTTGTTACGAACCATAGATGGTATATTAGATGGATGTCACTGTGGAATAATCCTAAAAATTTGTCCAGGAGTACCACGATCAGATGATAATATATATATATAACAATAATGGGGAGATGAATCAAGATGGTTAGTCAGATACTCGATCATATATGACTCATGTACCATTGATCTCACGAATAAAATGATTCAGTATGTTGAGTTGACATGAAGGTAGTCAAGGTCCTGATGAGTGGATACATTGGCCCTCAATACCATCATTGGACTCTCTAACCTGAGAACCTCACTCAAGACACTTTGAAACTATTTCCATAATCCCAACCAATACTCTTATGAGGATACATCCAAACAATGCACAAAGGAATGATATTTATCTAATACAAACCTATCACGACCTGATCCTTTCCAAAGTAAGAAACTTTATTAACAAAATATGAAATATGGTACTTGGTCAAATAAAAAGGCCATAACAAGATGTAGATCGAATAAGGAACCATAATCTACTCAATAATTTAATCTAAATGAGTAAAAACCCCAAAAATGAGTCTGACTTTGGTTTTGGACTGATTGCTGGTGAAAAAAGCACTCCTAAAATGATTTGAAGTAGTTTATGATTTTCCGGCATCATGATCTGATCTGATCTAGTGTTCCGTCGTTATTCAATCTCGATTCTTGAAAGGGAGGAGGAATAGGTCTTTGTTGGTGGTGGGTGAATTATGATCCAACCTTAGTGAATTATCCGTATCGATATATTTATAAAAATAATTTTTGGTAAAAAATAATTAATTTAATTTAATTAATTAAAAAATTAATTCAATTAAACCTACACTCAATGACTGAGGGGTCTGAACATCCCATGATGAGTTATTTTTTGTTGTGGATAGGGTAAAAACCATATTATAGACTCAATAGTGTTCCCATATTTATGATATGATCAACCATTTATATGTTATCCCATTTTCTATGAGGTATCATGTGTGTGTAATATAAAATATATTTGATATTTTGAAAATATTAATTATGGGAACACATGACCTCAGAATAGCAAACCATCTTAGCTCATAAATCTCTCTATCTCTATCTCTATATATATATATATATATTGAATTCTTACAATAAAAAACTGGTCTCTAATTACAATATTTATAAAAATACGTTTCTATGTATAAAATGATCATATTTGTCTTTTATCTATAAAAATTGAAATAATTTTATATTAAATTAGACATTATATTATTTATTTAAATATTTTATAAAGTGGTAATTCCTCTTCACTACTGCTATTTTAATGGTAGGTTTTAAGGGACATTCTAAATATTTACGTTTTAATCAAAATGTATAATTATTTTGTTTTAGTTTGTTATTTTGTGTGTAGAAAGCTATCAGTCACATTTTGATAATTTAATGGAATTTAAATATTAAAATCTCAAGGTTTTACTTTTTTATCTTCCTAGAGGACCCTAATATTAGACGAATATTTTTTTAGATAATTAGAGGAAGGGTAATATCCCAAGTACTAAGTAATTGTCATTGGTTTCCTTTATTGACCCAACTAATTTTGATGTGACCACCCTATCGATTATAGAGATACTATCTTAAGGTAATACATAACATTCACCACTAAAATTTACTACTCTAGTTCTCCAAACTAGTATTGATTTCCCTAATTATAATCTTATAATGGATAATATCAGTATTTATCAACCCACTGGTTTGACCATCGATAGGAAACCCAATTAATCTATAGAGACTACTAGATATGCCCACTTACTATAAAAGATCTGCCATCATACCTTATGGACTATAATACCTTTATTTTGCAGGTTAATAATCAATATCATCAAAATTTAACTTCCATGTTAGTTTATAACCAATGTTTAGTGGGAAAACATTCAGTGGTTGGTCCATAGATTTCAATTATAGATACAAGCATTGAAGAAGAGAATAAAGAGATCCAGCGATGTAGGGAGTATACAATTTGGGTTTTTGAACTTTTCACAAAATTCGTACAGGTTAATGAGATTATTATAAAGACAAGGTATGAAAAAAATGAGATAAAGGATTTCCCCTTCCCTATTTGTGTGTCTTTCTAGTAATATTTTTTTTTATTTTAGATCATTTTATTTCTAAATTTACATTTTTTTATTTCTCGTAAAGATAATTATATATTTTTAAGTATCCATTGGAATCATTACATGTGAATAACATTGAGTAAAACTTTATGTTGAATTATATTGCAATATAAATTTAGTGTTACTTATTGTTAAGTGGTGGGATTTAGTTTCTAGAAAGTATTTTAAGAAATCCATGAATATCTAGAAAATAATTTTAATCCATCCCATCAAGAATCATAGAAAATAATAATAATTTTATTAGGAAATATTTCATTTTATTTCTTGATTTTTGATAATTCCATTATTTTATTTACATGTTTATTCACATCCAACTCTCTCTACATGATTTCAAAAAGAGAGGTCCCGAATTTAAATTTAATGTGTGGGGGGGATTTTTGGATACACATGACTTTTACAATAAAATACATAATCTATGTTATATTTTTCTTTGGATAATTCTCTTTACTTGAAAAATTTCTCAAAATCATTGAAATAAAAGTTAAAGTGTAATCGAAAATCATTGAAAATAAATCACTTACACATTTTTATGTTGAAATCCAAAAATTATTTTTGATATGTTTTTACTCTAATTTTTTTTATTTGAATAATTACTTACAATTGATTCAATGAATAAATATATAAAAATTTACCCCATTACTGAGAGGGGTTTTTCAAATTTTTTCATATTATTTGTTATAAATGGTTTGTTTAGAGAACTCGGGATGTGGATCACTTCAAAAAAAAAATTGTTCTTATAAAAGTATAAAAATTTTTGAGACACATTGATATGATTGAAAACATTTTATTTAATCTCTTGTATCCTTTATACCAAGCCTAAATTAAAACTTCTTTTAGGCTCCAAATAGCCATGAAATATCTTGAAAGGAAATATACATTTCAAACTAGTTTATGTTTCCCTCCACATTTTTTTTAATTTGATGACATTTATTTTATATTTTATCGGATATATTGATGATTTATGTTTATTTATAGTTATAATTAAATTTTAAAAAATATATGATAAGTTACCATTGGGGATTATTAGAATTTTTTTCCACCAATTTAAAATTATAGAAACTTGATTCTGATATTTTTATAAAGAGAAAGATAAATAATAGGACATATCTTGGATATTTTGATGGAAAATCATTGTTTAAATATGATATTTCAGTTACTATATTAAATAGTTATTAAAGGTGATCAATTGATAAGATTTTTATGGGTGTGAAACTTGATACTTGTGCAATTTTAGTTATAAGAAAAAGAAAAAAAGTGGGAGAAAAAATATTTTGGTATATTAGAATGATCATGTTGTGAGTAATTAAGTGAGGATGTGATTAATGGTAGTTCATATTCACTATTGTAGATAAAGATGGATATTTTACATTAATCATAGATTTAATTTCATATTTTTTACTTAATGAATTGAGCCTCTTTTCTACCCTCGGTTCTCAATGTTTACATTCTTAACTACCCTCATTTAACACTATAGAAATTAGATCCTTTTGAATCGTAATATTTATTGGTGATATTTAATTCCACTAATGTCTATGTTGAAATATTTTATATTCCTATGGATATATTTCATGTTCTTTTATTTCACATATCTTTAGTTTTACATTTATCGTGAGGATTGAGTGAAATGTTTTCATGTGGATAAAATTCATGAAATGGGTATGTTTAAATTTTATAATTCTCAATTTTTTAAAATGAGGCATGATATGATACCTAGGGTGAATGGGAATTTTAAAATATAATAAAATTAGTTAATTCTTTTTTTCATTGACTTATTGGTATTAATTTTCCCTAAAAAATGGATTGAAGTACTTTGGCCTTTTTATTTTGATATTTTTATTGACGGAAATGAAATGTTCCAATGCGAGGGAATTACATCTAATACAAATTTTTTTTAATAAAAATTTTATGGTTCACTAGAACTATTTACAAAATAATTTCAAGATTTAATAAAATCACAAACCACCTATATAGGAAAAGTGTGGTGGATTTGATAAACGTGATGCCCAGTGGACCATTGAGAAATAGATGAGTGGGGGTGAATCAGGTGTTTGTCGAATTTAACGAAGAATAATTTTGTTATATATTTAAAAAATAAATTATTTTCTTACATATATCACCTATTATGATATAAATAGACATAGTTTTATTTTACTCATCCAAAAACCATTATGTTGTATAGATTCCAAAATTAAAAAATAATACATATATTTTTACAGGGGTCTACCCCTCCCTTGAAACCTACTTCTTACCACACAAGGGATGCCCAAGGTAAAAATTCTCTATTATATGTTTAAACTAATTATAATAATACATTCTAGGTATTATCCTAATACCTAATTCACAAAATATTAAACATTTTAGGTCACTAGTAGAAAAATGATTTTTAACGTCGCCAGTTTGACGTCGGTTTCTTATAAACCGACGTAAATAATTTTTACGGTGATTTTTTGGCGTCGGTTTTTAAAAAAACCGACGCCAAAAAGGGAAAAAAATTGTTTTGGCGTCGGTTCATAAAAAAACCGAAGCAAAAAACTAAAAAATATATATTTTGGCGTCGGGTTTTAACAAACCGACGCTAAAAATTAAAAAAAAACTACTTTTCGCGTCGGTTTTTTTAAAAACCGACGCGAAAAGTTAAAATATATTTTTGGAGTCGGTTTTTATGAAAACCGACGCCAAAAAATTTAAAAAAATATATATTGTTTTAGATAATTCTCTAATCTTTGATTTTACTAGTCGTGGAGCAAAAACGGAGTTACGGATTAAAAGTTATGGCCTTTGAAAGTTGAACTTCTTTAAGACTTCTTTTAGAGAAGGTCAACTTCCGACATCCATAACTTATAATCCGTAACTCCGTTTTTGCGCCACGACCAGTCAAATCAAAGATTAGAGAATTATCTAAAACATTGTAATTTTTGTTTTTAATTTTTGGCGTCGGTTTTCATAAAAACCGACGCCAAAAAAATTATTTTTTGTTTTTGGCGTCGGTTTTTAAAAAAACCGACGCGAAATGTAGTTTTTTTTAAATTTTTAGCATTGGTTTGTTAAAAAACTGACGCCAAAGATTTTTTTTAAACTTTTATGGTGTCGGTTTTCATAAAAACCGACGCCAATTTTTTTTTTCGTTTTTTGCGTCGGTTTTTTTATGAACCGACGCCAAAAAGGATATTGATTGACATTTTTTGCATCGGTTTTCTAAAAAACTGACGCCAAAAGACCAATGTAAATACTATTTTGCGTCGGTTTCAAACAAAACCGACGCCAAAGAGTAACGCGGGATCAAAATTTCAATTTTTTTCACAATGCACGTTTAACTTTTTAAAATCCCGCCTACATTTTCATACAACGCAATTGAAAATATTTTCATTTACTATATATATATCCAGTTTCTCCTTCTTTCATCATTTTCAACATCTTCGATTCAATCACAATTTCAATGCGACTTCAATCATTAATTTGAACATGGTACATATTCTATTCATTTGTTTTCTTTATTATTATTATCCTTCATTTCTAAACAACTCGATTGGATTTCTTATAATGATGATTCATTCTCATTTCTAAATACAAGTTATATGATAATAAAAAACATATCATTTCGATGGAAGCCCCTAAAACCATTGAAATATGTTTGATGTATTATGATTATTTTATTACATTTGGTGTATATGATTTTAATTTATGTTTATCATGTTTTCTTTGAAACGAGTTGTATCAATCAAAACTTTGATAGGTTCAACTTCTAACGGCGATAACTTTTGAACCGTAACTCCGTTTTAGGTCCACAGCCTGTCAAATCGAAGCTTAGGAAATGATCTAAAACCTAGAAAAAAAATTTTATTTTTGGCGTCGGTCTTTATAAAAACCGACGCGAAAAATATTTTTTTTTCATTTATGGCGTCGGTTTTTTTAAATATCCGACGCCAAAACTACTTTTTTAAATTTTTCGCGTCGGTTTTTATGAAAACCGACGCGAAAAATTATATGAATTATTTTTTTGGCATCGGTTTTTATAAAAACCGACGCGATTTTTTTTTCATTTATGGCATCGGTTTTTTTAAATAACCGACGCCAAAACTACTTTTTTAAATTTTTCGCGTCGGTTTTTATGAAAACCGACGCGAAAAATTATATGAATTATTTTTTTTGGCATTTGTTTTTCACAAAACCGACGCCAAAAAACGAATGTTATTCATTTTTCGCGTCGGTTTACAAAAACCGACGTAAAAATTCATATTTTTTACGTCGGTGACTTCGACGTCGGTTAAAAACCGACGTCCAAAATAAAAAAAACCGACGTTAAAAACCGTTTTTCTACTAGTGGGTCACCATATAATGAAATTTACAATCCTCTACTGCATGAAAGAAGTAAATGATATTTATACTACATTATATAGTCTTCATAAACTACTACTTATCTTATTTATATCCCATTTTCAATTAGATCACAACAATTCTAGGCATTTCACAACTCCCAAAAGGATGATATACTACCAAAACTACACAAAGTCTTCGGCTGCCAATATGATTTCTGTAAAATTGCATTAAAATTGGTCTTTTTTACTTTCCATAGCTCTAGTTCGTCATATAATCTATTATTGTAAACATAAATAAAATTATTTATCATTATTTTTATTCGATACCCAAATAGAATTTCAATTTTGATAACTTATCTTCTTCTATGACATGAGTTAAAAGAACATCTATATTTTATTATTTAACTATTTCAGTACTCTCGAATACTCCTATAGTCTCCTCTCGCTCTCAGTGTCATGACAATAACAACATCTTTCATTTCACTTTATTTTCCTCAATAAACTCATAAAATAAAATGAATAGTAAAATAAAATTAATGTGTTTCTTATTTTACAATAACTATAAGTTTTAGATTGATAATAATAAATAACCACTTGTAAAAAACAAGAATTATAAAATACACATTTTAGGTTCAAGGATTTCAAGTGTACTCTTTTTTCAACTCATATTGTATTCCTAGTATTAAATTAATAAATTTTACTCACCTTTGAAAATAAAGATATATAAAATATTATCCAATTATTATGAAGAGACAGTTTCTTATTCTAATCCATCCAAAAAATCATCACCTTATAGATATTTATAGCTTTTAAAAAGCATACATCAATTATTTATTTTGTGGCCTAGAACTCATTCAACTACACAAGACTTTAAAAAAATAGTACAATAGTTAAAATCCAGTATATATACACATAATAATCTTAACTTATGTATTAATCATTAAATTAATATAAAACTCCAAAAATTATATCTTAGTTCCACTTGAACACTCAAACATCTTTAGATCATATTGATTTAGGATTTAACAAAATGTATATCAAGCTTCTATGTATATTCATTGACATTATTCATGAAATAAACACAAATTCATTTAAAAAATTAAAAGATATATATGTAGTGTAACTAACCTTTTTAAATATTACTCATAAAAATATAAAATCAAGGATTAAATAATATTCAAGATGTTATTATCTATAAATCACAACATTAGTATCCTTAAATTTTCATTTCTTCACAACAAAACCATTATAGATACTTATATTTTCAATATTTTTTGACACTCATATTCCATTGATGAAGATCAACTTATCTTTATTCTTTAGCATAGGTCAAACATTAATTTATATGTTTGTGATGTTTATACCATGATCTAAAACCTATTATATCATCCTCTTTTTCTTCATCTTCATTAGATTTAAAAACACAGATGTTGATTTTTTTTATCTAGTAGATAATTAAATTTTTTCTAATTGTTGAATCCTTTTGATGGGAACTTTAAAGACATATTATTAGTCAAAAAATATCATGTTAATCTCTAAAAGACTGACCCTTTTATATTTTTCAATTTATAATTGACTTTAAAGCCTTACAATAGGTAGTGAATTTATACAATGAAGATATAAAATCGACAAAGAAATATGATCATTAGAGTTATATGATATAATTCAAAGACTTATGATACCTTAAAATATTAATGTACATCCCATAGATTATTACATTCAATTTCAATGACTCTGGAAAAGTGTATAAAAAACACTACACTCAGGAAGAATCCATTTTCCATGAACTCTTTTTGGATGACTTTAAATTATAGCTTTGAACAAATACTATTGCGAAAAAGGCCTTTACCAATGCATGAGTATGCCATTATCAGTGAAAAAAATCACTAATTATCAAAGAATTGTTAAAATCCCTAAACTTTTAACATGTAAAAAAACATTGTTAAAGGTCCCCTTTAAGAGTGCTAAAAAGTGTTATTAAATGGGGCCATAAACATCACTTAATTTAAGAACTATTATGGGGACCTTCTAACAATGGTTTTTTAGAACTGTTAAAGGTAACATTAACATAAATTTTTTAGTGCTGCTAAAATAAGCACTGTTTAGGTGGATATTTTTTTCATACCTCCACGATCTCTTTAACCCCTTTATTAGACCTTCCATGACTTCTTTATCACTGCATCACCCCCCCCCCCCCACATTATCAGTTCTATTCACCCCACCACCCCGTTTTCAGTGCTCTTTGAATTTCCAATGTCATGCACACCTACCTGGATTTGAACCTTGCACCTGTCCTTAAAATACGGAACACCTTAACCACTACACCATTTTATTTTACAATATTTTTAATGATATTTTTGTTTATTAATATATATATATATATATATATATTCATAAGTATTTATATAATTATTTTTAAATACATTTATACAATATATTTGTGTGTTATATATATAGTTATATTTATTTACATATGTTATATATTATATTCATCTATATATATAAGAATATATATATATATATATATATATGTTTCTTAATAAACACATATATGTATATATAAACATTGTAAATATATTTTAATAATGTAAAAAACTGTTAGATATTTTTTTTAAATATTTTTAGAACATTTATTTATTTAAATATATTATATTACACATTTTCACGTAAATATGTTCATATATGTATTTATCTGAGTGAATTATTATAGCTAAATGTATGAAATAATGGATATATTAAAGTATAAATACAATTATGTTGTGAAAAATAATAAAATTTAAGAAAAATAATATCAATATAAATGTAAGACCTAGTAATAACTTCATTATCAACCAAAAATGGGAAAAATACCTCCTTAAAGGTTGATGAATGTCTATCAAATGTTAAAAAATCGGGGCACTTCAGATAAAAACTCAGTTTAGAGGCCTTTTGGTCCATTGTTTTCCTCAAAACATGTGACACAGGTTTATCTCTATCACTTAAAAATTAAAGCTCATTACAAACTTTGATTTTATCTGTGGAAGAGAACAAATATACGACTTGATCAAAAGTTAAGATCGTTTGAAGTTAAAGTTACATTTTCTACTTATTTTAGATATTTTGTTTAGTTTATTTATTTTTTTATCTTCAAATTAATATTAAATGACTATTACATAGTAATATTAAAAAACTATTAATTAAAATATTTTTTAATTATTTTATAATCTATTTTCAAAAAATATCTTATATGTTAAGTGTAAATGTTTATATACCTTATATAAAACATATTTTAAAAAATATATATTATATGTATATCAATCTATTTTTTTAAATATTAATGTATAATTTTTAATGAAATATTACTTTTGATGTGTTCTTTTATTGATGCTTATAAAAAATCACTAATAGGGGGCTTTAATAGAAGTTCTAAAAAAGTATTGATACCCCCACCATATCGGTGATTTTTTACAAGAACTGATAAAAGACCTCCTTTATCAGTGCTTGTGAAAAAGTACCAATAAAGTTCTACCTTTAACATTAAATTGTTTAGATATGACAAAGGGGGTCTTTAACATAGTTTCTAACTAGCGTAGTTAAAGCACTAGCACTGGATAAACCTAGTTTTGTAGTAGTGAAAATTCTTTTTCCCCAAAGGCATCCCTAAATTACTCCATATCATCACAAAAGTACATCAAATGATCTTTGTAATTATTATAATAATTCTAGAATCATTCAAACAAATATCTTAGGTATTTTAGAATATATAATACTTATATAAGAGTATTTCCATTAATATTTCCACTAGTCTGGATTCAACACATCTTCAATAAATCTTGAACCATCTTTATTCAGCTTCAACCTTTATCTAGATGTTCATAGAAACAAATTGTTACAACCATAATAATCAATAATACTTGAATAGGTTCTATAACTTTAGTGTCTATGGGATCTTTCTGATGAGCTATTACAAGGACATGTGGTCTTCTATATTACCATTTCTTCCACATGGAAGTATCCCCTCTTACATGAATGGATACTCACTCTTTCACCTATGACGTAATCATTGCTTGAAGTCCTATGAGTAACATGATTTCAAAGAAATATAATCAAATACATTTGGGAAGTTCAATAATATAAATTTGTGAATATGTTCTCATCGTATTTTTTTATAATTGAATTTAATAGATGATAATTTCCACCAATTTTGATGATTTATAAAGAAAACAATTTATATTGTGTTTGAATATTTTTTTAGAGTTCAGATAATCTATAGCATTACCATGTTACATTAATGTGAATCATGATGTGATTTTATTAACAAGTGTTTAAATTGAAATCCATAGCTAAGGTTACACAAAAAAATACATCATCAAAATTTGAATGAATTGGGATAAAATTTCTTGCATGACCACTTGAACATTTATACCATAATTAAACTCAATAAAATATAAACATTATTAACTTAAAATCCATCACACCAAAACTTATGTGTGTTATAATGAAATATACTAGAGGAAAGAGAATAAATAGTGAACAATACGCTATTTACCCTTCCTTTTCATGAATCCAAACGAAGGCCAAAACTTGTCACGAATGGTGGTTGATAACCACGAGTGCCCAACAATGCTCAATGGAAACTACCAAAGTGTTGGAGAGATATTAAAACAATAAAAGATAAGTACATTAAAGGGACATATAATGAAGTAAACCTATAAACTAACCTTAAATTTTTTTTGAAACATCTAAGCTTATGAAAGAGAAAACTAGTTTTACTGGTGTCCAATGTAATAAAAGTGGGTTATGTGATTTAAGAATAGTTTTTAAAACTATGATAACATTTTTCATGATGCAATGATCCATTATGAATATAAAAAATGTAGTTTTTGAAGACTGGAACTCCCTGGTGTTTGTTTTTATACCATGAATATCTGAGAAAAAATTGATAGATATGTTTAGAAAATGTCCTCATATATTATTACCCTTCATGTTGTAATGATCAGAACAAATATATGAGTATATAAGGTTATGAATGGTGGATTTATAATGCTATTACATGATCCTTATGAGTTTCAATGATTGATATAGGGAGATATGAACATTGCATCACAATATAGAGGATTATTTCATAATAAAGACAACCAAAGTAGAATAAATTGAAACATAATTCATATATTTTTATCATCATGTCCTTACACATATCATTAAACTATAATATTGTTTAGGTATGTTAATATTATATTTCCATCACCTTTTATGGAAATTTTAGCACTTGTTCAAAAAATTTTATGTTTCTGTGAATCATCACATGCTCATTTTCATTCTAGAATCATGTTTTTATTTATTTTATCATTAAATCATTTTTTTGTTCATTTCGTAAATATATTTTAATTTTTCATCCATTATATTATTTTTTACTGACTTATTATGAATATCTGGTCATCTATGATTGAATTATATTCTATGATGAGTGGATAGTCATTTAAGGGGTGTGGTACTAAGAGTAATAGGCATGTGTTTTAATTATTTAATAATTTCATTAGTTAATGATTACCCTTATTAGAAAATAATATATAACTTTAATTTCAATCATATATTTTTATTAATTCTAAGACAAAAAATATATTATGTTAGGATTTCAAAAGAGGTTGATTGAATTAATCAATGAGTAATTACTTAGATTTTTATTTTTCTCATATATGTTTAACTAAATGTTCTCAAGTTGATTTATTTTTTGATCAATATATTTAGATAACATTTAGATAATTTAATTAAATTTAAAATAAAAAAATCAGTAATTTTATAATAATATTGCAACTAATTTATTTAACCTAATTAATGGATCGAAAATGGTGTAATATGTTTTTAAACCATTCTTCAAAAATGAACTCTAACTTATATTTTAATTGATTTCATAAATATTATTTTGTTATTCATCTAGCCAGTTCAATCCTTTTAACTTTAATTTTTTTGGTTCATAATTATTTACATAGTCTCTTAGGAAACAGAAGTTTTGTTTATAGAATGAGCCAAGGAATATTGTTATTCTATTCTTATGTAGTTATTAAAGGATCAACCACTCTTAAATTTATAAACTAGATTCCCCATTATAATTAATGTCCCTAGAATTTTTATTACATAGGTATTCATATACATATTGTTGATGGATAATATTCTAGATCACATTGTTTTTTGAGTGTCTTTTTATAATGGACCGACCAAGATAACTTTAGTATTACCAGAGTTGAGGGGTGCATTGTAACTTTATGTATTCCTCCCCATATGTCATAGGATTTCTACAAGAAGACATATTATATGATCAATTTTGGGAAAACTATAATCTCAAAATTATATCCATAATTAATATATAAATATTTTAAATGTCATCCAGAATAAAATATTAAATTATTCAAATAGAGTATTAGCAAAAATAAAACCCTAACAAAACAAACATGCACCCATTCTAAAACAAGGTCAATAAAAAAATAAAACAAGAAGCTCCACCAAACCAAGATCCTCCCCAATATCCAATATTCAAACTCCCCCGACCTACATTGTCTCCATCCTCTTCTCATCCAATGGTTAGACATGTATATCAATCGTAAGGCACACACATCCACCAAGGGTCACAATTAAGGCATGGGAAAAAATATCATTAGGCAATGGGAAATGAGGTACCAAAAATACACCTTGATAAACTGGTGTATATATAGTTAAAAAAATAAAATAGGAACATATATGATAAATAATATATGTTGGGTTATCATGTGCTAACTAGGCCACATTAACACCTAACCTTATCTTGGATAACTAATACAAGCACATTGTTATTGTCATAGAAAAAAGTTTCTCATGAAAAGAGTCTCATTATGTAAACAATCTATCAAAAAAAATATATAAAAAAGTTTTATATTATATGAGTGGTCTATATAAGCAATTATATAGAAAGAATTCTTAATATATGAATGTACTGTCTAGGTCATGATATAGTAACGTGTTCCCTTATTTTTTCATGTTATGAAGTCCAAAATTTAGAAATGTTTCTTTGTATATAACCTTTTTTACCAGCTACAATATAACATGATGTTTTAGTATACAACCTATCAATATAAGATACAATACTATAACAGGATTGATGGAATCCCATAAAAAATTATATCTTATAATCAAGGATACCCATATATGTTTGATAGTGTTATAGTCCCAAAACAAGTTTGATCCTCTGTGACACCTTTCTTAAGCTCTAACATGTGAGTATCATCCCTCATAACAATACTACATCAGATAAAATTTATGATAAGAAAAATCCTAAATTCTATACACATCCCACTACATAGTTATCTACTAGTATTGTGGACATCCCACGTTTCATCTGTCCCAACTTTGAACAATAAATTCTTTCAAACCCTGAAATAGATTTATTTACCTGTAAAGAAACCTATCAAACACTAAAACATAAATATTAACATACCATATCATTCCATGAATTAGAATTTAGGATTACTATATTCATCAGGTATTCTATCTCATAGAAGTAAATTAACTCACAAGATTTCTAAGAAACCACCATAGGTTCTAGCCATAAATTATCAACTAAATCTCAACACCCTCATGTGTTCAAAAATACCATAATGTTTCACCCCATATATATTTTCAAGAGACCTTAAAATTATATCCCCTAACCCATAACATATATATCAACTTCTACAATGGATAAGATACATGAGAGTCATATGCAACTAAAAAAATCTCTACTAATATTAAAGAACCTATGTAAAAGATCATCATTCAACCAACCCTGAGGTGGATCCCTCACCCATATCTACCAATAGATACTAGAAAAAAAACTAATACCATTCTTCAGGGTTAGTATAAGTCCACCATTAAATGAAAATAAAAATCCCTACAATCCTCCTTCCTACTTGTCCACCGATGATGCCCAAAATACATTACCATCTCTGATCGTTAGGCAATTAAAATATCTATAAAAATACTTTCTAAAAATATGGTCATCCTCATAAGTTATATCATATATAATACAACATTAATCCTTCCACTTTTCCCATTATGTGAGGGTTTTTAAATATCTAAAGAACAATTAGTAACCTTTCCAATACTATGGACGATTTAATTCTTCCAGGATTCTTACTATGGGATATGTTAACCCATTTGAGTATATTAATAGTTTAATACAAAAATAAAGATTCATTTAATATGAAACACTCGTATATGGTACCCATTCACCTTATAAAGGTTTTCTTTACGTGATCCTAAAATCACCATGATATAGACGAGTGGTCATTCAAGTCAAAGATAACCCCTCTTAGTTTAACTCATAATTTGGAAATTCTTGTTCCCAATTTGAGTCATCCAAAAACAAGACCCCTTGATTTTACTTGATTATTCACATACACCAATAATGTGGTTAATTTTTATTGGAACCACCTATGAAAATTTTGAGTTCCACTTCCGTAGCTTTATTATTTGAATCCCAACTGATACAACACTCTTTTATCCAAGTCCAATGTTTTTATCTCATACCATAAATCCCAATAAATAATTTTTAACATTTATAATTAATTCATCACATTTTAAAAAATAATCATAAACATTAATATCATACAAAGAGGGGTTTTGGAACCAAATCCAATAACAAAAACCAATAGAAGTTCCACAAAATCCCCTCATCACTCCTATAAAAAATAACTATCATCTATAACATTATCAACCACCAAAATAGTAAAATTAATAAAAAAATTAAAAGAAATCATCAAATGATTTATCATAAGAGAAATAGAGAATAAAATAACACATTCCTCACTTCTTGGTGTCTTCTATTCATCACACCTAGAATCCCCATTTTTGGGGAAGATTACACAATTATATAGTGAAATAATTATAAAAATAAAATATCAAAGAATAGTGAAAATATAGCTAAATGGAGAGGAATAAAATAGTGGAAAAAAATGATAATGTAAAATAATTCTATTTGAAGAATGAAACAGAAATATCATGGATAAAGAGAGAAAATTTTAGAGAATGAAGGTAAGGGAGTAAACACTCCCAGTTTGTATGATGGTTGGGAGGAATAAATATCTAGTATGGGGTATAAGATTTTTCTTAAATAAACCTCTCCACACTAAAAAATATAAAACATTCCACTAGGTACTCAATAAGATACTAAATAGTTTGTGTTGTTCCACTGGATCCCCAGAAAAAAGTGAACAGTGCTTAGGTTTTATTGGATTACATCAGCGCCCTATGGGAAATGAGCCAGTTGGTTGAGTTCCACCAGAAACCTGGTGGAACTATAAGAGTACTACCCATATTCATGAATCACTAGGTATCTAGTATATCCATTCTAGTTATCCAATAACAACTTTTATGATAGAAATAATTTACCATCTAATCTATCCATCATCTAAATAACCGAACAACTTAAATATCTTTCCAATACCTTCCAAATAACTCTCCAGAGACAAGCTTCTTAAGAAAACATTAAAAAAATAATTTATAAAATAACTGATACTATTATTCTCATACATTAAAAATTATAATGAATTTATTTACTTATAGTGATGTTAGTTATTATAAAATCACCACAATTTGGATTCTCATCCCTTCGAAAAATTCAAAAGCATAGTACAAATCCCTATATATTCATCAATATTAAATAATAAATAGTAATTAATATTCTTAACTAGACAAAATTCTACTTAACATGCAACTGATATGAATATTTTTATTTCCATAAAAATATCCCACGCTAAACCACGATACGTTATTGTCACTTATAAATGAATTGTTTTGATTCCACTTTGACAAAACCATAACATATCATACAAAAAAAACATTGTTTGGTCCCCCATATCTTGATTTACTCTAAAAATATATCAATACGCACAATAGAATACTTTATTCCCATTATAATCATGATATCTTATCATCTCAGGACATATTAAATTTCATACTATATCCTCACTTGAATACTATCTCAGTTCATAGTGTGATACCTCAAGAAAATATCACAATTAGTAACATGTTGATGTACTCCCATTAAGACTGTTGACATATCCCAAATCTATATATCACTTTTATCATTCATAAATTTATATATAGAGTTTGTTAACAAAGTCCATGTATTAATAAAAATAACATTGCATAACACAAATATGATATTTAAGATGGAACTAGATGAAATATATTTGTATCCACTTTACCATTCTAGTTTATGTCTGTATCACCAATGTAATAGTCTTTGTAAATCCATGAATCACCCAGATTCACATGGGTTATTCAACCGTACTGTAATTTTTATCATGAAACTGATTGGATCCTCCTCACAATGGGAGTACCCATTTCATCAGCCTGAAAAATAAAAGTACAATGTCTCCACACCTAATGTACTATTAATTACTAAAACATAACCCTATTACCAATATTATAATACAAACACTTACAATATTGGGTTTTCATGAAATTTAACCCTTTATATTCATTAACATACTCTTAAAATTATAGTCACGCTCTCAAACAACTCATGATGTCTTCCCCATGATATAGATTCCCTTATTTCTACTTCCTAAGCAATGATTTTGTTATATTATAATATTAATTACGTGTCACTCATCTCAATCTATGATCATCCCATCCAAGACAACCCCATATCAATCCTAATTAAATGGTTTATGACGTCACAATACTTCATGCCATTTTTAATAGTTAAAATTCATAGTCCATCACTCCAGCACTATGATTTAGATGAACAAAAACTAAAATGGGATGATATAATCACCATGTCACAAATATCATGTCCTTATCTATAATAGACTTAAAATCCATGTAAGATTTATCTATATAAGGGAACAACATTCTATATCACTTCCCTATGCTCAGAGCCACCATACCCATATATGCCCCATTAAACCCATTAGTTAACTAAATCTATTCATTAATCTCAAGTGGATTCACCAAATTTTCAATCAAACCATATAAGTGATCATTTAATGAATCACTATAGAGTCCCATGACTCAGCACCAAAAAAATTGGTGACTAAGAGTCCGAGACAACATCCAAGTCCCATTTAATTTCATAGATTTTCACAAACTATGGAACTCTCTATGAACATTAAAAATTTCCAATACCATAAAATCATATCCAGAAGAGCTTTTATAGGAAACCAACAAAAAGATTCCACAAAAAATCATGATTTATCATAATTAGATCTCACACTCTATCTTTATAATTCATTATTTATCTTAGCAAACTACTCATCAAGAGAGAAAAACTCTCCCATAAAACCCACACACACACCCTGATTATTACTTTTTTGGATCATACAACACTAATCTCATGATCCAAAAAAACAACAGACTAGTATTATATTGAGTTTAATCCTTATCCCAAATAAATTATTACCTATTATTTTATTTCCTAGGGTTCTCAATAAATATCTCCTAACTAAACAAACCTACTTAAAAAATAATTATGGAAAAATATCCCTATCAGTGCTAATAACTTGTACACCATACAAAAAATCACCTAATCACTGGGATTGGAATCTTACTAATAATGTCATAAAAACAAAACAATAATTTTTATCATGGACTAGTCAGATTCCTACCAACCTGACACCTGACTTATCCCATGGAAGGACCCAAAGGTCATTCCTGATCCCTATGGGCTGGAAACTAGTGCATAGGAATCAAATAAATAAATTTATACTTATTTCTACTTAAAAATAACAAATTTTATCCATATAATATTATAAAATTTATCTTTTAATCCTAACCATAATTCATTAAAAATATACACAAAGGTGCATATACAATTCTCAAATTTAATATTACAATTATGATAAAAATCAAAATGATCCAGACGGGGGGTGGGAAAAAGTTACATTAGACTCTATGTGTCACAGAGGCTAACACCCACCTTTTCAATACTATCATGATTAGACATAACATATTTCACTAAAGAGGGTACCTGCTACTGCAAAAGGTGGCATAACCATGCCCTGAATCAAACAAAACGAGGTATACATATACCCATTGGGTACATGTAGTGTGTGAAATAACATTTTGAGTTGTATCCCACCAAGTTTTTCATTCACATCCAAAATAATATAAATAAAAGTGTTAGTTTTTAAATAAAGGAAACAATTTGTTTTTCTGAAAACATGCAAATAATATTGAAGAAATGAGGATAATGAAAGAAAACAAGATGTAGATAAAAATATAGGATTGGAACCATGGAAAACCCCTAATCATTTAGGCTGCTGGGGTTCTAGGATCCTCATACACTATGTGACTGAACATAAAAATATCCCTTCCCACGCACGATCTATTAGAGGGAATGAACACATAGTTCAATAGTAGTAGTCCATTTCCATAATGTTTAATTTCTGTTGTATCATAATCCATCTAGGGATACCAAGACATGAAACTAATGAATCACCTAGTGAAATATTAATATCCTTAAATTCTAGGTATCTATGGTTCCGTAGTGATTTGTTCCATTTTCAATCCACACAAATCGCTTTTTTTTAAAAAAACAACTCATTACATGCTTATCATACCATTTACAACCATTTTTACTTGGTAAATACTATTTGAAACCAAAAAAACCAAAAAAATCATTAGAAATCACCCATTTTTACACACACACACATAAAATTTATAACATATTTAGAAATAGATATAAGAACATTTAAATCATTAAACAATATTGCAACATAAAATCACCAACATTTCCATGTGAAACCACCACTATCTAATTGAAAGTTGCATGCCAATTTGTGTGGAGATCCTATGTGAGAAATAAAACACCACTAACATCTAAAAATATTCTAGAAACATGGCTCCATACTAATCTAGGTCATAACACCCACCATAGAGATGGAAAATTAAGAAAACGGGAGAAAAGACCAAGAGAAAAATATAGGAGATGCTTACTTCAACATTACTTGAAGAAGAAGTCTCAAATCACCCATGAATTATATCCATGAGGGAGGTAAAGAAGAGGGTAGGTTATCATAGGGAAATTATGTTCGATAAGTGGAAATGAGGGGGGTGAAATGGGTTAAAATCAGGGAGGGTAAAAATTTCAAAAACACATTTGTTTAAAAAAATTATTGGAAGAACAAATAGTTAAGATTTATGATTTAAAAATCATATAACTACCATACAGGTTACTCTATATAAATAGGTAGAGGATACATGCTTTGGGTATAATGTTTTCACATATAGTACACCTAAATTTGTAAGAACTCCAGTGCCACTTTCTAAGCTACAAGGTTTACCGCGGAGAGCATAAAGTTTATACTAACCATGCTCCACCCTTTTGATCTTGTACATATCCATTTTCCAATGAAAAAAACACCTAAAAAATCAATGGTATAGAAGATGGACCAAAAATCAATGAAACATTCCAAAAAACATCACTATAGGAGGGACATTATCCTCATTAAGACAATTTATACCCTAAGAAATTCAAACCATAGAGTAATAAGAGAATAAATGAGTGTACTAGACCTTTACCCAAGAATTTGCTTCCCACATCTCATTCTCATAATTTATATACTTCCACATGACCAAAATTAATGGAATATATTTCCCTTGAAGCACATTAACCCGGGAATTAACAATATTTACTAGTATGTCAGTCACTAATAGTTTGGGTCCCAACTCAATGTAATCCCATCTAAACAAGTTATAATGATATAGATTCTACTTTTTTAGTTGTGATATATGAAAAAAAAATCATGAATAAATGGTAAATTAGAAGGAAAATCTATGTTGTAAGAAACATTATCTATGCTCTTTGTAATCTTTAAGGGGATAACATACCTCGGCATAAACTATACCTTATTATCAAGATGGTGATAACCTAAATGAGATTTAACCATTAGAAACTCCACATCTCCCACTAAAAAGATATATATCAGATTCAATGATCAATATATAACTTATAATGGCTCTGAACGGTGACCAACACGACTTAGTTTTCTGAATCTTATTGGTCCAGTACTACATGATGCTTGATCCCACCAAAAATGTCTCACCAACTTCCACCTAGAAAAGAGTATACCTTTATGTTTTACCTTTGATTGATTTAAATGGATCTATCCTAAATTAGGATTGGTACTATTATTATAATAAATCCCACTAACCCAATATAGAGATCCCAAAACCTACCAATGTCTAACACGTGTTCATAAAAATAACTTTTAGTATTTGGTTCACTAGCTCTAATTGGCCTCTTATTAGTGAATAGCATGTCATGATAAGCCTAAAATATGACCCCATTTCCTTCTAAAGGCCTTCCCTGAAATGGTAGGTAAATGGGGGTATTATTAAGAAACAATAGAATATGTAACACCATTTAGCCTCATTATTTCCAGACATATACATGCTAGATAACCTACTTTATATATTTTCTTGATCGATAATAAATGGGGGGATTTGGTAAGATGATTGATAACAACACAAATCACGTTTCTTCCCTAGGGGGTACAGGGAAACCCAATGATGAAATCCACGGTTCCATCATCCCACTTCCTGCTAGGGATAAGAGGTGGATAAAGCAAGCATGAGGGTTTCTGGTTCTCAACTTTTACCTGATGAAAACTATAACATTGATACCTAAATTTGGAAATATCAATTCACCTTCCAAGACACCAAAATAAGAATCAAAAATCATAAAACTTCTTGGATACACTATGATGGACATCCCAATAAGACTGATGATAGTGAATCATCACCTCCACCTAAAAGTAAATTGAACAAAAGTGAATCCCTTTATGTAGAGAATTGATATAGGAGACAATGACCAATAACTTTATATATACCATCCATTTATTAACTATGTATAATGATTATGCCACACATACTTATTTTTCTCATCTCAAATTATTTCTAGAAGAGAAGGTGTCAACTAGATACTTGAAAAAAACATACATATACTTTGTTTATTGGCCTCTACGTGAATTTGAGTGAAAAGAACCATCATAATACACATATCATTGGGATCCTTCTGAGACTATGTTGGAAACATCATTATTAAGGAATCTGAAAATACATTTACCTCAATTGGTGTGCGGAAAATATCAAATTCAAAACCCCGAGGGTACCAAATTAATCATCACTACCTCAAGTAAAATAAATTCAGATAATATATAGATAAATCTTTTATTGTTTTTGTATTCTATAAAATTCTCACAAAAATTATATTAACAAAATACATTTAAAGTAATTCATTACCATATCAAGCTCGAGATAATTGTTTGGGTAGTTATTTTTGTATGATCGAAGTTGGAAAGATCCAAAGACCACCACATGGCCAACCTATATAAGAATGTTGCCCAAATCCATACCCAAAGCATCATAGTAGGAAACATATTCTTATCTAGCCTCAGATAAAATCAAGAAAGGGGAATTGGTCAACCAACACTTAATCTCCTCAAAAAACTATTTTCATTCATGACATGACGATAATTTCTCCCCTATTCAGGTGAGGTATTTCATTGCTGAGTCATGTTGAGATAATTACATAATGAAACAATTTTAATACCCTTCCGGACCCTGAAAATATTTGATATCAAATACATTACATAGCTTATTATAGGACATCACTACCTTGACATTAATCGGGTCTACTGAAATCCCATGTTCTAAGATCACATATCCTAAAAAAAACTTCCAATATCCAAAAACTACACATTGACAGTTTATCATAATTATGATTTTCTAAAATCATCCCTTGAACAATATTCAACTATTTCTAGTTATCTTCTTCTCATCCCAAAGAAACTATAATATTATCATCAAAAACAATGTTGATGTTATCTAAGTATCTATAGAACATCCAGTTTTTCAAAGCCATAAATACAGGAAGAGAATTTTTCAATCCAAAAGGCATCACCAAATTCTAAAATGGACATACATGATTTATAAAGTGGACTTAAGAACAACCACTTCTCTCACACCAACCTAGTGGTACCCTAAACAGAGGTCAATCTCTGAAAACTGCATTTTATCTTTAATATGGTCAAAGACATTATCAATGAGGGGGAAAGGATATTTATTCTTGATGGTGACCCATTTCATATTTTTGTATTCAATGCATAGCTGATGGGATCCATCATATTTCATATAAAAAAGTAATTATATTGGCCCAAGGAGGAGTTATTGGGAGAATAAACCTTTTTAATTCTTAATAATCTAGTTGTATCTATCATACCTTCAATTTGGTAGGTTCCATGCGATATGAAAGAATTGATATTTTTTGTGTTCCCAATAGGATGTCTAAGGTGAACTTCACATCCTATTCAGAAGATAAACATGTGAAATACTCTAGGAATACCTTTAAAGAATCACTCACCAAGGAAGGAAACCCACTCTCCAAGCTTTCTCCATTACCCTCCATTGTCCCATGGTATGACCCAAAGGGAATTCCTGATCCCTATTATCTAGAAACTAGTTCATGGGTGTCAAATTACTCCTTTGGGAATTATTTTCCAATAATAATAATAATCAATATACATATAACATTCCAAAATTCACATAATAATCATAACCATCATCAATTATAACTATACAGATTGGGCAATATACTTTTCTCAAATTTTTTTACAATTATATCCAAAACCAGAATGATGAAAACTGTTTTTTAGGACATGATATAGAATAAAGTTAGAATATGTGGCTATTCTATCAAGTCAAAAATATATTAAGGATTCATAGTATACAAATAGTCTATCTAGACCACAATATATTAAGGATTATTAATTTAAAATCATTGTATCCATGACATAACACTAGAGGAATCATGATGGAGTCATGACTTAACTATCTTTCTAACAACCATGGATAGTAGTATTTTTCATATTGTGTCCCATACTGATTGTTATTCAAACTGTTAGTGATTCCCTTAAGTTTCTTAATCTTCAAATTTGGGTAGAATCACCCCAAAATCACAATTCATCACTCACTAACGTGACCCATCAGTTTATAAGCCACAATGGTGAACATATCACATTGTTAGATTACTCCCACATTAAGATAACTATATTAATAATATATCCCTATATATTAATTGAAAATAACTCTCTCGTTTTTAAAGAACCTATCTCAAGATTTGAACACAATAGAGTTTTTGACCCTAAAGGATCAACCTAATATCATCACCCGTAGTTCATCAAATATCCCCTTATACCTTACCCAAAACCCAACATTATGATATATCTCAAGTTTAGACTCGAACCCCATCCATATCTAATGAAAAGAATATTGAAAATAACTCACTAATTATGAGATATCTCATGTTTAGACTCGAACCCCATCCATCTCTAATTATTCTCTGATGGGGATTGATAACATAATGATTCTTTCTTCCCACCCATCCATTGACTATTCCCATAAGGCATAAACATAACCCACAATTAATCCAATAAAATATCTACAAAAATATTTTCCTTAAAATACATCAATACTCATAATACATATCCTACCCAAGAAAACATTCAACCATTTATTTATCATCGTAAAGAATGATTTCAATATCCACGAAGACCCCAAATTTACCTTATTGACATTTTTAAATATCTAATACATTCTAGACCTTCACCCTTATATAATAGAACCCAAAATATTCTATTTATAGTTTAATAAATTATTAAAGTGTAATTCAGGGTCAAATAATCGTACATATTACTTGTAATATCCCATACCTGGATTCCACTGAAAGGTGCCTCAAGACTAGTTGGCCACATGGGCCCAAGAGCATATCCCTAAACATGAAAGGCTTGTGGCTTGCAGTGAGGGACTTGGTGTGTCTATGGGATGAATATTACCTAATTACCAGAGTATAGCACAATGGAATATCAATAACATATAATTATAAATAGTATTAAATCCTATAGACAATAAATACAAAGTAGTAATAGATAAAAATTTAAAAATAAACCCCATATATAATAATGATGATAATAAACGTCATTTGTCTCTAATAATTTGTCCAAAACATGTACACATAGTAGGTGAAAAATACATGGAACAAAATTAAAAAAGCGACAAAAGAAATCCCATATGGAATCATGAGCCTCACCTCTGTCCAGTGCACCTATGATCATAATCAATAATCAAGAACCTATATCAGGGTGCTTTCCCTTATCCATAACTATAATCATAGTGTCTATTTGGGTACCATAGGCATCTCAAACAAGGTTTAAGACTAAATCCATGTAGGCAACCACCAAGGTCTAGTTCTATCCCATCAAGGAATATATAATAGTAATAGTTTGCAAACAACAATATACTATGTAAAGGAAGTGCTAAAAGTAAACATCCTATAAATTCTATGTTCTCATATATAATCAATTTATTTAATGATTCAATTTCAATTAATATATAAGCCTCCAGACTTGGTGTGTTTCTCAGTATCCCCAATGAAAATAGGAAACCAAAGGATTTTTAAATAGGCCATCTATTGAGTATAAATACATATTGAATCCATGTTTGTTTTTTGGCTTGTAAGATGGATCATATAACTTTTTCCATTCATTATTCAATTTTTAACCTGATCTCATCCCTGGAGTTCCTAATTTGGAATCCGAGTATTGTTTCTGGTAGAATTTTTAAGCAACACCCTACACACCTATCCATGGAGAACCTCTCAAGAAATAAGGAAGTTCTCTAGGTGTATAATAATGTTACTATCACCTGAGTCCATCTGTAGCGATCCATTATGGAACCCCAAGTGTCACCCATGAGATAAATTATAAAATTTCATTTGATTCCAACTATTGAAATCAATAATTATTCCAAATTTCAATCAACATATATCTTTCAAGACTCTGAGTATGTCCTTTGTAGTCCTCAATGGATTCCATGTTTCACTTGGGCATAAGCAAAGTCAAAGTCACATGAGTACATCCATGGAATTCACAATTTGAATCCATGCGTCACTAGAAAATATTTTAATTTAAACAGTTTAATACATTTCATTTAAAAATTGCTCTTTCTAAACTACTAACACCACAATTACAACTCACCTCAAAAAGAAAACTTAATGAAATGGTCCAAATCATAAGGCTTGCCTCATGTCTTTGTTGGTTCCAGGCACAACAAAAGTGAGGTTGAACTGGGCCCAACTTTTATTTTTCCATAATAAATGATCATTCATGGATCAATATGATGATAAACTCCATTATAGATGGAATTAAATGAAATATTTAGACAAGGATGAATTTACCATGGAACTTAGAGAGAGGATCGTCATATTTTGTTTATAACTAATTAAATAAAATTGAAGAAATACCTCTAAGGTTTTCTTTCTTCAGTGACATTTCTAACCATATATTTGCTATGTGCCTTCATTGTATTGTAGATATCAAGAGTTGATATCCTCTAGTGGTGATCCACACATACTCCACAAATGTTTGAATGTTATCAAAGGAGTATTAGGGTGTTAGCACAGATGGTCCTTCTACTTGCATCATCCACTTCAATCGCCTAGAGATACACTTACAAAGCATTATCTATCCTAGTGGAGGATGGGCACTCTCAGTCTTGAGAAAGTTCTTGGAGAAAAGAGAGCTCTCTAGGATTGAGATATTTCTCTAAATGTTTGTACACAACCACCGTGGGTCTCAAGTCTTGACTCGCACTTGCACTAGATCCATCTTCTAACAACCATTTGTCTGATAGCTCTCACATTATTCTCGTGATTCCACTAATATGGGACATTAGTAAATGGGTCTTCCACATTCTCCTCCATGGATACTATACTCACTACAAATTCACCCCTTTTATAAAAATACTTCAAGAGGTGGTACTTCTATAGTATGTTCATTGTTCATTGATGTGACCTTGGTTATTTTTTAAGATCCACCACTATAGTAATATAACCATAAAATATGATAGGGTATTTACTTCTATGTACAACATCAAGTTCCTAGAAAAATTTCCAAATCCAGATGGATTCCTTAGATACAACCGAAACCACTATATATTTGGAATCCACTATAGAATCAGCAAAAACTAGCCACTTTTATCTCTTCCTGCTCATAGAACCTCCGTTGAGATAGAAAACATATCTCAATTATGATTTTAGATCATTTTGTTCTGTTTTAAAACCAACATCAGCATAACCACTGATGACAAACTCCTTGTCTCCTACATATACCAGGAACATATCCTTAGTACTTCTCCGGTACTTAAGGATTATAACGACCCAAAAACACATTAATAAAAATTCCTATGGTCCTATTTAAGATTATTCTTATGGTTATGTAAAATTTATGCACTTATTTGGTTTTATGTTTTGGTTTTTAAAATACCATTAAGAATTGTGATCGTTTTTAATATAGTTGTTGAACAGTGATCACATGATTAGTACAAATATAGGGCTTTAAAAAATCCAATTTACTCAGACAATGGCAGCGATGGCCTCATCCAGTAGACTTTCTCCACAAAAAGCCCATTATTTGGAGATTTTAAATGAGGTGGCTTCATTGGGCTTCACTCTTGACCATTCTGTAGTCGAGCTTGAATACATTACGCTTGAGTGGAACTTCCTACGAGAGAAGTGGAAGTTGATAGAGATTATCACTAGTGAAATGTTATCCGAGCCACCCCAAGAGTTTGTCACTATCACACACCTTACCCTAAAGTCTTATGTGGGATTTTTAAGGCATTATGTAACAAGACCCTAGTACTATGATTATGTACGTTATTCTTTTATAGATAATATACATGGTTTTTATTATTGTTACTTTGTAAATAGTTTTTAAAGCCCCAATAGTATTTTTAGCTAATATTCAACTAAGAAATCTATTTTGATAAATTAATGGATTTTTGAATTAAATAATATTTTAACAAAATAATATTATTATTATTAAATTAATTTAAATTAAATAAAAATTATTGTATAATTTTATGATTGAAATTGTAATTTTTATTAAGGTCTAAAAGCTGTTTTTGTCAAAACAAATGAACTTTTTTATAAATGTTAATTTTTATTTTAAAAAGTAAAAATTCAGATATTTTGAATTTTTTTAGATAAAATGAATATTACTTTTGGAATCCGGACATTGAAATTATCCAATGGTGAATTTTTCATAATTTTCTGAAACAGTCAAATTTTTTGGTAAAAATTAAATACCGGTTAAATATATAATGTGTTTTCTGACATCATAAAGACTCAATAATGATGTAATAAAATACCAAAAACATTTGTTTCGGCCAATATTTTTTTTACCATTAAAATAATGTGATTTTAGGTTATTTTTTATTTATTTTACAAAGCATTAGTGGACCCTTTAAGACTTATGAAACATTTTATCTTTTTAAATTGATTTTCTTGAGTGTGTTACTCACCTCCACATAAGAAACCCTATTATTTTAAGAAGTTCTGAAATTTTCCTTATAAAATATTGTTTTACAAACCCCTTTGGAAAAAACCATGGGCAGAAACTATGGGCAGGTTTGTTGTTTTGATTAGTTTAATGTGAGGTGTCCCAAACCTCAATAATAACAAATTCCTTCTCTTTTCCTATATAAACCCACTCAATCTCCAACTTCCTCCTCAATAAAATACTTTTGAGTTTGTCCAACCTCTGCCCTACTCTTTCTAGAATCCTCCCAAGTCAACCCAAGCTCCCAAGAATCCTCTCTCAAGTGTCTCCCAATCCTTTGGGATCACACATCCAAGTAAGGGATTTCTTCCTTTCTCATTTTTTTCCAACTGTCTTTAAGTTGTTATGGCCTTTTTTAATTAAAAATATTGGGGGTATGATTTATCACCTCTTCCATACATCTCTCTATATGTTTGGATGATGTGATACCCCTTCCTCTCTCATTAATTCCTCCCATGTAAACATGTTACCATGCTAAAATTCCATGAGGGATTTATCTCTCCTCATTTACACCCAAGTAATTATTTTGTATTATGTATCTAAATTCCATTATGTTTGTTGGTAAATGAGTCTATATGACCCCCTTACTGTCCATTTCATTCAAATATGATGATCCATGCCTTTCCCTCTCATCAACCATTTTTATGAATTCTTATGCCACGTCGTTATGCTGCTGAAATTGGACCGTAATTTCCCAAGACAATGTCATTATGTAGTGAATTCCATGCTCATTTCTCTATCAAGGGTATCCACCTTTATGCACATTTACTTATTGATTATAAATATTAATGTATGTATGACACATCCGTCTATCGAGGAATATATGATGATGAATGATTCCATGATGTATGATCCATGTTGAACACTTATGCATAAAATGAAATGTTTTAGAGGGTGTGCCCTAATAGTGCTCAAATACATTGGATAAACTATAGTATCATGATACATCATGTGAAAAGAGTGTTGAACCATGATAATTTATGTGAAACGAGGGTTTACTCATGCATCATGTGCAATGAGGGATTACTCATGCTCCAGTGCAATGAGCCTTGGCTCATGCTAATTCCATGTTAAGTGTTGTTGCCACATTTCCATTTTATGATAATCATGCTATACCATGCCTTTATGTTCATGTTTATTTTATGCTCTGTTGATATGAATATTTCCTAACATGTATTTTATTCATCATGTTATACCTTGTTTAATCACATACTAGGCTTTATAGCACACCCTTTTCTAATGCATGTCCTCAGGTTATCCCATGAAATGCTAAGTACGAGGGAATATAGTGATCATGTAAAGGAATTTTTCAATAAAGATATTTTGTTTCATGTTTTAAGTTGTAATTTAATTTTCCTAATCCAAAAATACACTAGACCTCTCGATCATTCATGTCATATCATGTGAAGAGATTATGTAATAAATCATGTTTAAGTGTGTAATAAAGAGCAGTGTTGTTATAGTTGGTATCAGGGGACATGTTTAGTTATTTTACGGATTAGGGTTAGAAAACACTATTGAATCCTTTGAGACTAGAATTTGTTTAATAAAAGCATCCCTAAGTTTTGGTGAGTATTGAGTATGTTTTTTATCATAAAAATACATCCCTGTCTTAATATGAGCAAGTAGATGCAACTCTGGCACAGATGTACCTTGGAGTGAAAAATCTGACAATGAGTATTGGGCTTAACCTGGGGTATCCTGGTACTTGAAAATGTGCCTTACTTCACTCTTGGTTACGACACTCCCGAGGGATATGCATTGGTAAATTCACAAGCATAGTATGAATCATTATTAAGGGAATTAAAAAAATCCCTTAATAATAAATGTTAGAAAGTAGATCATGGATAAAATAGATTGAAGCCTATAGATTCATAAGTTAAGGAAATAAAATATATTTATAAGTAATCTATTTTTCCCATGGATTACTATTTATTTGTTACCCCTACCATTCATTTTATTACAACGAATGGCTAGTAAAAGGAATACATGGGATAAAAACTTATGTGAAGATCAAAGTGATGACAATGCTAATGAGATGCCCAATTAGAAGGGAGAGGGAATCAAGAACTTTGTCATGATACTCTATCAGTTAACTCAAGCATTGAATAGAATCATGGGTCAAGAGGAACGTTCACCTCTCTCACCCTAATAAAGAACAAGTCTCTATAGAGAGCTTCATGAGACAACTTCCTCCTACTTTTAATGGATCATCTGATCCCTCAATCGCCGAACAATGGATCAACTCCATTGAAAAGATCTTCTACATCCTTTAATGTTCTAAATAAGAGATGGTTCTCCTAAATGCTTATCGTATGGAGGGTGAAGCTGATCAATGGTGGACATTGATAAAAAATATGAATCTTGAAGGGGAGATCGAGGTGTTGGAATGGAAGAAATTTCAGAAGATGTTTTTTGATAAATATTTTCTACGCACCCTATGACTTAAGGAGGATGTCACGACCCATCCTCGGAGCTCGTGCCATGACTACCCCAAGCCCTCCATCCATAGGCCAGAGGCTAGCGACTAGAACCAAAGGTGTAAATCCAAATAAAAAGGGTCAGCATTGCCTTTATAAAAGTAAACAAACACAATAGAGTACGTAACAGAAGAAAGCACTAAGTAATACTGAATACAAAAGTAAGTGCTGAAAGTAGGGGGCAAAAAATACAGTCCCAATAGTAAAGTACAATAAAACTGAAAAGCTAGTACAATTGCAGAGAAGTAAAACAACAACCACTGAGTCATCCTCCGGGATTCCCACCTGAAGGGTGGGTACAGATAGCCTCCTCAGCACCTCGGGTCCAGTCGTCTGTTCCGTGTACGTCTCGCCAAGTGGTCCACCTCCGGGTACCATCCAGCTCCACAAGCCTTCACCTCGATCAGTGTTGTCCGTTTTCTACATCCAACACAACGTAGTTTGGGCATAGCCTGTGCAGGGGTGAGCATACGATAATCAGTAGGTACCCCGAGACTCATGAAGGTCTCTCAGAATCCACAAAGTACAAACTACAGAAGAAAGATACAATCATGAAGTATCAACAAACTCAACTAAGGTATATGACCATACATATACCTAAGTTATCAATATCAGTTCGGCTCCAACTCTCAATCCCAAGCACAACCCAGTCCACACAGGAAAGCAAGTCAATCACATCGATGATAATGATTGAAAGTCAAGACTCATCTCACACAGGTATACATCTTTTGTATAGCGATAGAGATAATCAGATGTAGTAACTGATTCATCTAAGCTGTCGGACCCACATAGGATACTAAACCAGCTAAGCTGTCGGACCCAAGTAGGATACTAGACCAACTACTCTGTCAGACCCACTTAGGATACTAGTACAGAAGTCAAACTATCGGACCCACATAATATACAAGTATAGTAGTCATCACTATCGAACCCACAGAGGATTCCAGTATATTTTTCATCGTCGTCGAACCCATGGAGTATTCCAGTATGGTAGTCATCGTCGTCTAACCCACGTAGGATACTAGTACGGTAGTCGTCGTAGTCACAACCAGCTCTAGGGTTCCCACACAAACACACTCAATTCTGGGAGGGTCCGCTCCTCGTGCCAAGGGGTTGATAGATCAACTATCAAGAAGTCTGGAGTTGATGTATCCCGAAGTTCTATCTTGTGAAAAGGATCCCAACATGAAAGACGGTGCATCAATTGGACGCCCGGTCTGAGAGGTATTGGATTTTCCGTTCCAGGGGCCCGGTTGGAATTACGCTCATTCCAAACCCATCCATTTTCCAAAGTCGTCCAAATCTCACTAAGAGTATCGGAGAAGGATCGTCTAATCACGAGGATCCCAGTGCCGTAGATGGTACGTCGATTGGACGTGTGGTCTTAATGTTTTTCTCATTTAAGTGAAACGGGCCCGGCCCATCAATCCCAGTGGGCTGGCGGGTCGGACCGACCTAGTTTGGCAGGTCTGACACGGCAGGGGGTCGGCCCATCCGAGCAGGGCGTGGCCCGGCAGGCCGAGTGGTGTGGGGGGTGCGGCCCCCCGTTTTCTAGAACCGGCGGTGTCGAGCGGTGCCGCCCCTCCTATCTGGCTGGCCAAAGTCGGCCAGTCTTCCCGGCGCAAGTGGCCCGCACGGGCAGGTTGTTGTCCTCCCACATGGTACCTGCGTGTGTTGCGGCCACTTCAACCCATCCGTCTGACGAACCGGCAGGTTTTCTACTGAAGCGGCCCGCGGAGTGCAGGCCCCGGTCCTCCGCAGCACAGCGCCATGGGGCTCCGCAGTTCCTCCATCCCGGCCGACTATGGCCTGTCGGTTCTTCTTCAGCCGAGCGGCCCGCGGTTTTGGGCAGCGGTTCTTCCACATGTGGCCGGTGGATGGCCGCCGCTTCCTCCAGCTCTCGCGGCCTCCGTTCATCGCCATCAAAATATTCAAGAGCCATCGGAGGGTCATCGGTCCGTGTTCGTTAGGCACGTGCCCTTCGTGTTAGGCCATATCAAAAGGCTGATGAAAATCCAGAAATTCAACGAAGAATGGGTTACAAAATATTCACTTAAAATTGTAGAAACCCCTACCTTGTAATTGACGTCACACATTGTCGAGCTACAGAAGACGAGCATCGCAGTAGTCGGGCATCACGGAAGAATGGTGTCATTCCGTCAAAGTTGGAGGAAAATTCGTTGTCGTAGGTGACGCTTCTCGCAAGCGGTGTCTTCTCCCTTGACGATTAGGAAGAAGAAAGTAAGATAAGTCATGGAGAATTCTTTGACGAGAGAGTATAACGTTCTTTGTGGAAGAATGAAGCTCCCCTCTAATTCTCCAATGTTTTCCCCCACCAAAATATTTTCCAAGGCCAATATAATAAAAAGGCCCTCCAATAATATAACATTGCCATGTAATTCAAATTAATTCAAAATGACAATTGAATTAATTAAAGAATTTGTGTTGGAAACATTAATGGGAGGAAGATGGAAAGGCTCCACCTTAATGAGGGCAGGTAATGAGTTTAAAAAAATTAAAAGAGAGGAGTTGTCAAATTAAATGAAGGGGAGTTAATAGGGATTTTAAGGGAGTTGAGTGGATATGAAAGGGTTTGGGTTCGTGTGGTCCCCACCACACTAAATCCTCTTGTGGGAGGTTATGTGGGTGTGGGACCCACATATAACTCCCCCTTATTGTAAATAACCACCAAACATAAATAAAATTGTGTACAAAAATTTTATTTAATTTATTATAAATTCCAAAAAATTAACATTTACTCCCGAGAAAACGCAACTGCGGTAAAGGTCCCCTTAAGAGAATAACGGTGATGCAAGTTCATCGGTGCCCTCAGATTTCAATTTCGAGAAACGGTTCAAAAGATAGAAAAATCCGCACATATGTTTACTGAACCTACCCGAACAGAACTTCAGAAATTGATTCAGGGCACACCGGGCCTCAGAATCAGGTGCCGTAACAAACCGGAGACTCGTAAAATTCCAAAGTATTTAAGAAAAAAATTTCCTTGAAATTTCCGGGTCCTTACATTACCACCACCTTAGGGATTTATGTCCCCATAAAGCTACAACACACATTAGGGAAACAAAAGTGGGTACTGAACATGCATCTGAGCCTCTCACTCCCCTGTGTCGTCCTAGAGGTTCCTGTACTTCCAGTGAACGTGCACCAGAGGAATCAACCATCCATGTAGGACCCACTCCAATCAATCATCGATCTCCACCAGAACCTTTGTGAATGTCACCATATCATCGATGTCCAGCTCCCCGTGGTTGATGATGTGGGATGGTTCATGCACGTATCTCCTCAGCTGAGATATGTGGAAGACGTCATACACCCGGTGAAACTGAGGAGGAAGGGCCAGGCGGTAATCCTCCTAACCTACTCTACTGAGGACCTGGAATGGTCCGATGAAACGCGGAGATAACCTGCTGCCCTGGACAAATCTCTGTAGAACCCGTCGAGGTGAGACCTGTGGGATGACGTGGTCTCTATCCTCGAACTCCAGTGGTCTCCGTCTCCTATAAACATAGGACTTCTGTCTACTCTATGCAGTATTCATCTTCTTCTGGATGATCTGAACCGTCTCCTTCGTATCCTTAACCATCTTTGGTCCTATAAGTGCTGACTCCCCTGGGTTAGTCCAGCACAGAGTTGGTCCACAAGGTCGGTCATACAGTTCCTCATAATGGGTCATCCTGATGGTAGATTGGTAACTGTTGTTGTACGCAAACTCCACCAAGGGTAAGTGATTCTCTCAGCTGCGACCAAAGTCAATGACACATGCACAGAGCATGTCCTCGAGAGCCTTAATGGTCCTCTCCATCTGGACATCCTTCTGAGGATGGAAGGTGGTACTCAAACGAAGTTGCATCCCAAAAGCCTCCTGTAATCCCTTACAAAGCCAAGAAGTGAAATGAGCATCTCGATTGGAGCCGATAGACGATGGCACACCATGAAGCCGTACGATCTCCTAAACATAGAGGCGTCCCAAGCTCTCTAATGAGCCTTTCTCTCTAATCGGTAGGAAGTGGGCCGACTTCATGATTCGGTCTACGATCACCCAGATAGATTCATGTCCTCTTGAAGTACGTCGAAGACCCTTCATGAAATCTATGGATATTCCGTCCCACTTCCACTCCGGAACCGCTAAGGGTTGTACCAAGCCTGCTGGTACCTTGTGATATTCCTTCACTTGCTGAAAAGTGAGGCATCATGATACAAAATCTGCTACAACCTTCTTCATACCCAGCCACCAGTGCTATCATCTTAGGTCCCGATACATCTTCTCCACTCTTGGATGTACCGCTAGATTGGAAGTGTTGAACTCCATCATCTCCTCATGTAGAGAAACTGGTACCATAGTACGTCCCTTGAAGAGAATGAAGTGCTCCCCTCCATCAGGAAATCCATCAGGCATCTGCTCTGTGGATTTCTAAGCACGTCGAATATCACAATCAACTTCCCCAAACTATACCTCCTTGACTATAATGACCCATACTTTACATACATTGTTAATACTTCAAAATTGAAGAATCCTTATTAAAACATATAACAAAACCATTGAAAGGACCGTATAGGTATAGTGTCTTTAGAAACTGGGAAACATAAACAATTGGTTCATAAAGCGTCTACATTGCCTCCCATTTATTTCATCATATCTAGAGTCCCTTTTTGGCATATCCAACTTAATAACCTTCTTCCTGACCTGGGGAAATAAAACATACATAATTGTGAGCTCAAATGCTCATTAAGGGTAAACAATATAAATATCAATCACATCATATACATAAGAACATAACTTTTGGAAATCTTAACCCGCAAAAGAAGTCATAATTTCATAACATGGGATAAATCATAGTAGTGAAATGTAATCCCAATAATCATAAACTAAAACATGAAACTTTGTGGCATACACACATAATCATAGAGAATCATTTCTTATTAGTCAAGACTCATTTCCAAGACTATCTTAGTGGACAAAGTCCATTTCTGAACCGAGTTCACTCCTCGTTTCAGTCCTGTTTCACTGAACCGGTTTAACATGCCGTTCCAGCCATGTCTATCTCATGATATATAAAATCTTTACCCAATGCATTGGAGGGAGATATAGGTCCCACCCATCTCATAATGATACCATTCTTATGTGTGCCACAAAATCATAAATCATACATCATTGCATAACCCATGTAATAAAAATGGGATTCTTAAATATCATGACATCATAAAACAATTCATATAAGATAAAGTAATTCATAAAAATAATTCCATCACAAATTAATCAAATAAATGTAATAATAGGTATAGAAACAGAACCCTATATTATCTTAGATGGAAAATAATTTTGATAAAACTCTTGAACTCCATTCTTGAAGAAAATATCCTTTCTACATCAAAAACACTTTTCCTTTCTTAACATGTCATACAATTATGAACTAAAATAAGTTGATTAAAATTAAACTTGAAAACTTGTAAACTAATATTCTTTTAAATAATGTTTTAAAAATCCATTCATGCCGTATAAGTTAAAATAACATTCTTCTCGTACTTTTGTCGGAAAAGTCAAAAACTACCTCATACGAAAAACGACAAAAGATTCCTTTCATATCTTTTACTAAAAACTCACCGAAGGGTAGAATTGGATTCAAACAATTGTAGGTGGATTGAAATAATATTACATATTGATGAAACATGGATGTGGATGATAAAATTCACCCTAGTAAATTCCAAAGTATAAACAATCTCAGATAAAAATGAGATTGTGATATTTCCCTTACCTTAGGTCCGATATGCTTTATACGAGTCCAAACCTCCTGTATAATGATTTAAATAATGTTATTGAATTAATAAAGAATCATACTTATTTTTATGATATCATATATGGTCATATTCTTAGCTTCTTATTAGTAATATTTCATTACTACTTGTTATTCGGGTGTTTATTAGTTTTTGTTCTTGTGGGTGTCTTGTCAAATAAATTCTTATTTTTATTTTTAGTTTATAAATACTTCATTTACAGAATGTTATTAGTGTAATATATATCATATTTATTCACTAAATTCATTTATGTAATCATTTTGCAATGAAAATCATGTAGAACGAGTCACATCACATCGTGTAGACGGTATTCCGTACGTACGCATGAGCGATGATATCGTTCCCATGATCGTGGAATTGTATTGGAGTGTATGTATACTATTTAAGAATTAATATCACATTACAATAGTCATATATAGTCATTATTTACACCATTATACCCATCCAAGTAAGGTGGTGGTGGAAAATAGATTACACTACGGCATGGAGACGATATTCCGTACGTACGCACGCGCGGTGATTTCGTTTTCTGTAGGATGGATAGATGGTGAAATAGGGTTGTTTCATACTTATAATAACACATCAGTATATTAGTGATACTGATTTTATTACTTCATAATGAAAAAACTAAAGTAGAAGAAGTGGAAGAAGAAATAAAGTTGAAAGAATTGGTAACGGACATTACCTCTTCTTTGAAACGCCTCTTTGAGACCTCCTTTTAGGGCACTAAAATTGGTCATTGAAGATTACCAGGACCTCTAGGATGTCTCTAGGGAAGTGGAGAGGAGAAATTTGGAGGGTTTGGTCGATCTTGAAGGCTCAAAGTAGTGTTAGTAAGAGTGGGAGGAGGTTCCCTTTTATAAGGGAGGAGAGGGGCTCCTTTGAAAAAACTAAAAATATTATTTTATTATAAATTCAAGTTCGTTTTAAATAGCTCCAAATTGATTTATTTAGAGGATAAGGTGGGGATGGGTCGAAATCCTCTCATCCAATGGAATTTATACAAGTTTAGGTTCCTATTTTAACCTTATCATTTAGATTTATCATTAAGTTAAATAATTTTACTTTTACTGTGTCTTCTTGTGTTCTTATACTATAAGATTTATAAACTCACTATAATAAACCAAGAGAACCCCAAGTTGTTTATTATTAATATATATAACCTTATATAAGTCACTTGGCCGAACCATAGATTTTTAGGAATAAAATAACAATTAATAATATAATATTTGTTTTAAAAACTATTTTATGTCAATTTTGACACTATTTAGTAATTGATTTTTGTGAAAATCATTACAGAATGATTAGTTCAAAAAAAGTAACTTAAATAAATACTAACACGTCATATTAACCTAGAAAATTATTTTAATTCATAAAAAGTCTCAAATTACATTTATTTGGGTATTTATAACATCACTTATGTCAATATTTCATTAATATGATAATTACTGCATCATCTTTGTGTCATACATAAATTAAATTATTTAAAGTCTAAAAATTACAAATAAAATATAATTATGTAGGAAATATTTTTATATTTCTAATGTATATTTAAAGTAGAATTTATCTTATGTATAACCCTATATTTAAAATGATATACTTATTTAACTTTGATTTTTAACTATTTTAACCCTTCTTTAAATAAATTAATAATAAATGTCCTAATCTAATCCAAGTGGGCCTAAATGGTCATATTTTATTCCTAAGGTTGTTTTTGTTTGAATTACACTTGTCCAATAGAATTAGGACATGTGTTAGGGTAATAATAATATCATTTTTACCCTTAATTACCCTATTTACTTTTAACCGTGGTAAATAAAAGCAAAAAGTTACTATTCACCAAAAATTATTTTCGTCTAATTGAACCACATTTTACTTACTGACATCAACCGTGTCTCTCGGATTTTTGAGATTCCACTCACAGAAGCGGTAAAATTAAGTTTTATGAAAAATTCAGTTTTTTAACTACCACTTAGTGGTTTCACTATTCATCAAAAATTTAAAGTTTTCAAAAAAATACCAAAATTTCACCCTATGATAATTTCGATATTCCGAATCCAAAAATGAATTCCATTTTGAAAAATAAAATTTATAAAATTTCAAAAAGAGGTTATTACTATTCATAATGCCTAGTGTTAATAATAATTTAATAGTATATCGTTGTTTAGTGAAACTCGGTATTGCGTACGACGCAAGCTATCGAGGAAGGTCGCGATTTCGTGTAGTGAAAGCCAAGCAAGTGTTGTGTGTAGAAAAAGATTCCTTTGATGATTTATATAACATAAAATTCTCGGTTGTTACATTCTACCCCCTTAAAATGAATTTCACCCTGGAAATTCGTCACTTTGTAACAAACAGATGAGGATACCTCTCCGTCGTCATATCCTCAAGCTCCCATGTAGCTTCTTCTAATTGGTGGTTCCTCCATAAAACTTTCACCAAGCGAGTGATCTTGTTTCGTAGAAATTTTTCGCTATGATCTAGAATCTCTATCGGTTGTTCTTCATAAGAAAGATCTTGCTCCAGCGGTACAACTTCTGAGCTGAGTACATGTGAAGGATCAGGTATGTACTTTTCAGGAGAGATACATGAAACACATCATGAACTTGAGAGAGATTCGGTGGAAGTGCCAATCGGTAAGCTACCTTTCCAACACGATCCAGTATTTCGAAAGGATCGATATATCTAGGGCTCAACATCCCCTTCTTTCCAAATCTCATGGCCCTCTTCCAGGGAGATATTCGTAAGAACACTTTATCACCCACTTCAAACTCTAGGTCTTTTCTTCGGTTGTCGGCATAACTTTTTTATCGATTCTGAGCAGCTCTTATGTGTTGTTTAATAGATCGGACCTTTTCTGCCATCTCATCAACAAGATCAGGTCCTAATAGCTTTCTTTCCCCAACTTCATCCCAGCAAGTTGGAGTCCTGCATTTCTTTCCATAGAGAGATTCATAAGGAGCCATCTGAATACTGGAGTGAAAGCTATTATTATAAGAAAATTCCACCAAAGGTAGGTGTTGATCCCAACCACCTTTGAAATCCATAGAGAAAGCTCTCAACATATCTTCTAGAGTTTGAATTGTTCTCTCAGACTGAACGTCTGTCTGAGGATGATAAGCAGTGCCGAAACTCAACTCTGTATCCAGAGTATGCTAAAGACTTCGCCAGAACGTTGAGGTAAACCTCAGATCCCGATCAGACATAATAGAAAGTGGTACTCCATGAAATCTTACCACTTATTTTACATATATCCTAGTAAGCTGATCCAGAGAGAAATCCTCTCTAATAGAGATGAAGTGTGCCGACTTTGTAAGATGATCAACTATGACCCAGATAGCATTATTGCCTTTGGATGTTTTTGGAAGTCCTGTGACAAAGTCCATAGTGATGTTTTCCCACTTCCATTCGGGTATAGGTAATGGTTGTAACATCCCCTTAGACTTCTGTCTCTCAGCTTTAACTTGCTGACAAACCAAGCAACGAGAGACATATTCAGCAACATCTCTTTTCATATAATCCCACCAGAAGTACTCTTTCAGGTCCCTATACATCTTCGTGCTTCCATGATGAATAGAGAATGAACAACTATGAGCCTCTTCCAGCAGCTCCTTCTTTAATTCCGGGATGGGAGGAACACAAACCCGATTCTTGAAATTTATTATCCCATCACAATCAAGGTTGAATTCAGGAATATTTCTCACCTTCTTTTGTAACTCTACATCTTCTTTCTGTGCCTCTTTAATCATCATATGTATATATGGTTGAACATTCATTTGAGAAAGATAAGATGTTTTCATTTCCATTATAATTCCAAGATCCATCCTTTGTAAATCCATAAATATTGGATCTTTTGTGATCCTCATCATGGATAAACTGGCACGGTCTTGTCGACTTAATGCATCTGCCACCTTGTTTGCTTTCCCAGGGTGGTAATGGATTGAGTATTCGTAATCCTTAATCATCTCCAACCATCTTCTTTGGCGCATATTCAGCTCCTTTTGTGTGAAAATATATTTTAAACTTTTATGATCAGTATAAATGTCACACCTTTCTCCATAAAGATAATGCCTCCAAATCTTTAATGCAATGATTACCGCAGCTAACTCAAAATCATGAGTTCGGTAATTTTGCTCATGTATTTTCAACTGTCGTGAGGAATAAGCTATCACCATATCATTCTACATAAGAACACACCCCAAACCCTTCTTGGATTCATCACTGTAGATCACAAACATTTCTCCACTACAAGGCAGTGTGAGCACAGGTGCACTGGATAACCTTATTTTCAACTCCTTGAAATTCTCTTCACATTCCTCCATCCAAACAAACTTAACTCCTTTCCGAGTCAACTTGGTGAGTGGATTAGATAATCGTGAAAAATCATTCACGAAACGTCGATAATGTCCAGCCAAACCAAGAAAACTTCGGATCTCAGTCACTGTTGTTGGTCTCAACCATCTTTCGACAACCTCTGTTTTTGCTGGATCCACAGATATCCCATCTTTTGAGATTATGTGACCCAAAAATGAAACTTTTTGAAGCCAAAATTCACACTTGGTAAATTTGGTATAAAGATTCTCCTTTCGTAGGGTCTTCAATATAATTCTCAAGTGATCTTAATGTTCTTCCTTGCTCTTTGAATAGACAAGAATATCATCTATAAAGACTACCACAAACCGATCAAGATAGTCTCCAAAGACTCTATTCATCAGATCCATGAATATAATAGGGGCATTAGTAAGACCAAATGTCATCACCATAAATTCATAGTATCCATACCTTGTATGGAAATCCGTCTTTGGTATATCCTCCCTTTTGACCCTTAATTGATGATACCCTGAACAAAGATCAATCTTGGAAATGTATTGAGCTCAACGTAGTTGGTCAAATAAGTCATCAATGCATGGGAGAGGATATTTGTTCTTGATAGTGATCTTGTTATGTTCTTGATAATCAATGCAGATTCTCATTGATCCATCTTTCTTCGTAACAAACAGAACAGGTGCTCCCCAAGGTGACGCACTAGGGCATATGAACCCCTTATCAAGATTCTCTTGGTGTTGCTTCTTCAATTCCTGCAACTCAATTAAGGCCATTCTATAAGGTGTCTTTGAAATAGGAAAATCACCTGGTATGAGTTCTATTGAAAACTCAACTTCACGATTTAGTGGAAGACCCGGTAATTCCTCCAGAAAGACATCATCAAACTCCCTTAAAATGGGCATATTCTTAATCGTGAGTTTCTCACCAACCATTTGAGATAAATAACCTTCATTTAGTGGAATCAAGACCCATAAGATGGAAGCAATTTCCACTGGAAGGTTATGTTCATCCTTGCATTGATAGACGATCATAGATTGATTGGAATATGAAATGTGACTTCCCTGCTTTGGAAATTGACATGAGCTCCATATAAAGAAAGTCAATCCATGCCAATAATCACATCAAATTCCACTATAGGAAGGATCGCAAGATTTTCAGGAAGCACTTTCCCACAAACTTCGATCAAAGAAGAATTATAAACTTTTGATGCGACTGTTGTGCCATTAGGGGTTGTCACAGCTAACTCAACATCTAATTGTTGAGGTAATACGGTGATATCCTTAGAAAATTCATTAGAAATAAAGGAGTTGGTGGATCCAGAAACAAATAAAACATTTTCTACTTTAGAGTGGATGGTAAGTGTACCTTTCACCACATCGTTATCGTACTCCACATCGCTGATAGAAATTGCATGTGACTTTCCTTTGTCTTTAGCCTTAAGAGTTTGTTGACGTCGACCATCATCATCAACCCTTGAATTTGGGCATTGATTGGCATAATGCCCCATCTCCTTGCACTTAAAACATTGAAGTGTAGTAGGTTCATTCTGTGTATCCCTTCCTTTGTTTGCATCATTAGACATCTTCTTCCCATCATTTCGGCATTCAAATTCCCGATGACCTTCCTTTCCACATTTGAAACATTTACTTGTCCCTTTAAGACAACTCCCCCCATGTTTCTTTCCACACTTTGAGCATAAGGGAAAACTCATCTTCTTTTCAGTGTGTTCTTTAGATTGTCCTTTGAATTCCATTTTCCTCTTCTTATCAAACCCATATGACTGATGGGTTACTCCAATCTCCATCTCGACTTTGAGAGAACATCGAACAATTTCCTCGTAGCTATTGAAGTCTCTTATGGCTAACGCCCTTCGAAGACTTGGTTTTAATCCACTAAAGAATCGATCGATCTTACTCTCAGGTTGGATAATAATACCAGAAGCGTACCTTGCAAGTCTTGTAAATTTTGCATCATAGGTACCAAAAGATTCATCATCCTTTTGCTTCAATTCAAGAAACTCCTTCTCCATATTTGTTCAGAGAATACGAGGGAAGTACTATTGAAAAATAAGTTCTTGAACTCGTCCCATTCCATGGACTCAATTTCATCTCTTTGCCTCATATTCTTGATAAGATTCCACCATTGACCAGCATCACCTTCCAAATGATACACTGCTAAGATGACTTTATCATGTTCAGAAAATTGAAGAACTAAAAATATCTTTTTAGTAGTACTAATCCATTGTTCAGCAACTAATAGATCAGTAGACCTGCTGAATGAAGGTGGATGTTGCCTCATGAAGGATTCAATAGAATGTTTCTCCTTCCTTTGCTCGTTTGGAAGTCCTTCATGATTCATAGCTTGAGAAAGTTGTGTGAGCATGGATACAAGATTTTGCATTCTAGCTCCCATAATGTTTGGTTGCTCAGGGGGACAATCATTGCATTGCCTGTCGCATTCTGCATTAACACGGTTCCTTCGGGTTCCATCCATTGACTAAAACCAAGAAGAATAGTGTGAGCAACACTAATTATAATCGTAAAACCACATAATCAAGAATAAAATTTCACACTTAAGGTCTTATCCTAGGTTATTCATGGCCATTTCTAAAACACTACGATTGTGTTCTATGATTAGACATATCCTTAGGGTTCTTACTAAGGCTTTCACATCCTAGTTTCCAAAGGTTGACTATACCTTTCCTCTGATACCAACTATAACGACCCATACTTTACATACATTGTTAATACTTCAAAATTGAAGCATACTTATTACAGCATATAACTAAACCATGGAAAGAGTGATCTCAAATGCTCAATAAGGGTAAACAAAAGAAATATCAATCACATCATATACATAAGAACATAACTTTTGGAAATCTTAACCTGCAAAAGAAATCATAATTTCATAACATGGGATAAATCATAGTAGTGAAATGTAATCCCAATAATTATAAACTAAAACATGAAACTCTGTGGCATACACAAATAATCATAGAGAATCATTTCTTATTAGTCAAGACTCATTCCAAGACTATCTTAGTGGACAAAGTCCATTTCTGAACCGAGTTCACTCCTCGTTTCAGTCCTGTTTCACTGAACCAGTTTAACCTGCCGTTCCAGCCATGTCTATCTCATGATATATAAAATCTTTACCCAATTCATTGGAGGGAGATATAGGTACCACCCATCTCATAATGATACCATTCTTATGTGTGCCACAAAATCATAAATCATACATCATTGCATAACCCATGTAATAAAAATGGGATTCTTAAATATCATGACATCATAAAATAATTCATATAAGATAAAGTAATTCATAAAAATAATTCCATCACAACATAATCAAATAAATGTAATAATAGTTATAGAAACAGAACCCTATATTATCTTAGATGGAAAATAATTTTGATAAAACTCTTGAACTCCATTCTTGAAGAAAATATCCTTTCTACTTCAAAAACACTTTTCCTTTCTTAACATGTCATACAATTATAAACTAAAAGAAGTTGATTAAAAATAAACTTGAAAATTTGTAAAGGAATCTTCTTGGAAATAATGCTTTAAAAATCCATTCATGTCGTATAAGTTAAAAAAACATTCTTCTCGTACTTTTGTCGGAAAAGTAAAAAAGTACCTCATACGAAAAACGACAAAAGATTCCTTTCATATATTTTACTAAAAACTCACCAAAGGGTAAAATTGGATTCCAAAAATTGTAGTTGGATGGAAATAATATTACATATTGATGAGACATGGATGTGGATGATAAAATACACCCTACTAAATTCCAAAGTATAAACAATCTCGGATAAAAATGAGATTGTGATATTTACCTTACCTTAGGTCTGATATGCTTTGTACGTGTCCGAACCTCATGTATAATGATTTAAATAATTTTAGTGAATTAATCCAGAATCATAATTACTTTTATGATATCATATATGGTCATAATCTTAGCTTCTTATTAGTAATATTTCATTACTACTTGTTATTCGGGTGTTTATTACTTTTTGTTCTTATGCGTGTCTTATCGAATAAATTCTTATTTTTCTTTTTAGTTTATAAATATCTCATTTCCAGAATGGTATTACTGTAATATTTATCATATTTATTCACTCAATTCATTTATGTAATCATTATGAAATGAAAATCATGTAGAACGAGTCGCATCACATCGTGGAGACAGTATTCCGTACGTACGCACGAGCGATGATATCATTCCCATGATCATGGAATTGTATTGGAGTGTATGTATACTATTTCAGAATTAATATCACATTAAAATAGTCATATATAGTCATTATTTACACCATTATACCCATTCATGTAAGGTGGTGGTGGAAAATAGATTGCACCACGGCGTGGAGACGGTATTCTGTACGTACGCACGCACGGTGATTTCATTTTCCGTAGGATGGATAGATGGTGAAATAGGGTTGTCTCATACTTATAATAACATATCAGTATATGAGTGATACTGATGTTATTACATCATAATGAAACAAATAAAGAAGAAGAAGTGGAAGAAGAAATAAAGTTGAAAGAATTGGTAACGGACATTACCTCTTCTTTGAAACGCCTCTTTGAGACCTCCTTTTAGGGCACTAAAATTGGTCTTTGAAGAAGACCAGGACCTCTAGGATGTCTCTAGGGAAGTGGATAGGGGAAATTCTCTGGGGTTGGCCGAGCATGAAGGCTCAAAGTGGTGTGAGGAAGAGGGGGAGGAGGTGCCCTTTTATAAGGGAGGAGAGGGGCTCCTTTGGAAAAACTAAAAATATTATTTTATTATAAATTCAAGTTCGGTTTTAAATAGCTCAAAATTGATTTATTTATCATCTAATTTGGAGATGGGTCGAAATCCTATCATCCAATAGAATTTAGACACGTTTAGGTTCCTATTTTAACCTTATCATTTAGATTTTTCATTAAGTTAAATAATTTTACTTTTACCGTGTCTTCTTGTGTTCTTATATTATAAGGTTAATAAACTAACTATAACAAGCCAAACGAACCCCATGTTGTTTATTATTAATATATATAACTTTATCTAAGTCACGTATCTGAACCATAGATTTTTAGGAATAAAATAACAATTAATAATATAATATTTGTTTTAAAAAATATTTTATGTCAATTTTGACACTATTTATTAATTGATTTTTGTGAAAATCATAACAGAATTATTAGTTCAAAAAAAGTTAATTAAATAAATACTAACATGTCATATTAACCTAGAAAATTATTGGAATTCATAAAAAGTCTCAAATTACATTTATTTGGGTATTTATAACATCAATTATGTCAATATTTCATTAATAAGATAATTACTGCATCATCTTTGTGTCATAAATAAATTAAATTATTTAATGTATAAAAATTACAAATAAAAAATCATTATGTAGGAAATATTTTTATCTTTCTAATGTATATTTAAAATAGAATTTATCTTATTTATAACCCTATATTTAAAATGATATACTTATTTAACTTTGATTTTTAACTATTTAAACCCTTCTTTAAATAAATTAATAATAAATGTACTAATCTAAATCAAGTGGGCCTAAATGGTCATATTTTATTCCTAAGGTTGTTTTTGTTCAAATTACACTTGTCCAATAGAATTAGGACATGTGTTAGGGTAATAATAATATCATTTTTACCCTTAATTACACTATTTACTTTTAACCGTGGTAAATAAAAGCAAAAAGTTACTATTCACCAAAAATTATTTTCGTCTAATTGAACCACATTTTACTTACTGACATCAACCGTGTCTCTCAGATTTTTGACATTCCACTCACAGAAGCGGTAAAATTAAGTTTTATGAAAAATTCAGTTTTTTAACTACCACTTAGTGGTTTCACTATTCATCAAAAATTTAAAGATTTCAGAAAAATACCAAAATTTCACCCTAGGATAATTTCGATATTCTGAATCCAAAAATGAAGTCCATTTTGAAAAAGAAAATGTATAAAATTTCAAAAAGTGGTTATTACTATTCATAACGGCTAGTTTTAATAATATTTTAATAGTATATCGTTGTTTAGTGAAACACAGTATTGCGTACGACACAAGCTATCGAGGAAGGTCACAATTTCGTGTAAAGCAAGACAAGTAAGCCAAGCAAGTGTTGTGTGTAGAAAAAGATTCCTTTGATGATTTATATAACATTCAATTCTCGGTTGTTACATTGACTCGATGAAGAAGTGGAGGAGTGACTGTGAGAGACTGAATAAAGGATACTCCATCTATATCCACAAAGGATATCTGCAATGCGGCTAGCTACTCTGTCGCCTCTCCTAGCAGCCAAATGCCCGATCTCTTGGTGAGAGCATCAGCTAAAACATTCCCCTTCCTAGGATTATAGACTATCTCAAAGTCATAGTCTTGGAGGAACTCGAGCCATCGCAGCTGTCTCAGGTTCATGTCCTTCTATGAGAAGATGTACCTGAGACTCTGGTCGTCAGAGTAGACTGTAAAGCGCTCTCCCATCAGATAGTTCCACCACATATTCAAGGAAAAGACCACTGCTACTAACTTCAGGTCATGGGTAGTGTAGTTCTGCATGTGTTGTCTCAACTACTACGAACCATATGTGATCACCGCTTGCTTCTGCAACAGGACACACCTGAGTCCGGTCCCTGATGCATCGCAGTAAACTACGTACCCAATGCCCTCCTCTGGTAGCCTCAAGATGGGAACACTGGTCAATCTCTGTCTCAGCTCCTAAAAGCTCTACTGGCATCTATCTGACCACACAAAGGGTTTCCCCTTCTTCGTCAATGATGAAAGTGGTCCTGCATCTCTCGAGAAGCCTGGCACAAATCTCTGATAGTACCCAGACAGACCCAGAAAACTCTGCACCTCCATCACGCTCCTAGGTGGCTCCCAAGCAAGTATGGCCTTGATCTTCGCTGGATCCACCACAACTCCAGTATCTGAGATGATGTTTCCCAAGAAATGAACCTCTCGAATAAAAAACTATCACTTCAAGATATTATCATAAATATGGAGCTCTTGGAGTGTATCCAGTACAACCCACAAGTGGTAGGCATGCACCTCCTCAGTAGTCGAGTAAATTAGTATGTCTTCGATGAAAACAACGACAAATCAATCGAGATAAGGCTGTAAGATCCTGTTCATGAGAATCATGAACACCATTAGAGCATTGGTTACGCCGAAGGGCATAACCAAGAACTTGTAGTGGCCATACCGACACCTGAAATCCGTCTTCTGCACATCCTCATCTCAAACTTTGAGCTGGTGATAGCCTGACCTGAGGTCTATCTTCGAGAACCATCGTGCTCCCTTGAGCTGATCAACGAGGTCGTCAATCCATGGGAGTGGGTACTTTTTCTTCGTGGTCACCTGATTCAGGCGATGGTAGATGACACACAGTCGTAATCTCCCATCCACCTTCTTGGTGAACAAAATTGAAGATGCCCTGGGTGAAACACTGGGTTAGATAAACCCCTTCCCCTAAAAGTCCTCCACCTGTACCTGTAGCTCACGAAGCTCAGTAGGAGCCATACGATATGCTAGAGTAGATATCGATGATGTCCCGGGGTATAGGTCTATGTAGAAGTCTTCCTATCTGTAAGGAGGTACTCCTAAAACGTCGTCAATAAAAACATCCGCATGATGATCCACCACAACAGGAAAACTCATACACCACACATCAACCACTGAGAATGAGACTAGCCATTAGATGTGTGATCGGCTACCCTCTCCTATGCGAAAGTCCATCCTGCGCTGCAAAGGCTCTCTTCTCACCGGTAAAGGTGAACCTAGTCCCATCCATGTGGACACATCACACTTTTTTCCTAATGCAGTTGATCTGATCATGGACTATAGACAACCAGTCCATACCCAAGATGACATCGTAAGGCCTTGACACCGCTACAAGAAGATCCCAGCCGAAGTTCTCACCTCTTAGAGTAAGCTCACTCTGCCGGCACGAGTGCATAATCATCGAGTCTCCTCTCGTAGTAGTCTCTAGACATAAGGATTGAGCCAATGGCTCCGTCATAATCTACCATCTCTAAACAAGGGCAGCGGAAATAAAAGAATGACTCACACCTATGTCTATAAGTACTGCAGTAAGGGTGGAGTAGACACAGATAAAACCTCAAATCATCTTAGGTGTGCCGTGGTCGTAGGCCTCAGCCGCCTGGAGCTGAGCCTGCCCCTGTCTGTCAGCTCCCTGTGGTTGGGGTGGACCTCCTGGTGGTGGTGGTGGTATGGACTCAAAACGTCGTCCACCACCTGCTGCTCAGCCAGGTCCTCTGCCATGTCTGCATTCTCCTGGAAGACCAGCACAGTTGAACCTCTGCCTCTTCTTGGGAGGTACCTATACTATCTGTTGCTCAACCGTATAGTGGGTCAGGCAGTCCCGAGCCATGTGACCATGCCCGCCGCATGCATAGCACAACCTGCTCTTCGTATAGCTGGCTTGGTTTCATTTTCCCCGCACAACAAAACTTGTATCCTGAGGCTGACCACCTGATGGTCTGGCCCGCTTGGACCTCTGTCTCAACTGTCTACTACTGGCTGCATAAGACTCTTCTATGTGTCGTCCTACGGTGGGTCTCACAGCTGGTGTCGGCTCAGCAAGAAATCTCTCCAATAGAAGGGCTCTCTCCAGTACTCCCGCCTACGTCAGAATACTTAGGGAGATCATCGAAGCCCTGATCTCATGTCTGAGTCCCTGCTCAAAGGTTCGGGCCCTAAATAATGAGTCTCGTACCATGTCCATGGAGTAGCGTGAGAGGTTAGTGAACCTCGCTGAGTACTGAGATACTGTCATGTTGTCTTGCTGCAGATGAAGTAATTTCTGAATCCGCACTACACGAATGGTGGCTGGAACAAACTCCGAGTGGAAGAGACTCTCGAAGTCTGTCCAATGTAAAGATGCCTCGTCATGAACCAGAAGCATCAAGCTCCACCATCTATCGGCTTCTTCATGTAGGAGACTCACAGAAAGGATCACCATAAGGTCGGCCGGTGTCCCTACCAATTTGAAAACTCTGACGACAGCCTCCAGCTAGTCCTCAGCTACCTGTGGGTCTGTCTCTCCACGGAACCTAGGCGGCCTCTATCACTGGAACTCATGCATCACACTTAGGCATCATGCACTCTCTGCTGCTGGGGATGGTGGTATTGGTGGCCCAGTGGATAGTGGTACCGCTGGTGCCTCCACTATGATGGGGCCCTGCACCGAGGCCTCATCACTCAGTGGGCTACCATCTTGTACGTAACTCGGAACCCTAGCTGGCTTCCTTTGTGGGGCCATCCTGAAAAAGAACTGGTGCGCCATAGTTTAAATAGTATTCCTGGTGAGATGACACAAATTAATCACAAAGAAAACTTTTGAAACAGACATGCAATCAGTCTTTTGATGCACTAAGTCAGAAATCTAGGGTCAGGTTCCTGGTGTATGGATACGTTGGCCGCTGCACAAACACAAAACTCCCTGGACTAAAAACCACAATCAATACTCTTAACACTATTTCTTCACAGAAAAGAAAGATCAAAGTCCTGAGATCTGTGGTAGAATCGACTCCTCTGATACTAATTTGTCACGACCCGTCCTCAGGGCTCGTGTCGTGACTACCCCAAGCTCGCCTTCCATAGGCCAGAGGTTGGTGACTAGCACCAAAGGCATAAATCCTGATAAAAAGGGAACTCATTGACTTTATAAAAGTAAAAAAATCACAACAGAGTACACAAAATAAGAAAGCTCTAAGTAATACTGAATACAAAAGTAAGTGATGAAAGTAAGGGGTCGGAAATACAATCCCAACAATACAGTACAACTAAAGAGATAGTACAATTGCAGTAAAGTAAAACCACAACCACTGAGTTGTCCTCCGGGATTCCCACCTGAAGGGTGTGTACAGATGGCCTCCTCAGCACCATGGTTTCGGCCGTCCGCTCCGTGTACGTCTTTCCAAATGGCCCACCTCCGGGTACCGTCCAGCTCCACATTCCTCCACCTCGATCAGTGTTGTTCGTTGTCTGCATCCAACACAATATAGTGCGGGAATAGCCCATGCAGGGGTGAGTATACGAAACTCAGTAGGGACCCCGAGACCCCTGAAGGTCTCCCAAAACCCACGAAGGACAAACCAATAAAGAGTGATACAATCACGAAGTATCAACCAATTAAACTGAGGTATATTCCCATATATATACCTAAGTTATCAATATCAGTTCAGCTCCAACTCTTGAGCCCAAGCACAACCCAGTCCACACAGGAATGCAAGTCAATTACATCGATGATAATGATTGAAAGTTAAGACTCTGCTCACATAGGTATACATCTTTTGTATAGAGAGAGCGATAATCAGATGTAGTCACTGATTCATCTAAGCTGTCAGTCCCACATAGGATACTAGACCAGCTAAGCTGTCGGACCCACGTAGGATACTAGACCGGCTACTCTGTCAGACCCACTCAGGATACTAGTACAAAATTCAAACTATCAGACCCACATAGGATACAAGTACAGTAGTCATCGCTGTCGAACCCACGGAGGATTCCAGTACAGTTTTCATCGTTGTCGATCCCACATAGGATTCAAGTACGGTTGTCATCGTTGTCGAACCCACGGATGATTCCCGTACAGTTGTCGTCACAGTCGCAACAAGCTCTATGGTTCCCGCACACAGCACAGACGATTCCAGGAGGGTCCGCTCTTCGAGCCAAGGAGTCGATACATCAACTATCAAGAATTCCAGAGTTGTTGTCTCCCAAATTTTTGTCTCGTCAAAAGTAACCCAACGTGACAGACGATGCGTCAATCGGATGCCCGGTCTGAGAGATACTGGTTTTTCCGTTCCAAGGGCCCGGTTGGTATTATGCTCGTTCCAAACCCTGCCATTTTCCAAAGTCATCCAAATATCACTTAAATTATTTCAAAAGGACCATCTCTCCATGAGGATCCTAGTGTTGCAAGAAGGCGCATCGATCAGACACGCGTTCTTAAAGTTATTCACGTTTAAGTGAAACGGGCCCGACCCGTCAAGCCTAGTGGGCAGGCGGGTCAGCCCGACCTAGTTCGGCGGGTCCGACCCGGCAGGGAGTCGACCCAGCCAGGTGGGGTGTGGCTCGGCCTAACAGGGCGTGGCCCAGCCCAGCGTGGCGTGGCCCGGCCCGCGGCTGGCCGAGCGGTTCCGGGGGGCGTGACCCCCCAGTTTCCCAAATCGGCGGCGCCGTCCCTCCTTTCCGGCCGGCCGAAGCCGGCCGATCATCCCGGTGCGGGTAGCCCGCACAGGCAGGCCACTGTCCTCCAGGACAGCACCTCCGGGTGTTGCGGCCTCTTCAACCTGTCCAATTGATGAGCCATCCGGTTCGCCGCTGAAGTAGCCCACGGAGCATGGGCCGCGGTCCTCCGCAGCACCGCGCCATAGGGGGTCGCGGTTCCTCTAGCCTGGCTGGATAGGGCCAGCCGGTTCTTCTTCGGCCGAGAGGCCCACAGTTGTGGGCTGTGGTTCTTCTGCATGATGCCAGCGTGTGGCAGCAGCTTCCTCTGGTTGCAGCCGCCTCCATTTTCCGCTGTCAAAATATTCAAGAAAAATCAGAGGGTCGTCAGGTCATGTTCATTCGGCCCGTACCCTCCATGTTATGCGATATCAAAAGGCCGATGATAATCCAAAAATTTAACGAATAATGGGGTAAAAAATATTCACTTAAAATTTTTCAAACCTCTACCTTGTAATTGACGTCGCACGTCGTCGATTGTGGAAGATGAGCGTCCTGGTAGTCGGGCGTCGCAGAAGAACGGTGTCGTTCCGTCAACATTGGAGGAAGTGTCATTGTCGTAGGCGATTCTTCTCATGAGCGGTGTCTTCTTCCTTGACGTGGAGGAAGAATAAGGTAGGAGAAGTCGTGGATCGTTCTTCGCTGAGAGAGGATAACGTTCTTTATGGAGGAATGAAGCTCTCCTCTAATTCTCCAAAGTTTTCCCCCACCAAAATATTTTCAAAGGCCAATATAATAAAAGGACCTCCAATAATATAACATTCCCTTGTAATTCAAATTAATTAAAAATGAAAATTGAATTAATTAAAGAATTTGTGTTGGCAACATTAATGGGAGGGAGATGGAAAGGCTCCACCATAATGAGGGGAGGTGAAGAGTTTACAAAAATCAAAAGAGAGGAGTTGTAAAATTAAATGAAGTGGAGTTAAAGGGGAGTTTAAGGGAGTTGAGGGGAGATGAAAGGGTTTGAGTTTGTGTGGGCCCCACCACACTAAATCCTCCCATGGGAGGTTATGTGAGTGTGGGCCCTACCTATAACTACCCATTGTAGGAAATTACCACCAAACATAAATAAAATTGTGTACAAAAATTTTATTTAATTTATTATAAATCCCCAAAAATGAACTTCTCCTCCCGAGAAAATGCAACTGCGGTAAAGGTCCCCTTCAGCGAATACTGGTTCTGCGAGTTCATCGGTGCCCTTAGATTTCAATTCTGGGCACTGGTTCAAAAGGTAGAAAAACCCCCACGTACGTTTACAGAATGTACCTGAACAAAACTTCAGAAATTTATTCCGGGAACACTTGGCCTCAGAATCAGGCGTCGTCAAAAACCCCAGACTCGTAAAATTCCAAAGTATTTAAGAAAAAAATTTCCTTGAAATTTCCAGGTCTTTATAGAGAAAAGGTACTTCCTTGCCCTCAAGAAAAAAAACAACGAATACATCAGAGTGTATGAGGAAAACATCACAAGAATTTCATGATACGCCTCTGGATTTACCTTTACCCACGAATTCAAGGTTGACCACTTCTTTGGTCAGTTGAAACCAAGCCTGCGGAAAGCCCAAGCGATCCGTGACATCGACAGCTATGATGAAATTGTCCATTGTGCCCTCAAGGTCAAAATAGAGATCAGTGAATCTTAGGGGTATCATGGGGATAAAAAGCATTAGTGGGACTTCATTTATGGAGGTCTGATAGATAAATAAAATGGTGCTATGATGATCCAGAACCCTATTTTCCAAAGGTGCAGAAAGAAGCACCCCCAAATTTTCCTGAAGGGGGAACAAAAAATGCATTAGGTGTGGAAGAAAAGGACATCTAGCTATTAACTGTCGACATGAAAAACCTGATGATGTGACAGAGGAGAGTAACTCTCCATTCGTCCATCAAAACGTTGTTCATTTCTTCAACTAAAAATAACTAGGGAAACCTTAAAATTAGTGCCCTAATACAAGGGTCTTCAGAGGTAACCAACAACTTACAAGGCAACAAGTGCAATATTTTTCATCACTATTACCGAAGTGAACCCCGACAATGAAGTGTTGATAGGTAGGATAGTTATTCACTCAAGAATAGTGAATGTACTTTTTGATTCAGGTTCAATGGATTATTTTATATCCTGAATGTTTAGTAGAACAATCCCAACACCACCACAAATCATGGAAGTAAATATTTTGGTGAGTACCGAAATTGGGGCAATCATTTCATCCCATGAATATAACTCCTCCCCTATCAGAATTGGTGGATTTAACTTCCTGGAGAAACTCATCATACTCCCTCTAGTGTAATTTTATTCAATTATTAGGTTGGATTGTATTTCCCTATATAGAGATAAAATAAATTCCCGTGAGAGGGAAATATCTCTCCATGTGGAGAATCGACCCTCGATTCATGTACAAGTGAAAAGAGGAAGATGAATCTTCTTTAGCTCCATCATTTCAGGAGTGGATATTACTTCCTTATGAGCATGCCTATCTGGCTCAAGTGATTGATTCTAATGAGGCAACCATACTTGTATACATTCCTATTGTGAGGGAATTTGCTGAAGTGTTTCACAAGGAATTGTCTGGTCTTACTCCAAGAAGATATGATTAATTCTCAATTGACCTTATACATGGGGAATTTCCAATATCCAAGACTTTGTATATAACATCTCTTGTGGAGCTTTTAGAGATAAAGAAACAACTACATGATAATATAGATAAAGGGTTTATACGCCTAAGTGCTCACCATGGGGGTCACAAGTCCTCTTCATCATGAAGAAGGATGGGTCAATGCGCCTTTGCATTGATCATTATGAGCTTACCAAAATCGCAATAAAGAACAAGTATCCTCTCCCATGAATTGATGACTTGTTTTATCAGCGACATGGATCACAGTACTTATCTAAGGTATATTTGAGGTTGGGATATTATCATGTAAGGTTGAAGAAGGAAGATATCTCCAAGACTGCTTTTCACACAAGATACGGGCACTATGAATTCATAGTAATTCCTTTCTGACTCACTAATTCTCCTGAAATATTCATGGAACTGATGAATTGAGTCTTTGGAGATTACCTTGAAAAAATTGTGGTAGTCATTAAAGATGATATTCTAATATACTCCAAAACCAAGGAGGATCATGAGGAGCATATACGAACTGTACTAAGGACCTTGTGGAAGGAGAAGATCCATGAAAAGTACTGCAAGTATGATTTTTGGTTAAAGGAGGTCTCATTCTTGGGCCATATCATCAGAAGAAATGGGATATCTATGGATATCTCTAAGAAAGATGCAATAAAGGGATGGATAAGGACAACATCGGTAACATATATTCATAGCTTCTTGGGTTTAGTCAGATATTATTGACGATTTGTGATAAATTTTTCATGATTGTCCAACCCTATTACCAAATAAACTCAAAAGAAAGTAAAGTTTGCATGGAGTGATGAATGTGAAGAAATATTCCAAGAGTTGAAAAGAAGGATTATCATTATACCTGTGCCCACTTTACCCACAAGTGGATATCTTTTTGTGGTATTCAGTAATGCTTCGAAGAAGGTCCTGGGCTGTGTGTTGATGAAAAATGACAAATTCATTGCCTATGATTTAAGGAAATTGAATGTTCATGAGCATAATTATCCAACACATGATCTAGAGTCGGCTACAGTGATCTTCGATTTAAAAATTTGGAGGAATTATCTCTTTGGGGAAGAAGTGTGAAATATATATATACCACAAAAGCCTCAACTATATATTCACACAAAAAAGTTGAACATGAACCGACAAATATGTTTAGAGCTGATCAAAGACTGTGACTAATCAATCTACTACCACCCTGGGAAGGCGATCAAGGTGGAAGATGATCTAACTAGAATGGACCCATAGATTCTATCATTGATGAGAATTGATAAGGATCCAATATTCTTAGATTTGAAGAAGATGGACATGGGAATCATAAAGAAGGGAATATCATCAATCCTTTCACGAATGATTTCTCAACCGTATCTTTTGTAATGGTTAAAGGATACTCAAATAGATGATTTGGTAATACAGAATAATGTGGATGCTATCAAAAAAGGGAAATCCACGGAGTCCAATGTTAATAAATAAATAATTTTGAGATTTGGGAAAATACTATATATTCCACCAAGTACAGAGTTCAAGAAAGAACTTTTGTATGATGCACATAGTTCAAATTCCTCTTTTCACTTAAGGAACACAAAGATGTATCGAGATCTCTGAGAGCATTATTGGTGGTATAATATGAAGAAGGATATCATTGAGTATACATCAATGTTCCTGGTGTGTCATCAAGTGAAGACAGCGTGTCATCTTACAAAGACTGCACACTTCATTAAAATTTAGGAATATTTCTCATTGGATCAAGTAGCATAGACATATATCAAGGAAGTCGTAAGGATGCATGGAGTACCACTATCTATTGTATCTGATTGAGATTCAAAATTCGTCTCTATGTTTTGGATGATTCTTTAACATTATTTGGATACTAAACTAAACTTCATTATCACTTATCATCATCAAAATGATAGGAAATCTGAGAAAACTATTCAGACACTAGATGATATGTTAAGATCATGTTCAATGGACTTTAAAGGACGATGGGATAAATATCTTTCTCTGGTTTAATTCTCCTATAATTATAGTTTCCACTCAAGCATCCAAATGGCACCTTATGAAGCCTTGTATGGGAAGAGGTGCATAACACCGGCATGTTTGGATGAAGTTGGTGAGCATAATCTTATAGGATGATAAATGGACGTAGAAATGGTGGAGAAGGTGAAAACCATTCAGCAGCATATCAAGGCAGCCCAGAGTTGACAGAAGTGTTATATAGATAACCATCCACAAGTCCATAAGTTTAAAGTTGGTGGAATGGTATTTCTATGCATATCCCCATGGAATAAGTTCACGAGGTTTGGAAATAAGGGAAAGAAAAGCCCTAGGTACATCGGCCCCTTTGAGATTCTTGATCGTGTCGGGGCTGTGACCGATCAAGTAGAACTTCCACCTACCATGGCCAAAGTATGTGATGTATTACATGTATCCCTCTTAATGAATTACATAGAATAAAATTTACATTTACTCTCTTTAGGGGTAGTAAGCCTAGAGGATTGTCTTTCTTACGAGGAGAAACCAGTGAAGATCTTAGATCGTAGTGAAAAAGTTCTATGAAATAAGATGATGCCCCTCGTCAAGGTGTTGTAGAAAAATCACAAGTTTTAAGAAGCAATGTGGGAATTGAAGTAAGTGTTGAAGCAAAGTTACCTTAATCTTTTTTAGGGTGGGAAAAAGAAATTTCAAGGGAGATATTTCTTAAGGGGGAAGATTTTAATGACCCAAAAATTCCATAATGAAAATTACTCTTGGTATATTTAAATTTCTTCTTATGGTTATGTAAAACGAATGCACTTATTTGGTTCTAGGTTTTGGATTTTAAAATACTATCATGAATTGTGACAGTAGCTAATATAGCTGTTGAAGTGTGATAACATGATTAGTATAAATATAGGGCTTTAACAATCCAATTTACTCAAAAAGGAAGTAACAGCCTCATCCAGTAGACTTGCCCCATATGAAGCACATTTTTAGGAGCTCAGAAAGGAGGTGGCATCATTGGGATTTTCTCTCGACCAATCCCAATCTGAGCTTGAATATATTAAGCTCGAGCAGAACCACCTATGAGATAAGTGGAAGTTTATAGAGATTACCACTAAAGCAATGTTATCTGAGTCACCAAAAGAGTCTATTACGATCGTGCACCTTACCCTAAGGTCTTATGCAGGTGTTTAAATGGGTTGTGTAATAATACCCTAGTACAACAATTATTTAAGTTTTTATTTTTTAGAGAATATACATTCTTTTTATTATTGTTACTTTGTAAACAGTTTTTAAACACAAATAGTATTTTCAGTTAATATTCAACTAAGAAATATATTTTAATTAATTAATAAATTTTTGAATTAAATAATATTTTAATAAAATATTACCATTATTATTAAATTAATTTTTATCAAATATAAATTATAGTATGATTTTATGACTTCAATTGTAATTTTTATTAAAGTTTGAAAGCTGTTTTTTTAAACCCCAATTTTTTTTATAAATATCGGTTTTTATTTTAAAAAGTAAAAATTCACCTATTTAGAAAATTATTTAGATAAAATGATTATTATTTTTGGAATCAGGATGTAGAAATTATTCAATGATGAATTTCTCATAATTTTCTGAGGCAGTCAAATTTTTGGGTAAAAATTAAATACCGTTTAAATATATAATGTGTTTTCTGTCATCATAAAGACTCAATTTTGATTTAATAAAATACTATAAACATTACATTAAGCCAATATATGTTTTACTATTCAAATAATGTAATTTTAGGCTTGTTTTATTTATTTTACAAATCTCTAGTGGACCCTCCATGACTTATATAACATTTTGTCTTTTTAAATTGATTTCCTTGAAAGTGTGACTCATCTCCACATAAGAAACCCAATTATTTTAAGAATTTAGGCTATTGGACTTATAAAATATTGTTTTCAACTCCCCTTTGGAAAAAACCATTCCCAAAAACCATGGGTTGGTTTGTGGTTTTGATTACTTCAATGTGAGGTGTCCTAAACCTAAATAATAGAGAATTCATTCTCATTTCCTATATAAACCCTCCCCAGCTCCTACTTCCTCCCCACTAAAATCTTTTGGAGTTCATACGAACACTACCCTCCTATCTCTATAATCCTCCCAAGACACACCAAGCTCCTAGGAATCCACTCTCAATCATCTTTCAAGCCTTCGGGATCATACTTCCAAGTTAGTGATTTATTCCTTTCTCATTTTTGTCCAATTTTATTTAAGTTGTTATGCCTTTTTATAAATTACAAATGTTTTGGGTATGATTTATTACCTCTTCCATACTTCCCTCTTTATGTTTGGATGATGTGATACCCCTTTCTCTCTCATTAATTCCTCCCATGTACACCTATTACCATGCCAAAATTCCATGAGGGATTTCCCTATCCTCATTTTCATCCATGTAATTATTTTGTATTATGCATCTAAATTCCATTATGTTTGTTGGTAAATTTATCTATATTACCCCCTTACAGTCCATTTAATGTATATATGATTAGACACACCTTTATTTCTCATCAACCATTTTTATGAATTCTTATGTCACGTCGTTATGCTACTGAAATTGCACCGTGATTTTCCAAGCCAATGTCATTGTGCAGTGAATACCATGCCCATTTATCTATCAAGGGTATTCACCTTTATGAACATTTACTTATTTATTATAAAAAATCATGTATTTATTCCACAACCCATTATCGTGAAATTTATGATGACGAATGATTACATGTTTTATGAGGCATGTAACACACTTATGCAAGAAATGAAATGTTTAAGAGGGTGCACCCTGATAGCACTCCAATGCATTAGGTAAAGTATAGTATCATGATACTTCATGTGCAATGAGTGTTGACTCATGCTAATTCCAGTGCAACAAGGGTTTACTCATACTTTATGTTCAATGAGGGATTACTAATGCTTCATGTTCAATGAGCCTAGTCTCATTCTAATTCCATGTTTAGTGTTATTGACACATTTCCATGTTATGATAATCATCTTATACCATGAATTTATGTTCATGTTCCTTTATTCTCCATTTATATTATTATTTATTAAAATGTATTGTATTATTCATATTATACCTTGTTTACTCCCTTACTGGGCTTTATAGCTCACCTTTTTTTATGCATGTCCTCAGGTTATCCAATGTAATGCTAAGTACGATGGAATGTAGTGGTAATCTAGAAGATGTTTTCAATAAAGATGTTGTGTTTCATGTTTTAAGTTGTTATGTAATGTTCTCAAGCCCCAAATACACTAGACCTCTCGATCTTCCATGTTGTATAAAGTGAAGAGTTTATTTAATAAATCATTTTTTAATGTGTAATAAAGATCGTGGTTGTTATAAGGATAGCCTTAATAGCATTCCAATATTATTCCTCTGGATCTTGTTGATATCTACCTACCATGATCAGTTCATAGGAAACATCATGTCTAGTACATAACATGGAATACATGATTGATACTATCACTAAAGAATATGAGATCTTACTAATTCTATCTTTATCTTATTATTTCTAGAGACACATTTTCATTGAAAGATTTAAAACATGTCACAATAGAACAAATCCCCTCTTAGATTGTTCCGTACAATATATCATTAGTATATATTCAATATATGTACTCTGACATAGTCCAGGATGCCTCTTGGATATATCATGAATGATCTTGATCCCTATAATGTAGGGTATTTCTCCTATGTCCTTCATGGAGAATCACTTGTTTAACAAATTATTAACAGATTATAAGACTGGTATTTATTTTACAATAAGTCATATGTGTTTAACAAATACTAATAGGAAAAAAACTATATTCCCAATTATCCTTTTGTAAACACCAGACCCACATTCATTCATAATGAAACCAAATTATCTTATGGCTTTATCAAATCAAATATTCTATGAACTGGATGCTTTCTTCAATCCAAAAAAAGACTCTGTAAATTGAAGACACTTTTGGTGTCACCTAGTGTCACAAAAACTTTTTATTGTTTCATATAGACATCTTCCTGAAGGTTCCCTTTAAAGAATGAAATTTTGACATCCATCTACCAAATCTCAATGTCACGGTATTATGTTATTAAAAACATGATTCTAATGGATTAAAACATGGAAAATGGTGAAAATGATTCATCGTTGTCAATTCCTTGAAGCTGTTTAAATCCTTAAGCCACTAGGCTTGCTTTATAGGTACTTAATTTACCTTATATTTCCAGTTTCATCTTGAATTCCCATTTACATCCAATAAGGTTTACATAAACTAGCTCATCACCTAGAACACTAACTTGGTTCTAAAACTTGGAATCCATCTCAAAATTCATAGCTTCTAGTTAGCTTTCATCTTCTGATCTCTCAACTGCCTCCTTGTAAGAGAGAAGTTCAACATTTTCTAATAATAACTAGTCACCATCCATGGTGGAAGAAAACCATTTCTCTCTATTTCCCTTACCTCTCTTACCCTCCTATGAAATAATTGTGTTTTAGGAACAACTTCTTCCATAAAGACCTGTCGAACTTGTTCGTATACCAACTATTATGTATCTTGAGCATCAAATTCATCAAATTAAATCTTTATCCAACTATCCTTTTTAAGGATGTGCTCCCACTCAAGAAAGAAATTTTTTCTAGAAAAAAACACTTTCTTATCTGAGGTGTTGTATAGGTAGTATCCATTTTTTTCCTTGGGATACCCTTAAAGATACACCTCACGCCCTAAGGTGCTACTTTTTTGCCTGAGAAAGCCTTAACAAACACCATGCACCCCCATACACACATATGTGACAAAATGGGTTTCTTTCTACTCCATATCTCAAAGGGAATTCTATTTTCTTCTTTAGTTGGTTTCAAGTTCCCCCTTTCACTAACACAATTCCATTGTGTAGTATAAGGTGGAGTGAGTTGATATAGAATCTCAAACTCTGATAAAATATCTATTAACTATTGGTTAATATATTCTCCACCTCGATCTAATTAAAGATTCTTTAACTTCTTATCATCTTTATTATCTACTTCATTCTTGAATTCCTTGAATTTCTCAAAGGACATGAACTTATACCTCATTAAGTAAATATATCCATATCTACCCATGTCATCAGGAAATTTTTTGAAGTAAGAATATTTACCACTAGATTATACTATAAATGGTCCACACACATCCGTGTGTACCAATCCAAGAAGATCTATGGCCCTTTAACCCTATCCACCAAATAGTGGTTTGGTCATTTTCTTTTGTAAAAAAGTGTGAGGTCTATCAAGTTGTTTTATCTTGGAAGAGTCTAAATAACTATCTTGATAGATCTTTATCAGAGACTTCTATTTTACATGACCATGTTAGTGATGTCACAACTAGGTGTTATATGAGTCATGTGAATGTGATTCATTATCGATTTCTAACAACTGTTTTTTGTAATTTAATAAATTCAAACCATTATTTAAATGTTCCATACCAAAACATATGTTTTCCTTATAATAGAAAAGACTTCTGTTTTTGAATTTGGAAATAATTAAATATGTATCTAAACATGATACATAAATTATGTTGTTTGTAACACTTCATACATAAATACAGTTAGGTAAAACCAAAATCATCCCAGCTAAAAATGAAAGGTGTTTGTCACCAATGGTAAGAGAAGCCATCGTTGAACCATTGGTCACTCGCAAATCCACCTATCCTTTAGCAATTTTCAAAAATCTACGTGGTTCCTTAATTAGAATATAGATGTGAGAACCACAAGATATATCTAATAAACAATGTGTAGAAATAGAAATATGGACCTCGATAAGGAATGCACCTATGGATTCCCCCAGCCTCTAAGTGTAGTTCTTCTTCCAGTATCCTGACTTGACAGATAAAAAATTCACTACCTCTTTTTCCTTCCCCTAACTCTGAATCTTCTTCTTCTTTTTTGGATAGTGCTCACGGGATTTATACTACTTATAATTTTTATCCCCTTGTCATTTTCATTCCTTTTCCTATTTACCATTAGTATAATGGGTTTTTCCGGCCCCATGTCCTGATCCACTTAGAGAATAACAGTTATAAGTTTTTATAGGATCTTATAATTATTACTCATATTGTAATTCACAATAAAAATATAGATGGCCTTTAGATGTGATTAGAGTATGATATTCTTACGCAACTCATGTGAGATTTTAATCCCTAATATGTATAGACAGTCAATGTAGTTGATAAGCTTGACTACATGAGGCCCATCTGATGCATACTATCCAAGATTAGTGGTGAAAAAATCATGGGAGACCTCATATCTCAATTTTCTTGCCTTCTCTTTATAGAGATTCCTAATGTGAGACATAATACTATAAGAATAAATTTCCTCATGTTTCTTTGATATCTCATTATTAATGGATGATAGAATTAGGCACTGAACATCCATATCATAATTCAGATGTTTCTCATACACAGAGAGTTCCTCATCACCCACTTTATTACTAGGAGCAACTACTAAAGTTTCTTCCAGAACATATAGTTTCTTTTCATGGAGAAGGATGAAATGAAGGAACCTATGTCACTACAAGAAATTAGTGTCGATGAGAAGGTATTTGTTATCGAGTATGGATCACAGCGATATGTTTAAATTCATTTTTAGTCCCATTTCTATAAATAATATGAACATTGTTTTAGGGCATTATTTGATTAAAATTATGAAAAATAAATAAAGTAATATTCATTAGTCTTTTACTCTTTTATTGAAAACCTATATCCCTCGGCATTGGCATAATAATATCTATTTTCATGGATATTCTAGTGGCAAGGATCCATATTACATTCTCATCACCCCAAATTTTGTAGGTCAAGAAACTTGAATTGTTTTAGGTAGGAATTCTAAATTCCAACTAAATTAAATTTTAGCTCCTTAATGTAACGCCCTGACCCCAGAATCCTAGAGTTGGTGCATTATTACATATCATTGGCATGATCACAAAAGATCAGGTGTAGAAAGATTGATTAGTTTAGTAGCCTAGGAATCACTAGATACATTCATAAAATTTACATTACACTATAAAGTTAAAAAATACAACAACATCATCTCCATAGATCTCACTCATATCCCTTCAGACTATCCCTGAAAGTCAGTCATAAAATACTTCTTCACATCCTGGGAAAAATAAAACATAGAAAGGGGTGAGCTCAGATGCCCAAAAAGGATAAAAATAGAGTGGAAAATTTCATAAACAAGCATAAACTTTTAAGGCAATATATAACTAAAAAATACTTTTAAACTTAAATTTCAGAATAATATGGAAAAAATTAAATTAAATAATTCCATTTACTAATTCACTTGGATATTCTACTAGTCGAATAATCACATGGAATATCAATAACCACTTTCATAATGATGGAATGCATAATGCCAGACTATCATAACCCCATAGTCAAGGCCTTATGCCAAGACTAAAAATAATATTTTGTCATGATCTTTTGCCAAGAACTAGTTTTTCTCATGAGACCTACCAATTCATCAAGGAGCTATAGCGGGCTCCACCATTCACTTACTAAGTCTAATGCATTCCCATATGAAAAGGTTTAAACATAACATAAACATTCGTATTAAAACTGGCATACGAAATGTCAATAATTTATCTATAAACCATGAATGGTATGAAATAAAAAATCCACAGTCAAACATATCACATAACCTTCAATACAATATGGACGTTTTGTATCATAATAAATCAACTTCAAATAAGCTTAAAATCCATCAAAGGATGTTGACATAGATGAAATCAAAACTATTTGAGAGAAATATCTTTCTTTTTAAATCATTCAAAATTCATATAATTATAAAAGAGAAAAATTACTTTGAAAATATTCTTATAAGATTGTAAGGGAATCTTCAACTATGTAATAATGGTGAAAAATAACCGCACCCGCCGTATAGGTTAAAAAAACATTCTTGCCTTAATTTTGTCGAAAAGGTTAAAAATGACCTTGTTTGGAAAACGACAGAAAGATTCTTTTCAAACCATTTTATAAAAAGTCAAACAAGGGTATAAATGAATTTAACCCACAGTATTGTAAATAGTTAAAATGTTTTGGAATACATTTTTATGAAACATGGATGTGGATGATAAGGAGGTCCTGGTAGATAATTACGTATAAACAACCTCGAATAATGAAGAGATTGTGAAATAAATACTTACCTTGTACTTTTCCTCATATGAGGGTAGGTTAACCTCCTATATAATGGTGAAATAATTGTTATTAAATTATACAATAATCATATACATTTATATGAAATCATATATGATCTTTTAACATTGCTTTGTTAATAATATCTTAGTATTATTGTCATTTCGGGTGTTAAGTTACTCATTTTCTTTTATATGTTTTGATACATAAGCCATGATTGTTATGGGTAGGTTGTATCTTATTCATATATATAATGATATCAAGTACTTAAACACTATTTTTAATAATAAAATGAAAATTAGTCTGGAATGGATACGATGGATAATGAATCTTACCACGTTCAAGGAGACGGTATTCTGTACGTACGCACGAGCGACAATATCATTCTTTTGATATTAAAATATAATATAATTGAATGGTATATCATATATAAATAATAATTATCATGTTCTATTTATTATTTATATCATTTATAATCATCATTATTTCCATCCAAATGATGAAATGTTTGAATAACAAATTACACCACGATGTGGAGACGGTAAGTCGTACGTACGCACGTATGGTGACATGTCATTCAAAGAATGGATAGAATACTGAATATGGTTGTAACATAATTATAATAACATCATAGTATATAGAATATCCTGGAGTTATTATTTTAGAATGTAAATAACAAAGAAAGAAGAAGTGGACGAAGAAAGGAACTTGAAAGAGGGTGGTGAAAACATTACCTCTTCTTCGGGTTCTTACTTTTGATTTGATTAAATGGGAATCTTAGGTTGGCATTATGATCAAACTAAGGCCATTAGGTTGAATTGAGGGAAGTTGAGAGAATATTTGGGTAGGTATTGGACGAGCCAAAAGGTTTTAAGGTGTGAATTAGAAAGAAGGGTGACTTCCCTTTTATAATAGGGGTGAGGGGCACCTTTAGAAAAGCTAGAAATATTATTTTATAATAAATTAATATTCGGTTTACAATGGCTCCAAAGTGGACTATTTAAAGTATAAGGTGGGTATGGGCCTAAAACCACTCAACCAATAGGCTTTAGACAGGTTTGGGTCACTATATTAACTTTATCGTTGTGATTCAACTCTTAGTTAAATAGTTTGACATTTATCATGTCTCTTTGTATTTTTATATTATATAGTTAATAAACACACTATATACTTCCAAGATAACCCCAAGTGGTTAATTAATGATACAAATATCATTATATAAGTCTTTTGCCCAAAAAAATCTACTTTTAGGGATATTATATAAATTTATAATATAATATTTGTTTTATAAACTCTTTTATGTCAATTTTGACACTATTTAATAATTGATTTTTTTTAAAGTCGTAAAAACATTATTAATTCAAAAAAAAATTCATTTAATCAATAATAAAATGTCATATTAACCTATAAAATTAGTTTAATCCATAAAAAGTCTCAAATTAAATTTATTTTGATATTTATAATATCAATTATTTTAATATTTCATTAATTAGGTAATTACTGCATCCCCATTGTGTCATAAATAAATTAAATTATTTAATGTATAAAAATTATAAATAAAACACCATTATGTAGAAACTATTTTTATATTTATAATGAATATTTATAATTGAATTTATCTTATTTATAACCCTATATTAAAAATGTTTTAGTTGTTAAACTTTGATTTTAACTCTTTTAACTCTTCTTTGAATTAAATAATAATAAATGACCTAATCTAATCCAAGTGGACCAAAGAGGTTAATATTTTATTCATAAGGTTTTTTTGGTCGAATTATAATTATCCAATATAATTAGGACATGTGTTAGGGTAATAATAATATCATTTTTACCCTTAATTACCTTATTTACTTTTAACCGTGGTAAATAAAAGTAAAAAGTTAATATTCACCAAAAATTACTTTCATCTAATTGAACCACATTTTACTTACTGATATCAACCGTGTCTCTCGTATTTTTGGAATTGAACTCATATAAGTGGTAAAATTATGTTTTATGTGAATTTGAAAATTCTCCTAGAAGATGGGTAAAAGACGTTGAAAAGTTCAATAAATTTTTTATATATATAAAATTATTATAAACTGACTCCAATGAATTAAATTTAACATATATAGGTATTATGTATCTATTCTGACATAAAATATATTTAAATTAAATAAATAATTATTTTAATAAAAATTCGGTTTTAATATATAACTCAGTGTTTTTCACTATTCATCAAAAATAGAAAGTTTTCATAAAAATACCAAAAATTCACCCTATTCTAATTTCGATATTACGAATCCAAAAATGAAGTCCATTTTGAAAGATAAAATTTATTAAATTTCAAAAAGTTGGTATTACTATTCATAACGGCTAGTTTGATTGGTTGTGGTGTGTTAGAACTCAAAGTTGCGTACAACACGGGCTATTGTATTATTCATAGAGAAGCATACCGTGGAAGCTTGGGGTGTTATATTCTACCCTCCTTCAAATAATTTGGTCCTTGAAATTTCTAGAATATTACTTCTTAAAAAGACTCAGGTGGTACATCATCATAAGTTCCTCGGGTTCCCACATTGCCTCTCCCATCTTATGGTTTCTCCATAGAACTTTTACCAGACGATTTGTCCTATTTCTCAGCACTTGTTCTCTTGTATCAAGAATCCTGATGGTCTCTTCGCAATAAGACAGATCGGGTTCCAGTTCTAATTCTTCATAGGTGAGTACATGCGTTGGGTCAGGCATGTATTTTCTCAACAGTGAAACGTGGAACACATCGTGAACTTTAGAGAGGCTTTGCGGCATTGCTAAATGATAAGCTACAACCCCAATTCGTTCTAGAATTTCAAAAGGTCTGATGTACCTGGGACTTAATTTACCCTAATTACCAAAACTTATAACACCCTTCCATGGAGATACCTTCAAGAAAACATGATCTCCTACCTGAAATTCAAAATCCTTCCTTCGGTTATCAGCATAGCTCTTTTGCCTATTTTGAGATGCTTTGATGTGGGTTTGGATTACCTTCACCATTTCCATCATTTCCTCCACCAGTTCTGGGTCTACGAGTTTTCTTTCACCAACATCATCCCAACAGGTTGGTGTGCGACATTGCTTTCCATATAACAATTTATATAGTGCCATACAAATACTTTAATGGATGCTATTTTCATAGAAAAATTCCACCAAAGTTAAATATTGATCCTATATACCTATAAAGTCAAGTGAGAAAGATCTCAACATGTCTTTTAAGGTTTGAATAGTCTGTTCTAATTGCCCATCAGTTTGGGGGTGGTAGGAAGTGCTCAAACGAAGTTCAGTATCAAGGGATTTCTGAACAATTTTTCATAATCTTGAAGTAAAACGGGGATCATGATCAGAAACAATCAATAACAGTACTCCATGAAGTCTCACAACTTCATTAATATATAGTCTGGCTAGACGTTCAAGTAGAAGATCTTATCTTATAGTAATAAAATGTGCTAACTAGGTAAGATGATCAACAATGACCCATATTGTATCGTTCCTTCTAGGAGTCTTTGGTAGTCCCATGACAAAGTCCATCGTAATATTATTCCATTTCCACTCTGGTATGGGAAGAGGTTTCATGACTCCTCCAGGCTGTTTCCTTCCAGCTTTCACTTGTTGACAAACCATACATCTTGACACAAAATCAGCAATCTCCCTCTTCATGTTTTCCCACAAAAAATGTTCCTTCAAATCTATATACATTTTGGTACCCCCAGGGTGTATAGAGAAATTGGAACTATGAGAATCATCCAACAATTCCCTTCTTAGATCAGGTATATCAGGAACACAAAGTCTCTTCCCAAATCTCAAAATTCCACCTTCATACACAATGTCACCCAATATTCCATCATTCACAGCTTTAATCTTCTTTTGAAATTCTCCATCATCAGTCTTAGAACTCTTTATTCTTTCTAGTAAAGATGGTTTGGAAACCATTTGAAAAAGTATCGATGTTTCACCTTCCATGGTTATTCCCGTATCAAACTTTACTAGATCCATGAAAATTGGATCCCTTTCAACTCTCATTTTATTCAAAACCCCATTATTTTTTATGGTCAAAGCATATTCCACCTAATTTTCCTTCCCCAGGTTTTAGTGTATCATGCAATCATAATCCTTGATTAGTTCAAGGCATCGCCTTTGCCTCATGTTGAGTTCTTTCTTTGAGAAAATATACTTAATACTCTTGTTATCGGTATATATCTCACACTTTTCCCCATAGAGATAGTGTATCCATTTCTTCAATGAAAAGATTATAGTTACTAAGTCAAGATCATTATTAGGATAGTTTTGATCATGAATTTATAGCTGTCGTGATGCATAGGCAACGACCCTATCATTCTGCATAAGGACAGAACCAAGTCTTTTCTTTGAATCATCACTATAAATAACAAACCCATCATTCCCTGATGGTAGAGTCAAGATAGGAGTATTGACGAATATTCTCTTTAGTTCTTCGAAACATTCTTCACACTCTTTTGTCCAAACAAATTTAACCCCTTTACATGTGAGCTTCGTTAATGGGTTAGCTAATCAGGCAAAATTCTGGATGAAACGTCGATAATAACCTACTAACCCAATAAAATTGCGTACCTCGGTTATACTCGTTGGTGTTGGAAATTCTTGGATTTGTCTTTTCTTAGAAGGATCAACAGATATTCCATCTTTAGAGACAATATTACCAAGAAAAAAAATCTCTTGAATCTAGAATTCAAACTTTCTAAACTTCCCATATAATTAATGTCTTCTCAGAGTCTTCAGGATAATGTGCAAGTGATTTTCATGATCTTCGTAGCTTTTGGAGTATACCAAGATATCGTCAATAAATACCACTACAAATTCATCAAGATATTCCTTGAATACTCTGTTCATTAAATCTATGAAAATAGAGGGTGCATTAGTCATCCCAAAAGGCATCACTGTAAACTCGTAATGCGCATACCTAGTTCGAAATGCTGTATTCGGAATGTCTTCCTTCTTCACACACAACTGATGGTATCCAGATCGAAGGTTAATCTTTAAAAAATATTGATCTCCATGAAGTTGGTCGAATAAATCATCGATGCGAGGTAGGGGATACTTGTTCTTTATTATTATAGCATTGATCTACCAGTAGTCAATGGAAAACCTCATAGATCCATCTTTCTTCTTAACAAAAAAATAGGGGCTCCCCATGGAGAAACACTAGGGTGAATAAATCCCTTATTACTCAATTCCTCTAGTTGTTTCTTCAGTTCCACTAATTCCACAGTGGCCATTCTATAAAAAGTCTTAAATATGGGCCTTGATCCGGGAATTAAATCAATGGAAAACTCAATTTGTCATTCTAGAGGATGTCCAGGTAAATCTTTTGTCAACACATCAATATATTCTCTCACAATAGATACATCCTCTATTTGAACATTCCTTTCCTCAACCACTGTTATTTCATTCTCATCCTCCCCAATAATTAAATTTAGTTGAGCTACTAGGGGTGCATCTAGATAAGAATTATGTGGTGCCAATTATTCTTTAAAGATAAGGTGTTCATTATCATCATCATCAAAAATAGTATCCTACTTCTTCTTACAATAAATTTTTGCATCATGGTTTGAAATCCAATCCATACTGAGAATTATATCAAATTCAATCATGGTTATGATGATGAGATCAGCAGATAAAGAACATTTATATTCCCTAATAGGGAATGATTCACAAAACATTGTTGCAATGATACTTCCCTTAAGATTTTTGACTGACAAATCCCTTGTTAAATCAAATTGGAAATATCTAATTTTCTTAGAAAAATGGGAAGATATGAAACAATGCGATGGTCCAGAACCAAATTAAGCATTGGATAAAATTGAGGAAACTATTAAATTACCTTCCACCATATCTTTTGGAGCTTCAACCTCAGTAGTAGTGATTGCATAAGCTTGGCCTTGATCCCATGGCCTTTTCTGAGGTAAGTTTCTCTGATGCTTAGGAAATTCATTTGCATAATGTCCAATCTCCCTGTAATTGTAGCATTGAACATCAGTAGCTTCCTTTTTCCCCTTGCAATCATGAGCTTGATGACCTTTTTCACCACACTTGTAACAGACTCTCATTCCCCTCAAGCAAGTATCTGGGTGTTTCTTCCCACATTTAATGTAGGATGGATATTCAATTTTTCCCTTCTTCTCCTTATTTCCATTTCTAGAGTGATATGAAGATCTCTTCTTCTCTTGCTTTGCTTTAAAGTCGTATGACTTAGATAATTACTTTTCCGTCTTGATAGCACATGATACAATATCTTCGTATAACGAGAAAGATTGTGAGACTAATGCTCGATAAAAAAAAACGGTTTTAACCCTTCAATGAAATCATCAGTCTTGCTTCTTGGGTTACATATATACTCTATAGCATGCCTTTCTAACCTTGTAATGTTAGACTCATATATTAAAACATTCTCATCCTCCTTTTTCCTCAAACTTAGAAATTTCATTTCTATATATTCTTTATGGTCATGAGGAAAATATTTTTTAAGAAAATTTCATTAAACTACCTCCATTCCATACATGATTATTTTTTCATCTTCCTTTGGGTTTTGAAACAATGAACACCATTGATCAACATCTCCAATGAGGCGGTAAACTGTCATGACAACATTTTCTCTTTCACTACTCCCCAAGGCATGGAATATTTTATCTATATATAATTTATCCATTTCTCAGCTAAAAATGGATTTTTAATCGCATTTAAAGTTGGTGGTTGTTGCCTCATGAAGCGATCTAACATTGATCCTCTACGCTGCGGATTAGGGTGCTCCATACGAGTAAGGTTATTATTCATAACCTGAGTGAGTTATCCCAGTATGGTGATAAGATGATCAGCACCAAATGTATCACCATCTCCACTATAATTTCCTTGAGTAAGAGGGAAATCCCTACATGGAGTGCACGCATTGATACGAATTCCATTCCTTACACTGGGCATAATTTCTAAAAAATGGCATACACTATATTAGTTTATGAATCACAAAACATAAACCAAACTTGTAAAACAGTTAACATGATTTGAACAGTTTGTGGATATAATCCATAATCATAAAAATGTTTTCTTTGAGGAAGTATATACTCATAAACCCTTCATAATGGTTTATAATGAAAATGAGAATTATCCTAAGTATATCCCCCAGGAGTGTTGTAACCATGAGTGCGTCAAGGCCCGTTGTCATGCACCAGTTTCCGTTCGAGACTAGATCAAACCGATGTTTTTGGGTTTTACCCCTAGGTACATCTGTTATAGAGCCGCCTCTACCTGCTCATATCCAGACAGGGATGTATTGCTCAGAAAAATCACAAAATATCTATAATACCAAAATTCTAGGAAGCTCTTCTATACTAATCCTCAATATCCATCTTAGGTCTGTGTGTTCTAATTAGATTTTATCTAAATATTACTTCCAAGGTTTGTACTAAACTTCCTCTGATACCAACTGTAACACCCCAACCCCAGAAGCCTAGAGTTGGTGCATTATTACATATCATTGGAATGATCACAAAATATCTAGTCTTTAAAGATCGATTATTTTAGAAGCCTTGGAATCACTGGATACATTCATAAATTTTATATTACATCATAAAGTGAAAAACTACAACAACATCATCTCCATAGTACACACTCATATCCCCTCAGACTATCCCTGTAGGTCAGTAATAAAATACTTCTTCACATGTTGGGAAAAATAAAACATAGAAAGGGGTGAGCTCAGATGCCCAGTAAGGGTAACAATATAGTGAAAAATTTCATAAATAAGAATAATATTTTAAGGAAATGTATAACTAAAACAAAAGCCTTTTAAACATGAAATTCAGCATAATATGGGAAAAATATAATGAAATAATTCCATTTACTTATCCACATAGATATTATACTTGTCGAATAATCACATTCAATTTCAATAACCACTTTCATAATGATGGAATGCATAATGCTAGACTATCATAACCACATAGTCAAGGCCTTGTGCCAAGACTACAAATAAGATTTTGTCAAGTACTTGTGCCAAGACACTAGTTTGTCTCATGAGACCTACCAAAGCATTGAGGAGCTATAGAGGGCTCCACCCGTCACTTACTAAGTCCAATTCAATCCCATATGAAAAGGTTTAAACATAACATAAACATTTGTATTAAAGCTGGCATACAAAATGTCAATACTTTATCTCTAAACCATGAATGGTATGAAATAACACATCCACAGTCAAACATATCACAAAACCTTCAATACAAAATTATAGTTTTGTATCATAATAAATCAACTTCAAATAAGCTTAAAATCCATCAAAGGATGTTTACATAGATGAAATCAAAACTATTTGAGAGAAATATATCTTTTTTTAAATCATTTAAAAGTCACATAATTATAAAAGTAAACATTTACTTTAAAAATTTTCTTATTATCTTGTAATGGAAGCTTTGACGCTTTTATAAAGGTGGAAAATAACCACACCCGCTATATAAGTAAAAAAACATTCTTACCTTAATTTTGTCGAAAAGGTTAAAAAGGACCTTGTTTGGAAAAAGACAGAAAGATACCTTTCAAACCATTTTATAAAAACTAAAACAAGTGTATAAATTAATTTAACCCATAGTATAGTAAATAGTAAAAAAATTTTGGAATACATTTTTAAGAAACATGGATGTGGATGATAAAGAGGTCCTAGTATATAATTACGTATAAACAACCTCGGATAATGAAAAGATTGTGAAATAAACCCATACCTTGTACTTTTCCTTGGTTGATGGTAGGTTAACCTCCTATATAATGGTGAAATAATTTTTATTAAATTATATATTAATCATATACATTAATATGATATCATATTTGATCTTTCAACATTGCTTTGTTAATAATATCTTAGTATTATCGTTGTTTCAGGTGTTAAGTTACTTGTTTTCTTTTATATGTTTTGTTACATAAGCTGTGTTTGTTATGGGTTGGTTGTAACTTATTCATATAAAAATGATATAAGGTCCTTAAAAATTATTTTTAATCATCAAATAAAAATTAGTCTTGAATGGATATGATGGAGAATGAATCTTATCGCGTTTGTGAAGACGGTAGTCCATACGTACGCATGAGCGACAATATCATTTTTTGATATTAAAATAGTATATAATTTAATGGTATATAATATATTCAGAATCATTATCATATTTTATTTATTATTTAAATTTGTTTTAATCATTATTATACCCATCCAAATGATGAAATGTTTTAATAACAAATTACACCATGACGTGGAGACGGCAAGCCTTACGTACGCACAGATGGTGACATGTCATTAAAAGGATGGATGGAATACAGAAATTGGTTGTAATATATTTATAATACCATCACAGTATATAGAAGATACTAGCGTTATTATTTTATAATGGAAATAAAAAACAAAGAAGAAGTGGAAGAAGAAAGGAACTTGAAAGAGGGTGGTGAAAACATTACATCTTCTTCAGTTTCTTCCTTTTGATTTGACCAAAAGGGCTGCTTATTTTGGATTTATGATCAAAACAAGGCCTCGAGGTTGAAGTGAGAGAAGTTGAGAGAATACTTGGGTAGGGGTTGACAGAGCCAAAAGGCTTTGAAGGTGTGAATTAGAGAGAAGGGGGAGTGACCTTTTATAAGAGGGGTGATGGGCACCTTTGGAAAATCTAGAAATATTATTTTATAATAAATTCATATTCAGTTTATAATGGCTCCAAAGTGTATTATTTAAAGGTTAAGGTAGGTATGGGTCGAAAACCACTCAACTAATAGGTTTTAGATAGGTTTGGGTCACTATATTAACTTTATCATTTTGATTCAACTCTTAGTTAAATAGTTTGACATTTACCATGTCTCTTTAGATTTTTATACTATATAGTCAATAAACATACTATATAATTACAAGAGAACCCCAAGTGGTTAATTAATGATACAAATATCATTATATAAGTACTTTGGATAAACCCTAGATTTTTAGGGATATTATATCAATTTATAATATAATATTTGTTTTAAAAACTCCTTTTTGTGGTGTGTTAGAACTCAAAGTTGCGTACAACACACGCTACTATATTATTCAAAGAGAAGAATATTTTGGAAGCTTTGGGTTTTACACTTGGTCTGTTGAGTGGACTCACCAATCCTGAAGTCATTATTTTATATTTTCTTAACCCTCGCCTCTCAGTTACCCCATGTCCTACTTTGGTAGTAAAACCTTGATATAAACCAAGTTCAGTCAACCCAAAACCACAAATTATAACTCCATGATATTTTAATGCACATCGACTTTGTCTAGTCAAGTGATTTGAACTATTAGTTTGATTCTAGCTGAAGTAATGGATTGCTATACCAACATAATATTTTTTTTGAAGTATTTTATCCATTATGCATAAATTTACACTTATCATATTTTACATGATTGTTAATATTATGTTGTATATATATAAGTGATTAACCTTGTATTGATAATATCTACACATAATCTATTTTATTTATGTTCCATATTTCATGTTTGTTAATTCATTAAACACATGACCGCGACAACATATACATAATGAATAACCATGAAACTGATAGAAATTAAATAAAGGGTATGCTCATGATATTTTTTAATGGATAGTTTATCTAGAGGTTGATAAACTAACCCTGACCTAGGGGAGAAACACCTTGACCCTTTTAAGGTTTGTTTTAATAGCAGTCCACCTATCCACCTTTTTATATCCTTGGATTGGTTTTTCCTCAACTCTAAACTTGAATCGCCACCACTAGGTTGGGATGTCTATGCATTACATATGCTTTTAACTCACATGCAAGTGAGGGGTAAAAGAGGGTTTACATAAAAGAAACCAAGGACACACTAGACCTATATATTAATGAGGAGGAGGCACACTTGCCAACAATTTTTATTTAACAAATAAATTAAAAGGAACCCAATCTCATTCAAAAGTCTGTTCTAGCTCATGAACATCCAAAAACAAGAAATGAATTAAGAATTTAATAAAAAAAGATTTCAATTCTATAATTTTTCTTATTAATATAAATCACACTCAAGTCAATTAATTATTATATTTAGTTAATAATTCCTTTCATCTTAATCCTTCTAACAGATTTCCTTGAGACTCTCATCCATTATAATTTTAAACAAATTAATAAATTCATTTAAAATTTACTGGTTAAAAAACATGTACCTTGGAGGTAACTCGGTGAATACCCATCCAAAACTAGCCAACATGTATTATACAATTATGCACTATATTCATTGTGACATGTAGCATGAATGCAGAATTATAATTGTAATGCAACTAATACATGATGTGCAGATCTCTGAACATTATGAAGATGTTAATTATATATATATATATCATACACCTATCCCATGGTATATCCAAGGTTTACACCAACATAAAGGTACATGGTTCAAAGGTTACATAATATAATAATAATTTTTAAATCTATGTGATTTGAAAAAATTGCATGGCCTATAGATCTGATGACACATTGTGCATCCTCCTCATCATCCATCCAAAGTACACACCTAGGGAAATTGCTTATGAGGTGTACATTAGAATTATTCAAAGTAAATAGTGTGTCGAGTGGTCCACACACCGTCCAGACTCCACGTTACATGGTCACCAGCTGGGCAAGCTGTGTATGTGATACATGACTTAACCCTGACCCGAATGCAATACACACCATGTACAGTGGGCCACATGGCATATTGTCTGGCTGACCATGCGCCAGTAATTCCTGGTCAACATGCGATGTAAGAATTAACTACACCACTTTTCATTAATTCACAATGCTTATGTAATTTTGGAATTACTCTCAATTCAATGAAAACAAATACACGATGTGTGATCCGTGTTACATGTCATGTATGGGAGATTATGTGGTGTGAAACTCTAAATACATTTTATGTACTGTCGGGTTACCTAGAATGAATCATCTGCAGCACTTGATGAGATCCCTGATATAATTTTAATAATAAAGATATTCATTTCTGTTAAATCTACAAGGAATACCTCCACGATTTTCTTACATTGAATTAAATAAAAAATTTCGAAAAGGAAGAATTGCCTGCAAAACTCAAATAGAGGATCATCATATTTTGATTATAAGTAATTTAATTAAATTAAAGAAATATCTCTAATTTTTTCTTTCACTATTTATGTGTTTGAAAATAGATTTTTGGTACACCATCATTTCATTGTAGAGATCAAGATTAGAAATCCTCTAGTGGTGATCCAAACGTGCTCTAAAAATCTCTGGTTGTCGTTCAATGTGTCTCTAGGTTCTTGCATTGATGATCCTTGTGCCTACATATTCTTCCTTTGATCTCCTTGAGATTTTCTTCCAAAGCGTTCTCCAATCTGGTGGAATATGACCTCTCTTATTCTTGAGAACTTCCTGGGAGAAAATAGAGCTCTTTTGGATTGAGAGATTTCTTAAAAATGTTGTGCACAACCACCATGGCTCTTATTCTCTTGCCCCAGGATAAATGAGAAAATAATGACATAACTGCGAATTTAATTCACTATGTAATGATAAATAATTTTCCTAAGTGTTGTTACTTATTTTATTATTCCATGAGAAAACCCTATGTCAAATAACAAAGGAAATAACATTATTTTCATGACATATGCTTAACATGTAAGTTATATTTAAATATATTTTAATCAAATAATGTTTAATATTTTTTTCTTACTAGACCCTTATACATGGTCCGCCCATCCCCAGAAATATTTATCGGCCCTTGAATAATGACTATTTAATTTGTTATATAAATATAACTATATTATTTTCAAATAAATAAATATTTTGTTTACAATATATTCTCTCAAATAACTAGGGATGAAATAAATGTGATTAGGAATACATGAATAATTATTAAACCATAGCAGGGATTTTTATATATTTACCTTGTTAAATAATAAATTATTTAATTGAGATTCCAGATATACATAGAGTGTGACCCTTTAGGCCTCTTTATTAGTGGCACTAGGAAAACATCCCTAATGTCCAAGGATATTATCTAGAAACATGCCAAGTCATCCATTGAGAAAGAAGTTAATGCCAGAATGAAATTTCACATCATACGAACACATACCATGTAATGTTATATCTTTATCTTGATATCTCTAATCAAGCGAGTTGCATGCATGTTCCATTAACCCCTGTGATCAATTTATCATTCTTTTACTTCCCAAAAATTGAACAATCCTATAGAAAAACATGGACATGGATTTAGTTAGGCTATATCATTTTCATAAAAGGGCTTGAGATATCAACTTCTGTTATGGAATAGAAGTGGAAAATACTTTATCACATTATTCATTAAGGCAGTATTACTCGTGACACACCCAACATATCCAACCTCATTGCGAACATATGTCATCGTCGTTTTCACCAATACATCTAAGTGTGTGAGTCATAATATACATTAATAATAATCTTAAAGTATGAGGACCAATGCCCAAATCTGAATATAGGATCATCTAATGACACATACAAAAGTGGATTTCCTACTGGCAGGTCTCGTTCTCAAAATATCCTCTTGGACATTACTAAGGGTGTACACTATGAGAAGGTACCTCAAATCCATATGAATCTACACCCCTAATAGACTGCATCCATTTTATCCCTTTAAACGATATCATCCAGCTACAGAACACATGTTCAATAATAATGCCATGGAACTTCCAGGTTTAAATCATAGAAGGGATTTGATATGATCTTTTAGTGTGACAACCACTCTTAAGATATTATCACATACAATGTCATATAAAATAACAATCATGATGTTATAATGAGTTTATTAATATCCATAGAAGGAATATATTTTTATCATAAACTATGAGATAAGTTGGTTCTAAGGTACCAACACCAATAGTATACTCATCTGGTCATTTCATTATACAAGAATAACAATCATTAGTACCCCATTGTAGGGAAAGTCCCAAGGTTCATGTCCACTCTATCCCTTACTATTAATAAATTCAATGAAAAATGATATCACAATTCAACTTAAATATAAATTCACTATTCAAACCATCATTTGAAAATTTATTATTATTATCCCAAGAAATGTGTAAAATAAAACATCTCAAAAGGGGGTTTAATTTCATATCCATAAAAATGGAACATTTAAATAAACAACATAACTAAAGGTATGCTTCCAATTTTAAGTTCTTCAACCTATGGAAATTTATCTATGGAATATCAAAATACATAGGCCATGCTAACCAATTCAATTCAAGGATTAAAAGTCATACCAAGGGTGATACTTCAAGAATGGAGCACAAAACACAACTAAAATATACAAACACTTATTATTTTTACAGAAGGCATAAGACCACCTACCATAAGTCCATAGTTGATAGATCATCTAGTATTAGCACTTGATTTGACTTAGATTGGAAGAAAATAAAAGAATAGAAAAAAGAACATATTAATAGGGAAATCATCTTGCACCAAAATAGTGCATTCGATACCGAGAAGAATGAAGAACAACTAAAAGAGAACGGAGTAGAGATCGATGCTGATGCAATAAAAAAAGTAAAACATAAATACAATATTGTATAGAGAAGATAGGTCAAATCCAAGAATAGTCTCCCAAGGAGTGATCTCAAATGAGTTGTTGTCCACAAAATGATAAATTGAAATTAGTTTTAGGTTAAAAGAATCTTTTCCATGAATATTATAATTTTACCAAAAAATAATAGGGTCTTATGATTTGGAAAAAATTTGTGACAACTATTCATGATTATATATTGGGAATTCCATATCACATGGTTTTCCTGCACATTTTGATTGACCATACACAAACTAAGAAAAACCCTAATGCCAAATTTACAGACATGACCACATAGCCATGCACCAAAAATCACACAGTTTAGTCTAACCATGTGTCTTGTATGACTCCAATATCATACCTCACATGATTTTATCTAACCATGCAGCCCACCCAATATAGTTTACTCAAACTATGTTCCATGACATTTTCACATAAAAGGTTCGGTTTTGGTATTTGTACCAATTTCTAAAACCCCTGATACCACAATGAATGTAAAGGGAATTCATATTAGTCCATAATTAAACATTTAATCTGAAATTTGATGGAATTGAAAGTATTTAAACTCAAAAAAATCATATTCTCACAATCTTCTCCCCTTAAAGAAATTTATCCCCAAATTTACCTCCGAAGGGTGGTCTGGATTGTCCGAGAAAAACACTAGACACTACAATTGTGCATCTGCCTTAAATTCCTATGTATCTTCCTATACTAATTTATTCTTCTATAACACCCATACTTAACAAATTTTTAACCTCATAGAACCTTCATGATATGATCCAAAATATTTATAATATCATCATCAATGGACACATAATCCTATAACTCAACCTTATTGTTATGAAAGGCATGATATGGTTCTGAATAATAGTGTCACAAAAAAGAATCATGGAAGACATTGTGCATGATCTACAACCTCTAAGGTAACTAAAAGTAATATCCTACCGGCCTGAAATAACTTGGTGCAATCTTATTTAGTCTTCTAATCTTCCTATGTCCTAAACTTAGTGAAACACACACGGAAACCTGATCCCTGACATCAAACTCTAGAGGTCAAATGTGGCAATAATTATATGATTTATATCAATGCTTCATAGTATCCTTTTGCTTTGGAATCAACTACACATACTCTATGTTCTCCTAAACAATATGAGGTATAAGAAGAGATTCCTTTCCTACCTCTTACTTTCATTGGGGTGATCTATATGGTTTACCATACAAATCCTTATAAGTCACCATCTTCATAGTATCCCGAATTCTATTTTTTATGATAACACAATCATAGGTATAGGCTTCCCCCAAGTGCCCCCGAATTCTTGGATGCATGCCTGCGATATGTATTCAAGAACCTAAATCATAGGCTCTAACTAGATATCAACCTAGGGTTGATAAGTTGTGCTCAAAATAACCTGTATACAAAACACCATCTTTAACCCTTTCTATAATTGTGAAGTTAACTAGGAATCCCTATATGAAATTATAGTATGTGTGACCCTGTAAAGTTTTACTATCTCATATATATACAAATTTCTAATATTATCCACACTGAAGGTATCTATTATAGGTTAGAAAGTTAAAAACATCATGAGCCTATCAACAATAACCCTTAAAACATCATTAAGTCGAGAAGGCCTTAATAAAACTATCATGAAATCCATCATGACATCATCCCATTTCAACTCGAGAATTAATAACTTCTATAAAAGTCAGGTTGGTCCCTGGTGTTCCACATTCACCTATAGATAGGTGGTACACCTAATAACAAAACCAGCTACATCTCTTTCCATACTTGAATGCTGGTATTATTGATGTAAATCTCGATACTTATTTGTGAGGTGGAGGTGCACTTCCCATGATAAGGCATGAAATTATCACATCATCTCGTCTTACATGTCTGTTGAAATCCATTTGTGACCAAGTACTCATGTATTTTCATCCTCACCTATGGTCCAACCAGACGGAGGGTCCTTACCTTCCACACTCTCCCATACGACTTGGCCCTCAAAATTTGACAATTATCTCATCATCACTTTGTTCAGTAGAGTATAGGTCAGAACAAAAGATGATGGTAAAGTCTATCACTATCTCTCACGAACCTCCATGTGCATATCAGAGAACAAATCCACAAGTTTCCACTCGCTAATAGCATACTAAAATCCTTGTAAACAAGCCCCCCAGCTTAGTGCAGAGCCACATCATTGTCTTTACTAGGAATATATGAAAGATCAATGTTAAAATATTTTTTCTATTCCTCCCACATTCACTATCTTCGGTGCAGATCAATCTGTGTAAATATGTACTTGAGGCATTGGTGGTTCGTGTACACCGCAAAATTTTCTTCAAGTAACTAATGTCTCCAACAACATAACGTATAAACAAATTCATCTAACTCAAGATCAAATGTTAGGTAATTCTTATGGTGAGGCCTCAACTACTGAGAGTTGTATAACATGAATCTATCTCCCTACATAAGATCTTATCCTAGATTGATACCAGATTCATCATATTAAATAGTGTAAATCATGTTTCGATCTAGAAAAATCAATATCGATATTGAATTAAATCTCTTTTCTAATGCCTGAATGGATGTATTATAAGAATCTAACCATATGGAATTCACACCATTATCAGTCAATAGTTTTTGCAGAAATTATATGATTGATAAGTTCTGTAGAATTTTTTTAATAACCATCTATCCCCAAGAAAATCCTTAAATCAAAGATGTTCTTGGGATGAAACTAAGAAACTACAGCTCCCACTTTCTTTGGATCCAATTATACCCATGTCTATTAGATAATATGACTCTGGAAGTGAAAATTATCCATCTTGTAGTGAAATTTTTAAGTATATAATATAAATTAATATTTCTTAATGTATTCAATATGATCTCAATATCTTTTTTATGGGAATGTAGATTTTGAGAATACACCAAGATATAATCCCTAAAAACAAAAACCAATGAATCAAGATAGGGATGGAAGACATAGTTTATCCATTATGTAAATAAAACTAATGCCTTAGTGAGACTGAATGACATAAAAAATAATCTTTTAAACCATACCTTCTATTAAAAGATGTGTGAGGTATGTATGATGGTCTAACACACACATGATAATAATCTTACCTCATATTAATATTTGAGAAAAAATAATCTCCTCAAAATTGATAAAAAATTCCATCCATTAAAAGCAAAGGATAACGGTTCTTAACCATTAACTAGTATAATTTCTAGTAATACACACATTTCCAAAAGTTTTTGTTTACCTCCTTCACAAAAATGATTGATGAACCCCAGGTTTAAGTAATGGGTTAGATAAAATCATTTTCCTTTAAATCCTATATCTACCTCGTGAGCTCCTACATCTCTGTAGTAGAGATCCGGTAAGGAGGAAAAGATACTAGAGGAGCTCCCAACACTATCTCTATAGAGAACTCTACCTCATTCATTGAACATAATACTAAAATGTTGTGTGGGAAAATTTCACTGAAATGATCGACCACTGGAGGTAAATCATCCTGTCATCTTACATAATCATCTAGATATAAACATTCAATATAGACAATAATCCCACCCAACCCATGGTGCTTGGGTCCATCTCAGATCACCTAAAAGTCCAATTCACCATTTTGAATAAACCCACCATCCTTTTTTGATGTGAAAGTAACCCTTTGGTGATATAAATAAAAAACAATCATGAAATAAAAACAATCATTCCATCCCATGAATGATGTCAAAACCTATCATCTCTAGGGAAAATAGGTCTCGTATGATGTGACTCTCACAAATTTCAAGGGGGAACTCCCTGCACTGATGTACACCCTCTTTTATAATCCCCAGTGGTGGGTCAAGTTTCCAAAAACCATTAGAAGTCTGAAAAACTAAACCTAAGTATCTCCACAACAAGGAAATTAACAAAAATATAAGAATACATTATATTGAAAAGTGGAGAAGATATGGTAAAGGCTACTAGAATAGAACCACTTACAATATAAGGTCCAAGATCCTGCTCTTCATGGTTATATTTCGTAGTATATATGGCCTATAAAACAGCCATGTGATACTACATGGTTACTCAGAAAAGATCCTTTCAGGTGTGGTTGAAAAACATAGGTCTGACAACCACATCAATGACCACCACCTCGGCCTGATCAGCCAGCTGTAATCCAGTTCCCTACCTGATGAGAAGTTTCTAACCCCTATTTTGAACATAGAGTCCATTCAGACCATATCTCAATGGATGATGGTGGAAAAGTTCTACAGAATCCCTCTAGATGACCCATCTTGCCGCAAGATCAGCACTCGAATGGGTCCCTAATACACTATGACCTCAATTTTCCCATCCGACCACACTTATTACACCTCACCTTCCAAACTTAGTTATTTCTATGGATACTAATGTCTCCACGTTGAATCTACATATGACGATTCCTACTATCGATCAATATAGTTCCAAATCTAGATATTGAACCACCTTGGATCACCCTCCCAGTATCTCTTAGGATATGTTGTATGACAAGTACCTAATTAACCATTAAATAAATAGTAGTCAACCTAAGGAAATTCACCATAGTTCAAATGTCATAATAGATACCATCCACGAATATCCGCACCTTAGGTAACTCATCACCAATCAGAATAGGATCAAATAGCCGGATCTTAGTAAAACAAGCTGAATATTCTATAACTGATAACACACCCTTTTATTGGTGGACGGACTCTTGGGATTTATCATCCCTCAACGTCTCATGATAGAAGAAGTCATAGAAGGTTGTATTAAAATCCCTCTAGTCTATCTCCTAATGACGATCTGTATGATTTATGACATCCCATAATGTCTTCGTTAAATCAACCAGTATATACTTATCGATCTTGAACCTCCCCTAAGTGGTGTCTCAAGATGCTCAAGAATATATATCATGGAACCAATCTATGAATGCATAGCCTTTAGGATATAATCCCCCAAAAACATGGGTGGATGCTTCTGTTAGAACTCATGCGTCAACTCTTCGATATTCATGGTAGGTAATGGTGCTCTGTGAATGGTCCTCATGAATCACATTTATCATTCGTGAGACTCTTCCTCATAACCATTTTATGGTAGAACTACTAGTGCCACAACTATTACTTCTGGAGGATCCACTAGTATCCCATGGACTGCCACCTCTGGATTGTGTTCTTCTACACCCTCTAGTCATACAACTGGAGAATTTCATGGTGTCATGCCTCTAAAAATTCTATGTGCACGCGTTATATCAAGATAGTTACAAAGGTTCATAAATCAAAATACAATATAGAGAAATATGATAGGTAAAGTATTTCTTATATAAGAACACACTCCACTTACTTCTCCTTTAGTCAGGTATGGGTGATGTAAAACGTATGAAAAATCTAGAGATACTTCCTACTACCCACTACTAAAGATGGGTCTCAGATAGTTCTATACTATAATTTAATAAATTTCCATTTCATTTTCACTTGTATTCATATATATTCATTCTCATTTGAATTCATATTCATTTTACAATTATATCTAATTTAATTAAAATAGTTTTAACTAAAAGGTTCACTAAATTCTAATCCATGAGGTCCCATACCACTCATGAAAAAAAGTATGGTGTCCAACTAATTCACACCATATCACATTCCATAATTCTTATCACAATAGTAGGTATTTTTATTGTGAATCCTTATCACTACAGGATGAAATAAGTAATGCATCCTAAATGCAATGGAATAATGCATGTCATGTGAATCTTATAAAGCTCTTATATGATGCATTAGATGGCACAACCACGTCTCATTGGGTGGCAAGAATATCTCCCCAAATGCTAAAGGCCACTGACTAGTAGCGAGGGCCTAGGTGTTTCTAGGGGAGACTATTCCCTTAATACTAAAGTGTAAAATTGTAGAATATCAACCAAATAAAAGTAGTATGAGTAGTAAATCATATAGACAATAGATACACAGCGTGAATAGATAACGATGTCTAAATAAATTCCATATACAATTATAATGAAAATACATGTCATATGTATATAATAAAGTAAAAAAACATTTATACATAGTAGGTGTACAATACAAGAAACAAAAATGAAGAAGAGAAAAAAGGTATCCCAACTATAATCACTAGAGTCCACATGATCATGTGCTTCTCTCCTCCTAAGAAAAAAATCACAAACCTATATCATGGTTCTTTCCCTTATCAATACCTGTAATCATATAGTCTATTCAGGTATCTTAGCTGGTCTGAATAGGGTGTGAGACTATATCCTCGTAGGCAACCACCAAATGTTGAGATCCATCTTGTCAGTGAATATATAATAGTTAGAGTGTGTAAGAAGAAAAAAATATGTAAAGGAGGTACTGAAAGTAAACATCCTATAATGACAGAGTTCTCATTTACAATCAATTCATTTAATGATTCAATTGTATGTAATTAATAATTATTGAGGCCTGACTCATTACCCAGCTTGACCATTGAAAATAGGTAACCAAATGATGCCTAAACAATCCATCAATTATGTATAAATAAAGACTGAATCCCTGATTGTTTTTTGTCTTGGAATACGTGTCATATAACTCATTCCATTCATTATTAAATTTAGAACCGGAGCCCATTCCTAGCATTCCTAATTTGAAATCTAGGATTCTCTCTAGGTATATTATAATCATACACCATATAATCCCATCAATGGAGAACCTCTCAAGAACCTAGGTATCACTCTAGGAGTGGTAATATGTCATTTCCATGTGAGTATGTCCTTGGTGGTCTCCTAATGGAGCCCAAGTATCACCCATGGAATAAATAAACAAATTCCATTTGATTCGATCCTTGGAATACCATAAGGAGTCCACGTGTCACTAAAAATATAACTAGTAAGCCTCTGAGTGTATTCTTAGCAGACCTCAAGGGATTCCAAGTATCATTCAGTCATATGAATAGTTAATTTCATATGATTTGATCCATGGTATTCATCATTTGATCCATATATCACTCAAGGAATATAAGAATTTAACCAATTCAATAAATTGAATTTTAACAGGTCAAGGTCAAAACCAAGAATGTCTCATTTATAACTAACCTCAGATGGCGACTCAAGGCAATGGCCAAACTCATATGTCTTGCCTCTTGTATAATCACATGGGAATTTCATTAAATTATAATTTCAATATTTAACAAAAAATTACAAGGAATGGTCCAATGTTCATTTCCATTTCAACCCATCCCATTAATCAATTCAATTTAAAATGATATCACAATTCAACATACATATCAATTCAAAATCCAATCCTCATTTAATAATTTAATATTAATATCCCATGACAAGGGTAAAAGGGCACACCTCAACAAGGGGGTCCAATTTCATATTCCATCAAAATGGACCATTTAAATAATCAACAAATACAAATGGGTGGTTATTATTTCAAGGTATTCGATAACCTCTTTAAATACATATTCCATGCTCAATAATTCAATTCCAGAGTCAAAACTCATTTCATGGGCGATACTCTAAGAATTGGGCATGCAAAACAACGATAATATATAAACCCTTCAAATTTTAATGATAGGAATGAGACCACATATCGCTAGTCTATAGTTGATAGCTCATCCAGTATTAGCTCATGATTTGAATCATATTCAGAGAAAATCGGTGAAAAGATGCAGAAATTTTTATTTGGAAAAATTACATTGCACCTAAATATTGTAAATGATGCCAAGATGAATTAGAAAAAAATAATAAGGAATGGAGTACTTACTAATGCATATCCAGTGAGATGATCTATGCTTGAATCATAGATTATATAGAGATGATACCTAAAATCCAAGAATAGTCACCGAAGGAGATCTCTCAAAATAGTTGTTGTCCGTAGAAGGAGAAAGTAAAATTAGGTTTAGTTTAAAAGAAATATTAATGGGAAAATTTTACTTTTATAAAAAATGATAGGGTCACATGGTTTGGCTGTATGATTTGGACAAATAATATGCGAACTATACACACTTAGCTATTGGGAAGGAAACATTACACAGTTTGTGTGCACATTTTTACTAACTATGCTCAAACTATGAAAAAATCCAATATTAGAATTATATACATGGATGCATGGTCATCCAACCCAAATCACATGGTTTTGTCTAAACATGCATCTCATAGGACTCCATTGTCTATCCCCACATGGTTTTATCTAACTGTGCGACCTGCCTCGCATGGTTTACTCAAACCACATGTCATGCCATTTTCATCCAAAAAGTTGGGTTCAAGGCTTTGAACCTTCCCCAGACACCCCCATACCTCCATGACATCAAAGGGAATTCATATTAGTCCATAGGTAATCATTTAATCTGAAATTTAAAAAAAAATAAAGGATTTATACCTCGAAGAAGATTCGGGTTCTTAAAACACCCTCCCCCTTAGAGGAAAATATATTAAACAATAGTAAGTCAGATAAATAGGGAAATGTTCTCATTCTGATAGATAAGGATACCTATTTGTTTAACTCAAGATTTGGGAACCCCTTATCACCAATTTAATCCACCCAAAGCTTATCCCCATATCATAACGGATTTCTATACATACACCTATCATATCAATATTATATGAACCACCTACCAAAATATAAATCTACCTTTCCTTTATATACATTTTTGAAGACAAATTGATCTCACATTCCCTAAAAACCACTTCATATTCTATCTCATACCCCAAATCCATTAAGAACATTTGAAGTGCACTGTGTTGCATTTGTTGTCAATAAGGTATGTTGTTGATCAGAAGATGTCAAAGAATGAATGGATGTCAAGGAGAGTCAATATGTGAATGACAAAGGCTATGATGGTGTTGGTGATGAAAGGAGGATGGCCATTGTGTTAAGATGAATGTCACTTAGGAGATTCACTAAGTGGAATAAGTGTTTATGGTTGAAAAATTCATCCATGTTAAAATCTGACGATTGTTGAGCTGATCTTTAAGTTCATAGAACTTGTATCCTGATGATACAAAGTCACAACAATGTTAGAAGGTTGTGTATTGTATTGACAATGCATGAGGAGATAAAAGGGATCCATACACAAGTTCTAAGTGGATGAGGTGGATTAATGAAGTCCATGCACTATCTCCTGGTGCATGTGAATCTGAAGAAGATCCAACTTGATCTCTGATTAGATCAATGAAGAACATTGAAGAAGTTATTTGATTAAGGAGCTTGGTTGATGAAGAAGAACCTTCGGGAAGTCAATTATTAAGTATTGAATAAATGTTTAAGAGGAATGGAGGAATTCTTAAGAAGAAGATAAGAGAAGAAATGAAGAAGGAAGAATAGGAAGAGGAAGAATGGCTTAGAAGAAGAAGAAGTGGCATTTGGAATTTGGCATTTGGTACTTAGTAACTTTGTTTTTACACAAAGTCTAGGTTCTACACTTAAGCAAAAAATTAAGCCACCGAGGGCCAGCCTTAAGGGTTCAACCCAAGGCACATGTGGGACTAAGTCACCATGCCCAAGGGGATCCCATGGGGCCAGCCCGAGCGGCCGCGGCCGTGTGTAAGCCGGGGCCACGTAGGGGATCAGGTCCTGCGCAGCATGGGGGCCAGAGTGCGCGCCCGAAGGTTCATAGTAGGCGCCAGTGGCGCGCCCGCCGGGAGCAGAGGTGGGCGCAGAGCGCGCCCGTAGAGAGAACCCGGTGCGGGGCGGCACCGGTAGGGGAGAAGTTCAATTGAGGGATAGATGGCAGCAGGTGTTTGATAAACCGCGGAAAATCTGCTCGGCGATTCGATGTGGGATGCGCAAATTTCACCGGGAGCGCATCCTGGCCGCACGATTGATCGGGCACTGGATCGCAGCTGCTCATCTCATCCGCCACGCACCGCGTTCAAATCCAGCCGTTGATGATCTTTTCAACGCCGCATCCGACGGCTCCGAGGCGTCTCCTTCCTCGAGCTCAGCCGAAGGCCACCCGACGTCCCCCGCTGAACCAAATCCCTCCGAGCACTAGAATTTGAGTTCCCGGACACCATAAATCGAGCCGAAGACACCATTGAGATCGTCTGAGCATAACGAACACATCCATTCCTAAAAATGGGTGTTCATGAAACAACGTGAGAATTTGGAGTTCGGCCGAAGGCAAACGAAGTGCCGAGGCTATGTTGGTTTATATTTTGCATGGATCGACCTTAGATGAAGGTCGTGCATGCGTTCTAAGTCGCATGCACGTAGAAGAAAAAAAAATAAAGGAAGAGACCCACGTGGAAACAGAGAAAATCAAGATTTGAAGAATCTTGAAAACCCGAGAAATTCGGGAATTTGTATTTATATCCCGCGGAAGATTTTGCACCGCCTCTTCCTATAAAAGGAGAGCACGAGGCGATGGTTTTTGTTGCTGATCCTTTGCTGAAACTTCGAAGTCCCATGAGAGCTCTCAAAGTCTCACAAAGAACATCCTGTGCGCATCACTTGCGCGGCAGCAGCCCGGAGCTTTCCTAGCTCAGTTTGGTTCCTTTCGTGCACACTTGCACGAAAGAAGGAAGGAGTCCCCTGCGCGCCTCCCTTGCGCGACAGGAAGAACCCGAGGCCGCATTCTTGTGCGCCCGTGGTTGATTCCCTCTCTGCCTGCACACTTGCGCGGCAGGAGGATGTAGCCCGCGGTGTTTCACCTTGCACACTCGAGGGCTTGCGCGGCTGTTGCACCTTGCGCACCCCACGACCAGTGCACCCTTGAACGGTGCTTGCACCCTGGACCTTGCGCACTGCCTTGTGCACCCAAGTGTACCTTGCGTGCTTTGAAGAAGAGGAGAAGAGGCCGCACCTTGCATGCCTTCAGTTGGTTGGTGTTTGGGTGTGTGAAAGTGGAGGCCGAGACTACACATTGTGTGTGTTTAAGAATTGGAGAAGGCCACAACCAAGTGTGCGCAAGACAAGTGAACAAGAAGGCTTGCACCTTGTGTGTGTGCAAAGTGAAGACACCCTACGAGTGGTATAAGTGAAAATGAACAAGAGGCAGTAGCCTTGTGTGTGTGCAAGAAGAGAAGGAAGGCCGTAGCCAAGTGGGAAGACAAGAGGGACTTAGAACCCAAGTGTGTGCATAAGCACCAAGTGAAGACCACACATTTTGTGTGTGTGCAAAGTGAAGGAAGAAGGCCAAAGACTTACCTTAGTGGTGTGTGTGAAATAGAACAAAAGGCCGAACCTTAGTGTGTGCAAAGCTGATGTGCACACTTTGGAGAAGAAGACTCTCACACTAAATAAGAACACACATTTGTGTGTGTAAGCAAATTGAATTAAGTGTGTGAAGTTCAAAGAAGGTGTGTGCTTAAAGAGACTACACCCTTTGAGGGTTTACTGCACCAAGAAGAAGAAGAATGGGAGTGCATGCTTGCATGCATGCACGTGCACACGTGAATAAAGCTAAATCAGGCTGTGTGCAATTGAGAAGTCCAAGACCAGAAGATCTTGAAGAATCACAGTTTCCATGCATTCAGTGCATGAAGTTGAATTGCTGTGAGACTGGACCAGACTGAAGTTAAAGATATCAGTTGTCTGAGTATTCAGTAGTTGGAGAGAGAAGCCAGGTCATCCTGAGAAGAAGGAGATAAATCCTGAGTAAGACGAGAAGACCTGATCAACTCAAGTGATCAGATGTACAGAGAAAGGCCAGCAGTCTTTATCCCAGACTGCTAAAGATACTTGAAGAAGCTTAAAGTGAAGAAGAGCTACTCGTGTGACTCGAGGAGCCAAGAGAAGCCCCCTGTGAGACTCAGGGTGGAGGAAGTCTTCAGTGGGATTCTGGAGCAGGCCAGTGGGACTCTGGTAACACTGTGGGACGCAGTATAAAGACCCTCCTGTGGGACTCAGGAGAGATACAGTGGGACTCTGTATCGAACATTGTAATTCTAACAAGTTATAATGGAAAAAACCATGTTTGGGCGTATAACCAACATGGCAAGTACGTAGGCCTTCGGTGCCGAACCATGTAAATCCTTATGTCCGGTGCCTTTATATTTACTGCATCATTCGCGGAAAGGTGAGAGATACAAGAAGAGTGGATCGAGGCTTTAACCAGCCATAGAGGTTTAATTGATAAAGAATCAATTATTAAAAAGTTTTAAGGGATCATTGATTCACCCCCTCCCCCTCTCAGTGATTCACACTGATTCGGGCACTTCAATTGGTATCAGAGCGAGGTTACCTCTAAAATATCCAAGGGAGTATTTATGAAGTGCAGATTTGAGGAAATGAGTGACCAGCCTCAAATGGAGATATCTTCCAAGACTCAGAAAAATAGAAAAAAGAAACAGGCCAAGAAGATGAAGAAAGCCTGTCCTAGCTGTGATGAAGTTGTAATAATGAATGGTCTTCAAAATGCAATCGAATATCTTCAGAAGGCAGTCCCCAAGTATGTGGCAATGTGTACAGCTACAGGCATCCTTGATCTTCAAGAAGAAAAATCACAGTTAGAAGAAGAAGCCAATGCAATGGAAGATCAATTGGCAAAAAGGGTTGGCATAACCAACACTCTCAGAAAGCTGGTGAAGGCTAAAGATGAAACCGTATCTCTTTGCAATGAAAGATATGAAGACACTGCTGAAGAATTGCAAAGAAGCCTTTCTGAGAAAGAATTCTTTAAGACAATGGTCAAAGAAGTTTTCCATGCACTGGAAAAATTGCACAGAGTTTCAATGGTTGTCAAAGATGCTCAACTAGAAGACAAAGTCAAAAGGGTGAAGGAGCTTGACAACTCATTGCATAAAATAAAGAAGGTGCATGATGACCAGATAGAACAGCTGAAACAGAATTGGTAAGGTAGGCTAATATTGGTTGAGGATGAGAAGAACTCCCTCAATATGAAATGATTTGAACTAGAGGTGATATTGAAAAATCTGCAATCACCCAAAGCTGAAGCCTCCCAGTCAGCTGGAAGGAGAAATGTTGCTACTCAAGTATGCATTGAGCAGGATGATTCTAAAAGAAATACATACTCTAATAAAAGGGAAAAAACTTCTAAAAAGAAGGTACCATCCATAACATCTTGTACTCATGCTTCTAAAAGTGTTTCTACTAAAAGTGCAGGATGGAATAATGAATCCAAACAAGTATGGATGAAGACAGTGAAGAAAGAATGCTCTCCTGAAACAACACAGCAAGTCAAGAAAAGTACCCAACAATCAGAAGGACTGAAGAGGTCAAGATTTGTGGGTCAGTGTTGGTGTTGTAATAAGTATGGGAACTATGCAAAGGATTGTTGGTACAATCCACTGAATGCCAAAGCACAGAGGAAGCCCATGCCAAGGGGGAGCGAGCCAGAAGGAAAGAAGCAACATCCAAAGGTCCAGAGACATCTGTTTACTGCAAATAGATTTGGATTACTTGATAACATATGGGATGTTTGCAAAAGTGGTCAAAAAGATACATGTCAATCTCCAACTGTATCCAGAGCTAAAAAGAAGTGAAGATCACTGAACCTGGCTCAGAAATAATCCTTGGGAAGCAAACAGAAGAAAGGTGACAATGCTCCCAAGAAGATGTTGAAAAAGGAAGAGAAGTCCTTGGATTCTAAGTTTAAGAAGGGTGATGCATCCAGAAGGACCACCAAGAAAATATGCTTCTACTGTGGAAAGAAAGGTCATACCATTGATCTTTGTGAACAAGCCATGGAACTGAATAGAAGCAGACTGGACTCAAAAAGACAATCAATCCAGAAGAAGCAGAAGGGATTGGTTGAAAACAAGTTGCCTAAGAAAGGTAGCTTGAAAGCATAAAAGGAACCATGTGGAATATCCAGAACTGAGGCCACACTTCCAAGTGACTTACTAGTCATATGGCCAAATCAGTTGCAACTTGCCAAAGATCTGAAAAGAGCTGAAGATGAAGTTCTGGCAATTGCTAAGGCAAAAGGGAAGAAGAAGATTTCACATGAAGATGTATTGAAATCCACACCATCACAAACATCATTGAAGATCAAATGTGCAAGTGTGAAGAATGGTGAAAATGGGACATCTCGGTTGAGAGAATCTTCTCAACCTTGTTGTTCACATTGATGAACCAAGGAGGTTCCATCTTATTCCCTAATCACTTGTATTTACATGTGCTGATATTGCAGGGAATTGAAGATGATGATCATTCTTAGCTGGAGGATGGTTTGGAAAGAATGGAGTGCACCCCTTGAGGGGGAGCCAATATGTAGAAGATGGGATTCTGAGATTTAATACCATCTTGAGAAAAGTGAAAGTGTTCCAATCATACTTTCATCCCTTGTTTCTTAATTGTATTCATCATGACAATTATGGGGGAGTATTGATTGAAGACAAATGGTTGAAAGGGGGAGCTTTATCTTTGCACTGAACTTTCTAATGAGTTTTGTGAAGTATGTGCAGGATTTAGCAATTCATTGTTATATCTGAAAAATTTCAAACCCCTTGAAGCATGATCTCACATGTATAGTGAATGTTGGACAGCATTGAGTACCTTGGTTACATCAGTCTTGTTTTCTACACCAGGTTAGCCCAAGTAGACTTAGAGTTTATTTACTATAGGTTCATTGCTAAAGAGAACATGTGACATCATCCCTCTCTCAGTGTTTTTCAAGAAAATACTTTTCAAAGGGAGGAAGGGATATTTTGAAAAGGAACCACACCAAACCTTTGAATTTGGTTGCCAATAAGGGGGAGAAAAGCTGACATATTTCCCAAGAAATGGGTGGCACACATATTGACCCATTCATATGTGTTCTACTGATTGGATTGACAATATCTGCTCTAGTGGTATTGAAAACAAATACAAAGGGGGAGATTGAAGTGCACTGTGTTGCATTTGTTGTCAATAAGGTATGTTGTTGATCAGAAGATGTCAAAGAATGAATGGATGTCAAGGAGAGTCAATATGTGAATGACAAAGGATATGATAGTGTTGGTGATGAATGGAGGATGGCCATTGTGTTAAGATGAATGTCACTTAGGAGATTCACTAAGTGGCATAAGTGTTTATGGTTGAAACATTCATCCATGTTAAAATCTGATGATTGTTGAGCTGATCTTTAAGTTCATAGAACTTGTATCCTGATGATACAAAGTCACAACAATGTTAGAAGGCCGTGTATTGTATTGAAAATGCATGAGGAGATGAAAGGGATCCATCCACAAGTTCTAAGTGGATGAAGTGGATTAATGAAGTCCATACACTATCTCCTAGTGCATGTGAATCTGAAGAAGATCCAACTTGATCTCTGATTAGATCAATGAAGAACATTGAAGAAGTTATTTGATTAAGGAGCTCGGTTGATGAAGAAGAACCTTCGGGAAGTCCATTCTTATGTATTGAATAAATGTTTAAGAGGAATGGAGGAATTCTTAAGAAGAAGATAAGAGAAGAAATGAAGAAGGAAGAATAGGAAGAGGAAGAATGGCTTAGAAGAAGAAGAAGTGGAATTTGGCATTTGTCATTTGGTACTTAGTAACTTTGTTTTTACACAAAGTCTAGGTTCTACACTTAAGAAAAAAATTAAGCCACCAAGGGCCAGCCTTAAGGGTTCAACCCAAGGCACATGTGGGACTAAGTCACCACGCCCAAGGGGATCCCATGGGGCCAGCCCGAGAGGCCGCGACCGTGTGTAAGCCGGGGCCACGCATGGGATCAGGTCCTGCGCAGCATGGGCGCTAGAGTGCGCACCCGAAGGTGCATAGTAGGCGCCAGTGGCGCGCCCGCAGGGAGCAGAGGTGGGCGCAGAGCGCGCCCGCAGAGAGAACCCAGTGCGGGGCGGCACCGGGAGGGGAGAAGTTCAATTTAGGGATGGATGGAAGCGGGTGTTTGATAAACCGCGGAAAATCCGCTCGGCGATTCGATGTGGGACGCGCAGATTTCACCGAGAGCGCATCTTGGCCGCACGATTGATCGCGCGCTGGATCGCAGCCGCTCATCTCATCCGCCGCGCGCCGCGTTCTAATCCAGCTGTTGATGATCTTTTCAACGCCGCATCTGACGGCTCCGAGGCGTCTCCTCCCTCGAGCTCAGCCGAAGGCCACCCGACGTCCCCCGCTGAACCAGAGCCCTCCGAGCACCAGAATTTGAGTTCCTGGCCACCATAAATCGATCCGAAGACACCATTGAGATCGTCTGAGCCTAACGAACACATCCATGCCAAAAAATGGGTGTGCATGCAACAACATGAGAATTTGGTGTTCGGCCGAAGGCAAACGAAGTGCCGAGGCTATGTTGGTTTATATTTTGCATGGATCGACCTTAGACGAAGGCCGTGCATGCGTTCTAAGTCGCATGCACGTAGAAGAAAAAAAATAAAGTAAGAGACCCGCGTGGAAATAGAGAAAATCAAGATTTGAAGAATCTTGAAAACCCGAGAAATTCGGGAATTTGAATTTATATCCCACGGAAGATTTTGCACCGCCTCTGCCTATAAAAAGAGAGGCCGAGGCGATGGTTTTTGTTGCTGATCCTTTACTGAAACTTCGAAGTCCCGTGAGAGCTCTCAAAGTCTCGTGAAGAACAGCCTGCACGCATCACTTGCGCGGCAGTAGCATGGAGCTTTCCTAGCTCCGTTTGGTTCCTTTCGTGCACACTTGTACGAAAGAAGGAAGGAGTCCCCTGCGCGCCTCCCTTGCGCGACGGGAAGAACCCGAGGCCTCATTCTTGCGCGCCCGTGGTTGATTCCCTCTCTGCCTGCACACTTGCGTGGCAGGAGGAAGTAGCCCGCGGTGTTGCACCTTGCACACTCGAGGGCTTGCGCGGCTGTTGCACCTTGCGCACCCCGCGGCCGGTGCACCCTTGAACGGTGCTTGCACCCTGGACCTTGCGCACTGCCTTGTGCACCCAAGTGTACCTTGCGCGCTTTGAAGAAGAGGAGAAGAGGCCGCACCTTGCATTCCATCAGTTGGTTGGTGTTCGGGTGTGTGCAAGTGGAGGATGAGACTACACATTGTGTGTGTTTAAGAATTGGAGAAGGCCGCAACCAAGTGTGCGCAAGACAAGTGTACAAGAAGGCTTGCACCTCGTGTGTGTGCAATGTAAAGACACCCTACGAGTGGTATAAGTGAAAATGAACAAGAGGCCGTAGCCTTGTGTGTGTGCAAGAAGAGAAGGAAGGCCGTAGCCAAGTGGGAAGACAAGAGGGACTTAGAACCCAACTGTGTGCATAAGCACCAATTGAAGACCACACATTTTGTGTGTGTGCAAAGTGAAGGAAGAAGGCCAAAGACTTACCTTAGTGGTGTGTGTGCAATAGAACAAAAGGCCGAACCTTAGTGTGTGCAAAGCTGATGTGCACACTTTGGAGAAGAAGACTCTCACACTAAATAAGAACACACATTTATGTGTGTAAGCAAATTGAATTAAGTGTGTGAAGTTCAAAGAAGGTGTGTGCTTAAAGAGACTACACCCTTTGAGGGTTTACTGCACCAAGAAGAAGAAGAAGGGGAGTGCATGCTTGCATGCATGCACGTGCACACGTGAATAAAGCTAAATCAGGCTGTGTGCAATTGAGAAGTCCAAGACCAGAAGATCTTGAAGAATCAGAGTTTCCATGCATTCAGTGCATGAAGTTGAATTGCTGTGAGACTGGACCACACTGAAGTTAAAGATATCAGTTGTCTGAGTATTCAATAGTTGGAGAGAGAAGCCAGGTCATCCTGAGAAGAAGGAGATAAATCCTGAGCAAGACGAGAAGACCTGATCAACTCAAGTGATCAGAGGTACAGAGCAAGGCCAGCAGTCTTTATCCCAGAATACTGAAGATACTTGAAGAAGCTTAAAGTGAAGAAGAGCTACTCGTGTGACTCAAGGAGCCAGGAGAAGCCCCCTTTGAGACTCAGGGTGGAGGAAGTCTTCAGTGGGATTCTGGAGCAGTACAGTGGGACTCTGGTAACACTGTGGGACGCAGTATAAAGACCCTCCTGTGGGACTCAGGAGAGATACAGTGGGACTCTGTATCGACCATTGTAATTCTAACAAGTTATAATGGAAGAAACCATGTTGGGGTGTATAACCAACATGGCAAGGACGTAGGCCTTTGGTGCCGAACCTTGTAAATACTTGTGTCCTGTGCCTTTATATTTACTGCATCATTCGAAGAAAGGTGAGAGATACAAGAAGAGTGGATCGAGGCTTTAACCAGCCATAGAGGTTTAATTGATAAAGAATCAATTAGTAAAAAGTTTTAAGGGATCACTGATTCACCCCCTCCCCCTCTCAGTGATTCACACTGATCCGGGCACTTCAACATTATAAACATTTATAATTAATTTTTACCATTTAATAAAATAAAAATGACTTCTGAAAACAAACTAAGTAGTGGAATGACACCAAAACAGTGAACAAAAACATATAGAAGGTCCATGGAAACCCATTGACTCTACTATAACTGAATTCTCCCTCATTCATAAATTTTTAAAAAATAAACATTATCTAATTAAATAAAAAATCTAAAATAAATTCACCTAATGACTTACCTCTATAAAAAAATAAATAAAAACATGAATTCATCACTCATTGACATCAAATATCCATAAAATTTATAATCCCCATAATTGATGAATGATTACAACATGATCTAGTTTAATTGTCAATAAATAACAAAAGAATGAACCCAAAATAGATGAACATGGAGAGAAAGATAAAAGATTGTCGAAGTAGGAGTTATTAACATTATTTTATGGGAAGAATTAACCTAAAATATCATGAGTTATGGGAGGTAAGAGGGAGATAAGACACCGAAAGGAGAATACTCTCCTTTCTGGTTTGATTATTGGGAGGAAGAAAATCATGAAGATGATTATAAAAAATGGGTATAGAGATTACCCATTTTTCATCCTGAAAATAGATTAAAGGGATTTATTGGGCACCTTATGACCAAAACACTGTTCCAAGTGGAAAAATAACTAGAAGGTGGAGTTAAATCAACCAAATAGTAGAACACCAAGGATTAATGACCTTCTAGAAGCACCATTGAGTACCTAGTTTTTCCATAGTGGGTCATAAGTGCAAACTGAAGTAAAAAACTATAGTTTAACTCATGGTTTATATATCAACTACATACTATAAATATTGAAAAAGTATTGAAATGAATTAAAAAACACATTTTATAGATACGCTAACCTATAATAATCTAAATCAAATGGTATTTTTAATATAAATTCGTACTCAAGTTTTTAAAAATTCAAAATTAATTCAAATTCACTATCTTGTAATGACGTGAGTTGTTATACATTGACACATTGATAATGGTTTATCCTTGCATTAAATTATGGATTAAATAATTCATAGTTTTATTCAAATATGTAAAGGCTTATTGGTTGACACTACGTTATTGAATAAATAAATATAATTTTATCCATTTAAAAAAAACATTTAGCGTATAATGAGAGATTTTAAAAAATGATTTTTGGATATGATTTCATAAGTTACTAAAGATAAATTAACATAGTATTAATGTAAAATAAGTCTATAAGGATTTAGTGATGGTATTGTACTGATATAATTATGAATTAATGAAAAATATCTGGATCCATTAACAATGTTATAGTTTGTACTGAAGTGAACCATGTTGTAGTGAAGGCCACTACACCATGTTCAATGAATAGTTGTGCTTTATTTGTAGTATAATTCATTTTGACTATTTTTTCGTCCATATAAGCTATCATTATAAGTCATAACATCATTGGATGATCTTTAAAAAAGTTTAAACACCAATATTCACAATTTAATCATTATCAAATTGGTGGTTGGTTGAACTAAACATTTTAAGGACTTGTAAAATTTTAAAATATTTATCAAACATTTCAATTATATGTGAATATTTTTTAAATGTTTTTAAGTACCAATATTATACTTGGAATATATTTTATACGGTTCAATGTAATATAAGTTATGGAATATGGTTGTGATTAAATTGCTATGAAACTCTGTAAAGTCATCATTCTAAATCATTTTTATTTAATATAATTTTCTCCCTATAAATGAGGAAGAAATATTCTTACTTATTTGTCAGGTGATTTTTACAACCCATTGAATCCTTTTAATGTGAGAAATTTCTTTTAATCTATGGGATTTTCATTAAACTCTTGTAAAAGACTGAGGAAGGTTTAGTTTCACATAATATATTTAGGTGTGTCATTATTTAATGTTTTATTAAACAAAAAATAATGACCGGATCTTGTGGAAAAGTGTTTAAGTTTTTTCTTTCCTCGATATTTGTAAATTATTTATCACCCCAAAAATTTTACATGAGTGACTCTATGACTATTACTCAAGTAACCATTACAAACTAATATTTCCCATGATTTCATAAATACTCTCTACCTTGACTCTTAAATGTTATATTAATTCAATAACATTTTTTGAGAAAAATAATGCATTTTATTTTTAATATTGATAACTAAAAATAATAAAATAAAACCAACATAACATAAAATAATTAGAGCTGTGAATTCATCACTTTAACCTCTGTCCTGGATTTATATTCAATCTTTTGTGCCACCAGTAAAATTTATAAGGTACATAGTATAAAATATTTATGTATAAAATATAAACATAAATCAAATTACCATTTATTTTATGTTAAATCCAAAACATTCACTAAGGATATAATTATTCTAATAATGTTTTTATATCCCCTTTAGCAATGTTAGTTTATGTGTTTTATTTTATATAAAGTAGTTTTTTCATTGGATAAGAAAATATTTTATATAATTATACTTTTAATTTTAATGTACTAATCTCAATAAAGCGTCATTTTAATGTAGATATTTTATTTTATGGTTTTAGTAGTATTTTGGGCTTATTTATAAGATAAATTTCATTAAATTGGACCAAGAGATTAATACAACATTTTAAAGGCCAAAATAATATCATAAATTGGATTATTGATTATGCACCTAGATCTGGATAATTTTGAAGATGTGACTATATATAACAAATTATAGTCCCAATGGAGATGAATTACTTCATGGTGAAATAGGGAATATATATGAACCATTTTTATTAATATCCATTCATGAATCTTCCACTTTAAGGGACATAAATTTATAGGAAAATAAAGACAAGTAATATGATGAGTTAGGAAATAAAACATTTACAGAATAAAGGGTTGGTAAATTTTTTTGATATTTTCAAAAGAATATTAGATGTTGTTGGATAATGTAAAAGACATAGGGAATAATCATTATTGAAGAAAATATTTTCCAATTCCTCCATTGAATTTGTATACCATTCTCAATATGTTTATGAAAATTACATATCCAAAATTTTTACCCCTCTCCTTATAAATTTATACGTTAATTAATTTTCAAGAGATGAGCTGATACATTGAATAATTGAACAAATTTATAATATATTTTATCTTTATTTTTTTCTATTCATTCTAAATGTTCACTTCATATTTTTATTTTTTTTCTCTATTTCTATCTTATTTTATCCCACTCTAATTTTTTCTCTCTGTTCTCTTCTCACTATGAACTCCTATACACATTATCTTGATTAACTTACTTGAGGTAGTTCCTATGAGATATATATAATGTTGATCCCAAGTATTTAAACATTCATTCATGATTATTCTTATTTTATTTGAGTTAGTATAAAGATGATCTTATTTGTTAAGGTTACATTGTGTCTCTACTTCACTTCATAGGGTTAGTGCTCTCTTCTAAAATATTCTTCCTCGATCGAGGAGGTTTATGTTTGGTGTCTTGGTGATTGTTAAGTGCACCTAATATTCAAAACATAGGTGTAATAGGATGTGTACACATAATATAGAGTGTATTAAATATGTAAATATTAAACTACTAATATAAATATGAAGGTTTACTCTGGGTAATTCTCTCGAGAATATCACCTTTTATTCCGAATTCTTTTTTCTAAAATCATTATATTTTCATATTAATATTTATTTTATATTATTAATTTAATTATAAAATCCCAAAATATTTTAATTTTATTTTATAAATAACATAATAAAAGAAAATAAAAAATTAATTTAACTTAGTGAGTGTTTTCACCTTGAAGGATCCTCTGAAGAATGGCTTATTTCAGCTCATGTACTGCACTTGGTTAAAATAATAAATATTTTGAGATTTTGTGTGAAAAGCCTTCATCAAATTTTCACTATTTAGGTATTCCAACTTGTTTTTAATCTCTATTTATATTCAATTTTTTAAATATATTTTTTATTTTCTTTAAAAAATTAAAAGAATCACTTTTCCCATTATTTATTAAAATTTTATTACTATGCATGTGAAAATTACACTTAGGTCCAACAAGAATAATAATAATAATTTCACAATGATCCTGAATCCCGGGTGCCTAAACATAATAAAGACATTAAAAACTAATGAACTAAGACAATAGGGTATAAGAATATATTGATTCACTATTAGAGCAGTCTGAACCTAAACATGTACTTAAACATAAACAAAAATGAGTGGTATAAGAGATTAAACCATTCATTTTTTATATTAAATAACCCTAGTATGTTGAAAAAAATAAAATAAATCAATAACTAACATCATCCCTCACTCATCTACGGTTGGAGGATATCCCTAAAGAACACAAACTATCTGATGAACTTATGGGAGATCAACATTTTTTGAAGGAACCATGGAATATCTTTATTAGGGATCACTTGAAACATAAACCTTCCATCCTTGATATTGAAGAATAAATACCCCTCCACATATCTCTATATTTGAAATATAATTATAATGATTAACATATTGATATTGAGTTTTCAATTTCCCTACTAGAAGAGATCAAATTCTACGAAACCATACATGAAAGAGAAAAATATTTTATTTATGGTTCATGTTTTAATATTATTCTTGATGAATTGTTTTTTTAAATTCTACTTTTTTTAAATTTATAACACTGCACAAATGGGAAAGGCCATTTATATTAAGTAAGAGACAACCCAAGTGGTTTTTATCAAAATATAATATGTTATGTATTATCTTGTATTGATAAGACTACCTTCTCTACTTCATCTTGCATACCATATAGGTGGGGACACAACCATATTCAATAGAGGTAAAACCCATATTGTTTCTCTACAACTATGGAACACTAATTTTATATCTCTTCATTGTTAGGGGTTGGTATTTTTATTTTATTCTTTAGTGGTTTCCATTCTTGGTGTCTTCTCATAGACATCGAGAAATGTTACATGTGGTGGTTCATCTTAAAGAAACCACATCCACTTTATGATTGGAGATAATCTACTATGACTTGAAGAATAGGGTAAGTAAAAACCAAGAACCAACTTAGTGGTCTAAACCACTAATTAACCCTTTACATTACCCTATCTCTATCTCTTTTTTTTATTATGTTTCAGTATTTTCTATATTTTAGTTTTGAAGTAGTAAAAGTCAGGATCTTAACTCAAGGATGCCATGGATGTCGAAAATCATATTGTGTATTTCTATATATTTGATTTTTCATTACATATATTTTTTTTGTTCATATAAAATAAAGGGATGTTAAATATAAGCCTAGGATTGTGATTTCAACATGTGTATTTTTTATGGTTTTTAATATTTTTTCTTGTTTTGTTTTGTTGGTGTGTTTTTAGATTCTTTATCTTAAATTAAATACCTTTGAAAATTTAATCCAACGTTATATTCTTCACACATTAGATGATTTTATGGTATGAGGATTTAAATTATTTTTGAATGGATTTTGTTTCATGATTAATAATCTTTTTTTATGATTAAGTTTAAATTACTATTAAACTCATGTTCACTAGTACAGTCTATATTGCAAATCATTCCCAACCAAAAAGGGTTCAAATTTTTTTTAAATCATATTTATATTTGTATTTTTCTTGAGAGTCTTGATACATGTTGTGTGATCTATAACTTTTTCCCGATTTTTAAAATCTATTAGATTCCATAGAATCTTGAATTTATGTTTGAGGCACCACATTGAAATCCCTTTTCCCATTAAAATGCTAATTTTGGCTTACATTTACCTATGAAATTTGTTCATCATCTATTATATGTGAAATATATTTTTAGGTCACCACATTATAATCCTTTTATCCATTTCCAACATTATATAGATGTTAAATGCATTCTTATTGTTGAAATCTCATGTGGGGGGAAGGGTAGAATCTGGTTATGTTGTGTTGATTTTATTAATTGGGTTGAGGTGAAATTTAAAAACATTATTCCATAATTTTTTCTAATTTGGTGGAATAAATTTCAGTTAGGAAATATTTATCAGTTTACAAAATATAATTGAAAATATATTGTACCAGTTCACTAATATATGAAGATTAAAATATGCCTATGTTTTCCTACAAATATGTTTTGACAAGAAATTATATAACTGAATTAAAGTTGAAACAATGTTAAAAAAACGGGGAAAAGGGGGAATAAATTTATTATTTCTAATTAAATGATAAAGTGTGAACATACAATGGAAAAAATAGTTGTTATGTTGTGATTAACTTTTGAGCTGATTGAGGAGTACACACTTCTCTAGAAAAACGTTTTTATGTACTAACTTCTCGTTTTAGGATTATCCTTTTTATTCTGCATACTATTTTTTTATATTTAAAACCTACCAACACTCACCTTAGAATATTTTTTTAAATAAATCATGACTAAAACATTTGTGACACTTTGAATTGAAGATACTAGGTGAATAGACGGCCTATAGGGGTAACACTTGTAATTGAGAATGATAAAAACATCATATAAAGAAATCATTGATTGTAGAGAGAAGTATATTTATACAGAGGTTGGTATGGCATAAAAATTTGGATTAACAAGAAATTTTATGAATTTTTATTATTTTTGTAGAGTTTGGGAATCTTGATCCATGTAGGAGGCAAGATATTTCCTTAGATGTGATAATTGAGTAGTGTTTCCATTTATGCTTTGTGAAGTTTTTTCGGACCTTGGTATTAAATGATTTCCACAGAGTGTAATGTTTATGTTAATAAGAATTTTAAGAACCAATATTTTAAATAATTATACATTCAATTTCAATGTTTAAATCCCACTAGAGTGTTATTTAAAGAGATATTGTAACATTTTATGGATTTAGTACTATTTTGAGCATAATTGTAAAAATATTCAAATTTTGAATTTTAACTATTTTAATTCTATTATTTATTTTATATATAAATTTTTCTATACTAATAAAAATAGGGAAATTTATTTTTTATTATTTTATTATTACTAGAATACGTTTAATTTTGATGGATAAAGATATTAATCCAACATTTTGAGGCCCAAAAGGAACTCACAAACCAGACCCTGTAATATGTTCCTAGATGTGGTGAATTTTGAATATTGGCCTATATGTAATGAACCTAGGCTTGACATACATGGATATTACATTACTTTTGCGGAATACTTAATGTATAACAAAAACAGACATACAAGGACCGTGATAGTTTAGTGTCTTTGGAAACTTGGAACGTAATCTTCTAATCGTGGTGAAAGATCTTCAACATCTCCCATAAAGATCTTCCCTTTTTTCTTACCTAAAACCTTTCTTTATATCCTGGGAAAAGAAAAGATAAAAAGGGTGAGATCAAATGCTTAGTAAGGGTAAGCATGGATAAAATAAAATATACCATATACATTTGAACTTAAAAACATGAACATAATGTTTAAACATCAAAAGCTTGAGCAATGACATAAAACATTGAAGTACGTAAGGAATAAATCATTAAGAAACCTTAAGAATGATAAAATATCATGGGAATAAAACATTTAATTGTGGAAACCATTAAGAACATGGTATTATTTCCATATTATCCAAGTCATTGCTTCCAAGACCATCTTAGTGGACAAAGCTCCTTTCTGAATCAAGTTCACTCCTCGTTCCAGTCCTGTATTACTGAACCGGTTTAACTTGCCGTTCCATCCATGTCTATCTCATTAGATATAAATCTTTACCGAATGAATTGGAGGGATATATAGGTCCCACCCATCTCATAGTGAAATCATTCTTACTTGTTCCACAAAATCATCTTAAAACATTCATCATAACCCAAATAATAAAATGGGTTTCATAAACATCATCCCATCGTGACATAATCCATATAAAACAAATGGATATTGCATCATAAGAAAATTGAAACCATGTAAATCATAGAGACATTATACTTGAAACATAAACATATGAAATAATGTCATCTTAGATTGAAAATGGTTTTGATAAAATAGTTGAAATGAATTCTTGAGGAAAATATACATTCTTCTTCAAAATCATTTTCTTTTCACAAAAAATCATGCAATTTTAAAAGAAAAGGATTTTTTTGAAAATAGTCATGAAATATTTTAGAGGAAGCTTCATGAAAATAAGGCTTTATAAAACCGTAAAAATCTGTTCGTGCCGTATAAGTTAAAAAAACATTCTTCTCGTAATTTTGCCGAAAAAGTCAAAAAAGTACTTCGTAATGTAAACAAAACAAAGATTCCTTTCATACCATGTAGTAAAATTAAAAAATGGGTAAAAAAGACTTTAAACATACATGAAAACACTTTTATAAAACATGGACATGAACGATTGCAATAACCCTAGTAAATACTTACAAATAAGCAATCTAGGATAAAAATGAGATTTGCAAAATTATCCCTTACTTTAGGTCCGATATGCTTCGTATGGATCCGAAACTCTGGTATAATGATTTAAATAATTTGATTGACTTATTAAATAATCATATTCATTTGTTATTATATCATATATGTTTCACTTATGACTTTATATTACCTGTTCTTTTGTAAATTCCATGTTAAAGTAGCGTTTTGGGTAAAATCATTTCATTTGTCGTTTGAGTTTTGACTTGTAATTATTCATATGATTAATTAGATCATGATTACATAATTATATAATTTAAAACATGATTTATATATAATATATATTAAGAATATACATATATATAATAGATTGATAAATGGAAATAAATACACCGTTCATGGAGACGGTAGGTCGTACGTACGCATGAGCGATGATATCATTCCCATAATTATTTAATTGAATTGGAGAGGATGATCATAATCCGTATGAAGTTATAATAACTATGTATAGTTATTCTTTACACCATTATACCCATCCAATTACGGTGGTGTTGGGAAAACAGATTACACCACGGTGTGGAGATGGTATTCCGTACGTACGCACGCGTGGTGATTTCGTTTTCTATAGGATGGATAGATGGTGAAATAGGGTTGTTTCATAATTATAATAACATATCAGTATATGAGTTATACTTATGTTATTACTTCATAGTGAAACAACTAAAGAAGAAGGAGTAGAAGAAGAAATAAAGTTGAAAGAATCGGTAACGGACATTACCTCTTCTTTGAAGCGCCTCTTTGAGACCTCCTCTTAGGGCACTAAAATTGGTCATTGAAGAAGACCATGACCTATAGTATGTTTCTAGGGAATTTTAGATGAGAATTTGGTAGGGGTTGGCAGATATTTAATGCTCAAAGTGGTGTGAGGAAGAGAGGGAGGAGGTGCCCTTTTATAAGGGAGGAGAGGGGCACCTTTGGAATCCTCAAAAATATTAGTTTAATATAAATTCAAACCCCACATAAAAACCTCAAAAAATGACTAATATCAAATATTAGATGAGATAGAGTTTTAATCTCATTAACCAATAAAATTTAGACATGTTAGGTAATTATTTTAGACATTAACAACTTGATTTATCCTTACTTAATCAATTTAATTTTATTTGTGGTAATAACATTCTAAATTTTAAATTATAACAAAAAATTAATTATTTGTTGTGAATTTTCCATAATTAGATAATTTATAACATTTAAGACCATATAAATTTAAATTTATAATTTTTATATATTTTTTTGATTTTTTAAAAAATTTATAATATGTTATTTTTATAAAATAACAATAGTGTCAATTTTGACACTATTCATTTATATGAATTTAAATAAACTATATACAGAAGATATGTTCGAACTACAAGCTTTAATAGATTCATAAAAGGTCATATGTATCTAGAAAATTATTGGAGAATATTAAATAGTTCATATAATATTTATTTTATTATTTTTAATACCATTTATTTGGTTTATCTCTTAATAAAATAATTACTACAACATTTTTGTATAATTATTTAATATACTTATTTGTTGCATAAAAATTAAAAATAAAATCCTATGATGAAGATAAATCTATTAAATTTCACAATAATACTTTTACATGAATTTATCATCTTAAAATCACAATATTTAAATTGATATATTTATTAAATTCTGAAGGTGACAACTTTGGCATCAATTAAAATAAAATAATATAAGTGTCATAATCAATTTTATAAGACTCCAAATGGTTATATATTACCTAATTAGATGATTAGGGTATATATATACACTACCAATAAGTTTTTTTCAGGTTTGTGGGCCTTTTAATGGGTATTAGTATTTCAATAAAAACTATATTACTGATTTTTCACTTAATAAATAATTTCTACATCATCAATGTATCACCATTAATGACAGTTATTTAATCCCTATAAGTTCTAAATAAATTATCATGATGTAGATAATTTTATGGGCTTTATTGAGACTATTAATTTTCTATGTTTTATGATGTTTATCACTAAATTAAAATTATTATACTTATAATATTTAAGAGAGTGACATGTTGTCACTTTCATTGGTTTTAATAATAATTAAATTATTTTCATGGTAAAAAGTCTATAAAATGAATCTAATCTGACCCTTAGGTGATATGGGTATACATTTAGCCATATGATAGAATTTTTGCATGTGTTATGGTAATTTTATAATATTATATTTACCCTTAATTGCCCGATTTACCTTTAACTATGGTAAATAAAATTTACCGTAGTTACTATTCATAATTCCCAAAAATAAAAAGTAGCTTATTAACATAACTTGGACCCACTGATTCCAAATATGGAATAAATTTTTCCAAATTCAATACAAAAAAGTTTCAGAAATTAAATTAAAATTAATCCAGTTGTCGAAGGAAAACGAGTTTTTCTTTAAAACATTGCAAAAGATTGAATTGATTTAACCTACGATTTCAAGGTAAAATCAATGCTAATGACATAAATTATATTAAATGTTAAAAATATATTCTATTTATACTTTAAAACCATTCAATATTATAATTTAACCACATAAGTTATTAAGATGAAAAAAGTTTTTTAAATTAAAATATAGCATGTATTTACTATTCATTAAAATATGAAAGTTATCAGAATAATATGAAAAATTTATCCAAGGTATAATTTTATATCCTGATTCCAACGAATAATTTTATTTTGTAAAATTGAACTTATAAGCATGTCAAAAACTATATTTAAAGTCGGTGCGCCATCAAAAGGCAGCAAAACTGCATTTTTTTTAAAATACTTATTTTACCCGAAAATTTTATTTTATTCTTATACCATGTTCTAGAAAATGTGTAAGATGAATAAAAATGTTATAAAATTCAAAATATAGTTAATACTATTCATAAAATCTAGTTCATTATAATATTATAATAACATATCGTTGTTTAGTAAAACCCGGTATTGCGTACTACACACTCTATCGAAGAAGGTCGCGATTGCGTGTAATGCAAGACAAGTCAGGGTTGTGTATATTGAAAGACTCCTTTGTTTTTTCGTTATAACAAAATCCAACCATTTTTTTCATTTATACATTGAATATATATATATATACTCAATGTTGCGTAGAATGACTATTATCAAATGAACTTGAAATTGTGTGTAACACACTCTAAGAATAGTGTTGCGTATACTGCAAGATAATACGGTGTTACGTATAGCGCAAGATAATCTTGGTGTATCGTACAATAGAAGATATGAAAGAAATTAAAAAAAAATATATTTTATAAAATCTCAGGTTGTTACACTATATCTCAAAACTCACAGGCCTGATTGAGCTGAAATTTGACATGGATAAAGAGAGAATTTGGATGGATTTTTTTATTGATGTGTAAACATATAATTTTTTTTAAAGATATAAATGAATGATAATATAGGGATTTGGAATATAAAGTGTCTTCTAGCCCATAATTATTTTTTGGAGTACCTAATTAGTAAGTTTTGCTATTCTTTCAAAAAGAAGATGATTTTTTTTGGGTACATAAAAATTCCTAAGGTGAAAAATTTTATAAAATATATGAAATTTCCCAATTATTATATTTATTATGTCTACCAGGGTCAATATTTTGGGGGAATATTATGAAATATAAATTTTTCACCCTATCCCGAAAAATTTATATTTTTATAACCTTTCAAGGGATCATCTACTACAATAAATATTTTCCCAATTTTATAAATTAGTTTAATTTTTTTTGTTTTATTTTCATTTCATAATTGAATTTCATATTAGAATATAATTGGTCTCTATTTTCTCTTACTTTATCCCTTTCTCATTTTCTCTCTCTGTTCTCTTCTCAATTTGAACTCTTATTCTCATGATCAGGATTAACAAACCTATGGTAGTTCAAAGGGGATAAATCCAGTGTTGATCCAATGTGTAATAAAATTTATATCAAAGGTTTTTTATTTTTTTAGAGTTATAATGAAGGGTATATTTTTGGGTAAGGTTCATTGGTTTCCCTAATTTACACCTAAGGTTTATCTTTCTCTAATGAATTATTGTGCCTTGATTGAGGAGGTGGATGTGTGGTGTATTGTAGATAATTTATTACACCACATATTAACAACATAAGTAAAAGAGGATGCCCACACATATGATGAAGTGTGTTCATTATGTAAATTTGAACCTAAAAATAATATAATGATGGGTCACTCGGGGTGATTCTTTTAGGAATATGTCCATGATTTTGGAATTCATTTTCCCAATATTCAGTCTGTTTACATATTATTTTTTATTTTTTTTATTTTTATTTCATTCTAAAACCTAACTTTTTTAATAAAAATAAACAAAAAAACTTCTCAAACCTTAACCTCATCACAACCCATGTAAAATACCTCATGATTGGAGTAATTTTTACTGTGTGAAGTGAGGTTAATCGATGGATAACAAGCCTATGGAGATCACAATTTTCATTGATAATGTGAGAAAATCTACATTAACAATATTAGATTGAGGAGGAAAATATATTTTTCGGGAGGTAGGCATGACTTGCACTTAAGTATTAGCATGATATTGAAGATATTTTTATGTATTTCAAGTAGTTAAATTTTTTTGATCTGTGTAGGGGGCATGATATTTCCTTAAGTTTGATAATTGAGTAGTGTTTAAATTTATGATTTTGGAAGATTATTTTGACCTTGAAATTAGATGATTGAAAAAGATTTTAATGTTTACAAGTGGGGTAATTTAAAGAACCAACATTTTCAACAATTATTCTTTGAATTTAAATGTTTTAGTAGTACCAAAGTTTTTTTTATTGATGATTGTACACTGTTATTTTCTTAAAAGTTTTTTGTGCATAACATCAAAAATAGAAAAATTATAGATTCAAAATATCTTAATTTAATTCTATATTTAGATCAAATAAATTTATACACAAATATCAATTACTAAAAAATTACTTTTAATATCTAGACTTGTTGGGATAGATTTCATTAAACTTGAACAAGATAAAAATATACTATTTTAAATCCTAATAAATTCTCACAAATTGGAAATTTTAATCTATGCCCAGATCTAGTGATATTTTATGATGGTACAATATCCCACAATATAAAGGCCCAATTGAGAAAGAATATTTCAAGGTGAAAGAGGACATTTGGAAGATTTTTATTTACTTATTTTTTCACATGTTGTTCTTCCTCTTTCATGGTCATAAATAAAAAGGAATCTTGTGATGGGGAATATGAATATTTAGCCATACAGAATAGTTCTCCCATGTAAATATCTTAAAACATTTTTTAAATTTTTTAAAAACATGATATTTTGTGTGAGCATGAAACGAACATAGGGGAAAACATTATATAACATAAAATTTTCAAATTAAAATATTTAATGTGTAACCTGTGCTTAATATTTTAGGGGAAAATTACATAAACTAATTTTTTACCCCTCTACCAACAAATTTTTAATTTCATAAACATTCAATGGATTTTACACTATATTAATGATTTGAAAAAAGTTCTACTTTAGTTTTTTTTCATATTAATTTTATTTTCATTTTGTAGTTGTGTTCAATGTTTTAATTTCAGTGCTCTTGTTCCTCTCTTACTCTATCAATCTCTCTCTTTCTCTCATTTTCTCTCCTCATATTATTCTACATTAATTGTGAACTATTATTCTCATGATCATGGGTAGCTATCCTGAGGAATTAACTAGGGGAGTAATCCAGGGTTGAATCCAAGTCATTGAATATTATTTTTTAATTTTTCTGGTTTTCATAGAGTTTGGTGTAGGGGTCTTATTTGGAACGATACCTTTGTGTCTCTTATTACCATATAAGGATTATATTTTCCTTCCAAAATATTTTACATTTATTGATGAGGTGTATATGAGGTGAATTGGTCATCATTAATTGCAGAGTATACTCAAAAACTAGGTACAAGAGGATGTTATCACATAAAATTTAGTGTGTAAATATAAAAAATTTGAAACTAATTATAAGAAAATAAAGGTAAAGTCAAGGTGATTCGCCTAGAAATATATCATATCATTAAAACTTCAATTTTTTTTATATTTAGTATGGTTTAATTAAATGTAAAAATTTAATTTTTCTATAAAATTTTATATTCTCAAAATACTATTAATTTAATTTTTATTTAATATTTTTTAAAAAATGATTTTAAGGTAGTGACTCTTTTTCACTAGGAAGGATCCTCAATAGAATTACCTTGGTCAGACCCTATGCTACACTATGTTAAAATCATAAATATTTTGAGAGAACAAACACCAACACCTCATCCTGATGATCAAGTGAATGTGCTTTTATATTTGTTGGTGGCTTCATTTTTATTTTTTCTGTGGAATTGATGTAAGATTTTGTCATTTATTTATTAAAAACCATGTAGAAGTGTCCAACCTACTTCAATTAAGGGGATGGATTTCAAAGAAAATCACTAGAGCACACCTTGGTGAAGCTCTAGTAAACACCTCAGTCTATCTATCTTTTTAAGCTCCTCCTACTATAGGACCTCCTTAGGATCTGCTGAAAGGTCTTTTGTTGGCATAAGACACGAAATCTGTGTTAAAATACCCTGCATGTGTGAGTATAAAAATACCCGGTAAGAACCTCAATAACCAACATTAAAAAGGGGAAACTAAAAGTAAATAGTCACCTCAAACCAACTAGAGAGAAACCAAGTGAGAGAGAAACTCCATCTCAACTGCTCCCTAACTATAAATGACTAATCATCTCAACCCACATGGTGTGTCAATTATGATATATGCTAACACCACAAGAAATACCAAAAAACACCCACATATACTCATATCAGCCTCCATGTCTCATGAGGTATTGACCTCATATCCAGCCACAAGGTTTTACATGAATCATAAACATAACACTCGTCTAGAAGAACACACTCTAATATCCCTATCATCCTAGATGGCATGTCCGAGAGATATGCTCCATTTAAAACTCTATTATGGGTCTATCTTTAGTGCCAAGAATCAGAGGACCTATCACTACTACCTTGTTCCCCACATAAAATCATAGGATCCCAAGTGGGTAGGCCCATTCCTCGCTATTGAACATAAATTAGGGAGCGCTACTCTTATCTTGAACAATGTGCCTCCTCTCTAAATATAGACTAAGGAGGGACTCATACCTCACTACATCCCCACATATGAGGGAGTAAAATATTCTATCTGACCCATAAAACACCTATAGTTACTATAGTACGAGGCCCAAAACTCGTTGTAGTGAGGGAACACTAACTCTTATCCATGTATCTTGTATTAGAAATAGAGGGGCATGCTTCTCATAACTGTTCTATAGAGATGTGGGAGCTAATAATACAATAGAGGATTCAATCCCCGTCAGTTATGGAAGACAGGGGAGTACCAATCCATATATATAGGATCCCTTCCCTATGTGTAGGAGAGATCCCACTCTATCAGTCTGTTTAAAATGGGGGAGCCTCACCCTGACATGATGGGAGAGTACTTACCCCATTCAAGAGGACCTATACCACAGTATGACGGGGTGTACCGACTCTTCTTGTCTTTTGAAGTATGTATGACACACACATTGATATGATATGGGTGTACCAACACTGTGTATTGAGGACCCACACCGTGGTACATCAGGGGAGTAGACACTTTATCTACACAATGGGTATGGTGGGGTCACACACAGATAAAATAGGGGAGCTCCATCTCCAATTTCACAAATGATACGAAGGACCCGCTCCCTATTCAATCAGGGGTGTAAAAAGCATGAGAGAACAACACTGTTGGAATACATGCATCCATTGTGGGTGGTCTCATCTCCACTGATCTGAGAGGTATAGAAAATCCACACCTTGGTATATTAAGGGAGTACTTTCCAAACACCTCTCTCTGATTTGCAACACCAATCATCAATATCGGCCAACTGTTACTAAAAGGCGTGTCACTCTCATCACATCACTACCTTGGGTTGGGGACCCACACCCTATCATGACAAGTGGGAACTACCCTACCAGCCAAATTAGTCTAGAAGACCTACATCCTAAGATTATAGGGAAGGGTATCGAGCCTAAATCATTCCTGTAATCTACCCAGATCACTACCCATGATCAAGCACCATGAATGAAGAATCATTCTTGAGTCCTGTGACACCATATCTCCAAATCCATCATAAGGGATACCATTTCATTATACATAGAAAACTACTCAGGATAGGGTACTCATAGGATAAAATATGATCCCTAAAGAAGGAGATACAGTGGTAGTAAATATATATAATAAGTAAATAGTGTGTACTACAGTCCGCACATAATGTAACCCTTCCTCAATACTTACCCATGTCCTCTGATGCATGGCATGGCTAGATGTGTCTCGACATATGGATTATTCCCTTAGTAGATAGTGTGTCACATCAAAAAAGATGTTTTATTACGTTCTCATCTTATGATTATATTCTTTACCATGAGTCCACTTACTCTAGACATATACACTCAAATGGCCATTGTTCATAACACGACATCCCTTTCCAGGTCCCTCTACCAAATGAACAGGACTCACTACATGAAATATACATCTGGTATAGGTTTTATAGTCTTAAAATATTACCTTACCTAAATTGAAAGAACACATGGTGTGTGACCTTGAAATAAAAACCATTTGATATGGAATTAAGAATGGTAATCCCTACGAGATGCACGAAATGACCCATTTTTCTATAATACTAATAGATCGACCCCCAAGGAATCCCTTTCACTTGTATAAGGTCTCTAAAACCATTAAAACACATAATATAGGGGATATGAACTCAATGATAAAATCCTCAAACCACTTGGTGGAACTATAAAGCATCAGGGTCAGATCCATTCTCTAAAGTTGTCGCACCATGATCTAGGAGTGATTTCCATCATGATTAGAGATTAGTGGTGCCTCATATCCTTGTTTATGCCTCAGTTAATCCATTGTGAAAAGGGGCATGGGGGATTTAATCCCTTATTTCACACACACAAAAGGGGGTAGGTATATTGATTTAATTTTATTAACTCAATAACCTCTATTTAACACCCTTCCAACTTGCCTTCGACCTGACACGCGACACTAACAAACTTTATGTTGCGATTAGGGTATACAACCTATTCTGAACTCAATCATGGTCTCAATATTATTATTTGAGACTCCAAACATTATTTTTTCCATTTTTCATAGAAATCACATGAAAATGATAAAATACATTTAAATTTTTTAATATCTCTGCAACGTAGCTCTCCAGAACACAAAATCCCCTACCAACTCTACCTAGTTTTGGAAATATTCTTACCAATATTACATAGTATTAAAAAGAAGAACCCAAATCACTAAATCCTCCCCACCTCAAGGTTTTTTATCCTTGAAAATTGAAATACTTGGAAGAAATTGAGTAAATGAGATCCCCACAGGGACTCCCACACTAGTAAGCTCAACAAACGGTTTATGTGATGCCTATAAGAACAAACTTCGGGGATCCACAAGAACCAAACCATACCCAATATTAAGCTCAAATAATGTTAAAATCATTCAACTAACTGGGAAAATGTCTTCCCATTTGAAACAGGGGGTTAAATCACTGATCACCATAGTCCTTCTATGGTTATAGGGTCTTTTAGTGCACCACTATGCTAAGTTGAATCAAATATAATGTAACATAGTAGTTCTGATCTTCCCTAGATAAGTAGAACAATTCCAACATAAATCATCACACATACAAATCTAACATCAATCACAGGTGGAAAACACCTTTCAATAATCTGGGACACCACCACATAAAACCCAAGATCAAATACACACATGAGAGGAACTCTTCCTCCATACCTCGACGTTATCCACTTTGTGCGGCATTGACTCACCCACATAGTTTTAATCACATAATAAGAATGCTTTATTGTGCGGGAAGTATCCCTTTTTCTTCATGCATCTGATACTATGTCAGACAACATTATCATAAGGTTCTACCAACTCCCCATGTAACCTAGGTTAAGCCTCAAGAATGAACTAGAAAAAAGGGTACCTATCAAGAATTTGAAACAATACTACTACATAAAGTAGATAGCACACATAGTGCACCTCTAATCACTCTCAAAGCCTCTAGGTCATTGTCCTTTATGGCTTTTAGTTGTCCTTGTACTCATCCTATAGCTCTCTAGGCCTAGTATGGACCATCTGGGGGTGGTGTTGGAAACAAATCAAACCATCTACCACATCTTACTACTCTCCCCTGTCCTCTTCCATGTCTGCAATCAAGTAGAACTCCATGATCCTAACACTACCTCTATTAGGGTGGTCTATGGATTGTATCCCTCTCAGTATCATGGTAGGTCATACAATATCAAGACTGATGTCCCTAAACTTTGAAGCATAACACTACCTACTTTGTGTATAAATCGATCTTCAGTGTGAATCCTATATTGTAGACCCTTATATATGAGTATGGGCATGAGTATGCCTCCAACACCATTATCCAATCTGCTTATATCTACTGGATTCTATTGAATACTCGACCATGTTATCACCACCAGTATCCACATATGCCCAACCCTCGAATAGGAATATGTCCATCACTATTGATTGTTCTAGAATCCACATATAATAGGTAAGGCACAAGAAGACCACACCTACCCAATAGTCACTGAGGAGGCCCTGCTCAAAGTTATGTTCATGTAAAAATGGTTATCAAACCATATCAATGGATTATTTTTAAAGTCCAATCATCCTCACAGAGTACTATTCCATGGACATGCTACCATGCCAAAGATTCAGAAGATCTTATATACACATTGATCTCAACATGGCTAGATAAACCTCTTCCCTGAAGATTAGCTCAAACTCTACCCATGTACGCATCATCTTTTCATGGGTATGTGTCACTAGACTCCACCATTGCTCAACTGAAACAAGTAGAATACTTTTTGGTAGGACCAATATCTAACCAAGAGGTATCCTTACTTGGAAAAAAATGACTATCCACATCAAGCTAGTCTTTAGATACTTGGGGGGTATTGATCAACCCTATACTTAGGAGGTGTCTGCCACTAAAAATCATGTATCACACTCTGCCTACATTCATCCTCATCCTAAACTTCCAACAAAAAATACTCCTTGCTGGGTGGGGGATAAAATAAAATACCACTTGATGGTACAACCACATTCCTAGTTCCTTGAACTGATGCCTCATCGATAGGAGGATCTCGATCATAATCTAGCCACATAACCCCATCTAGATGACATTATAGGGTCTTCTTAAAATAAAATAATGATACAAAATGGTTAATATAATACAAGTGGAGCTTACTCAAAAAGGAAATGGAACCCACAACCCAGTCCTATATGGTTCATGTACAGAACTTTGCCTATGAATAGTTCCTAAATGTATAGAGTCGACAAGAAGGTTATTAGAGACTTGATGAATGAATACTTTATCTGCCACTCCAAAACACTAGTCTATGGCCTAAAATCCAAACCAAAAAAAACATTAAAACTATTTTTATTCAATAAAAACATGGCTCTTAGACTCTAGTCCTATGGAAGGACTTTCACTTATACCATTCTATCTTGACCAGACCCACTAGGGCATGAGACATAACTCACCATGCCCACATCCAATAGGCTAGGGTAAGACGTCCAATACTGAAGAGGCATATCACATACATGAGAGGCCTTATATTGTAGTATCTATATGAAATAAACCATATAAATCTACATGAAAAATTATAGAGATAATAAAACTGAAAAAAAATACATGAATACATCTATCCCGCAATTAGAGTTGATCTGAAGTACAAAAAGTGAAAAAATAAAAGCCCATAAACAACTATAAAATAATCCCACCTACTCAAATGGATTGGAAAGATGTCAAATGATGTAAGAACTTGGGTTTTTAGAATGGGTCAAAATCCTGACCCAGTTTGAATTTTTGATTGGTTCCTGAGGAAACAGGAGAAAAAGGGGAGTTTCTGGAAATTTCCAGACTACATGTCGTGTATTTTAAGTACACGCAGTGTATATGTTAAGCGAGTTTCGGATGTGTGCTAGCCATGTACATGTCATTTGATGACCATGTAGAAGTTTCTTACTACACAGCATGTAGGTTTAAACACGTCGTGAACCCCCAACCATATGGTGGCCATACATGGCGTGTAGGCCTGTTGGCCAGGTAGAACCAGGTACACACCGTGCTCCTCTTGGACACGCTGTGTAGTCTAGCCATGTATGAGGGATATACATGGCATGTGGGTATGTTGGCAAGGAAGATAAGGGATAACCATTTACACGCTGTGTACCCATAGGTACACACTGTGTACTCATGTCAGCAGGTCGACGGAATCCCAGCCGCTAAATGAAAAGTTAAATGATATATACACGGCATGTAGTCATGAAGTACACGCCGTGTACTTTCTTTTTTTTTCACGTTAAAATGGGCAGTAGCCTCGTTTTGAGGTAGAACCTCAAATTTGGCCGGGTTTTGTGAACCAAGCTGGCCAGGAATTCAATCCTTCCCCATATCATCGTCTGAACTCCATTTTGATCATGGATTCACGCGTTGGAAACCCCTCGGTAAGGCCTCGATTCCTCTTGGGCCGTTTTGTTTGTTTTCATTCTAGAATGAGTTATGGGGGTTTGAGCGGTTTGGATTCTTTTATAGATATACCGCATTTTAGACCGAATTAGAGCCTGTTACCGGAGGATTAGCATCAAACGAGTCTCCGGTAGGTGGTACATAGCACATTTTATGTTTTCATGGTTGTTTGGGTGACGCGGCCTTCAGCGCGTTTTCGGGTATTTTGAGTGGGACCCATTTTATTTGCTATTTCATATGGTATTGATTTTTGGACCTATGAGATGCCTTTGGGTCTGCCCTGTAACCAGTTTGCGTGAGTGGGGCTGGGTGAGGGGTCGTAGCTCATCGGGGCATTTTGGTCGGGGGATGCCAAAATGGTTAAAATTGATTTATATTGTTATAAACTATTTAGTTTAATTTATTAAAGCATGACATGATTTCTAGAGGCATTTAAGACCTATGTGCTAGTATGGGACAACACATTGTATAGTGAAATTTAACTGTTTAGTTTGTTTTTCCTGTTTATGTTTTCTGTTTAAATATGTTATATATAGAATTGTGGAATTGCATCTGCTGGACCCTTTGGGTTGTGTTGGGCTTGGCCCTGTTATGCTTGAGTGATGCTGATCATAGGTTGGGCTTGGCCCGAGTTACTTTGGGTGGTTTTGACCATGGTATTAGACGTCATGGACATTGGCTTGAGGCAGTACCACTGTCAGGTTGGGCATGGCCCGGGTTACTAGGATGGAGATGCCGTCATATTTGAGCGGCATGGTCGCAGGGACACGAGGTGTCAGATGAGTTGGTGGATTAGGTACTATTTTTCTGATTACCACTCACCTGGGACTTTGAGTAGTGTGCACACATAGATACTCCCTGATGAGGTGGTTTTGACCACTCGTGTGGGTAGAGGCCCCCATAGTTGTGGTTAGATATTTCAGTTGGGGTTGCTTGTCATAGAAAGCCACGGGGGAGGTGAGGAGACTTCAAGGGATGGGCGTTCTTTCAGGACGTCGGTACTTGAGACACAAGGAGTCAAAAGGCATATGGTGTCGGGTTACTATTTTTGGGCATGCCTTAAGGACGTTGGTACTTGAGACACAGGGTGTCAGGAGGCACGTGGTGCCGAGTTACTATTCATGGGTGTGCCATCGGGACATCGGTACTTGAGACATGAACCTTCAGGTGGCACATGGTTTCGGGTTACACAACATAGATTCCAGTGTTGGCCGAAGCAGGTGACGCTCCATGGTGGCTGTTGAGCACCAGTGGAGTTCGTCTTTTTTGTGCATTGTACTATTTACTCATTTCCTTAGAAATGAAGGACTACTTAAACACATATATTTGGTATGCACTGTTGGGTGGTATCCTACTGAGATTTGTCTCACACCCTGCACGGGCCCTTCGGGACACATGCAGACTTAATGGATTTACGTGCAGGAAAGAGGCCAGCTTCAGGAGCTTGGATGTCTTAGTTGTTGCATGGAGATGGTATAGACCGTGAGGTCATACCTATCTGCGGTTTACATTGTTTTGTTTTTCTTTTCTATATCGGCATTCTTAATTTTTGTAGTTACTGTTGGTTAGTCATTGGCGCCCTTTTTATATTCAGTTGTGTATGACCTGTTTTTGGATGGATGTTTCACTATTCAGCAGTAGTTACATGTTATCAGCATGCTATTGTGTTTATTTAAGCTACATGCTGTTATATTTACTTCTTCCGCTGTTTATCTATATTGATTATGCTTCTGCTCTATGGGTCTGGTTTGAGTCTACTGAGTCTTTTATTCTACTGCATATTTACTGATATACTTGGACCAGTACCCTTATTATGATCCTCCGAGAGGGTATAGCCTCACCACTATACCTAACAGACCCTCGCTGCTAGTCGGCAGCCTTTTTCGTTCGGGGAGGTGCACCTAAGGTAGTAACACCCTACCCATTTAGAACTATTCGGGTGGCTGGCCGGGTCCGGGTCATTACAAAGTGGTATCAGAGGAGTTCTTGACAAGGATTTAGTAGCAGTGTTTTTTTTCTGGATACTAATGAGATTGAGGATTCTCGTTTCTTTCTGGTTGTTTTACTATTTGGGTTATGGTAGACTAGAGATAGGTTTTTAATGGAACCAGGTTTCTAGCAAGTGCTTGGATGCCTGCAGCCCTAGGTACGAAGGATGGACCTAGTTTCCACGGGTGGGAATTACTGTTTCCTTTTGCTCAGATTATAGTTTATATGATTTCCACCTCAGTGGCTCACTTGATATGTGATGTTGTTGATTTTGATATGTGACCCTTGACCCGGTATGGTATGGGAGAATTGGACCTTGGCCCAGTATGGCAAGGCTGGGTTGCTTGGCTTTTGATAGGCACATTTTAGGGTATTTCAATTTCATAATTGCACGTATGCTTTGTGAAGTTATAATGCCATGTGAAGGAAAAATCAAATTCCATGCTTTATATGTTTGAAATGTGAATTGGTGAAATTCTAGATAGAATTTATAGTTTTTCAAATGTGTATTCCAGGATTTATATTTTGTAGAATTGCATGTTGTAGAATTTTGGGTCTGACTTTTATGAGAGCAAGCATGTACTATGGTTGAGGTAGTGTAACTGTCAGGATTGGGCGACTCAGTCGTCGGTTTGAGGCAACATGAGCTGTCAGGACAGGAAGGGATCGAGGTACTTTTTATACTGGGCTCTGTTGAGGGCTGGTAAGGAGGCCATGAGGTCGGGATGCCGTGGGGTATGGGTTGCAGTGAGGGGGAGTAAAGGTATTTGTTATGAACTGCCTTTTACTGCTTTCCATATCTGCGTAGAATATATTATTATATATATATATATATATACGGGTTGTTTGACCATTTAAGGTATTCAGCGGGTTACTCCTTCATGACTCGATGGAGCATCAGGAAGGAGGGGATGCAGTGCCACAGGATCAGGTTCAGGATTCAGTATCGGCAGAGCATGAGTCACAGGTACAGGCTCAGGGACAAGAGCAGGTCCAGGATTCAGAGTAGGCTGGGCAACAGCAGGGTTTGACAGCGTTCGGACCATGGCTCGATGAGGAGCTCTGATCTAGCCTACTACGTGTCTTTCAGAGGATTGACAGCAGCGTGTAGGGTACACAGCCTTCTATGGCTTATCTGACGAGGCAGTTCTAGTCACAACACCCTCCACTTTTTTAGGGTTAGGGTGGTCCGCAGGCGGCTGAGAATTGGATCAAGAGTATGCAGATGATCTTCGAGAAACTCTAGACGCCTCCAGGGCGGAGGGTCAAGTTGGCGATGTACATGCTGAGAGGATCGGCGAGGCATTGGTGGGACGTACAGGTTCTTGCTCGTTGGCATGAGGGACTGGCTTGGAAGGACTTTGAGGACAGGTTCTTTGAGCACTTCTGTCCAGAGACACTAAGGGAAGAGAGAGCTCGGGAGTTATAGAGTCTTCATAAGGGAGATATTTCTGTCATGGACAATGCAAATACCTTCATATAGTTGTCTGGCTTTTCACCTGGTATGGTAAGCGATGATACAGATATGGTGATGCGCTTCGAGGATGGCTTACAACAAGCCATTCGAGTCCATGTGAACATCTTCAGGCTAGGTTCCTTCTCCGAGGCGGTGAACCATGCACTCAGAGCAGAGGGCAACGAGGGAGATAAATCTCGCTTAGGCAGGATGACAGTTTCTGGTGATGGTTCGGATAGAAGGAAGCGAGGACGGGATGAGTTCCAGCAGGGTAGTCAGGCCAGGGATTCAGCTAGACCACATCTTGGTAGTCCCTCAATGATTTTATTTCAGTGTGGACAGCCAGGACATGTTCAGGCTCAGTGCGATATGCCTCCGAAGGAGTTTCGGGCATGTGGGTAGGAGAAGCATCTATAGAGGATTTACAGCCAGCCTTCTCAGATAGCCGGCAGGTAGGGACTAGGACAGACTATAGCATCTGGAGTTGGTTCAGGTTTGGTACCCAGAGAGGGTAGTCGAGGTTCATCTGTGCGTGGAGGTCATGACAAAGACAGCGGGACCCAGCTGAGGGGTCAGTGGCCGGTTAATATAGCAGCATCGTAGGGAGGTCAGGCATCAGACAGCTATGTTTCAGGCCAGGTGCACATCGCGGAGCTGCCAGAGGCTGAGCTGGCTAGTGAGCCGAAGATAGTTAGAGATACACCACAGTGTGGCCGTGATCTCCATGTTTCGTTTTTGGCATAACCTGTAGAGGCATGTCTGTTTTGAGTACACGAGGTGCATATGATCAATGTGGACTGACTAGATGCTGGTCAGTGTGATTAACACCATATCAGGTGCATGATATATTATATATATGTATGTATTAGGTGCATGGCATCGGGGCATCGAGGATGCGGGTTACTTGAGTTTTCGTGGGAATCAGGGCACCTAGGATGCAGGTTACTTGATGTGTTAGGATCCAAGACCTCGTAGAGGCAGACACCGATGTAGTGCGGGATACATTGGGTGTCGGGAAAGACACAGGAGTGCCAATGGGGTGCAGGGGTGATGATGCGTCACGGGAGGACTATGTGTCCAAGAAAATAGGTTAGTAAACATTTTTTTCTTTGAGTTTTGTCAGGTTGAGACCAGGTTAGGCGATACCTAAGGTGGGGATCCCCATTGTGGATTTTCGCTGGGACCTTTGAAACTAAGGATTCCGGGTTACTTGGATCGGGATGGTATGTATGGTGCCATCTCCGAGTTTTGTCTGATAGATCGGGTATGAGCTATGTTAAGTTGGGGAGACTGTAAGAACCCGGGATTTTAGAATGGGTCAAAATCCCAACCCTGTTTAATTTTTTGACTGGTTCCTAAGGAAACTGGCAAAAATGGGCAGTTTCTCGAAATTTAAAGACTACGCGCCGTGTATTTTAAGTACACTCCGTGTATATGTTATGAGACTGTCGGTCGTGTGCTCTCTAAGTATATGCCGTGTGATGACCGTGTAGAAGTTTCTTACTACACAGCGTGTAGGTTTAAACATGTAGTGTACCCATGACCGTATGGTGGCCATACATGGCATGTAGGCCTGTTGGACGAGTAAAACCAGGTACATGCCGGGTTCCCCTTGGACACACCGTGTAGTCTAGCCATGTATGAGGGATATACATGGCATGTGGGTATGTCGGTGAGGAAGAGAAGGGAAAACCATGTACATGTCGCGTACCCAGAGGTACACACCGTGTACTCATTTCTGCAGGTCGGCGGAATCACAGCCTCTAAATAAACAGTTAAATGATATATACATGTCCTGTAGTCATGAATTACATGTCGTGTACTTTCTTTTTTTCATTAAAATGGGCAGTAGCCTCATTTTGAGGAAGAACCTCAAATTTGGATAGGATTCGTGAACCAAGCCGGTCGGGAATTCAATCCTTCCCCAGATCATTGTCCGAACTCCATTTCGATCAAGGATTTATGCGTTGTGACCCCCTCGGCAAGGCCTCGATTCCTCTTGGGCCATTTTTTTATTTTAGTTCTAGAACAAGTTATGGGGGATTGAGCAGTTTTTATTCTTTTGTAGATCTACTACATTTTAGACCGAATTGGAGGATGTTACCGGAGGAGTAGCATCGTACGAGTCTGAGGTAGGTGTTCCATACCTCATTTTGTGTTTTCATGGTTGTTTGGGTGACGCAACCTTTGGCGCATTTTCAGGTAATCTGAGAGGGACCCATTTTATCTACTATTTCATATAGTATTGCTTGTTGGACCTATGGGATGCCTTTGGGTATGCCCCGTAACTAGTTTGCGTGAGAAGGGCCGGGTGAGGGGTCGTAGCTCATCGGAGCATTTTGCCTGGGGGATGCGAAAATTTTTAAAATTGAGTTATATTGTTATAAACTATTTAGTTTAATTTATTAAAGCCTGACATGATTACTAGAGGCATTTAAGACCTCAGTACTGGTATGAGACAACACCTTGCATAGTGCAATGCAACTGTTTAGTTTGTTCTCTTGTTTATGTTTTCTGTTTGAATATGTTATATATGAAATTACCGAATTGCATCTGCTGGACCCTTTGGGTTGTGTTGGGCTTGGACCTGTTACGCTTGAGTGATGCTGATCACAATTTGGGCTTGGCCAGGGTTACTTTGGGTGGTTTTGACCACGGGATTGGACGTCTTGGACGTTGGCTTGAGGCAGTACCACTGTTTGGTTGTGCATGGGCCGGGTTACTAGGATGGCGATTCCATCAGACTTGAGCGACATGGTCGCAAGGACATGAGGTGTCAGATGAGTTGGTGGCTTAGGTACTATTTTGGTGATTACCCCTCACCTGGGAGTTTGAGTAGTGTGGACAAAGAGATACTCTGTCTTGAGGTGGTTTTGACAAATCATGTGGGTAGAGGCCCATGTATTTGCGGTTATGTATTTCTGTTGGGGGTGCTTGCTGTACAATGTCACGGTGGAGCTGAGGAGCCTTCAGGGGATGGGCGTGCCTTCGAGACGTTGGTACTTGAGACACAAGGTGTCAGGAGGAAAATGGTGTCGGGTTACTATTTTTGGACGTGCCTTCGGGACGTCGGTACTTGGGACATAGGGTGTCAGGAGGCACATGGTGCTGGGTTACTATTCTTGGGTGTGCCTTCGGGATGTCGGTAGTTGAGACATGAGCTTTCTGGTGGCACATGGGGTCGGGTTACATGGCAGAGATTCCGGTGTTGGCCGAAGCAGGTGACGCTCCATAGTGGCTGTTGAGCACCAGTTGAGTTTGTGTTTATTTGTGAATTATACTGTTTACTACTTTCCTTAGAAATGTATAACTTCTTAAAAACATATATTTGGTATGCACCGTTGGGTGGTATCCTACTGAGATTTGTCTCACACCCTGCACGGTCCCTTCGGAATGCGTGCAGAATTTATGGATTTATGTGCAGGAAAGAGGCTATCTTTAGGAGCTTGGCTATGTTAGTTGTTGCATGGAGATGGTATGGACCTTCAGGTCATACCTAGATGGGGTTTACTTTGTTTTTTTTCTTTTCTTTATCGGCATGCTTACTTATTGTAGCTACTGTTGGTTAGCCATTGGTGCCCTTTTTATATTCAGTTGTGTATGACCTTATTTGGATACATGTTTCACTATTTAGTAGTAGTTACATGTTATCAACATGCTGTTGTGATTACTTCCACTACTGTTGTTATATTTACTACTTCCGATATTTATCTATATTGATTATGCTTCTGTTCTGCGGGTCCGGTTCGAGTCTGCTGATTCTTTTATTCCGCTACATCTTTACTGATATACTCAGACCAGTACCCTTATTATGATCCTCCGAGAGGGTATAGCCTCCCCACTATACCTAATAGACCCTTGCTGCTAGTCGGCAACCTTTGGCATTCAGGGAGGTGCGCCTAAGGTAGTAACACCTTACCCATTTGGCACTGTTCGGGTATCTGACCAGGTTCGGGTCATTATCAATGAAACCACTATAATACACCTCTATAAATACCTAGTAAACACCTCAATATATATATATCTCTATATGATCTACCTACTCAGAGTCCTCTTGGGACATTTTCGAAAGGACAGTCTTCTGCATAAGACACAAATTTTGTGGGGAAATACCATTTGGGGGTTAGTTTAACAATACCCATTTGGCGCCCCAAAAAACCAAAATAAAATGGAGAAATTGAAAGGAAATATTCTACTCAAACCAGCCAGAGGGAACCCAAGTGAGGGAGATACCCCATCTCTACCAATCCTCAGCTATAAATAAATATTATTCTTAATACACTTCCTATTTTAACTAATATATGTGACCACCCCATAAGGACTCATTGAAAACATTGAGATATTGAAATCTCAGACTCCAAGTCTCTTGAGGCACCAAACTCATAGCCAACCACACCGTTCTACTCGAGGCATAAAGATAATTCCCATAAAGAATAACACACTAAAAGATCCCTACCATCCTAGATGGAATATCTAAGAGATGTGTTCTATCAAGAACTGTGGTCTAGTTACAAATCTTATATGCTCAGTAGTATAGGATGTTTCACAACTTACATTCACCCTACACATACTCATAGGAACCCATGTGGGGAGGCCCACTACTTGATACTACACATGAAAAAGGGATAACATCTCTAGTCTATGAATCACATGAATCCTCTGTAAAGATGTAGATTAAGTAGTGATCCACAACTCACTACTACCCAACAATTGAGGGAGTACTAACACTTATCCATCTCATGAAACCATTTTAGTACCTCTAAGGAGAGGCACACACCTCACCATGTTTAGGGAGAACTAACTCTTATCTAGGTATGACATATAACAAGTGGAGGGGATGACTCTTCATAACTACTCTCCATAGCCAAGGGACATCCAACTCCAATAGAGGACACGCTCCCCACCACCACTCGAAGATGGGGTAGTACCACTCAATAGATAGAGGACCCACACGCTATTTATAAGTGAGTTTAATCTCTATGATAATGATCACAATGGGGGACCTACACCCTAACATGAAAGGGGAGTACCTACCCCAAACTTTAGGACCCACATCATGGTGTGTGAGGCGTGTAATGACTCTACCGTTCAGATCACATCTAAAAAAATTGTACCCAGATATGACATGGGATTACTAATTCCATAGATTAAGGAACCAAGCCCTATAACCATTGGGGAGTACCCACATTATCTTCACAATGAGTATGGGGGGACTATTCCATGATACAATATTGTAGATCCATACCCAACCACATGAATTATATTGGGGACCCACACCCTGGTCCATTGGGGGAGAACCATCCACGGGAGAACAACTCTGTGGGTAGACCCACACCCCTTGTAGAGAGTCTCATCTCCATCAATATGAGAGGTGTGGGAAACGCGCACCCTATTATGTTAAGGGAGTATTGGTATGAGTATCTCTCTTATTAACCACACGAATCCCCAACATCTATCAAGAATCACTAAAAGGTGTCTCATGCTTATCACATCACACGTCGCATCACTACCATGGGTAGGGGACCCATTCCATGACATTGTAATGAACCAATGTTTTATTAATGGAATTTCCATTAATAGAATTATTTGTTATAGTATAATCACATAATATTACATATAGAACACAATAAAAACTTTATAAATGAATAATGATTGAAATAAAAGGTATATCTTGAAGTTAAAGAGCATATACCGATGAAATAGAAACTTGACCTCTGGAATTGTAATGTAACCATTACGAATAGTAAACTGGCCAATGTAATAGTATCCTCACCAATAAAAGTATAAATAAAATTTATCTATCTTATAAGTGACAATATGATATAATTATATCAAAGTATAAGTAAATATAAATTTTGAAAATAATTAATTAAGTTATGATATATTTGTGAGTCATGTATATTTAATTATAGTTTTTTGATTAATTATATAAATTAAAATAAAATTTATTTTTATAAAATTTATTTATAAAATAATATTTTGTTGTCGTATGATTATATCATAATTTTATGAGATCTTAATTAATTATTAAAACTATTAGATAAGAAGTTTTAATTTTAAAATTTTTATTTTTCAAGTAAATAATGATTTTTAATTAAAAATTAAATTCCTCATATTTATAAAATTATTTTTAAAAAATTGTTTTCTTTTTTAAATTTTACACATCGAAAAATGGTTACTTTAAATTTCTGGTATTTTTCAGAAATAATTCAATTTTTTGTGAAATGTAAAATATCATAATTTACAGTACATATACATTATATGTTAAATATATTATTCATTGAGTCATGTCTGATATAAGAACAATTGGTTCAAACTCATATGATCTAATTAATTTATTTAGTCTCAATAATCATAATTATTTCCTGTCTTGAGAAAAATAATGAACTAATGAAGTAAATATTGAGAAAACACTCCTCTACGCCACTATAAATACCACCCCTCACCACGAGTTCTAATCACACCTATCACACATTATTACCAAGCCAAATTCTATTAATTTATCTTCCTAAGACCACATCCCATGTAAAATACCTCTTGGTATCATGAAAATACCAAAACATCATCTCTAAGAAGGCTCTCAAGGAGGAAAAATTCAAGAGGTAAATTCCTATTTTTGATTATTTTATTTTCTTTTCATATTACTTTATGTTCTTTATCTCTCATCAAATCCCCTCATCCAAATGGTATTATAACTCAAATAACATCAATAAAATGTAATTTTTTTATTCTAATGTAATAATTCATCACCATCTCCCATTCATCCTCCTTTTATACTAAAAATGGAAATATTGTCTAGGATGTGTTAATTTATCACATTCAAGGACGATGGAGTTTTCAATTTCCTTTAACTTATTTAAGGGATAGTCTGGAGACCATTTTTATGGTCTAACTAGATTATAATATATGTATTATATCTTATTTAGTGTTTTTTAATAATTATTTGCTCACAATATAAATTTATATCACAAAATGAGTTCTTTATGATCAAAAAACAGAAAAAATAAACCCAAATGAGTATTAATAAATCTTAATCTAATGATCAATCCCCATGTCATAAAACCAAATTATATAAAAACCATTTAACCATTGGAATATAATTAATAACATTAAGGTTCAATTCAGGATAATTAAACCCATTATACATAAACCTTTGTACAAGTATGAATGTAAACCGATCATGAAAGCCATGGGAAACCAATGCTCCCAAGCAATGAAATTGAATCTATTTACCCATAAAAGTCCATAAATGAACTTAATTATTTTATAATAAATCAAATTAATATAAAATAGGTTCTATAATTATTAATTAATGAATATAATTTAATTATCTTTGATATTAATATGAAGTGAAGGACACCTTTGGACTTAAGGTAAAGGATTATACCCAAACCTCCATTACTCATTCAGGTTATTATTTCCCTCTCTTTACCCAAATGAAATTATCTGTTCCTTTTTTGTACATATTATAAATATTTTTTCTATGTTCCAAAATCATGTATCAATATCTATTACACCATTTTCTGGGATATACATGTTTTTAAAAGGATCCATATTTAATTATCCCCAATAAGAATGCCCGATTTAAGGGAAATTCCTAAATTGTTACCCATTTTAAAGTGTACTCTATAATCTATATTGAAAAAAAATTAATTCTCTAAAATCACTCTTTAATTATGAAAACATTCTTTCTTAACTACTAGTTTTATATAAAACATTTTTCTATATTCTATTTTAAAATAACTTTAATACTTTCCTTAACCACAGTAAACATTTTAAATTTTAATAATTCTTAAATACTATTTTTTACATATTATCACTTCAGGTTGACATCAATTATCATGTTCTAGGACTTTTTTACCTTTTAAAAGTCCATTTATGACATAAATTCATTCTTTCATTGACACTTTTATGATATTCCAATTTGTAATGCCTTATGCCATGATTATGATACTCATTTCATTCCATGGGTAACCTTTATGTTATGTTTGATTCCTTATGAATGATTCCTCATGCGACACATATCTTCATGAACAATTAATTATGGGTGTGCCAAGATATCACACCAACTAATTGGTTACATTTTATTATGATGAGACGTTATCTGCAACGATCTTGGTTGTTATCCTTGACACATGCTCTATGTGAAATGGTCATGGTGGTTAGCCTAGACTCATGGTCTTCTATGTGAAATGAGTCTTGACTCATGCTAAAGTCATGTTTTATGTTTATACCAAATTATTTTGATTCTACGACTATGTTCTCTCATGTTTTATATTTCATTATTATTTATATCATGTTCAATTACTTTTTGTATCATTATGTCATTCTTTCTAACCCATCCGATAAGATTTATTCTTATGATTATCCCCTTACTAGAATTTTTATCTCATCACTCTGTTCATCTTATCCCCAAGTTATCATATGTATATTTATTATCATAATGGATGTCTGGAGATAATTATGTATATTAAATAAGATATGTTTTTATGATGTTCAATTATGTACCTAATCATTCAAGGCACTAAACATTACGATCCTTGTCTTGTAATTTGATGTTTAATTATGATTAAAATAATGTAATGATTTCTGTAAAACCCTTTGGGACACAATAAAAATATTTTCGGAGCACTGATCTACTAGATTAAAGAGTCAAGGGACTTAAATCCTAAGATTATTGGGAAGGGTATTGAACCTGACATCTCTATAGTGATCCACCTCGATCCCTTCCCATGATCAAGCACCTAAAATGTAGTGTCATGCTTGAATCACACCATGCCAAATGTCCAAATCCACCAAGGGGGATACCATCATGTTGAATGTTGAAAATTACATAGGACAGGATACTCACAGACCTGAAACCTATCCCCAAATAAGGACATATGGTAGGAATTAATCTCCAAAAAACTACACTACAAGTACTGGGGTCTACATGACGTGTGACCCCACCTCAACACCTGGTCGTGACATATACCACTGATCTTGGCCTATCGTGTCTCCACATTGGGAGTGTACCCTCGGTACATGGCATGTCCTAGCTAACCATCCCTATAGCAGTGTCTTCATCCCATTCCTTTGTTCCTCCCCATGTGTCTGCGTACTCTGGTCATGTACTCTCACACAACCATGTCACTTGAAATGACTTCCCTTACCATGTCTCTCATCCACACAACCTGGGATCACTACACAAAGTTCTTGACTGTTACACAATGTGAAGTTCCTAAAATTCATTGTTCCCATAAAGGGAATAACACATGGTGTGTGACCCTTCAATACATGTTGTGTGATTAGGAATTTCGAATGATAATTCCCTACAAGATGTTCAAAACCCCACTGTTTCCTCTTAAACCCACAGATCGAACCCTATGGGGTCCTTAGAAGTTCTATAAGGGCTAAAAAACATTAAAAATTAATCATAATGGAGATTTAGGCTTATAAATCCAATACGCTTACCTCATAGAGAAACACTGAAGCCTTGTGGGAAAATCAACAATATAACGCTACAAACCCATGATCAGGGGGTGGTCACTATCAAGATCAAAGATCGATGGTGCCTCCCCTCTTTTGTTACACCTTGGTTTATCCATTTCAGGGGGGGCTCACCTATCAAATTTCATATAAAAAAGGTGGGATATAACTTTAATTTTATTAACTCAATATCCTCTATTTAATGCCCCTATAACATGACTCTAACATGATACACAATGCTGACAAAAATTTTGTTTCTCCTAGGTTGAACAACACATTATGAACTCTATCGTGGTATCAAAATTATGATATGAGACTCTGTTATGCAGTTTTTTATAATTTAAAAAAAACAACACACAAAATTTAATATATATTTTAAAATTTTAATATCACCACACAAAGAATCTCTAATCCCCAGAATCCCCTGCCAACTCTACACATAGATTCAGAAATATTTATATAATTATTCAAAATATTTAAATGGAAAAACACTAGTCAGTAAATTTCTATTCATTTTTATAGTTAGTGTATATTTATTATTAATTTTATAGGATAAAGAAGGTAAATTAAATGATACTTTTCATGTTGATTGAACTTATAGTGTAATTAAATTTTGATCATTTAATTAAAAATTAGTGGAGATGTGAAAATTATTTGGGGTTTATTGAGTTTTTTGGAATTTATTTTTAATGAAAATGGTAAATTTTTAGTTTATTTTTTAAATATGGAATTAAATGAGGCTTTGCGCTTCTAAATGGTTTAATATCATATCTAATTGTCCATGGAGTATTTTTGAGGTATCAAATAGTTAATATACATAATATAGAAATGTTGTAATAACAATGAATTCTAAAAAAATGAAATATTATTTTATAGAATATATGACATGAAACATTGAACTTAAACAACCAAAAAATGAATTTCTTTAAATTTAATCTCTTCGATAGCTAGAAGAACACATAACCCCGAGTCTTAATGAACCGTAATATAGTATATAGTTGTTAAACTAGCCATTAAATTCAGGGGTATGAATAATTTAAACTAAATAATTAAAATTTTATGGATTTAAAAGGTATGAAATACGTTCTTTGGATATATATTTATGAGAAATAAAACAATAATAATTGCAAGTAAAATTTTTTCCTTTTAAAAATTGTTTTTTAAAGAAAATAGTTTTCCACCATTATAACTTGTATTTGAAAATTTTATTTTTAAATATCTATAAAATTTATTTCATAAAATAAAAATCATTCTTGAAATCATAAAATCAAAATTATTTTGGTGTGAAATTTTTATAATTTTATAAAAATATAAAATTTTCCATGATTAGTGGAAAATACTAGGGTTCATTCAGAATAACCATTTCATTGAAATATTTTAAAAAATAGAAAAAATAAGATGGTTTTAAAAGTAAAATTTGTTTAATTATACATATATCAATATTATTTAGTTTATTAGAATAATTTTTATATTTAATTTTGATATTAAAACATTTTAAAAATATGAAAATTTTCTCTTTGAAAACATTCTTTCTCATCATATCGGTGAGCTTAATTTGAAATTAAATAATGTCACTTATATGAGTATAATTTTAAAAAATTGATTTAATATTTGAAATATAATAATAATTTATATTATCAAATTAACTCAAATTAATTTTTAACCACTATAAATACTAGAAGTAGTAAAAATTAATTAGCACAGTTAAGTTAAAAACTTATTTACTAGGGGGGAAAAATAAAATATAAGCGTTAGAAAATCCTAAAAACATATAAAACCTAGTACTATAAAAATATTTAGATTTATAAAATATAATGGTAAAAATGAACCATCTTCATGAATTCAGAGTGATAAAAATGTGGGTGTAATTAATTCTGTTGAAAAATTGCATGTGTTTCCTCTTCCCTATATATAAAAGGCCACCCCTATCTTCCACTCTTGACTCATTGAAAGAAATTTGGTTATTCCTATCCCTAAAAAATTAGTTTTTCTTACTCCCATCTTAAAATACAAGGGTAATATTTTGATCATAAATCCAATATAGGAAGGATTTTTGTACAAACCTAAATATTTTTTTAAAAAAATAGGGTAATGTTCTTAAATGATCATTTTTATTTTATTTCCTCTTAAAAATATTAAATTATTGTTAAAACAAGATTATATGGTATCCTATGTATATTTAATATACTGATATGTAGTTATTTTAACTTCATTACCTATATCCATCTCCACTTCCATCAAATTGGAAACAAAAATTTTGGTCATGTGTACAATAGACTACCACCTCACGAACTGGTCTAATTTTTTTCCATCACCACCTTTCAAGGATGAATATGAAGATATAAATATCATATTAATTTAGAATTTCTGATATTATTATAATTAAAAATTTTAATACCACATATAAATTTCTATGTTCTAATCCATTTAAATTATGGAAATTTCACTCTTGTGTACGGAAAACTACCACCTCACAAAGCAATGTGATTCATTTCTCACTTTATCATTACATTGAATGAAATAAGGATTAATTTAATGAATATATGTGATAATATGAAGTTAAAATTAATATTGAAATTAATATATCACCCAATTACTTACCCTTTCACAAGTTATGGAAATGATAATGGCGCTCCTGTGTACGTATGACCTATTATCTTCATGAAGCGATGTGATCCATTATCCTTTATCAATTTAAATAAAAATTATAAATATGTTGATATTGAAAACAAATATATTTATAACATTAATATATGTATATATATGATTTAATTATATAATATTATCAATAACTATAAAATTCATGAAAAAAAAATACATGAGAAAATAAGACATTTAACATCCAAAACAATGAAGATAATGAAATATTATTAACAAATGGGTGGCAAACTTTTATAATAGGATCATATATGATATTATAAATATGAATATGTTTATATAATAAATTAATAACATTATTAAACCCATTATAAAGGATATTAGATCTCATTCAACCAAATGTAAGCATAAGGTAAGGGACTTCTCCCCAATTTCCCTTCATTGAGATATATTTTATTATTGTGCACCTAATTTCTTTTATATGTTGTACATACATAACATTTTTAATATTATATCATGAAACCTTTAAAATTCATGGTATTTTATGTGTCCATTTGAATTATTTCAACCAACATTATTTGATTTTAAAATTAACTAGTTGTAAGGTATTTTGTCTCAATTTCTTATTCATTCATACATATTGTTTTATATATAGCTATTCAATTTTATGTTGTGTATATACTACCCCTTTAATGTATTTAACATGAAGAAAATATTTATTAATTATTATGAATGTTTTTCTTCAGGTTTATTCTTTGAGGGGATACAATTTAAAAGTTACCAAATAGGTAAAAATATTATACAATTTCATCTTGTTTTATGATAGTTTAAATTCCCTTGAAAAAACCTATTTCATGTAATAATTTCTCATTATAAATTATATAACTCTTATGTAAACAAATTATTTTATGATTTATATTATTATTTACTAAAAGAATACATTTTTTTCATACAGTTTACTTTTAAATTTATTTGATGAATTGAGGAAATATTGGTAAATTTACATCCTTTATTCAATATAGACATATTATGATAAGGAATGTTTTTAGTTAATTAAATAGATTATTACATATATGAGGAATTATTTGAATATTAAAATATCTTTTGACCCTAGATTTAGATATAACCATGATGCATCAATATTCTCAAGAGATGAATCAATTGGCTTTCTTGAGTTGAATGGGTTTTTGGTATATACCTCCCCATCAGTTTTAAAGTACCTTAAAAAAAAGACATGAAAAAAGTGTTATCATGATTATTGATATCATTAAATAATGTAATTAATGATTTTATTAAATGAGAATTCAATAATTATGATCCTTGATATTTTTGTATTGATATTATCTCTATAATCAATTCATTCTCAGTTTATTGATTAAATAGAATGTACTTTTAGTTATTCATCTTTCCATATTTATCATTCCATATCCAATTATGATAGTAATTTTATTGACTAAATATAATAATTTATAAATTATATATCTTTCTGTGTTAATTATACATTATCTTATAATGGTAGTCAAGTCATTTAAATTGAACCTGTTTAGTTATTTATCTTTCCATGTTGATTATTCCTGTTGAACCATGATAGCTTCTATTGTACGTAACCCTTACTAATCATTTTATCTCACCCTTATTTTTTTCCACTCCAAATAATCAATGAAGTGTACTATGATTGGTGTGTAATAATATACAAGGGAGTATAATGTTTTTTTGAAAAAATATTATGTTGTTATTTTTATTTCAAAATTTAATATGGGAATCATGTATGTATATAGTTTACCAAGACTACATAACAATTTTATCCTTCAGAATATGATTCATTATATCTTATAAAAATTTAATTATTTAAGACAAAGACATCAGGATACTAAGATCTGGTTCTTTACAAAAATAATTTGAGGGATATAGAGAATAGATGTTGAGTGACGACATAAATAAGTATAAAGTCCACTAAAATAACTCCCATAGTGAATAATAATAATAATAGTAAGGATATAGAAAACCTATATTATTTACTATATCAAACTATATATGTATGGAATTGGATTTATTCCAACTGTTATATGTGTATATAGATTTTATAGAAGAGTTTATATACTTCAGATGGTGAATTTTGAATCTTGGTGTGACAACTGCTCATCTTGCAGTGAATTTGAGAACCTTCAGCTAGTGTGTTGTCACCTAGAAAAGAAGGGGCTGTTGATTGAAACTAACTAAGACTCAATTAATTAGGTTAATAGTATATTTAAGGACCAAAATAATCCACCGCTAAATAGTAATTTTAGGACTAGCAAGGATGGATAGAGTTAGTCTACTTGTTTGTTGAGTTAGGCTTAAGTAGTGAGGACCACCCATACAATGATCCAAAAAATTAAGGAGTATGTTGTTTCCTATGGATGTTAAGTATAATAAAAATATTATAAATGATCCCTTGTATTTTCATTGTTCTATTTTTTAATCTAATATGTTGATATTTTATGGAGAATATGGACTATAAACTCATGTTGGGACATTTGGTCTCAACTATAACGATCATGTACGGTGCATAAGGTATCCCCAAGTGTTGATAACATTGTGAAAGAGGTCATTTTTGAAATTATGAGGTGAATATATTTGATATATTATGTTAGAATGTAATGGGTAACAAAGGGTATGAGCGATTGTAAATATAAGAGTCTATGTAGGAGAGGAAAAAATAGAGAAAAAGATCCACTGGCTAAGAAATAAGAGTTGTGGCTTTTAGAGAGATCCAAAAAGTATTATATAGATATGTTAGAGGTAAATGATTATCCACATGAATACTCAAATTTTGAATCTTAAATTCATACTATAAATATTTTCTATTTAGGTGTGAATAATGTTAAAAAGGGCACATTTGATCTAATATGTTATTTGGATAATAAAGGGAAGTAAAAAATAAATAAGAAATATTATTCCAATCTACCCAAATCGTTGCTCATGTGATCAATGAAGAAATACCAAGGATCAATTACTGAATTAAATCTTTCCAAAATGGGGTTGGATTTTTAAGGTTAATATACAATAAAAAACTGCTCTTGAAGAAGAATTAGAAAGGGAGGAGGACATAATAGAATAGGGTGATACCATTTCCAAACCTGTTCCTAGAATATATAAACATGAGGAATTCAAGGATCTCTCCACTTTGGTTTAGGAATCAAATGTGTATTGTTACACCATAAGTATATATACTAATCTTAAATATAAAGGGTAATAAAACACTCTATATGAATGTGAATAAACTATTTTTCTGAGAATTACTCTATTTTATAAGGAAGATATGTCAGATGATGTGATGGAAATTATCACCTCAATGGTACATTCTAATAGAATAAACTAAATAGAACAATACTTTCATACAAATTATGAACCAATGTCATGGATCAAGAAAGTGGTTCACCTTTTTACCTATGTATTTAATGAAGGAAATATTAATTTAGAGGATATCATCAATATAAGGGATCAGATGGCCTATTGTTATGAATATCTCACAAAATGAAATTATAAGAAGTGTAAATCTTCTACTAAATGGACTTTTCATATTTTGAATGGATCTAAAATCTTTAACAGAATTTGGAATGATCTTATAATGTAGTAAATAACTGAGGTCCCTTGTAACGAAATAGAATTCTATCAATTAAATTTTATATTCTCATAATTACTTCATATGTTATTAGTCAAATTAAACCACATAGATAACATAATAAAAACATAATAAATGAATAATTAATGATATTAGAGTAATTTCTAGATGTTATGGCATATATGCTAATGAAATAGTTACATAAACTTAGGAATAGTAATATCAACCTCTTGAATGGTAAACTATACAAATGAATAGCATCATCACCCATGAAAATATAAATAAATTTTAGGCATATCTGAAATTAATGTAAAATATAACTATATCATACTATAAGTAAATGAATATTTTAAGAAGTATCAATTAAGTGTTTTAATTTTTGTGAGAAATAAATATTTAATTAAAATTTAATGTTTAATAAAATTATTTAAAATAAAATTAATTTTCAAAATATGTATTCATAAATAATTTTTATTATTTATTATTTTAGGATAATTTAATGAGAGCTTAGTTAATTTTTCAAAGTGTTATAAAAGTAGTTATAATTTTAAAGACTCTATTTTTTGAGTAAATGACGTCTTTAATTGAAAATTAAATTTATCATATTTAGAAAATTATTTTCATAAAATGGAGTTCATTTTTAAAATTTACAAATTGAAAAAAAAATTGGGTGATTTTTTGTATTTTTCTAAAATACATGTTTTTATGGTGAATAGAAAAATATTATAATATATGACAAATGATAAATACATTATTTATTGAGTATAACATGATGTGTGGAAAATGTAATTCCATAATGTTGAACTATCCTTAACTATTTCAATATATTTTATAATAATTCTAAAAATATTCATAGTATTTTTCCAAAATAATAAACAAATTAATAAAATATTCAAAAAACACAACTCTCATCCACTATAAATAACACCATTCATAGAATCTTCTTGTCACACCTTCAAAACTTTGGGACTTGTTTAATTTCTACCCAATTCTCTTCCCAATCCCCTTACCCATGTATAGAATCTCTTGGTCTTAATGAAAGACCAAAACCAATCTCTTTAAGGAGGTCCTCAAAGAGGAGTTTTCAAGTGGAAAAATCATATTCCTTTTACTTTAAATTTAATTTACTAATGTCCCCTAATACAAATATTATGATTAAAAAATTACATTAAATATTATATAAATTTATTTTGATAATTTAATAATACATTATCAATCACCTTCACCTCCCCCTTTTATTCTAAAAATGGAAATGTTGTCTGTGAGGTGTTGTTTCATCGCCTTCAAGGAAGACAAGTTTTTATTTTATTTCATTTTCTTCTAGGTTGTTCATAAAACCATTTTAATGGTTGAAGCTGATTTAAAATTTTATATTATAACCCTTATTATTTCTTGGATGTAACATATTTACATAATACTAAATTAAAAAACAAAACAAGGTCATCATGATCAATAACAGCAGTAATAATCTAAACGATTATCGCCAAATGTATTATATAATGATCCATTATCATGCCATATTGAAAATGATATATTTAACCATTTTTACTTATAAATGTTCATAAATAATAGATAATTCCAATTCAATATAATTAAAACTATTTTACATAAACTCAATTACTTATAAATAAGATAACTGATCATGAAAACCAACAAAACAGATGCTCTTGATTGACAAAATGGTTTCTTATAATTCATCAAAAAAACCACAAATGAACTTAATAAAATCAAAAAAAAAATTAAATTTAGAAAAGTTTATAATTAAACTAATAAATGTATTTAATTTGATTATACAGGACCTTAAGGTCAAGTTCAGAACATATTTGGACATATGGTAATGGTTTATACCCAAACCTTCATTTTTTTACTTTGGGATATTATTTCACTACCATTACCCCAATGTAATGATTATTTTTTTACAACTTATATATAATATTTATATTTTGAAAAATTTTATATCCAGATCATTTCATCTTTATTTTTTGGGAACCACATGTTTTACAAGGTTCCCTTATTAATTATTCCCGATACGCAAGACTGGTTAAAGAGAAACGCCTCGATTTATTACCTATTTTCAAGTACCATCCTTAATATATTTTCAGACACCATTAATTTTCTATAAAATAAATAATTTGGTCATGTAAATTTATATTTGGTCATTACTTGTTTTATACAAACAATTGTGACAAATAAAAATAATTTTTCTAAAATAATTCTTCTTTACAAAGTAAAAGGGGTATTTCTATAGAGAATTAATCAATGATGTTATTAGAGTATTTTCATCTATTTCAACACATCTATCAAATTTTATGATTTATTGAGATTTATATATTATTATTTTCATAAAAAATATTTTATGAAGTGGTTTATGACCGGTTTGATAGTGGATGTGCTATCTTGATACCATTCACCCTAAAACTCATATTGGTCAGTGATTATGTTTACACATTGGGTAATGTTTTTTATATTTAAAATTTAAATTTTGTTTATGTTTAGAAACATTTATATGATGAAGGAAATATACATAAAAAGTGATAGGTGGGGCCCTCTATAGTTCCTCTATGCATTGGTATATCTCGTGAGGCAAATTAGAACGGGTTTTTAGCTGAGGCCTTACCCTAGTATTTTTAGACATCTTGAATGAGGACTTAACAATATGTTTCAAATATCTAGCATTATGCATTCCAAAATTATTATATTAGTAATTTATAAACCATGTTATATTTGACTAGTATAATATGCACTATATATGTTCATTATCTTATAATAATTTACCTGGATTTATTTACTCATCAATCATTCCCCCCGTATTATGCCCATGTATAATTTTAAAGGCATGTGTTTATGTTATTAATAACTTCAAATATATTAATCACCCTTATTGAGATTCTAATATAACCCTTTCTTATGTTTTATTTTTCCCTATAATGTAAAGATGAATATTATGAATGACTTCTAGGGATAATATCATAGTTATGGATGTTTCCAATTGAATTTATATATTGTATTTTACATCATGTTGTAATTTAAATCTTAAAATTTTAGCTAGTTTTTAAAACAAAAAAACTATTCAGTCCTTTAGGACATGATTTCCTTATAATTGTACCAATGTAATAAGGTAAGGCACCACATTTGGGATATTGTGTTTAGGGTATTAACATTTGGTATTAGAGGAATTTTAGTAGAAAACATGGAAACTATATTTGGGAAACATATATTAAGGAACATAACACTAAGAAAGACTTTCAGGATAAGTGTAACACACTATAATTTTATTAAGGTATAGATTATGTATTCATTACAAGAAATACATCCTTGTTTCGATATTACAAGTTAACATGGTATTGAAATTGATGTACATTGCAGTAATAACTCCAAAAAGGTGTTTCAGGCCTGACTTGGGGTAACCTCGTACATGATAATAGGCCTTACTATGCACCCAGTTTGACACCCCAAGGGGTTATGCTAAGTTCAATTAAAATTTTATTTAAAAACCATTATGAATTATTTAAAATTAAATATTTCCATAAAGAGACCTTGTTTATAGATTAGTTATGCATTAAGTTCCAATTTATTTAATGTGTTTTGCTAGTTCAAAATTTGGTATTATGATTCGTAACCACATTTAGTGCTTGTCGTTATCTAGAAATGGAACCTAGTGGATGGAATGTAAATTTTATCAATTCACATAATACATGTAGGGATTTCCCTCCTTTTAAAGATTGTGATGTATTTTCTGGAGCTGTGACTATTACTGAGCAACTTCTAACTGTACTAGGATTGATGACTCGAGTTATGAACAATATAATTATTTTTATGGATAACTATGATCTACAATATGGAGGAGAAATTTTAGACCACATTATGAAATTATAGCCTCCATCATTTAGTGGGACTTTGAGCCCTTTTGTATTAGAGTAGTGGATAAGTTCCTTAGAGAATATATTTCTCTCTTTAGGATGTAAATAATGGGATAAGGTATTCTTGGTAGTTTATCATATATCAAATGATGAGGATTAGTTGTGGTAGTTAATTCAAAACATGAAGGAGGAGTAAGAAAATGAAGAAGTTGAATAGAAGGATTTTAAGAAAATATTTTTGGAAAAATATTTTCCTCATTAATAGTGAGAAGATTTAGAGAGGTAGTTCTTGAGTCTGAAACAAAAAGAGGATGAAAACATTATGAACTATGAATCCACTTTTAATATGTTAGAAAAGAATGTTACAGACTACATATATAATCCAAAGAGTAATATTGATCGATAATTTTATGGTTTAAAACCATTCCTCTAAAGGGAACTGGTTTCCCAATCATTCTCATCATATGTAGATATAGTATCATGTGCTATCAAGATAGGGAAATAATTTTCTAGGTCTTATGAATTTATGGGAAATGAAGATAAGAAGAGGGTGGAGGAGTAAAGAATGAATAAAGGGAAGAATAGGAAATGGATTTTCCATCATTTGATACTTGTGGAAGGAAACACCTCAGAGCCTACTTAAGAGAAAAAGGCATATATTACATGTGTGGAGAAAAAGGACACCAATCCTGTGATTTCAAAGGAGTAAAATAATCTACCGATGTTCAATTATAAAATTTTAAAGATATGGGACATTATTCAAATGATTTTACATGAATCAAAGAAACTTTTATTAGGAAAAGGCTAAGGGATCAAGTCCAAGATAATGTGATCACAACTACTGATGTTGAAGTTCCAAAAAATGTGGTGGTAGGAAGTTTAATATTTTACTCAAACGTAACCAATGTTTTATTTGATTCTATATCATTTCAATATTATATATCTTCTCAGTTCTCCAACAAAATTAGATACTTCCCTTTTTATTTAATAAAAGTGTTACCAATAAAAAATTCCAAAGGTAAGTATCGTTGCAACAAATATTTGTTTATTAGTCCCCTTTATGACACATTAAATAACTTTAGTCACTATCCTTATAAATATAGCTACGATTGAATTTTTATAATCATCGATATGTAATAGATATTAAATTATTATGTAAAAAATATAATGTAAGAATAATGAAGTTACAATTTTTGAGAATGATTTAGAATACCTTATCTTTAGAGAAGAAACCACATCATCCAATCTAGACTCACTAGAAACATCTCTAATAAATGAAATTCTTACTGAGGAATAAAAACAAAATCTATGCGTGGGGAAGGAAATATTAAAATTGTGTATGTTTCTTTTGTGTTAGAATATATTTATGTATTTCCAGTTGATTCACCTTGACATCCTCTGAAGTGGGAAGTTTAGTTCTATATTTATTTAATTCTTGACATAAATTCAATATTAAAGTATCCTTATTGAATAGGCCTTATGGTATAAGTAGAGATTAAAAAACAAATATAGAAATTGAGTGATAAGGTATTTATCCACCCTAGTGTTTATACATAGGGTTTCCCTATTCTCTTTGTCAAGAAGGAAGATGGATCCATGAGAATGTGCATTCTTTATAGGGAAATCAATGCTATTATAATAAATAACATGGATCCATCACTCATATTGATGAGTTATTCGATCAACTTCAAATAGCTCAATACTTTTAAAAAATTGTACTTCGATCTAGATATCATCAGTTGATTTTGAGGAAGGTGTATTTTATAAAGATATTTTTTCAAACCAGGTATGGATATTATTAGTTTACAGTAATTCCATTTAGATTGAATAATGCACCCTCTATTTTGATGGATCTAATTAATAGAGTTTTCAAGGAATATCTTGATAAATTTTTATGTTAATTTTTCATGATATATTGGTTTACTCCAAGTGCTGCAGAGACAATGAGAATCACATAAAGATTTTTTTAAAGACTCTTAAAAGAAAATAATTATATGGGAAATTTAGAATGTGTGAATTTGGATTCAATTAGTTTATTTTCATAGACATATTTTCATTAAAAAAGGAATCTAAGTTGATCATGGGAAGAAAATGGTAGTTCTGGAATGGCCTACACCAAAAAACATAATCAAGGTATGTAGCTTTATTGGGTAGTAAGATATTATTAATGCTTTTTTTTAGATCTTGACCTGATTAACTAACCCTTAAACCAAGATTACTTGAATAGGGGTAAAGATTGTATGGAAAAAATAATGTGAATAATGTTTTGAAGAATTTAATAGAATATCAGTTAATGCTCTGATCTTGACTCTACCATTGAGAACTGGTGGATTTATTATTTATAGTGATGAATCAGAGAAATGACATGGATGTGTCCTTGTGTAAAATGACAGAGTTGTTTCCTATGCATCTTGGAAGTTAAAAAATCAAGAACAGAACTATCTAACTCATGTTCTTGAGTTAGTAGATAAAATATTAGCTCTGAAAAAATGGAGACATTATCTCTATGATGAATGATGTGAGATATATACATATCACAAGATATTGGAATATATATTCTCACATAAATAAAAAAACATGAGGCAAAGAACATGGTTCAAGATAGTCGAGGATTTTGATTGGTCAATACACTACTACCCAGGTAAAGAGAATAAGGTAGAAGATGAAGTGAGATGGAAGGATCATGGAGGTATGAAAAAATTTATGATTGACAAGTATTTTGTAAACATGTATCTAAAAAAGATCGATATGAGAATTATAAAAAAAGGTGAAGTGTCACTATTGCTTCAATTGGTTTTCTAGCCATATTTATTATAAATGTTTAAAAGATATCAGCCTACTAATGAGAATATTCAAAATAAAATTAATGTTATGAATAATGGGAAGTTGTCAATATTAATGCATAAATATGGAATTATGAAATTTGGGATGAGGCATTACCTCCCCTCTATACTCGAGGTAAAAAGAGAGGTATTGTAAGATTCCCATAGATATAGTTCCTCTATAAACCCTAGTTTCACTAAAATGTATCATGAGTTTATGGAAACATTCTAGGGGGATAATATAAAGCATGATATTAGTGATTATGTATCAATATCCTCATGGAGTCATGAATCCTAATCCTACTCTTACATGGAAATGGGATGAAATTTCTATGGAATTTATCATTGGATTACTTAAAATTCCAAGGAAGAATCATGTAATATAGGTAATTATTGACCGACTTACCAAATTTGTACATTTCCTTGTTATGAGGGGGGATTTTCCACCAGATCACCTTGTAAAACTCCAAATTAATGAAGTTTTAAGAATTCATCGAGCACCTATTTCAATATTTTATGAGAGTGACCGAGGGTTTACATCTACATTTTGGAAAATTATTTATAAATACCTGGATACTGACATTTATTTGAGTAATGCTTATAATCGTCATACTGAAAGGATGTCAGATAGGTTGGTCCAAACATTATAAGGCATTTTGAGATTATTCTCACTTGACATCCAAGGTATATAAGATCAGTATTTACCTTTTGTGTATTTTGTCTACAATAATTTATTCCATTAAAGTATTAAAATTGCCCCAAATGAAGCATTGTATAAAAAGAGATATCATAAACCAACATGTTGGGATAAAGTTGGTGAAAAGAATCTTTTAGGCCCATAACTTATGGAGGAAACAACAAAAAGGTAAAGATTATTCAAACCCATATCAAATATGCTCAAATTAGAGAAAAATTATTTGTTGATAATTGAAGGAAGAATTTTTAATTTCATGTGGGAGATCATGTTTTTTCAAGGTATATCCATGGAATGGTGCTATAAGATTTTGAAGGAAAGGAAAAATAATCCCCATGTACATTGGTAATTTTGAAATTTTAAAGAGAATTATAGCTTTGGATTACCATTTGGAAATTCATCATATCCTTTATAAAGTAAAAAATGGGTTCTATATGTCCTTTTAAATTAAGTACATGCCATACCCAACACATGTCCTCACTTATAAAGGAATAGATTTTAAACATGACATATCTAACTGTGAAGAGCATATCCACATTCTGGACAAAAAGGAATATGAATTAACGAATCAGATAACTCAGCTAGTAAAGATACTTTAGGAAATAATAAAATTGAAGAGAGGGAATTATAACCTAAGGAAAATATGATAAAGAACTACCCACATATTTTTATGATGTGAAATTATGGAAATTTCAAGGTTATAAATTTTGAAGGAGGGGAGAATGTAACGACCCAAAATTCTATCAATGAAATTTTTCATCTCATAATTATTTAATATAGTATTAATCACATTAAATAAGTTATATAACCCAATAAAAACATTATAAATTAATAATTAATGAAATGAGAGATATTTCTAGAAGTTAAGAAACCTATATTGATGAAATAGTCACCCGGCCTTATGAACAGTAACATGAACTATATAAATAGTAAATTGGCCAACTAAATATTAGCATCACCCAGGAAATTATAAATAAAATTTAGGAATATCATAAATGAAAGTATAATATAATTATATCACAATATAAGTAAATGAATATTTTTAAAATTATTAATTAAGTGTTGGAATTTTTGTGAGTAATGAATGTTTAGTTAAAATTATATAATTAATAAAATGATTTAAAATAAAATTAATTTTCATAGAATTTATTCATATTTTTTTGTATTATTATTTTAGGATTTTTTAATGAGTCTTTATTTAATATTTGAGAGTGTTATAAAATCAGTTGTAATTTTAAAAACTATATTTCTCAAGTAAATGATGATTTTAATTAAAAAATAAATGTCTCATATTTAGAAACATATTTTCATAAAATAGAGACTATTTTAGAAATCTGAATTTCTAAATATGTTTGGGGTGAATTTTGGGGAATTCTCTAAAACACCTAAATATTTGTGATTAGTAGAATACAATAATTTACAGTAAAAGCTAAATACAAGTTTTATTGGTTCATAGATGTTGTATTGTTTACGTAATCCCATAATATTGAACTAACCTTTATTATTTTAATAATTTTTATGATAATTATCAAATTATTCATATTCTTGGTCCAAAATAATAAAAAAGATTAAAATATTCAAAAAACACCCCTCTCATCTACTATAAATACCACCACCACCACCTCTTATCCTCAGGCCTACCTAGATCTGATACTTAAAAATATATACCTAATCCTCTTCCCAAGACCCTACCCCATGTCTAGGATCTCTTGTTCTTGAGAAAACAATAAAAAAATCCCCTTAAAGAGGTTTTCAAGGAGGAGTATTCAAGAGGTAAATTCCTATTCTTTTTCCTATTAATTTCATTTCAAGTTATTTTCTTTGATTATTATATCCTCACCTCCCCTCATCCAAATAGAAATATTCTTACACTACATTACATATACTGAAATTTTATTATGCTAATGTAATAATCCAACATAAATCCTCTTCACCTCTCCCTTTTATTAAAAAAAAGGAAATGTTGTCCATGAGGTGTTGTTTCATCACCTTCAAGGACGACAAGTTTTCATTTTCTTTCACCAACTTCATGTATATTCATGAAACCATGATTGTGGTTGAAAAAAACTGTAAAATTCTTATTATAACCTTTTTATGATCTTGATGTTACATATTTATATAATAGTATACAACAAAAAAATATGAGTTCATTATGCTCAAAAACAGTAGTAATAATCTAAACGATTGTCAATAAATGTATTATATAATAATTTTTCCTCATACCATATAAAAATTATATATATAACTTTTTAAACTTATATATTTTCATCAATAATATATAATTCCAATTATGGTTAATTATACCCATTTTACATGAACTCCATTACTTACAAATAAGAGAATCGATCATGAAAACCAAGGAAATGAATGCTCTTGAACGGTACAATTGTATCTTATAACTCATAAAAAAGACAATAAATGAACTAAATAAAATTTTAAGAAATTTATTAAATATATAAAATTTACTTAAAAAATTATTTTAATTTTATTATACAAGAAATTATGTTCAATATTAGAACACATTTGTACATAAGTTCATGGTTTTAACCATAACCTTCATTTTTTATTTCATGTTATTCTTTGAATACATTTACTCTAATGTCATGGTTATTTATTTTTCTTATTTCTTATAATTTTTGTTTATATGTTCCAAAATCATATATCTAGAGAATTTAATATTCCTTTTGTGGGAATTACATGTTCTACAACATTCTCTTCTTAATTCTTCCCCCTACGTAAGCCTGAATAAATAGAATGCCACGATTTCTTACACATTTTCAAGTACCATCCATAATAAAAATTAATAAGCCACTATTTTTTCTAAAATAATTAATATTATAAAGAAAAATATATATTTTTCATTTCTTTTCATACAAAATAAATTATGAAAAATAAAAACTATTTCTCCAAAAGAACTATTCTTTTCAAATTAAAAAAGCGTATTTCTCTAAAGAATTCATCAATGAAGTTATTAGAGTATTTTCATCTATTACAAAACCTATATTGGAGTTTATTATTTATTTAGATTTATCTCTTATTATTTTTTCTAACATATGTTATTAAAATGTTTATGAATGTTTTTACTGTGGATATGATATCTTTATACCATTCACCATGATGCTCAGATTAGATAGTGATTATGTTTACAAATTGAGTAATGTTATTTAAATTTCATATATTCATGTTTTTTATGTTTAACCACATTAATATGAAGAAGGAATTGGACGTTGGAGGTGATGTATGGGGCCCACTATATCCCCTTGATACATCGATAGGTCTCATGAGACAAAACAAAATTTGGTTTTGGCTGAGGCCTTACCATAGTATTTTTAGATGACTTGGACAAGGATTTAACAATATTTTTCAAATGTCTTGCATTATGAATTCCCTCATTTTGATATTATTAATTTATAAACCAAGTTATATTTAACTAGTATAATATCCATTATTAAGTTTAATTCTATTATTATCAGTTATATGGTTTTATTTACTCATCATACATTTCTTAAATATTATGATCACATTTATTTTTAAAGGCATGTGTTTATGTTCATGATAACTTCAACTGTATTACATACCTTTACTAAGAATCTAATATCACCCATTTTTTATGTTTTATTTTTCCCTAGGACACAGATATGATTATTTTTAATGACTTTCACTGATAATATAGGAGTCATGGATGATTCCAATAGAGTTGATATATTGTATTTCATTTTAAGTTATACAGTAAATATTATATTTGAATCTCATTTTACAAAACTGGTAAAATATTAGTTTATTTGGGATGATACATCCTTATAATAATACCAATGTAATATGTTAATTTACTAGATTCAGGATTCTGATGTCAGGGTCTCTACATCCCTAGTATTGGTTTTTGATTTTTTGGGTTCCCACTCATACCTAAAAGGCAGAGTACTGAAAATGAAAAAAATAAATAATGAAAATATAATGTTTTTTTACATTTCTATTGTGTTACTTAAATATATGTATTTTACAGAAAAAGTGTGTCAAATTTTCTGTTCTTGAATTGATATTATGTTTTCCCACAAGATTTTATATGTATTTAATGTTATTATAGTGATCTATGAGAGTAATGAACCCTTACTCAATCCTTAGACATAGCCCAGATTTTGTGAGCCATATAAACCATTGTATCTCTTATACATTCAGGATTTTTTCCCATAATGTATTTTAGTTTTTAATAATTTTTCTATAAAATCATTGAAGATAATATTCATACACAAATCAAAGAGTTACTAAAAAATATGTTATTATTTAAAACATGATTAATCCATCTCCCATTTTTATGCCATCTTTAGTTCTTCTCTATGAAAATTTTCTACCATTATTCATATTAAATCATTATTTACATGATTTATATAATTATTTTACAAGAATTCTTTTTAATATATAAAATATGGGTATATCAATCAATTATAATGAGATACTAGTGTTTGATGTGAATAACATTAAACTATAGAAGTGTAGGATATGTCACTTTTTAATATTTAATGTAACGGTGTTGCTATATATTTCCCCAAATGGAATATTTTTTTACAAAATAAACTTATTCAAAAATTTTGAATAGAACAATTAAAAAATTAATATGTGGTTCTAAGTCTGTTAGTCCACTTTTTTGAGTCTGGTTTGATTATATTTTCACTAAGGAGATGGACTAAAAAGCATCTAAATAATTGTTGGAAAATATAATTAGTATTTTTGAAGTGAATTTTAAATAAAAATTATAAATTGATTGGTTCTATAAAATAATATTGATGATATAAATATTTTGGAAAAAGAACCTTTTAGTTAATTTTTTTAATAGAGTTTTAGATAGAATTTTCTCCATGAGAGGTTTTTTAGAATACATATATGACATCAATATTGTTAAAAGAACATCAATAAGATTACCTACTCATTTTTTCTGAAAGGAATCTATAATAAAATTTAAAGAAAAACAGACTATATAATTTGATAATATAAAATTGAAAAAAGATTCTTATATGCATGTTTTTATGGTGCTCAAAACATTGAATGACACTACAGAAAAGTATCCCTCAACTCCATGGAGAAACTCACAATTCCTGATGAATTAGATGAGAGGATTCATTTTCTTTAAATTGAACAAAATTGTGTAAAATGGAAGTGGAAATAAAATTTCTACCATACTTTTTTTGGATGGCATTAAATATTATATATTTATATACCACCATAATAATGATCTAAAACAAGTTGACCAAACTATAACGAGGGATACATATATGTTTTCCATGAGAAAAAATCATTGGATGTGAGGGATTTTAAAGGAAAGAATCTACCATTAAAGTAATATAAATATGATGAGATTAATTTATATCTTAAAGAATATTAAAACACTCAGTATATTGATGGGGATGTTTTTAATGCAATTATGGATAAAAAAATTGTTACGAAATAGGTAAGTGAATTTAATGAACAAGTTACTTGTTCTATTTAATTAGATTCTATAATTTGTATTAATTTATGTATATAAACCATAAATGTGTAAAAAATAAAATTCCAAATAATATCAGTAGGTAAGATGAAAAATTGTTTTTGTAAAAAGAGAAATAGATGATGTTTTTGGATGATTAACTCGAGTCTTTGAATGTTTACATATGAGTTGAAATTATTATTTATCAAAATGTAAAAATTCGAAAATAATCCTCAAATCATTGATTATTTGAGTCAAATTTAAGAATATATAATATTAGGGACTAAAAATATATAATCTAATGTTGTTATATCTAATTTGAAAATGGATTCCAAAATTACAACACTCAGTAAAAACAAGTATCTTGAATTTGGGGATTATCCCAAATGAAAAAACACATTTCTAATTATATAAACCTATTATGAAGTTAGGGAACTATTTTAATAGTTAAAAATAATGTGTTATATTTAAATATGTATTTGGATTTGATATTTATACTAATCAGTAAAATAGGAGGCTATTATGGTCATGTTTGTGAATATGTAGTAAAAAACTAATTGAAAAAGTACCTATATTTAGTGTGAAAATTTTCTACATATCCTAAAGAAAAAAAATAATATTTTTTATATATGATTATTATTAGAATTCATAGGAAAACCCATAATCTAGAAGATTCACTATGTGTTCAAAATAACTTTAGATAATATTGTTTAATTATTCCATTGATATTGTTTAAAATATGGAGAGTATGAATACAATGTTTTTTATTTTCAAATATGTTATAATTGAAGAGTTCATATGAAACTTACCAAGCCTTGTCAACCCATAGTCCATCAATAAAGGATAGGAAATGACCATAATCATGACTTCCCATATGTTTGAGGCTACCAAGTAGTAATAAGGTTAAATGAAAACCACGTGGAGAAAATATACCATTAATATCATCATGATTAATAATCAAAAAATAATAATCATCCATAGTAATAATAATATATGATTACAGAAAATGGATATAATTTTTAAATCGTAACCCAATAAGTGGAAATTACTTTCTTTAATAGAATGAAACTCATTAAGATCATATAGTCACACATCTTTGTAGATCACCCTATGGGATAATTATTTATAGTTTAGGGATAAAAATATGTAATCGTAATGATACAAAATACAGAACCTTTATTATTGCCTCATACCTTTCTCTCTATCTCTATTGAGATCTTCCAACATATAATCATGTATAATAGTATATTTATTAACATGTTTTTCCACCATAAGTTATACACATCCACTGGGGTGAATATGTAGGGTGTGAGGATATAGCTTAGGAGACCACTAATAGTGGTTCCACTAATAATAACTAGTGTATATGTTCATAAATGTATAAAATTTAATAAATATTTAAAAAAACCATAATTACACTTTTCAAACCATGGGTACTCATGAATACATTATAATACATGTCATTTTATTTCATTATAGTACTAAAACCCAACTACAGAGTTACACTCGTTATAACGATTATGGATAATAATTTAGAAAATTACATTTGAAGTATAAATACACTCTATAAAATTGATAATAAATGATTATTACAATAAAAAAAAGTAAATAAAAAACTATATGTTTTCATTATAGTGTATTATAGTCCCTTATAACTATATTTGATGTGAATAAAAGTGTAATACAGATTTATGATAAATAAAATTTTAACTGTATATATGAAAGAAAAATAACCTTGAGTGAAATGTTAGTGAATTAATATTGATAAAAATAATAGGCATTTATAGGATATTAATAATTATATAGGCCATGGAAGATGAATATAGGAATATAAACCTATCCATTAGAAAAGTAACTAGACAAATGGAATAATAAAAAACACCATTTTAGTAAATGTTGAATTAAAATTATAACTAATTTTTAAGATCAATTAAATAAGTAAGTATAAGTTTGAAAATACTATCATTTTTTTTAAAATCAATGTAAAATATTTAAGTAAAATGATAAATTTTTACTAAATCGCGATTGAAAACATTCAATTAAACATTATTTTTTATACAATATATAATTAATAAAACTACCCAACTTAATTTTTTTTAAATTAACAGCTTTTTTGGAATTATAATCTCATAAATTGGTTTGGGTAATATTTTTTTAATTTTTTTAAATAGTGAAATAAGGTGGTGAATATTGATTTACGAAAAAATATGGTATATTGAATTAAAAGTCAATACATGATTAATTAAATTCAAGATAATGTAAGAAACCCTTATCTTAGAATCACATGTATAATTGAATATACATAGACAAAATAATAATTAGAGTCCATATTCTTTATATAAAATAATAAAATAATAAAATATTAATTTTAAAGAACATGTATCCTCCTTTTATAAATACAACCACTCACTACCCTACATATCCCCTCACCTTAAGATTCTTATATTTCAAAAAATGTCTAATAAATTTCATTCACAAACTCTTAAATCAATTTTTTCAAGGATCTAGTCTTCACAAAACACCATTATTTAAATCCCAAGTAGAATATCAATTAAGATATTCTAAAGGAAGTGAAAATTTTTCCAAAACCAACAATTATATTTTTTATTCTTCATATAACTCTTCCAAACAGATTTGACACATCATTATATAGTGACATCATAATAATATATTTTTAAAAATATTATTATATTAGTGAAATATTCATCATATTACACAATTCAATTTATTCTAAAATGAAAACAACAACCATATTATTGTAATTTCACCACCTTAAAGGATGATGAATTTCAATTTTCATCATTATTTACATAAATTACTTTCTTGTGTTATTCATGTATAATTTTTCAATAAATTAGTAAAATAAAAAAATATTTTCATAATTTTTTATTATAAATATAATGATTGAAACATTAAAAAAACTATGATTGTCATTATAAAAAACTATAAGGATGTTGATTTCAGAAAAACAATTATTGTCTTCATTTTTTGTAATAATAAATCCTTATATGGTTATATATGAATATAATATAAATATTATGTTATGATTCATTTTTTTGAATTTTTATTAAATCATAAACAAAAAAATAAATCTTTGTGAAGTGTAAAACCTATTAAATAAACAAAGTATTGTATGATAAAGTTTATGCTTAGTGAACCAATCCTTTAATGAAACTGGTTCAGATATTTGAAACTATTTGGAATTATGTAAATATATAAAATGCTTATCAATAAACTTTGGGATATTTTTAAACAATTTTGGGGCAACGACTTACAATTATGGAAGTGTCACCTGAATTAACCATTATGTGTAAAGGGTTATGTAAGGGTATGGTACTACTAACCCTCGTACATGGAGTGGCATAAAGGTGTTGCATAAAATAAATCATTCTCTTTACATTTAAACAAGAAATTGTGTATGGATTTCTCAAAAGGGTACTCCCATTATGTGAGGTATATGTAATGGTTTTTTCTTCTTACCCTTATATAGTACGTGCTGCGCAAGGTTCAGTGCCTTTATACCCTTACATAAAATGTCTATGTATGGGTAAAATAAGGATATTTTTATGAATGAAGAATGGGTTCCTAGATATGTGTAAACTTAAAAATATTTTAAAAAATGGGTTTGAATTCACAAATAATTCAAATGGTTTATAAAATGTTTATAAATAATTATTAAAGTTTTTTTAAGAATATTTAATTTATAATGAATTACTTAATTAATTAATTAATTATAAATGGTTTATAACTAAACTAATTAACTTTTTATTCAAATTTTATTCCTAAATATTATATGGTAATATTTGAAAAACTTTTTAACAAATTATAGGGAAATTATTATGATATATAAATAATAATGTTCTTTTAGAACTAATAAGAAATAATTTATAAAGGGTTATAATTCTTAAATAAGGGCAAAATATAAAATTAGAATATTTAAAATATGATTTGTTATTAATTAATTAATTTTATTTGTTAAAATGAGTAGAACATTATTTGGATGTTATTTAATCCACATAAAAAGTGTTTTTAGGAATGGTATTGTCCTGGTTTAATTAATATCAAGTATATGATATTCATATTATGAATAATCATTACATAATAATAAATTGATTATAAATATCTTATAATTCCTAAAATATCATATATTTTAATTATAAATTCCATATAATGAAGAATATGAAAGAGTTCACATTGGAATGGTTATAAAATATTTATATTAAAAATTATGGGATCTCCAAAATGTGAAAGATGAAATTATAAAAGGGTATATAATTAGATTTTATTTACAAATTATTAATAAATTTTAATCCCACATTTAAATAGTTTCATTATTCATTTATCTAAATGTTATTCACAAATTTACACATAATTAGTTAATTGTATAAGAAATATGAATATTTTATCTGCATTTGTTTAGATGTAAAAATATTTCTAGGATATAGCCTCATATTATATTCAAGGGGAGAATCCTTATTGAATTTGGTTTCAATTTACCTTGAAACCAGTTTGTAATTGATATTTTGAGCTTGAATAATGTTTTTTAATGTAGTTCCTTCATTTTAGGTTTTAGAGTTATAATGAATTTTATACTATCTTGGTTAATGAATCCCTAGGTAAATGGACTTGTAGCCCAACTACATACCTACTTGGAGTCTTATTCCTTATTTAGGATGGTGAATGGGGTTGGTTGTCTATCTCTCTAGGCTTACACATGTAGGAAACTTTATTTATTTACATGAAGTGTTCATATGTATTATGCAAATGATGCATCTGGATATGTATGAATTTGTTTAACATATAAATTGGGTAAGTAACCCAAACATTTGGATTCTATATTGGGCTTAATACCAATATGTTTTGAACATATTGATTCTCTAAAGATAATATAAATTAAAACTAAATTACTAGAAGCATGATTATATAAACATATATAACAAGAGATAATATAGTGATATTAAAATCTTTTATAAACCCAAAGTGTGAGATTTCTTCCATAAATGGTGATGTAATGTCATTAATCATCCAATATGGTTGGTCATGATATATTTGGGTTCCCATATACGATATTATTAATGGAATAAAAGTAATAATTTATCTAGATTTTCCTATTTCTTAATAGAGATGGGTTTACCTATATTTTCTCTTTTTATCCTTTTTGGCATTTCAATTACATTAAACTAGTTGGGAGACCCTAATAAGATTAGGTTACTAAAATAAAGGAGTTTATTTTATCCATACGATGGACTAGATGAAGGGTTTCTTAAAAAATATCAATGATTCATATATGATATTATTGGGATGATTCCTTATATAAATAACTATTTTGTGAGAGAAACACTTAATGAAAATCATTTATTAGTGAAATATAGATATTTTACCACTATTTTTTAGAATGAGTTTTTTAAAATGGGTTTATCCTTTAATTGGGATAATATTTAATAAAAAATAATAAATGGTTAATAACACATGATACTCATCTAGTAATTTTTTTTGTTATTGATAATGTCATCATAATTATCTAGAAAAACATTGTAATCAATCCTTGATAGGATGAAGATTGATGTATGTTACCCCTAAGGAAAGTAATTTAAGAAAATGTATTAATAAATATTTTTTATTTAATAATATTTTTTAAGGAATATTCTATGTGTTGGACTAGTTCATTCATTTGTTACCAGGTGTTTAAATTGTTGAAAAAGTGAATATAGAAGCTTATAAAATAACATAGTGATTCACTGAAGGTTATAAAGGAATTAGATGAAAAAATAAACCCAATAATACCAGTCTCTATTCATGTACTAAATACTATTAAGTAAATCAATTATTTTATTCTTATATACACAATATGGTTGGGTATGAAAAATAATATTCAATTTGATTGAATATGTTGATGACTTGATGAGAATAAAGGTATCCCTAAAAAATTATTGTTTATAGAAACAAAATTTATTCTTATTATATATATATATATGATATTCACTTTATGATATAAAATTATTATAAATAAACAAATGTTTATAAGATGAAAAGAATTAGATATTGAATTTTGATTTTACGTAATAGAGTAATGGATTTGCTACACTAATAACTTTAATTCCTTATGATTTAAAAAACATATCATATAATGTGATTTTTATCTCATTTTTTCTTTTCAAATAGAAATTTATAATTTTTCCTTGATAAAATGTGGTTAGATGTATTTGATACACATAGTTATGATTTTTTTAATGGGATATCATTCTTCAATGTGGGACTAAAATGGATGGTTCTGGTTAATGAATTCGTACTATTTCCATTTATGGAAATGTTCTGAGAAAGTGAATGAATTCATGAATTTTTACCGTATATTATAAAAGAGTTTAAAACATATGATCTTTTTACATGGTGTCTGGATTCAAGAACAATATAAATAGTATAATAATGATAAACATCAAATCAAGAGGAAAAAAATTATAGGAAAAGTTCAACAATGTATCTTCAAGAAGATAATTAGGATCAATGGAACATATGGTTTTCAATATGGAAGAATAATAATTATATACGATTGGATTATCAAAGATATACCAAAAGGGGTTTAGGAAAATCCACAGAATGTTCATGTTATGTGTGGATGTTATAGAAATTAATACTCGGATTTTGAATGGTATTGAAAACTGAATGTACATTTTTATAGAGTCCTTTAAAATATATATAAATATAAAATGAATATATATAAAAGTTGTGGATCTTAATAATGGATGTTTTTTAATTTCAAGGATTTTTTTTGAAAAACAATTACATAAATAATTGAAAAAAAATTATGGTTATTCAATTTCAATAACATGTTTTGGTAAGAAGATATAGGTAAACTTAATTTATCTAGGATAAAATATTTATCAATGTATTTGTTAAAATATGTGATTATGTGTTCCCACCACCCATCAATGAGGAATTTTAATAAACTCTTATTTTAAAAAAGTATTGTTTTTAAAAACATATAATACTGTATATGATATGAAAATAATAGTTTATTTGTTTAATGATCCTAATAAAATGAAATAAAATTTATTTATTAAAAAAATAGTTTTTTATCCTAGGAAAATATTCTAAAACAGATATAGCATCTAAGAGGCTACTGGGAGTGTATTTGGTCTTATAGAGTTCAATGTTAACAAAAAAATAATTACAACAATATAAGTTAAAGTATATTCCGCATAATATCCAAAAAAATTGAATATGTGATGGTAATGAAAAATGTAGTGTAAAATTGAGTTACGATTTAGAAAGTGGGTATCACTATTATATCTGTCTAAAATAAGAATGGTTTTAACCTAATATCCTAAAATACTTTATGATATTTGACGACGATGAAATATGTAAAGTGCTACATTTAGTAATCATGAAAATTAAATAAAATATTTCATTAAGGATTATACCGGTTAATGATGGATAGTTAATTACACTTGATATCCAAATAGAGTTTAGGGTATGTATGTAAAGAGAAATATAAATAGTTATATATAGTTACTTTATTAATGTGGTTATAAATATATCCTAAAAGAGGTTTGAACGACTCATAATCAATAATGTTAGAAGTTATATTATTTCAAGGAATTTTTTTATATAATAGGGTTCCAAAGATGATGATGATAAACATAGAAAAAGTTTTTAGCAGAAAAAAAGTTTACATTATAACATTTGGTGTTGTCTAGTTAAGAATTTTGAATATGCACAATTATTTGAATAATTAGGAATAAGATTCCCAAGTCCTATAATTATTCAAATTGGATTACATTATTGATGTTTCTCACTAAATAGATTAGTAAAAGATTTTTATTAAATTTTCACATAGATATTTTATATGGATTATATATTATGTAATGTGTTAAAAAATCAAAAAAAGGTGTACAAAACATTATCTAAATATAGTAGTTTTACATATACGATATATTAAATCGGTTCTTATGTTGGATTTTTTAAATATTCATAAAAAATTTAGGAATATTAAAATGTATCATATAAAAAGAAAATTCTATTTTTTTCATTCATTAAAATTGGATTCATAAATATATATATATATATATATATATATATATATATATATATACATTTCCTTAAGTAAAATAGTAATTGAACTCCCAAAGTATGAATTTGAGTATATCCTGAAGTGATGTTTGTTATGGAGTATTATATAATGTGATAAAACTTTAAGGTTATCATGTGTAGGATTTGGCATGGAGATGAAAAATATATTATTCATCATAAAACAGAGAATATGATATTCTTTGTTTCCAATGGATGAACTGCTAAGTATACCATATGGAGTATCATATATATGTATTTCATATAGTATCATTTTGTAGATCATATTTGGATCCCTAATACATGAGGTAGGGAGATTCATCATACAATAACCTTTATACTTTAATACCTTACTTATGTAAGTATATATAATGACTTATTTAATAAGGGGTGGTTGGGTATGTTATTGGTCATTTCATCAGTTGTATCTTATTTAGGATAAAATTTTTCATATCATATGATGAGTTTGACATCAAATCCCTTGATTGAGATAAATTTTTTGTGTGTGAGGATGAAACTAGATATTATATATATGTCAAACTAAGTGATATGTGATGTGATTATCCTATATAATGAATTTTATGTGATTTATTCATTGATGAGTTAGGTCTATACATAGAGAAATGAGAACAAGTGAGTGTCCTATATTGAATTTACATATTCTATTTCCCATAGCCACATGATGACTTATACAAAAGGAAAATATCATAATTCTTGTTTTCATATGATACAGACTAGTGGACATAGGTATAGAGAAATATATGTTTGATGGAAATCACACCAAATCCCTTTATAACTTCAGTAACATTGTCATTTTTTGTATAGGCATCTATTTTCTTAAAAATATGGATCTATATATTCATATTTTTTAAAATTATGTAAAGTCTTATTGGGTTAAACATTTTAGTTTAATAAATGGGTATTGAGTTTGAAAAAATGAGATAATTTAAGTATTCTAGAGTAAATACAAAAGTATTTTGGATTGGTATTGACATATTATTTCATATAATGTGGTACAAGGTGATGTGGATGATAGATTTTCAATAGTTTCTAGTAAAATATCCAAAATGATTATTGGATATAGTTTCAAAATTTATTGTACACATTACTATATAATGTGAAATAGCACAAAGTATTTTAGGATTTTGTGCAGGGGGAGGGTTCATGGAAATATTCCATAAATAAAAAAATATATATATATATAATGTGTCTGTCTATATATATTTCATCAAAATTATGATTTGAATGAACATAAGGATATATTATTTTATGAAATATATGATTGACATAAAGTGATAAATAGTTGTCATTTTATGATTCACTCACGTAAGATATCATTAAATGAAATCATTTCATTTTTAGAAGAAATGTTTGGGAGTTATTTTTTTGCATGTGATACATGTACTGGAATAATCACTAACTCATGTGTTGAAACACATAAGTCAATTAATGCTCCATCGAGGAGCTTCTTTTAGGGATAAATCAAGGAACTACAATATAATGGCACTATGATATTTTTTATTCTTATGCCTAGCTAAAACACACTATACCTTAATTTATCTTTGTTCTTCATCCGTTGCATTAAAAGTTTCTAGAACATCATGGGAGAAAGATAAATCTTACTCAAAATTTGAGTGATTTAGGTGAATCATGTGGATACATTATGGAGGTGGGATGCTTATGTTTTTTACTTATGATATTTTTATCAAACAGATATGAAGATAAATATTTAGATCCCCCTCTTTGGTGTAAGGTACACTAGTTTACAGTATTTTTGTTATTTTTATTTTTTCAAATTCATCATTTTATCTTTCATAAAGATCCATAGCCAATAGTTCTATATTATTCAACTTATATTGATAAAGTTTTTTAGAATATAAAGAAACCATTAAGGATTACTGTCCCACCCTACTTCCAAGTCCAATATGGAGTGGTATATCATCCCACTCTCATATTTACATCTAAAAATGAATTTACATAATATCTAGGACTAGGAATGATTGGTTGTAAAATCAAATATCACTTATATATTCAAAATATATTAGCATAACATCCAACCCCATGACCCATACTAGTAATAGTTTGGTATCGTTCTCAACACAACGAATAAAATATCTTGATATACCAGGTTATCGAAGCAACCCATCATGGGTTAATAATTTTAGTAAAACCTATGAAAAACATGAATCATCCAAGAATCACCACTCTTTATATCTATTGGGACACAAGTCCATTCTTGATATATGAATCATATAGGTTCTTGTGTCTATATATTAGAAGCTAAAATCACCTAGTATAGCTTCCAACCATAATTTCATCACATACCACCCTTAGATAAGTTCAGACACCTCAATATTGTTAGACCACTAATGCCCAAGAATATTCATTATGGGAAAAGTCACTTTTAGAAGTGGTTTTCTGTTTACATAGTGGATCATTTATTGCTAAAATATTGGAATGGTTTTTTAGAAAGTTCTTTTTGGTGATATTATAAATTTAAAATATGAGGTTTTTTATTCATAATGATGTATAATAATTGCTATGGAACCATTATTTGTTGATAGTTCATAACCACCGTAGATAAATTATATTTGACAGTGGTTTTAAATGATACCAAATAATGTAAAATAATAAATATATTTTCCCTTATTTAGATGTGGTTATAACTAAGAATAATTCATTTCATGGTAGTTCCCTAGATTCAAGATTATTTACCAGTGGAATTTCATTACTTAATGATGGTTTTAACGACTATCTATCAATTAAAATTTGTTTTCTAGGTTTAGATGTAGTTTCAAATATCACTAATAGTTAAAAATATATATAACGTGAAAATTATATTCAAGACGCTATTCAAGATATCCAAAAACTAAATTATAAAAACAATAAGAAAAAATAAATGTAATTACTAATATAAAGACAAAAAACTATAAGGAAAAATTTAGTACACCTAAAAAATATTTTACTGGTAATATAAAAATTTAAGATACCCATAATTATATTCTAATTTCATAGATGCAAGTAGTTTTTAAGAATAATAATATGTAATATATAAAAAATCATCAAGAATTGCTTATGTGTAATTGTGACTGGCTTTAGATGATATAAACTCTTCACCCTAATGGCTTCAATCCTCTATTGCCTACAATTGTAGAATATAAAAAGCTAAATTAGATCATGTTTATCAATAAAAAATATATAAATACTAAATTCTATACCGAATGAGGCTATCGTATTGGGGATGCAATCACCCTAGGAATAATCCTTGACTTGAACCAAAATAATGTAGCTAAAGAATCCTCCATGACAAAAAACTACCCAAAATGAAAATTCATATTTGAATCTCACTAATGTATTTTGGTTTAAAATATCAAAAAAAAATTAATATGATGTTGGACCATGAAAATTTCTAGGACCTAGGGCTTGAGAAGGAATCGTAGTGAATGATATATGGGATCTCCCAAAGAATCATGATGTGTGTAGACCAAAACCCACAACTGCATATGACTAGGATGAATATTGCTTATAACATTTGTAATAGTTTCACAATATGATATTGATGATTACTGTGAGGTTTTTTCAACCATTAATCCATAATTATTACCTTTATTTTAAATAAAAATAGATAATAAAGTGATTCAGTGAAATAAAATAATAATTAAATTGTTTTACCCTTTTGATTTGATAAATTTAGATCATTTAACTCCCATCTTATTTTTTACACACATCCTAACACATCAAGGACAACCCAATAAGTTGAAAAAACAAAAATTACTATAGGATTAAATAAAAAATATATAATTATACAATTTTAATAACATAAAATTGAACACAGATAAATGCGGACACACACAAAAACACACATGTTTACTCACACAGACACATTTTATAAAAATTAAAATATTTCTTTTCTCAATATTCTCCTGGAAAAACTTATCAACCCTACCGTGTATGGGATCATTTTCATTCCTCAAGGAACTATTTTTTTAATAGAAATTTGATAAAAATTATTGTATATTAGTTTAAAAACTAATATGATTATAATAAAATTTATTATGTTTAAGAAAATTGTAGAAATAAAAAATCACATTTTAAACTGTCTTGTAAGAATGAGTAGACAACCTTATGATTCCTTATAATACATCTTTTGAAGGCTTAATGAACTATAATTGAAATCAAATCATAATTTAAACTTTATATCTTTCAATTTTTCCAAATTTTTTCCATGTACACAAATACACAATGGATTCACCCACGTGAACTTGAAAACCCACCAAACAAATAAGAAATGTAAACATTGTTAGAATAAAAATATTTATAGTAATATAAATTTAATAAAAAAATTATTTTTATTTAATTTTATTTACCATTATTTGATTATTGAATATAAATTTCTTATAATAGATTATAAAATGTTCCAAATAATTAAATGATATGGGGATTCCCATTAGGTCAAATGTTACATAACCTAAAATATGAATATAATTTCACCTGGAATCATTAACAGTCACTCAAAAATAGTTAAAGGGCATAAGAAATAATAAGTTATTCATCCTCCAAACTTATTTGGTTTCCATGTTTTTTATATTATTTGGTAATTTATATCTATTCCGTAAGTATATTAAATAGTTAGTACAACTATTAAGTTAATAATGTGTTCACAATGACTAAAATACTAACAACAGTCACTCACCAATACGCTCATGAGGGTAAGTGAAAAAAATATACATAGTCAAGTTATGCTCATCTATTGGATGGCACGATATCCAAAAACATGGGTCTACTAACCCTATTTCAATGAGATATATACCCATTGTAGTGTTCAATGTACCTAATGGGGACAAAGTCATTACTGGTGGTCTTTTTTATATGATAATGTAGACCGACTATGATCTACAAAATTTTTAGACCTTTTTATTTTTATAAAATGTAAACTTTAATACAAGAAGTTACAAAATATTTAAATGGTACAAGGAAACAATGAAATTTTAAAAAACAAATATAAATATTTCTAATCATCTGTGATAATTTTAAAAACTAATTTAATTTTTAAACAACTAATATATTTTTTACAAAATTTAAATATTGTTACATGTAATAAACAATATAGGCTTTTTTATTTTACCCTCATAACAATATTTTATACTTGTTAATGGTAGAAATGAAATTAATAACTTCATGAATTTTAATTTATAAATATAATGAATTGTATTGAATATCAATTTTTATTAAATCAAATTTATAAAAAATCTATGACCGATTGAATTGTTATTATGTAATATTAAAAAATGATTTAATTTGTTCATAAAATATTGAGGATATTGTGGTTTTATTAATAATTTATTATGATCATTCTCTATTAACCTGATATCATCTTCTTTACAATCTCTTGAAAGACTAATGGTTTCAATTCCATCATAGAAAAAATGGAAAAATAAATTTATATTAATATTTTTAGATATCAAAAAAAACATTCTTCAACACCATCTCCCATATTACACAAGAATCTCAAATTCACATGGACTAAATCATTCCTACCTTCATTCATTCCATTATCAATATAATATTAAATTCTATCCTGTAAAGCTGAAATATATTGATTATGCTCTTTAGTATAACTAATATCAACCAAATGATTAATTTTACATAAGTAAAAAAATAATAATGAATATTTCTTTAGACCAATGTGAGGATTAACCCACATTCCATTTAATAACACATTATAAAAGTGTCTATGATAATTTTTTTCAACATTCCATAATATCCCAACTATATGTATTTTATAAATATTCCATTGGTTTTTTTTCAAACCTTATTTCTGGAAACATGTATGATACTTGCAACCGTTAATATTGTAGTCAATGAATCTTCTAGATTTATTCAAAGTCCCTCAAGAACAAATATTTCAAATCATCAAAAATTTCACCTTAATTATCATTATTCATGAACTATACCACGGGATACAATATTTGAAAAATATAATTATCAAAATATTATAAATATGAAATTTATTATGAACTTACATGACATATAAACCAATAAATGATATCTGTTTATATTGATTTCGATACTTCTTTCTCATTTTAAGATCAGATATGGAGTCATATTTTTTTTGTGTCTTCAGTTATTTAACAAAATGTTCTGTGATGTCACTATTTAGAAGAACATTTATTTGTTCTTGTAAAAACATCATATGGGTTAGTGAAAATGATGATATCTATACATCAATATGACCTAACATTTCAAATATTTTTTCATTAATAGAGCATTGAATATAATTTGATTTGACATTATCATATTAAAATCAGTTGAATTATATCTCAATCCCATCAAAATACATCAAAAAAATTGACACAATTTTTATCCATGTAAGTTTCAATAATAGAGCCTTTTGGTTGAGATTTTTTGTCACATATGACTTCAAATGACCAAAGTGCCTAATAAATAAACACATAATAAACTTGTATGTCATGATTTGGAAAAATATAAATCAATAGTAATGAAAATTTGAAGCGATTACATATCACTATTGGAATGTCCATCAAAAGGGTATGGGTCATCCAAATTTCTCTTCCTCAGATAAATTCACCATCAATTTAATCATTATAGTGAAAAATGATTAGGGGAAATATCATCTCTATGTGAAAAAGTGTCCTCAAAATTATTTCCTATGTTTTCAAGTATGTATTTTATTATAGTTTTCTTATAGAGTTTTCTGATGAACAAGAAAAATATAATTAGGAATTTTGTTATCTTATTAGGTAATAACTAGCATAATGATAATGTTATCATCCAATCCATTAGAATATGAGACTCATGATATTTTAGACCTTGTAACTTATAATTTTTTAAGTTAAGAAATCATGAAAATTTACTATAATTTTCATTAGGTAGTTTCAAATTTCTACGAATTTTATGTTATACATTATTTTCATGTGTTTCTATAATAAAACATGTCATATGATACTACAAATATCATTTTTACATAGAACATGTTTTATATTCATTTATTCTATGCCATTACATAAAAAAAGATGATCCATTTATATTCTCTTCCCATTAAGTGTTCTAAAAATAAAGTTATCACACACGTTTTTTTTCAATGTGCATATTCATAATATTTTGATGTTATATCTATTCTTACAAAAAAGAAATCTAAAAAATATTTTTTTTCTTTACTTTTTGCATTATAATATCATTTTTTCATGTACAAACTCTTTTTTCCACCATCATTAAACCAATAGTATTTCATAAATTCTATATAAATAGTTCATAAATGTATAATATTTATAGACCATATAATAATTTTTGAGGGGGCCTCAAATATATATTTCTATAAAATCATTACATGTTAAGTAAAAATATATGAGATGCATGCTTATATCGATGATGACACATAGAAACCATTTTCTACTCTAAGTTATAATTTTAGAGTCAAAATTAAAGTTACATAATGAATATTATAGAGTAGTAGGAGTTTTCAAACAAAACAAATCCCCAATTCCGAGAATGTCACTAATGGACCACATGAGAGAAACATGCATTTTAAACATTTTTTAATTGGTGAATCATATATATCAATGCCATAGTTCCATGACTATTTAAATTCTTCAAAAAGAGGGTGAATATTTATATAAATATCATTTTTAGACATTTTATCCAAGAATAATCATTGAAATATTAAAATATGTTTGTTTCATGTACATCTGTATATGTATAATGTAAGGGATCAATATAATTTTTTATATGAAACAATTATTACTTATATTTCCAAATTGGTTAAATCCAATAGTATCCAATCCCAAAAAAACATTCATAGGTTCTGTAGTAAAAATTTGATGTATAGATTAAATTTATTTTTTATGATGAATATCTTAAATGATTCAGAAAACCATCACTATTATTTTTCATGGAATTCCAGGGCATCTATGTTTTGGTTTTAGATCATGTGAATAATATTTACTGTCATCGTTTCTGAGGAGTGTAATTTAAACATTAAAAATACTTTATTTCACGACCACATTATAGTGTCACATTCATTCTTACTTACATTTCTATTCATTGATTTTCATATACACATATGAAATCTTTTACACTCATATGTGTTTGAATATTTTACCCAATATAAGATATAGTTACTGGTACATGCATTCATCTTCATATATTTTTATCCCAACTCCATGCCTCCAATGGCTTGAAGGCCTTTATTTTTATTTATTTTTGATAATCCACCTTTCAAGAGATGAGGTGGAACCCAACAATGCCTGTAGGTGAGAGATTACATGCCTGTAGTACTTAGAGGAATTGATTGCCCGTAGGCAGAAACATTGCATACAACCCATACTAACTACTTGGAACTGATCCTCCCCAGCATCTTCATCATGAAATCAACACTCCACCTTTGCATGGTTGTTCGTCTAGGAATTCCCATGCATGCATAGGCTTGTCCCGATGGCAACTGACATACCCTCTCATTCTTGAAATCCGTTTAGCTTCTGCTGTGGTGAAAGATCCTTGCTCATCCTCCTTGTAAAGCTTATTCCTTGTAGGTTTGTTTGGTTTGCATCTGCACAAAGGTGGCCCAACGGCCTTGAGGTGGCCCGAAGGCCCTACTGACCCGAAGGCCTGGGTTCCTGAAGGCCTATGAAGGACTCGGGGACCAAATCGGAGACCCGAAGGCCCAAACAAGGGCATATTCCATGCTTTTATAGTTCCAAACAGTGCCTGCTACAATACCTGCTACAGTACTGCTATAGTTCTTCTACAGTAACCCAGAAATTCTTTCTCCACCTGGATTTGATCCCTGGTCGTTTGGATGCACTAACAGAGACCTTGCCAACCGGACTAAGGCTCATGTTCTTAGCCCAACTTTTTAATGAATTTATTTATCTTAAAAAACGATTCAAGGATATAAAAATTACCAAAATTACAATAAATCAACTCAAATATCATTGAAATTTATGTATATTTAATTTTTAAAAAGTACATGATAAAGTTAAATTTCAGTAGAACACTAAAACTTTTAATATTTTTCACACCCCTTATACGACTCTTGATTCTTCATTTTACAGGTTCATAAGACATTACAAATTTCCCAGTTATATTGTCCCTTATATTAATCTCTAAAAATAAAAATGATAATATGCTAATATATTATGATATTTATCTGGTTGTATTTTTTTGTCCAAAGTAACAAGAATTATGTTTTGAATTTCAATATCTACTATTGGCATATTAGAATGAATATTGTTATATTGGGTAAAGATAAAACATTCTATAATGTACTTTTCACCATGATAAAGCCATCACACATATCTAATAATTTTGTTTTTCAATATCAAGTGTTTATTAAAATCATTTCATTTGAACCAATGTCTGAAATTAAATGTAGTACACAAAAATTTTATTAATCTCTCTATAAACTAATTTTTAATTTTAAAATATAAAATTTAGTCTAACCATTTAATATATTGTTGTGTAATTTTAGTAAATTAATATGCCTTTTTCCATTTTAGAAACATTATAAAATATCTTTAAAAAATAAATTGAACATATTAATTACTAAATGGTATGTTTAAAAAATAAAATATGTTTTATATAACACACTTATGAAACTAATCACAAATAATATAAAATACTAATATATAGTAAACTATAATATAATTTTATATTTAACATAAATAAGAACAAAAAATATATATGTGAGAATAAATAAGTAGATTGAATCATTTTATAACCAACCCCAAACCCCTAATAATTTAACTACGTTGAAAAAATTTCGAACTAATCAATGTAAAAAAGATATAATATAGTTGGATTGGTAATTATTTAAAAAATATACAAATTAAGAAAGTAATTAATGATAAAATAATTCTCTTGGTTTATGTTATCTTTTCCGAAGGAAATAAAAAACTTCATATATCGGGATGTAAAATGAAAACTACAATTTTAGACTCAATTATATCATTAGAATATATATATATATATATATATATAATAAATAAAAAACGAATCCAGTTAGTAAGAATATAATTTTAATAAATTCGAAAGAAATCAATCAATATTGACTATATTCATATACAATTCAAAATATATATGAATAAAAATAAGTAAAAAATTCATTGAATGAAGACATATGTAGTGAACAATGTACAAGAGTGAGTGACAGGGGTTTAACACATCAATATAGGTTTCAAAGAAATTCCCATTAAAAATAGTTATGACGATTCATATAAATAGAATCATTATCATTAAAGAATAATTTTTGGATTGAGAAATGTATAATCAGAATTATAAGATCATATTGTGACATAATGAATTGATTACAATATAATATTTTAAAAACCATCCCTTTTATAGAGATGTCTTGGACTTGTTTTTTAGGTATTATTTTTATTTAGTTTTGATTACTCTTTGTTTAAGAATACCTTGGGTTTTATTTGGATGAAAATTGGGATATGTTGGAAGGATTTTGGTCAGGGCACATTGGGCACATGGTTTTCCCAAACCATGCGCCCTGGCCTAGAAAACTATGCAATATTAGACATTGCAAGACTACACAACTGGCTCATTTTTTATCAGAACCAACACCCTAAAATGATAAATTCTTCATGCCCCCAATATAAACACGAGTAATGAACACTTTTTTGGAAAATGGTGTTCCCCTTCCCAACAAATCGCGCACACGATTTTAATTAATCCAAAAATATGTTTTAAAAATACCTTGACACTCCATATTAACAAAAAATCACCCCCACTCAACCTATAATATTTTATATAAATTTTGGAAGATCTTTTATAATTTCCAAAGGCTCCTAAAATTTATTATTGATGATTTAAATCCCTTATTGAATATCCACACCTCTTCTATTAAGAGATCCTAATCCCAAATGGTTTCACATTCTTCTCTAGTTCTTCTCCAATCTTTTTAGGGATGTCGTACTCTATTTTTTGGATCTAGTTATAGTTTTGTAAGATATATATCTGGGATTTTTGTATACTTAGTGGTTGATTTTGGATTTTGGTTTCTCTTATTGATCTTGTTCTTCACCGTTATTTCGCTCAAATGGGGAATTTCCATTGGTGGGCATATTTCAATGAATTGAGGTAGGTGGTCTATTTTTCAAATTCCAAAGTTTTGGTATTAGTTACATGTATGTTATTGTAGAATTTATATTGGAATATTATAAATTAATTTCTCAATTTAATTAATGAAATTGTTAAATTAATTAATTATAGGATATTTGGTAGTGAATTGAATAATTAATTCTTTAACTAATTTTGAGATATTGGGTTGTGAATTATATAATAAATTATTATATTAATTATGGGATATTGGGTTGTGAGTTGAATAATTAATTGTTTAATTAGTGATGGTATATTTGGTTGTGAATTGAACAATTAATTGTTGAATTAATTATTTTATATTTGGTTTTAAAATTTATAATTAATTATTGAATTAATTTTGGGATATTGGGTTTTGAATTGAATAATTAATTTTTTAATTAATTGTGAGATATTGGGATTATGAAATTGGATTAATTAATTAATTTATTTATTAAAAGAGTTTTTTAAATTTAAAAATATTAATGTGATTAATTAATTATTTTATTTGTTGATGGAATTATTTTTACCAATTAATTTATGAAAAAATTTAAGGGATTGATGTGATTAATTAATTATATAACTGATTAATGGAATGATGTGAATATGAAATTATTATATTTTGGTTAATTAATTTTTAAATTAATTAATGTTATATTCAAATACGTTTGATATATGTGATAGATTGATTGACGAGTGTGGCACACATACTGATGCACCAAATACCCATATATGATTGATTGAGAATGACTATGGCACACTTACCGATGCTCTAAATACTAATGGGGTCCTAGAAATGATGTTCTAGGACCCCAGGAATGAATGTAAATTATATGGGACTAGTACTGATGCTCTAAATAACTATGAGTTGTGAGGCATGGATTAGTGCTCCAAATACTAACTGGGTGCTATACATGCCATTCTACACCCAAAAGATTAGAATTTGAATATGATTCCAATTATCCACATTATTAATTGAAATGAAATGAATAATGGAAGCCCATTTTTTATAAGGAATTGTAAATTTAATATATAATATGGTTCAGATTTTAATACAGGTCAAAGAAGGTATTGGCCTTTGTGTATCCTTAGGAACTTAGGAGGTTTATGCAGTTATATAAAGAATAATTGAATAAATGAAAACTTTTTAATTTATTATTTTTATTTGATTCTTTATACAATTAGACTCACATTTAATGACTCAAATGTTTTTTTGTCACTATGGGTAGTGGCCTACGGAGTTGTACTCACACCCTACTCGGGATGCCTGGTTGGTACCCAAACAGACTTCATGTTTGTAGGAAAAGATAAGGCAAATGCCCTGTATTATATGGATGATTTGACATGGTGCACGGATGACAGAACCATACATGATTCAAGACCCCATTGAGAGTTTTCAGTGCCTTTACTTTTGGGTTTTCATTTTTACACTTGGTACATACTTTGGCATGACCTTTATACTATCTAGTTTTGATATTATATTTTCTGTTTTGGTCACCATGTGATAGTTTAATCTTTCTAGTTGTGATAATATTATTTTCTTATTACGTTTTATTTACTCTATGGTAACAGTATGTTAAAAAGGGTATAGTCTCCCCATGATTTATTATATAACCTCTATTTTAGTCTATAGCCTCTAACATATATGGAGGAATGATTGAGTTCATGTGATCAACCAGCTTAGGGAACCAGTGTGTGGAACTTGAGTTGGGATATCACAAAGTGGTATCAGATGAGTATTATTATCTTTTCTTTTGTCTAGTTATTTTGGAAAAATGCATATAGGATACTAATAAGAGCTTGGACCAGGATACAAACTCATCCATGGGAGTATCTAACCCATGTATAGGAGAAAACCCATATATATATATAGGGTGGGATTGCTGTTATTGGTATTTTCTGTTATAGTTGGATGTTATTTCACTAATGGTGATACACTTTTTGCATGAAGTGGTTGTTATTTATAGAATTATTTTAAATTTGATTCAGGGATTGGAATGGAAGGAGTGTTTTGTAATAATTAATTAGTCTAGTCACTCAAGAATATTTGTGACATGCATCATTTTAGGCACATAAAAAAGGATTTAGGTAAGGTATTGACCTTTATTTTTATAATTTCATGGGAATTTAAACTAAAAGTGGTTCTTAAAATGAGTTAAAATTTTTAAAATGATGAAAAGTGTGAATAAATTGTTGTCAAATGAGGAAATAGAATAACGAGAATGACTTGACCCTTTGTTAACAATGAAATAGATGTTCGACAGTTATAGGTAGTGATGTCACCTTGGTTTTGACCATGTGTCGGGGTTTTGGGGAATGTCTAGTATGGATTATTGTAAATACCTATTATGTGAATGTTTTAATGTTTTTTTATGTTTCTTCAGAACTGTGTTTGTCATTGTAGAGATATAAGTACATGTTTATTCTTATTGATAGGATGAAAGGATGTTATGACTTGAGATTCTCCACCAGAAGTGGAACCTGAGGCATTGATAGTTCCATGTGAGTAATCAATATACGAGTTATGATAGAACTTTTATCACTTTATGAAATACCTGTAACGAGACCCAGGCTGGGTTTTTAAAAGCATATCTAATCTTGGGAGGGAGTTCATCTTGTATAAACCTCCATCTTTCACCAGTGAGGGTGGACCTGAGGAAAATTTGATGCTTACTTGTTATGTTTTTAAGAGAAGCGATAGTAGGACATCCAGACATAGGATGGATAGATGGACTATATGGAGTGGAAAGAATTTCAGGAGAGGTTCTTAGAGAAATTTTATTCTCAGATGCTCCAAAAGGATAGAGAAACTAAGTTCATGAGGCTGATTTAGGGGAGTATTTCTGTAATGGATTATCCTGAATGCTTTATAGATTTATAGTGCTTCGTTCTATTATTGGTAAGAGATGAGGCTATTATAGAAAAAAAAGTATCAAGATGGAATTAAATATGAAATTAAGTCCCAAGTGAATATCATAACAATGCAAAAGTATTATGAAGTGGTCAGTCAGGATCTTATATCAAGGGGAACCTGATAGAGGCTTCTAGTGTAGGGAAAGTGGTTTTTTATGAGCATTTAAGAGGTACGAAGCCCAAGAACAAGAATAATCACTATAAGAATTCTAGTGAGGGAAGTGGTAATAAGAGTATCCAGATAGAGGTATCAATTACTTGGGATCTTACCTAAGTTCATTGCCACCATAGTGGTAGGATGTACCACTATAAAAAACATTGTCCCCAACCACCAGTATAGTTCAGATATTATGGCAGAATGGGACATCTACAGAAGTTCTGTAGGACACCAACATATATGGTTAGTGTTGGTGGATATAGAAAGAGTCACAGTGTATCAAGGGGTTCTTATACCCTATATAATTATTGTAGATGAATTACTACTGTATATAGATGTAGAGGTAGTGGATGTGGTACATTTGTGAAAGATATCCCATATTTGTAGATTAGTGCAACTCGGAGAGCTCAGAATACATCCAAGGGAATAAGGGCATCAAAGTTTCAAGAAGATAAGATTATAATAGTTGATAGTGAGTTCGGACCATTGACAGTGAGATTTACCATTCTTGTAGCTTTTACATTAGGCATTGCCTTCTTTTATATCAGTTCCTCTCATTATTTTATATTTGTAAAACTTGTAAATGGTTTGAGCCTTGTGGTGTAGTCTATAACTGGTGTATCAACAATAGATACACAGTTGGGAGTACAAGCGAGATACATCTAGTTATGCAATTTGTGTTTTCTCGAGGTTATGGAATATCTTTTTTTTGGAATGTTTATATCCATGACCTGTGAGGCTTCGACATAATTTTGGGTATGGAAAAGTTAGTGTCATACCATACATGCATTACTTTTTACCAGAGAAGAGTGGTTTTTACACCTCATAAGGGTGAAAATTATGTTCATCATTGGGAGTGGGATATCTAGGTGGCATTTTTCGTGCTAGTGCACTAGAAATTAGGAGAGCTTACCTCCCTGGTTGCCAGTATTTTATTGGATGGCAAAAGGGTAAATCATGGTATCTTTCAACTTATAGTGGACAGATTTCAAGATATTTATCCTAATGACCTGTCAAGGATACCACCTAAGAGGGATTCATAATTTACTATTGATCTCATACTAGTTGTTGATTTGGTTTTCATTACACCATGCAAAATGACACTGAAAGAGCTTCAATAGAACAAGAATCAGCTGGAAGAGATGATGGATAATGGGTTTATCTATCCAATTATGTCATCTTAGGGTTCCCTAATTTGTTTTCAAAAAAATATAACAGGTATCTGTGCTTGTGTGAAGATTACCAGAAGTTAAACTAGTTAACTGTGAATAATTAGTATCCTCTTTTTCATATCAATAATCTCTTTGATAAGTTTAGGGGAGCTTGCATATTCTCAATGTTTGACTTGAGATTAGGGTATCATCAGTTGAAATTTTTTCATTTTGATATACTGAGTACTTCTTTTAAAGGTAGTTGTAACCTATATGAGTTGATCATAATTCCTTTTGTGTTGAAAAGTGCACCAATATTGTTTTCAACCTCGATGAACTGAATCTTCCATCCATACCCAGATCAATTTTTGGTAGTGATTGTGGATTCATCATGCGGTACTTTGAAACGTATTAAGATCATGCTCAACATCTTAACATATTCTAGAGTATAATATGAGAGGATAAAATATACACTAATCAATCTAATTATATATTTATATTTATCATGTACACTTCTTGGGTCACATCATCTAAGAGGAAGGTGTGTCGGTAAACCCAGAGAAGTTACATGTAGTTGTTTCTTAGGAACAACCCAATAAAATTTTCAAGATTTATATATTTCTTGGATTAGATGGATTTCATAATTGGTTCATCCATGACTTTTTTAGTTAATAACACCACTTTAGAGATTTACCAAGAACGTGTTAATGTTTAAATGGTTTGAAGCATGAAATAATGCCTTCCAGGAGTTGAAGAATTATTTAACATCAGCAATGATCTTGATCCTACCTAAGTCAGGTGAGGAGTATACAAGGTATTATGATGCTTCTAGAATTGGAATTTGGATAATTATGATATATGGAGAATGTGTTGTGGGGTATGGGTATTTTTAGTTGACGCTACATTAACGGAATTAACCTACATGCAACCACAAGTCAGTTGTAGTGGTTCATGCTTTGAGGATTTGGAAGCATTATCTATTAGTAGCAATGTTTACTATTTATCTGGATCATAATAGATTGAAGTATATCTTTTCGCAGTCAGATTTGAATCTTAGAAAATAGAGGTGGGTCGAGTATATGAATTTATTCGACTTTATGCTAGCTTATACACCCAAAAAGGGGAATAGTGTTTTTTATTTTCTAACTAAGAAAAATCAGACTCGGGTTGTTCAAGAGACTAGTTATGAGTGGAAAATTATGAATTTTTTTCCTCATATTCATTTTTTGGTTCAAGAGTGCCCGAAGAAGATGAATTTTGTATCAACTTCAGTAGAGTAAAAAATTTTGATTCAGATCAGAGATAGGTAGTATGACAATCCTGAGTATTTGGCCTTAAGGTAAATCTAGGGAGGTGTGAATTCACCTTCAGCTTGGACTATATTTGAGGAGGAGATCATCTATGTGATGAATCAAGTTATTGTGCCTAAAATAATGATATAGAACATGACACATGACTTTCAGGCCACAAAGTGGGTGGTACATCTAGGTGAATTTTTTTTACCATGACTTATGAAGACAGTTTTGGTGCCCGAGCATGAAAAAGGAGATAATATGGTTCGTAACAAAATGCTACACAAGTCTATAGGTGATGGCAGTACGTCAACAACCAGGTGGTTTTCTTTATCCTTTCCCCATTATAGAATGGAAGTGGGATAATGTGACGATGGATTTTTTTGGCGAGTCTCTCAATGATGCCTCAGAATAAAGACACTATTTGGGTGGTTGTGGGCCATTTGACTGAGGTAGAACAATTCTTTCTGGTGTGTGAGACTTTCTCAGTGGAGAAACTTGGATAACTATACATTCATGAGATATTTAATCTTCAAAGGGTGCCATATATTATTTTTTCAGACTATAAATCACGTTTTTCATCGTGCTTATGGTAGGGTCTATATAAGGATCTCGGTACACATGTTTTATTAAGTATGATATTCCACACAGACACAAATGGATAGTCGGATCATACTATTCATATTCATGATGATATGTTACAAGAATTTGTTCTAGAATTTTTTGGATCTTGGAAAAATCACCTAGATTTTATATATTTATCCAATAATAATAGTTATCAAGAAACAATTCAAATGTAAGCATAAGAGAAACTTTTTTTACACCATGAAAGTTACCTCTATGATTTATGGAGGTGGGTGAGTTAGAGATGTTGGGACCGAGTTTCATGCAGGAGATGGTGCCAGATATAGTTGATCTGAACACATATGGATATATCTCATAGTGGATATAATTCATCTGATGATTGACATTGATGAACCATAAATATTACAATGGGTGTTTATCTATTCCACCTGGTGTTTCCTAGATTGGGTCACCATAGGATATAGAGGCAGGATAAGATGGAACCTATGTTTGTTAGACTGTTTTAGATATTGGAGAGAATCAGGTATGTGACATATCAATTTGATCTTCCATAGAGATGCAGTGCTATGGATGATGTTTTTCATGTGTCAAAACATCAATAGTATCACCTCAACCCCTACCATGTGATTGATGTGGATGATGTTGAGCTTGAAATAGATGTATCCTTTAAGGAGAATCTGATATGTTTATTAGATTGAATTGAGAACATGTTACGTGGAAATACTGTGCAGATAGTTAATATATTGTGGAAACTTGGGAGTTTTTTAGAGGAAATGGTAAAGAGAACCAAATATTAGGCTTCTATGGCCCAGTCTTTTTACCTCAAAATCCTTTAGATGCTTTAGAGTACATATCGAGGATGATCATTTTTTAAGTTGGGAGATTTTAAGAACTCGAACTCTTAAGAAGATGTCTTTGGCTTCTTATCATGTACTCTTTTTTTCTTGTTTTGAGTAATATTTGTTTGGGTGTTCCTTGGGGATCATTTAGAAGGATTTTGGGTAAAGCAATGTTGGTGAACAGTTCTCCCAAACTATGTCCCCTGGACCAGCAAACCATGAAACCCTGGATAGTGGAGGATTGAATGGATATCATATGGTTCACCAAAATATTCACCCTAAAAGGATAAACCACGCACCCAAAAAATAAATAGGCACACCGTTTTGAAAAAAATTCAGCATGCCTAGAAAACCATGCATAAAATTTAAAATAATCTGGAAATTAGTTTTAAAAATACCCAAGACCCCAAATTAGCCCGAAAATAAATCCCCACTCAACCCCTAACAATGTATCTCTATTTTAGAGGCTCTTAGATGATTTAATAAGGTTGTAGACCTCTGTTATTGGTGATTTGAATCCCAGATTGAAGACCCTCACCTCTCCCAGTAAGAAATAATAATCCTGATTTTTTCACATTCTACTCCCATTATTCTCTATTATCTTAAGGTATATGATCATCCTTTTGTTGAATCTACATCTAGTTTTATCGGATCTTGTTCTAGTATTTTTGGATATTGATTAATTTAATTTTTTATTTATGTTTCTGTTATAGATCTCATTCATTGTCATTATTCTTATCAAATTTAATATTTTGATTAGTGATTGTTTGTCAAAAAAATGATGTAGGTGGTCTATTATTCAAATACTAAATTCAAGATTATTATTACATGTATAAAATTTTAGAATATTTATTGGATGATTTGAAATTGAGTTCTTAATTAGAATAATTAAATTTATAAAACTATTAATTATAGGATATTGGATTGTAAAATAAATAAATAATTATTGAATTAAATATAGAATATTGGGTTGTGAATTGAATAATTATTTATTTAATTAAATATAGGATATTGGGTTTTGAATTGAATAATTAATTTTTGAAATTAATTATGGGTTATTTGGTTGTGAATCGAATGAATGGTTTATGAATTAATTAAGGGATATTATGTTGTGTATTTAATAATTAATTGTTCAATTAATTATGTGATAGTGGGTTGTGATTTGAATAATTAACTGTTAAATTAATTAAGGGAAATTTTTGTTGTGAATTAACCAATTAATTATTCAATTAATATAGGATTTTGGGTTTGAGAAATTAGATTAATTAATTGATGAATTAATTAATATAGGTTTTTGTGGTTATACAATTCTTGATTTGATAAATTAATTTCTAAATTAATTTATGGAACGGTTGTGAACAATTAATTTGGGAATTAATTTAATGGATTAATGTGATTGATAATTTATTGAATTAATTAATGGAATGATGTGAATATGAAAAGTTTATATTATGATTAAGTAATTAGTAAATTAAATATTTTGATATAGTGATATATATGATATATGTGGTTGAATGATATACTATCTTGGGAAAGAGACTAATGCTTAGAATACCCATATGCAAATAATTGAGAATGAGTATAGGACACAGAATGAGGCTCCAAATACCAATCTTGTCTTGTCGATAAAGTTTTAAGACCCTAGCCATGCATGAAAATTGTATGGGATACGGAATTATCTCCAAATACTCTTTAGATGTAGGATACAGACTGATGCTCCAAATACTCACAGGGTGTTATATATGGCATTCTATTACCAAAATATAGGCATTAGAATATAATTCCAATTATCCGTATTAGGAATTGATATGAAATGGTTAATGGAAACCCATTTTTGATAATGAAATGTAAATTGAATATGTGAAATGGGTCAGACTCCAGCACGAGCCGAATTAGGTATTGGGATTCATGATTCCTCATGAACATTGAGTATTTATACAGTTAAATAAATGCTAATTAAATGAACATAATATGTTTACTTTATTACATGTATTTCATTAATTATAAAACTACATACACGATTATTGACTATATTTATTTTAGATTATGTTTGTGGTGGCTACTGAGTTGTACTCACACCCTACTCAGACTAATTGATTGGTACTCGAATAGACATTATATTTTCTAGATAAGATAAGGGAAAGGGCCTTGTATTAGATAGTTGATTTGGGATATATCATGGATGAGGGAACTAGATGTTGTTCAGGACCCTCTTTGGAGTGGTTAGTGTCATTAATTTTGGGTTTTCATTTTGAATCATTTCATGTAATTTGACATGGCATATCTACCATTCTGTTTGTATATTCTAATTTTTGTTTTAGTGACCAAGTAATACGAGTATTTTTTAGTTTATTGTTATAATATTTGGTTATTATATTTTATTTTTGGTGTTATTTTACTCTGATAAAGTCAGTATAGTACCCACATGATCGATATTCAACCCTCGATACTTGTCAGCATCCTCTAGAATACGGGGAGGTGTGATACACATCATGTGACTAAAAAGTTCATGACAGCATTGTGTGGAACCCGGGCTTGGACATCACACATATACACAAAATATGCAACCAAAACTATCAAACCATTAATGAAATCTATACGAATGGTCTTGTACTAAGAGGAGGGGAGGGTTGCATCATGATCTAAGGATGGGTTCTTAGGAACTGTGTGTGTTAGGAGATCAAGGGTATAGGACACGGTCAATCTAATATCGAGGAGAGGATGAAGTAGTGGTCTGTTGTAGGTAGAATTTAGGATCTAAGATCAAAAAATTATTTAAAACATAAAATAAACATTAATTTAGTTGTGATTTTTTAAGAAATAACAAAAAATAATTAATATGTATCTATTTAATTTAAACATCCTCCAATAAGTTTATTTATATTTTTTTTTTGGTAAATCAGGGAAGTTATATAAAACCTTCTTAAATAAATTTCTGCATATATCCTGTTTTTTGTAGTTATTTGGTCGATTTTCATCAATGAAGTCACCACTAAATATGTGTATTGACAAAAAAAGACAATAAATATCATTTCATACACTATCCTCATGGTTAAATATTCCTTGATAGTAATCTCACGTGTCTGCTATTACGAGAATTCCCTTTCTAATTTCATTTATTCCAATTAATCTAATTTCGATAACCCTGCCCAATCTTTTCTATTTTGACTCATATATAAGTAAATTCTCAAATATTACCTGTAAACCCCTATGTATAGCTCACTCATATACAATTACAATCAATATTACACCCCTTCACCTCATATGAGACCTCACTAAGATACTAAAACTATTACCCAAGGCTAAAAACAACTCAGGATTACACTCTATATAAAACCCTATATTCAATCGCTCCATGGTGTCATAGAGAAACCCAAATAAGCTCAATCATCCCATGATGTCATAAAGATAACCAAATATATAAGGAAACTATGTGAGATCACCATGATAATATCTTTCTTGGATGTGATTTGAGGAAAACACACACACTTATCCCCACATTTATTTTACACAACACATAAAAAATTTATATTATTTTGGTAATATTTGTGATGAAAAACCACAATACGGAGTTATCCTATTTGTCACCATGATTCTCTATCTAACCAAAGTGGTATCGATTAATAATCGTATTCCCAATACCTTATATCATCCAACATAAATTAATCATAACAAAATTATAATTAAATTTTAAAAAATCATTAAGAAAACCACCAGACATAATTCCTATAAACTCATATGATGAAGTAGTGATAAAAAAATATTCTAAAAATAAGGGTATAACACCCCAATTTTTTTATATGTTTCCAACATAAAATTCAAAAAAGTATCTTGTTCATCCTTTAATTTCTTCAATAAACTGTAATACCCCCAATCTTAAAAGCCTAGAATTGTTGCATTATTTAATAATATTAGCATGATTATAAAGAATCAAATCCTGAAAGACCAGTTAGTTTTGATGTTTTTTAAATCTAGATTTTATAAATGATACCCTTAATAAATTAGTATATATAAAAAAATAACATAATTAGATAAAATGAAAACATCCTTGAATTTCATTAAAAGAATTTTTCATCATAACCTGGGGAAATGAAACATAACAAGGGTGACCTCAAATACTCAGAAATGGTAATTAAAGTAGAATAAATATTGATTTTATGAGAATAAATCAACATGTAATGGAAAAAAAATTGATAACACATACCATTCTAATAAAAAATATAAGTCAAAATCAATATGATAGGGTGAGAAATTGAAACGTGATCCATTTAATCAATAAACTGAGAATTGAATGCATCCATAGAAATCTTGACACAATAATAACATAGATAATAATAATAATAATAAATGAATTATAAATATATAAAATTATTAATTATTTTATTTCATGCTTCCGAAGTACATTATATATTTATCATCATGTTATTGTACAAACTATTCTAATTTGGATAAATAATTTATCTCATGATACTACAAATGCATTGTGAGGCCTGCATTAACTATTCCCCATCCCATAGGGATTTATTGAAGTAGCCCAAAAATCACGTCCTTAATTCCCCAATAATTAATCATATATTGAATTATTTATTTAATTAATTAAAACAGAACTTATCAAATTTATGTACTAAATGAAAGACACAGATTTATCAATAATTATTAAGATAATCAAATAACTATCAAAGTGAACAAAATTTGTAAAAATGATATAAGATTTAGGAAATAATTATTATCATTTAATTATAATATGGATATTTAATATAAAATAATTGTACAACTGAAATGATCATAATTAAGTGATTGATTTTAAGATATAGTTAAATATAAAAAATAGTGATACTGTAAAGATAACTTTTACCACTTGGTAATTTTCAAGTAAAAATATTTGGTATGAGATAATTAAAAGTAAAAACATGACTACCATAAATATAAAAGTATTAAGGATATAATAATTCAAAATAGATTCTAGATACACCACGTAAATGATTTTTTGGGTTCAAAATGGTGTATACCACATAGAATGAAAAGTGAGACAAGAATCACTTACCATATTATAAATTTTTGTTGTGTGGTATTTTACCTCATTTATAGTGGTTTAAAATATCATAATAAATTATAAAATAATAATAATCATATTAATAGTATCATATATAATCTTATTTTAATATACTGTTACCCATTTGATAATAATATTCCATTATTTCCATTATTTCGGGTGTTAATTTCCATGTTTTTTGTTATGTTTTGTCTAGAAATTTTTTGTTACTAATAATTATATCCAGATTTAATCATATAAAGAATAAAAATAATGAGGTAAATATAATATATATTTATTATAAATTTATTTTTAATAATCTATATAATATTTAGATAGTAAATGAAATGCACCGTTCATAGAGACGGTTAGCCCTACATATGCTTGAACGTTGTATTCATTTCTTGGTTCCATTTATAAGAATAAAAATTAAGTGATATATATATATATATATGTATATATATATGTGTGTGTGTGTGTGTATGTGTGTGTGTGTGTGTGTTTATTATTAAAGTATCATATATATGTTATATATGTTGCATCATTTTGTTAAATGCAGCTATTATATAGTCCATGTATAGCGTGAATGAATCATGTAGTTTTGAGGAGGTTGTAGTACACACTTCCAAAAATGATGTTATAATATTCCCACAAGAGAGAGATAATAAAGGTATGTAATATATATATATATATATATATATAAAAGATTAAAAATACATGATAAATATTATATATATCATACATAAATAGTGTTTTCATCATAATTCCCACTATGAGAGGTGGTAATATATGAATGAACTATTTTGTTTAGTGAGGCGATAGTTCACCATACACAAGAATGGTAAGTTAGATACCCATTAAATTGAAGGGTGTAAAAGTGTTGGTAGAAAAAATAACATATAAACATATTATTATATTGATTATACTTTTATATAATTATGGAATAAGTTGAATTTAAATAGTGGTGAAAGAAATAAAATGAAATAGAATGAGGAAGGTTATTGCCTCATATTCAGGTAACTCCTTTTGGTTTGCACAAAACAGATTCTTTGGATAGTTTTATACACAAGGATAGGCTTATAGTTTAAGGGTTGAGACGTTTAAGAGCTATTTTCTCATAGCTTGGTTGATATAAAGTGGGTTGAGAGGTGTTAGGATGTGGTATGTATGCGTTTCTTTTTATAGTAGAGAGGAGTAGAACCCTTGTAAATTTTTGGAAAGGGAATTACACCCACATTTTCTCTATGTCAAGTGTCAACAATAATAGAAGAATTTATTGAAAAGTGGGGATAGGTTCTAAATATGTGCATAAAATGGATTTTGTTTAATTTTAGAGTTCATTTTCTGCCATAATTTTATAGTTTATTCTTTCATTGGGATAATTTTTCTCTTAATCAGTGTAATCAGTATTAATTACATTAACTAATATTTTTTGTCAAAAACTAATTTGTACTTATTATAAATTAGTAATTATGATGATTATAGATATAGAATCCATTTTTCCAAATTCAAGTAACATAAGTGGAAAAAAATTAATTTAAATTTAATCTCGCATACGAGACAATGATGCGGGTTTCTAAACTATAAATGTTCAATTAAATCTATGTTTTCATTTTCAATTTCTATGTGAAATTTATTACAATTACATAAATTGGAATGACATATTAAAATTTGATCTAAATAATCATTTAAAAAAATAATATATAATTTAACCGTATAAATAAATAAGATATCCAAATCAGTTTTGAATTAAAATTCTATATTTTTAACTATTCATCAAAAAATGAAATATTTAAAAAAAGGCAAAAAACACCACCCAGACCAAACATTGATTTTATTTTCCAATAATGAAGTTTATTTTTGGATATGAAATTTACACAAGTGTTATAAATTGGATGTAAAATAGGTTTCCCATTAGAAGGCAGTAAAAGAACCTCTATAAAATTATGGGATTTTATGCATAACATTTGTTTTTTTATATACGATGCCTAAAAAATATATTGGATGAATATAAAAAATATTGTATCAGATATATAAAATATAAATTTACTATATGAAATATCAAAGAGTGTTATAATTTAATCGAATGTGAAAAAATGTGATGAAATAGTGTTTTGTTTAAATAGGGTGTTCCATGTATAGCAATGCAATTGAAAAATTAAATTTATTCTAAATGGAAATTAATGTAAAGTATTGGGGTTCTACATTCTTCCCACCTAAAAATCCATTCTCATAATTTTCAGGTTATTTCCTCCAAAAATATTTTGGTATTTCTAATTCATAGAATCCTTAGGTTCTCATGTTTCTTATTCTATTTTTTGATTTCTCAAGAGAACCTTTACTAGATGATTCATCCAATTACTCAAAACATTCCTTGTAGTATCAAAAAACGGGATGGATTCATAGCATTATAAAAGGTTAGGTTCCCACTCTATTTCATCAGATATGAGCAAGTTCATTTGTTCTGGAATTTTTTCCTTATAATTGATATATGAAACACATCATTTACTTTTGAGATATTTAGTTTTATTGTAAATGATAAGAAAAAAATCTAACCCTTTAAATAATTTCAAAGGGTCCAATGAACTTGGGACTCAATTTCCATTCCTGACCAAATCTGTTAACACCCTTCCATGGAGATACTTTCATGAAAACATGATCACCCACTTGGATCTCTAAATCGTTCATCGGATTATTTCCATAACTCTTTTTTCCTTCTTTTTGCTGCCTTGATATGAGAATGAATAACCTTTACATTTTTCACTATCTCTTCAACATGTTCTGATCCTATGAGTTTTATTTCACTAACTTTTTCCCAAAAAGAATAAGTATGACATCTATTTCCATATTTTAGTTCATAAGACATCATTTAAATACTTGAGTGGAAACTATAGTTATATAAAAACTCTACCAAAGTTAATTACACATCACACATACATTGAAAGTTGAGTGAACATGAAGTCAACATTACCTCCATTGTTTTAATTTTTCTTTCAGAATTTCCATCCATTTGAGGGTTGTAAGAAGCTCCCAAATAAAGCTTAGTGTCAAGTGACTTCTGAATAATTGTACACAATTTCTATGTAAAGCACGGATATCGATCAAAAATATTTGTTATAGGTTCCCCATGATTTATTAAAACATCATTAATATAGATCCTTGTGATGATCCCAAGGGTAAAGTCTTCTCATATAGTAACAAAATGCGCAGATTCAGTTAAGTGATCAATAATAACTCATATCACATCACTATTTCTAGGAATATTTGGTAGTCATTTGACAAAGCCCATAGTAATTGCATCATAGTTACACATATTAATAGGACATGGATATAGATATCCTTTATGATGTTTCCTCGCATCTCTTACATTGGAAAAACTATGCATATAGACACATAATCAGTAATTTACCGCTTCATGTAATCCCACAAAAAATGTTCTGTCAAGTCCCTATACATTTTTTTGGTACCAAGGTGTTTAGAGAAATTTTAGATTTGAAAATCATCCAATAATTAATTTTTTATATAATGTTTATTTGGAATACATAGCCTCTTTCTAAATTTTAAAACCCCATATTTAAAAAAAAATTGATATATTATCATCATTCGTAGCTTTGATTTTCATCTGAACATCCTCATCATAATTTTGAGAATTCTTTATCATCTCTTGTAAATATGGTTTTGCAATAATTTGAAAAATTATTGATGTCTCCCCTTCCTAATAAATCCTTATATCCATATTTACTAGGTCCATGAATGTAGGATCCTACTGAATCCTCATTTGGGTTGGAACTCCATGATCCTTTTTACTCAATTCATAATTTAACTTATTTTCTTTCCCTGGGTGGTAGTGTACTAAGAAATAATTATCCTTGAGTATCTTGAGCCATCGCCTTTACCTCATATTGATATATTTTTTTAAGATGATGTATTTCAGGATTTTATGATCCATTTTAATCTCACATATTTCACCATAGTGATAATGTATCCATATTTACAAAGCCAAGATTATATATGTTAAATCAAGATCATGGATTAGATAGTTCAATTTATTAGTCCCTAATTTACATTATTCATATACATTAGCATTATCATTTTGCATTAGGAAGCAACCAATTCTCTTATTGGATGCATCACTATATATGAAAACCCATCACTCCAAGATGGTACAGTAAATGTTCGAACATTGAGTAATCTTCTCTTTAGTTCATAAAATCATTATTCACATTCATTTTTTAAAATAAACCTACCCCCTTTATATGTAATATTTTTTAAAGCATTATCTGGTTATGAAAAATTATAGTAACTTGCCAAACCAATAAATCTATGTACCTCAGTTATATTTTTTGGTGTAAGACATTGTCTGGATACATTTCTCTTTGCAGGATCAACTGATATTCCATCCTAGGAGATAATATGGCTATGAAAAGAAACTTCATGAAGCTATAAATCTCACTTACTAGATTTACCATATAACTTTTTCCTTATAAGAGTCATAAGAATGATACCAAATTTATTCTAATGGTCCTTAGTGTTTATAGAAGACACTAGAATAAAATCAATTAATACCACAAAAAACATCATGTTATTACTTAAATACTCTATTCAATAATTCCACAATAAAAGAGGGTGAATTATTCAATCCAAATAGAATTATTGTAAATTTGTAATGTCTTTGCCTTGTCTAAAAATATACCATCAAAATACATTCCTTATTCACTCAAAATTGGTCCTATATAGAATAAAGATCAATCTTCAAAAAATATTGGGATAAGTGAAGTTGATAAAAAAATTCATCAATTAGAGGAAGATGATACTGGTTCTTTATTGTAATAGAATTGATTTCCCTATAATCAAATCAAAAACTCATTGATTCCTATTTCATTTTAATAAAGATAATAGGGTATCCCAATGGTAAAACACTAGGTTAAATAAATCTCGTTTTACCCTAATCCTCTTTTAGATTCTTTAACTCCATTAATTCCACAATAGTCATTCTATTAAGAGTCTTTGATATAATAATTTCATAGGGAATTAATTCAATGGAAAATTAAACATTAACTTCTTGGGGTTGTCCAAGCCATTCTTTAGTAAATAAATCAATTTATTCCTACACAATTTGAACATTCTCCATTTCAAGACTACATTCATTATCACTAGATGATCCTCTCTCTTATACCCTAATAATTTCATTCAGTATAACTACTTGGGGTGGATCTAAATAAGAATAAAGTGAGGATTCTTATTCTCTAAATATGAGGGATTCTATATCATTCTCGAAAATTGTATATTCGTTCCTCTTGTAATAATTTTTTCATAATATTTTGATAACTAGTCCATACTCAGGATTATATCAAACTCAACCATAGGTACGATAACAAGGTTAGCAAGTAAAATACAATAATGTTCCACAATGGGTATTACCAAACACATTTTTATTAATAATATTCTTCCCTTAAGAGTCTAGACTAAAAATTAAATTATTAAATAAAAAGGTAAATACCTAATATTTATAGAAAAGTAGGTAGATATAAGAGAGTTCGATGATCCAAAACCAAATAAGGAATTAGATAAATTTAAAGATAAGATTAATGTACATTCCACCACATCATGTGGTGCTTCTACCTCAGTAGTAGTGATCGCATAATCACGGTCATCTCCACTTGACCACTTCTATAGTAGATTCCCTTGAAAATTAGGGAATTCAATTATTTCCCCATCTACTTATAGTTGAAACATTGTATAATAGGGTTTTACGTCATCCCTTAGTGGTATTTAATATGTTTCCCCATTTCACTACACATATAAAAAACTCCAAGTCCCATTTAGCATTTTCAAAAGTGATTTTCCCATAGTTCTCACAATATTGCAACTACTTCATTAAATTTTTCTAACACATTCCCTTTTTCATGGGTTTTATAAGACCTATTATTTTCCTGGATTTCATTGAATACATAGGACCTCAATAATTCCATCTCTGTTTTGATGGCACATAAAACTACCTCTCTATATGACCAGAAATATTGAGAAACCAACACCCTTTGGTTATTTGGATTAAGGACTCTAAAAAAGTGGTCAATAATGCACTCCACATTGTGTATACTATATGTATCATACATGGATAACCTTATAAAGGTAGCTTCATAATATGAAATAATTTCTTCTTCCTTATACTTTAATTTTAGGAATATCCTCCTCATCTTAATTTTTTGATCACGATGGAAGTATTTATCAAAGAACGTATCCTTAAACTTCCTTCATTGCATGAGTTCTATTTCTTATTCATCACTAATATTTTGGATTGCAGACCGTCATTGATCAGCATCACCTTGGAGAAAATAGACCACAAGTGAATGATTTTCCATTTCACTAAATCTGAAGGCTAAAAATATATTACCTAGAGACTTAATCCATTTCTTATCTACAATTGGTTTTGTAGTCCCCGAAAACCATTGAGTATTATGCCACATAAAGCAATCTATCATGGGAGATTCTATTTAAGGAATATGTTTCTCCATTCGAGAATGTTTATTTGTCATAAACTGATTAAGTTTCCATAATTTTCTCTATTACAACACTAGTCATATTGGATTCATAAAGTGGTAAATATTTACATTTTCCATTAGTATTGATACCATTCATCCTTATAGTCTTAATTTATAAACAGTGGAATATTTTAGATTAAATGTAAAATCATAATGTATAATTTTAAATATGGCATAGCACATAACAAAAATTTATGCATTATAAAACATAGAGTCATAAACTTTTGTTTCTTTCGGGACACCTTTTATTTTAAATCCTTTATAATGGATGGTAATGAAAATGTAAATTATCATAAGTGTATCCCCCATGAGTGTCAAACCAAGATAACAATAAGGCTTGTTATTGTGTAACAGGTTATTCCGAGTGAGACTCGACACACATTGTAAGAGTTGTTACTATTACGTACATATTTTTAAGAAGTGTATCTACTTTTCGTATCTAGAAAGGGATGTATTTATATGAATACCCATATAATTTATACCTTAATAAAATTCTAGGACATTCTCCTATAATTATAATCAAATTCAATATTAGGGTTAATTTACTTATTCTATTTTTTATAAATCTAGTTTTCATGGTTGCTGCTAACCTCCCTTTTGATACAAACTGTAATGCCCCAACCCAAGAAACCTGGATCTAGTGCAATATTTTATTTAATTTCCATGATTACAAAGAATGAAATCTTAAAGGACCCATCATTTTATTAGTTTTTAAAAGACATATTACATACATGATAACCATAACACATTGGGATATGGAAAATACAAACATGAAACATGATAAAATGAAATAACCACATCCATTAATCTCATTAAAAAGTTTTTCATCTTCATAACATGGGGAAAGGAAACATAAAATGGGTGAGTTCAAATGATAAGTAATGGTAAGTATATAAGAATCAATAATGAATTAATGAGAATAATTCCATTTCGAAAGGTAAATAAATGATAACAAATTTTGTTATAATAAACTAGATAATTAATAATCAATATGGAAGGGTGTTAAGTTAAAACACATTCCATTTAAAAATTAAATGAGAATGAAATGCATCTATAGACATGTTGATGCAATAATACCATAAATAAAAAAATAAAAAATAAAAAATTCTCAATAATGGAGATTCTTAATTATTGGACGTCAGGTTTCCCAATAACACAATACCTTTACCATAAATATATTGTCTAAACTATTCAGATTCATCTAAATGATTCATCTCATGAGATTACTGATGCATCGTGAGGATTGAATTAACCATTCCCCAATTAGTAGGTATTTAATTAGTGGGTCCAAAACCAATATCTTTCATGTAACAATTATTCCCCAAATATCATATAATCTAATTAGTTAATTAAAAACATGAATTATTAGACATCCATGTTAAATAAAAGATAAGTATTTATCAATAATTCCCAAGTTAAAAAAATATCTATCAAAGTGAACATTGTATTTAAAAATGGTATACAGTTTATGAAATAATAATATCCATTTAAAGGGAATGTATATTTTAAAAATGAATTTAATGTAAAATAACAATGATCATATGGAAGTGATTATTTTCAAGATAATATCATGAATCAGAAAAGGAAATTACATTTCCAAGATAACATTTACCACCTTGAAATTTTCAAGTCAAAACCTTTTGGATGAGATAATTCAGAGTAAAAATATAAATACCATAAATATAAAATTATTAATAATATAATAATTAAAATTGGTCAATATATACACCAAAAAAAGATCTAATTGGTGAAAATGGTTCATGCCTCATGGAATGAAAAGTGATACAAGAATCCATGACCATATCCTTCATTTTTGTTATGTGGTTTTTATACCCATGTTTAGTGGTTTAAAATAACATAATAAATTATAAAAAACCATAAAATTAATAATAATATCATATATTATTTTCTTAGAGTATCTTTTGATGGGTTTTTCATTAATCTTTAATTATTTCAAATATTCCATGTGTTAATTTCCTAGTCTTTCGAGTATGTTTTCACTTGTAACTTTTTGTTCCTATTAATTAGATCATGATTTAATCATCTCCATAATTTAAATAATTATTATAATATAAAATATATTCATTTTATATGTATCAATTTTGATACATAAAATTTTGAGATAGGAATTGAAATTCACCATTTATAAAGACGGTATGTCGTGCGCATGCATGAACTAAACTATCATTTCATTTCCACATTTAAAAGAATGAAAAGTAAATGATATATATGTATATGTATACTATAATTATTATATCATATATGTTTCTTAAATTTTAAATATGTTTATTAAATTCATCCTTTATACATTTCATGTATAGTGTGAATGAATCACATTGATTTAAGGAGGTAGTAGCCTACACTTCCCCAAATGATGTTATTATATTCCCACATAATGGAAAGCATAAAGGTATATTCTACATAAATAATACATAATAATAAAGAAATTATAAGTATCATATATATGATATATATAAATATATTGACCATCATAATTACCACCATGAGAGGTGGTAAAGGAAGAATACATAATTTCATTTCGTGAGGTGGTAGTTCACCGTACCCAAGAACGGTAAGTTTGTTACCCATTTGATGGAAGTGTGTGTAAGTTTTGGTTTAACCCTTAAGATAAAAAACAAATTATATTTATGATACTGGTTTTTTATATAATCATGTAATAAGTAGAATTAAAATATTGTAGAAGGAAATAAAACTAATGATCTTGAGTAAGGATGTTACCTCTTATTCAAATAACTCTTTTTGGTTTACAACAAATGGATTTCTTGGATGGATTTATTCCTATTGAGAGAATTATAGTTTTAGTGGAGGGATTTTTATGAGCTATTTGGTTAGATCTCGGTTGTATAATGTTTATTGAGAGTTATGATGAAGGGGGGGGGGGGGTGAGTGCCTTTTTATAGTTGAGAGGAGTGACACACTTCAAAAATTTTAGAAATGGAATTCCACCCATATTTTTACCATGTCAAGTCATCCCCATAATGGAAAAAATTAGATCCAAGGAAATTTAAGGTCAAAATATTTCAATAAAATAGATATAGTACAAGCATCATGGTCATCTTAAACATTATGATAAAGGATTAGTCCTTCATTAAGCTAATTTTTCTCTTAATTATTGTAATTAATTTTAATTACTTTCACTAATATTTTTGGGTAAAAAACTATGTTTTACATATTATATATTATAAATTATTATGATTAAAAATATAGAATCCATTTTCCCAAATTCCCACCAAATAATGTTTTAAAATTAATTTAAATTTAATCTCACATACATAACGATAATACAGGTTTTTAAAGAAAAAACACTTCTATGTTTTCTATGTTTTTATATTCAATTTCATTGTGAAATTGATTCTATTGACCTAAATTGGATTAATTAAAAATAATAATTTATTTACACTTTAAAAATAATTTTAAATATAATTTTCTATAAAATAAATTAGATGAAAAAGCAATTTTAAATTAAAATTCACTATTTATCAGTATTCATCAAAAAATGAATTTTTTAAAAAAAATACCAAAAACCAGCATAACCTAATTGTTTGTTTCTATTAAAAATATGAGGATTATTTATTAATATTAAATTTATAAATGTTTCAAAAAAATTATTTAAAACATGTTCTCCATTAAAATTCAGTAAAACTACCTTTATAAAAATATTAGTTTTTATGCTTAATAAGGAGTTTGTTCTTATACTATATCTATAGAATCTATTCCCGGAATATTAAGAAACTATTTTATTGTATATATACAAATTAACTATTTAAACTCTCTAAGAGTGTTATAATCTAATTGACTATGAAAAATGTAACTTAATAGTTTGTTGTTTAAATCAGGTGTTACGTGTATTGAAAACATATCAATTAAATTAAATTAATTCAAAATAGAAAATATTGTAAAATATTGAAGTGATACAAAGTAAAATAAATTTGAAGAAAAATTTATGCAGTGACTTACCTCAAAAAATTACTTATATCCATAGGTGCTTATCCACCCTTGATATCCTCTAATATCTACACATTAAATCCATATATCATTCACCTGATTCTACCATGAACTGGTAGAATCCTGAGGAAATTCATAATTCTAATCATATGAAATTAAATATATAGAGAGAGGATGAAAAATAAGGAATAATGGTGAAAAATTTACATCAACAGTGATTAGGAACTATAATAAAAATTTCATGGATCTAAGGGATAATACGAGTGAAATGAGAGGGTGTTCCCCTCCTTACAAATGTACTAAAGGAAATATCTTCACCCATCCGAGTTAAGTGTTTTAATTTAATAGTAAAATTACCAAATTAAGCATTTATAAAAAAGAAATAAACATTGTAGTGTGTATCCAGTGACCGAAAATTGACCAATCAATGTCTCGTTGGGTACTAGTGATTATCCACAATCCAATTCATGTCCAGAACTAGTGGAAACATCCCTATAACTTTCCTCTATGTACATTTTTTTATCAATTTGAGTACTAGGTAGATATTTTTATATACTTAAATTAACTTTCAAATATTTCAACCACCTAAAACATTTCTATATCTTTTTTTCACCAAAACATACACTTTAGAACCTATATCTAATCATTTTAAACATTCCTTAAAAACTCAAACATCTATTCAAAATTTAAAATTCCAATGGACTCATTTCCTATTATATTGGAACCAAATTTTCTTTCTACACCATCGATACACTCCAAAGAAGATTATTACAAACTCTCCACTATAAGCATTCTATTCCTTGAGAAACCACTTGATACATCTCTTGTGACCGACCTTATTAACAAAAATATAAGTCATTAACTAAATAATTATATCTCATTAGTTATTCTTGTCATGAATCATCCCAGAGAGGAATGTACCATGACTACCCCAGACTCGCCTCTAATAGGGCAGTGGATGGTGACTAACACCGAATATGCATATCCCATAAATAAGAGTTATTAGCCTAAAGTACTTGTACACATGCACACATCCCCAAGACACAAAATTATGAAATGTAAAACAACTAAAATGATGCATTCATACATCTAAGGTATGACAAAAGGAACACACCTCGATCTATCCATCCTCACAAGGCACTTTCTTTTCCTGGTCCACCTAGAAATATCACTAGATCGCTCATCTGCATAAGACATGACACATGCAGGAAAAACCTATGAAGGGATCAGTATAACAATACTCCTCAGGACATAAAAAAACACAAAACAAGAATCACCAAGTAGTTAAATCAATGAGATATATAACACATTATAATGTAAACAAGTATTATAGAACACCAAGATGTATGTGGGAGAGACACCACACCCTCATGAGATCCTAAAAAACTTCCATCCATAGTGTTCCGGTTGAAGCACACTCATTCTGGGAGAACTCATTCTTCTTTCCATGATATCATCAAAGAAACTCTAGGAATAGGACTATCTCTTTTGGGCCTTACCCATAAAGAAAAAATTAATAATGGAATAATATGTTACAAAGAGTGGGGATTACACCCAAAACCACTAAGGGACACCATGAACCCAATCAAGATCAACCTTTAATGTAGGGAATCATATGCCATCAATTCCACAAACCCTACTAACATGGACTGCTATATTGAGTATTGAAACTCTACTCAGAGAGGTTATTCCAGTTCCACAAACTCTACTAGGGGAGATATAGGATCTCACTCTAGTCTCTTGGAGGGATACCATTCTACATTTGAGACTCGACGTCTTGATGAGATTACAATCTACTAATATGGATGTAGTTTTGTTTTGCACCCTTAATGAAAGGACCAAGGGAATGAAATCAACATATATTGTTATAAAATTAAAAAAAACCCACCATTGGTCTCAAAAATAACGTATCAATGTTAGGGTATCAACATAGTAGATGAATCATTGACTGGATGCTTCGTTTCAGAGATATGATTATTTTAATGAAACTGAATGTATTCCGTTCGGGGGCCTGTGAACCTAATTCCATAGTCAATAACCATGTTCGACCACCACAGTTAGTCCGTGTTCCGCATTGACTGGACTCCCATGGACTAACATTCATAATCATTCCAACTATCGTGCCAGACCAGCCACTGTGGTCGATTGTTGTGGTTAATTGTATACAGACTGTTCGTATGGTCATTGCACCTATGGAAGTTCTACCTGTCGCTTAGCCTCAGGATCTACCACACCATATGGTTGAATGATGTGGTTGACCATAATCAGGATTTTCCCTAGTTTCCCCAGATCTGACCTGAGTCACCCTCCCATGACCCGACCCATCAACCCGACCTGACCCACTGATCTAACAAGGCACACCTAGCCACTCCCACTCTGCATCCCCTGCCATCGTCTTGTGTCTCCCATCACATCCTGAAACTGACACCATTTTCATCACTGTCACACCCACATCTTCTATTTCATCCATCTATTGTCGTACCCATAGCATAGGGCTTCACTTCTTGGGGCACTGGCCAACACCGTTGGTCGCCCTCACTATTGTGCACTACTACCTATGGCAACCGTCGCCACCTCACACTGTTGGTCCCTTCTGTGGACCATTGTCCCTCCTCTGATACTAAAAAAATTAAGTGTTTGTTGATCTGAGCTCCTTGGTTATTGATCTACACATATCCATCCACGGTTGTTGATTCTCCTTGAACCTGGGGGTCCTATTGAGTTAGAAACCACCCGACAACATCGATCCCAGAACTGTGTGGTTCTAACGGTGAATAACGCAAAGAACAGAGAGATGAATAAACCATAATGAAGGTTTTTCATCATTTAACATGTTTTCTTGACCAATGACCAAGATCATGGTATTTCTGTTAGGAAACCAGATTAAATCAATCTGAAATCCCAATACGTATTATCCATGAGTCGATTCGTCCATCGATTAATAAAAATTCATTGTAGAAATAAAAGATGTGGAATAAACCAATTAAATCAAAATACCTACCTTTATTTGGATTGATCCCCAATCAAGAACAAAGTTTTTTCATCATCATTAGTGAGATCTGTTAGGATCAGAATTCGTTAATCGTTGAATCGAAGGTCCATCATAGCCTACTTGAAGGGGTCCTCAAAGGTTTCTTCCTAGAATATCTAGATAATTCACTATTTTTTAGACTAAGCCAAGATCTCTAAAAAATTGTTTTCTTAAATAAACCTGTCACTGCATAAATTTAATAAAATATATTTTTCTTAATATATTTTACTCTTTTAAAATTCTCGAGATGACTTTCAACAATGAACCCGCACTGACCAATGATGGGTCACACCTATGGTAAAGAGACTACTCTAATCATAATGGTACCCTGGGATTTCTGATCTGAGCCACCAATTAATAGTTAATACACTTTTTCAGGAACACCTCATGCGGTGCTATGAAAAATTTTAATATTTTTCAAACATATATTTCGTGTATATCAGGCCTCAGGGTCGCATTAATTCTCATTTATAAGTCTAAAAAATAATACATACACTGTCTAAAAATAATAAAATGAATATCCAAGTTGATACATTCTCCACCTTTGCGTATTGCGTCCCCAAAAAACCAAAATAAGGGCTACTCAAATAGATGAGGGAACTGGGCATGAAGTTGATCCTCCCACTCCCATGTGCTCTCTTGGAGATTCTCATGTAGCCACCAGACACACCAAAGTAATCATTCACCGATGAAGGATCCTCTCCTACTGATCCTCTATCTCAACTAGGTACTCAAAAAAATTCACTCTAACCTCGATATCCATCTCACCCCATTTGATGACGTGTGTTAGGTCATGCACATACCTCCTCAACTATGATATGTGGAGGATGTCGTGCACATGATCTAACAACACTGGTAGATCTAAGCGATACACTATCCCACTAATTCTACGTAGTATGTTTTTAAGGCCGATGAACCTTAGTGATTTCTTTCCACCTCGGCCAAATAAATGTAATCCATATAGAGGTGAAACCAGAAGGAACACATGGTCTTATTCCTAGAACACCATAGGCCATCATCGCCAATCATCATAAGACTTATGATAGGTATGTACAGTCTCCATCCACTCTTATATGATCTTCACCTTTTCTATATTAGATTGCACCATCTCATGGCCCATGAGTGCTAAATCTCCTGGGTTAGTCCAGTAAATTGGTGACCTGTACTTTCGATTATTCAAATCCTCGAATGATACTATACCATTGGTTGAATGATAGTTGTTGTTGTATGAATACTCCACCATTGGTTGGTGATCCTATTAAGTCTGTTCAAAGTCTAACAAGCAATCATGCATCATGTCTTCCAGAAACTAAATGGTATGTTCAATATAAACATCCATATGTGGGTGAAATGCTATTCTATAGCATAACTGAGTCCAAAACACACCATGTAATCCCTTCTAAAAAAGGGATATAAAGTTAGAATCACGATCTGAAATGATCGTAGATTGAAATCCATTGTGTTGAATAATATTATGCATGTAAAGGCATCCCATGATCTCTACTGAACTCTACTCGTAAATATCTAGAAAGTGAGATTACATTGGGAGTCGGTCTATGATCACCTGGATGGAATCACATCCCCTAGATGTATGTGGTAATCCCATAACAAAGTCCATTAATATCCCATCCCACTTATATTCTGTAACCACAAGGTGTTGAGCTAAACTTGCTCAAACCTGGTGCTCATCATTGACTTACTTTCAAGTAAGGCATCAAGAAACAAACACGGCAATGCCCTTCTTCATTCTTGACCACCAAAAATGATGGCAGATGTTCTGGTACATATTCTCCACACCAAGAAATACCCTCAAATGGGATGTATGAAACTACCTTGAAACCACCTCTAATAACACCACTAGTATAACTATGCACCCTATAAAAATAATGAAGAGCTCCCCACCTTTAAAATATCCCTCAGGAGAATTTCATATAAACATCTAAGCACGAAGGGTCTCACAGTTGGTATCTCCAAGTTATGCCTCCCTGAATCGATGTATGAGTGGAGGGGTGATAACCATTGACTGGAGGTTTGTTTCTCCATCTTTATCCATAAAGGATATTTGTAATGAGGAAAACATCTTTGATTCCATGTTAAGGAACATCAAACTGGATCACCCACTAAGAGAATCTTCCACCAAATTCCCCTTCTCAAAAGTATAGAAAATCTAAAATTCATAGTCGAAGAGTAACATTATCTATATCCACTATCTAAAGTTAATATCCTTATAAGAAAATATATACTTATGACTATTGTGATCATAGTAAATGATAAAAGACTCACCCATCAGGTAGTGTTGCCACATATTTAATGTGAAGACTACTTCAGATACATCAATATTATGGGTCATGTAGTTCTTTTAATGTGGTGTTAAATGGAGTTAAGAAAAGGAAATCACTACTTGCCTCTTCATCAGGACACAACCAAGCCGGATTCCTGATGAATCATTGAACACCACGTACTCGACGCCTTCCTCCAGTAAATTCAAGATGGGAATGCTCATCAACCCCTACCTCAGCTTAGGAAAGCACTTCCTCAACCTACACTAATCCACTGAAAATCAATCCTCTAAGAAGACTTATCTAAAAAATATACCTCTTGATTCCAAAACTAGCACATTGAGAGATACCCATAATGTTAGTACTCTCGGAGTGTTTCTAGGACAATCATCAAGTGTCTCACATGCTTCTATTCTAAAACTGATTACACTAGGATATCATCGATAAAAACCACCAAAAATCGATATAAGTAAGGCTGAATGATCTAGTTCATGATTCCCATCAACACTTATATGTAATTCATTAGGACAAAAAAATCTCCATGAACTCATAGTGACAGTTGAAACATATGTAGGCTTCCTTCGGTATATCCTCATCCCCTACTCGCAGTTGGTGAAGGCCTCATATGTAGTCTATCTTCGAGAACCATCACACGCTTTTAAACTAATAAAACAGGTTTTCAATCCTTGAAAATGGATATTTTTCTCATACTCGCCTATTTTATGGTCTCCAAATCCACACATAACCCCAAGCTTCTATCTTCCTTCCTAGAAATCAAAACTACGGTTGTCCATGGTGAAACACTGGGTTTCACAATGCCCTTCCTCCGCAAGTCCTCCTATTGTATCCTCAACTCACGAAGCTCTATGGGGCCATATGATTTTTAGGTATAGATAAAAGTGACATATTGGGGTGAATATTAGTTCATAATTCCATCTTCTTATGGGGAGGTAAACCAGGAACATCTTCAAGAAATACATCCTCACACCCTGCCACCACTGTCGGAAATTGACGACTCATATCATCCAATACATTGAGGGTGAAGCTAGCCAACTAAGGGATAATAATCTTGACCATCGTATGTGTGAGTCCATCATACAATACATGTGTTTAATATTCACCAACAAATGAAAAACATGGTTCCATCACTGTAGAAACACTTCACTCTTCTATTAAAATAGTCAATCTCGGCAGGATCTATTCATAAACAGTCCATACCAAGAATGAGCTCATGAGGACTCGACGCCACTTCCAAGAGATACGAACCAAAATTATCATCTCCAAGAGTCATGTCACACTGTCAACACCAATGCATGATTATTGGTTCTCTTCTAGTAGTAGTTTCCAAGCATGAGGTTCGAGCCAACAGTCCAAATAAAATATCTGAGTCTTGGATAGGATTCTTGATAAGAAAAGAATGACTAGAATCAGTTTCTATAAATATGATAGAAAATGTATAAATGGTGAAAATAATACAATTAATTATTCATGGAGCACCAGGGTCATATTCCTTGACTGCATTTAGTTGTCCCCTCCGCTCTCCTCCAGCTCCATGAGCCTGGCGTAGACAACCTAGGGGTGGTGGTGGTAATGTTTTGAAACATTTACCACCTCCTACTACTCTTATAGCTGCTCTTCCATATCCACTACCATGAGGATATGTCTACTCCTATCATTTTATCTACCTCAAAAGTCTATTCTGAGTCTCCCTGTTAGTAGTATGATGGTTTGGACAATATCGAGTGAGATGTCCCCTATCATCACATGAATAGTACCACCTTTAACTACGCTGATTGGACCCACCCTGTGAGTCCTGAATTGTTCGTCCCCAATATTCGGATCTCTTATTGAAATGTATCACATATCAAAGTCCCCGATACTGACATCTTCTCCATACTTCTGAGGTCTCTTCTTCTACATTCCCACTACTAATAATCAATGGTCGTATCTCCTTAGGAAAGAATCTTTAGACCACAAAATCTTTCTCAAGAACCCTAGAATAAGTAGTAATGATCATAAGGAAAAAATATAATATTTCCCTATGAATACCTCACTCAATGGTTCGAGTCCTAATGTACTGATCATGTATCTTATTCATTGAGTATTTAGAGAGGACGATATGCCTTGATGAATACTCAGACACTGACATTTCATCCTTCCATAGCTATATAATATATTGGATATGAATATAACTTATCTTATATGGTGAGAAATTATATCTTAATATTTATAAAACATAGTCCATAAAATATTTTCCTCATTGTAATATCATGTAACTAAACCCCACCACCACCATACTGAGCCATTAGAAAGCTCACTTCCAGAACCACGATTTATTCTACTGGTGTATTAAATTGATAGAAAAATCAGGTCACTCCCTTAAGAAAATATTCATCCACATCTGTTACATGATCGCCTCAGATCTTTAGGGGTCTCTTCTACTAAAACATGCAAAGTACACTCAACATGTGTACCTCATCCACTAGTATGGAAGGTACCATGTGCTGCTCTGTAGGTGGTTGAATGGTTTTTGTACCACTTTGAGGTGTTATCTATGGTTCAAATCCTTGTACCAATGTATCATCACCCCTGAAGATCATCATCATCATCATTAGGTGGAATCCTATGTGGCTTTCAATATAGAGACATCCTAAAATAAAAAAAGATATACCACTATCAATTGAGTATATCTGTGGAGATGACTCAAAAAGAACATAAAAAACCAACAATTCCTATATGTTTAATGTGCCATTTTTTCCTTACAACTAGTTTTTTCATGTACCGAGTCATAAAGAATGTGATTAGAGTCCTAGTGTATAGATACAATGTCCTCCACACAAATACTAGGGTCCCTGGCCTGAAAGACGAAATTGAAACACTTAACAATGTTTCCAAAAAAACATCCTAATAGACACCCAATCTTAAAGTATAACCAACCAATTTTATACCACTATGTATCAAGATATCCTATAGAGTTCTATGTTGTTACTACCATAAGCCCGCCTCTAATAGGCAAGGGGTTGGTGACTAGCACCGAGTAGAAACATCCCAAAAATGGAAGGCATTAGCTTAAATTACTTGTACACACACACATCTCCAATAAGAAAAATTATAAAATATAAAACAACATAAAAAATTCATCCATAAATCATATATCCACAATAGAGTATGATAGTGAGAGTAATATAAATTAAAAAATCCCAAAAACAAGCCCACCACAAAGAGCATGTAACCACAAGTACAACCTGTAAAAAAAGGGGAACATGGACTGATTTCTGTAGCTGTAGAAACAAACATCAGTCTTTTCATCCTCTAAAGGCACTGTTCGGTCCTGGTATTCATAGTACTCCATCAAATGGCCTCTCGTCTTTACAAGACATGATATGTGCCGGCAAAGCCTGTGTAAGGGTGAGTATAACAATACTCCGAAGGACACCACAAAAACTCGAAACACGAAGCACCAAGTATTAAGCTCAATACAAGATTTAAAATTGTATTAATGATAAAATATGTAAATAAAACCACGATATACTCAGGAGACACCCCGCGCCACCATGCGGTCATAACCCACTATCCCCACAGGATTCTTCTTGAAGCATGTTCGTTCCAGGAGAACTCACTCCTTGATCCATGATATCCTTAAAGAGACTCGATGAAGAGGTCTATCTCATTTCACCCCATGAAAAGATAATGCACGATTCAAGGAATAATATGATATATAGATATAGGATCACACCAAGAACTACTGGGGGACACCATGATCCCAATCTAGATCAACCCGCTACGTAGGAGATCATATGCCAATAATTCCACAAAACCTACTGATATGGCCCTCTAGATGAAGTATCAACACCCTTCTCACAGAGGTTACTCCAATCCCACAAACTCCACTTGTGGTGATAAAGTATATCACTCAATTATAATGGAGGGATACGATACTCTATCTAAGACTCGACCCCTAGAGGGGATTAAAATCAAGGGATGTGGATGTAATGTCACACAAAATCAACGAGGAAAGGACCAGAGGAACGAACTAAACCAATAATAGTCCATATTAAAAACCAAAAATTGGTCATAAAAATACCTTTTGAATTTTAGGGTCTAAACCTTCCAAATAGCTCATTGATTGGACATTCCGTTTAGGATTTATGATCATTTGAACAAAACTGCCCGCAATGTTCTTGGGGCCTGCGGAACTACCATCCCGGTCGACCGTCGTGGTCAGTCTGCCAACTGTGTGGACCAGCGACCCATGGAATGACATTCAGGTTCATTCCACCTACCATGTCTTACTATCCATTTCATTCGACCACACACAGGCTGGCTATGCGATTTCTGCATCTGCGACAGTTACACCTGCCATTTATCCTTGTGATCGACCGCACCGCACGACCGACCACCAAGGTAGACTAAAACCTAGAACCACATATATTTCCTCATATCCTACCCATATCTGACCCTATGTCCACCTCGCCTGGCCCTACCCACTAGCTAAACTCGGTCCACGTAGTCTGGCCCACTCTGTGTTTGTCGCCACCATTCCATGTCTGTTGACGCATCAAGAATCAGTTTCCCCATCCGTCGTTGTTGTATCTGTGTGCGCTATAGTCACACCAATCGCCACCTCCAGCTACATGCACTATCATGCACAACATCTGGCACCGGATGCTATCGCCTTGTGCTGGTGGTTCCTTCTGCAAACCACTATTCCTTCTCTAATGCCTGAGAAATTAACTGATCGTAGATCTATGCTTTTTGTGTCCCATTCTACACAGATTTGGCCTCAATCATTGAATCCCATTTAAATATGGTTGTTTGGTCGAGTTTGAAACCACCCAAAAAAATGATCTAAGAACATTGGGGTTCCAAAGGTGTAGAAAGCAATGAATTGAGGTAGAAATTCACTCGAATAAATGTTTTTCATCATTGTCCAATAATTCTTTTCCAATGATCAAGATTAGGGTATTTGGGTTAGAAAACCGTATTAAATCAATCCTAACTCTCAATAAGCATTATCTTAGAATAAATCGATTCATAAATTGATCAACATTTATCATATAAATAATGGATATAGAATAAAATAATTAAATAAAAAGCCCTACATTTATTTGGATGAGTCACTGATGAATAACGAATTTGTGTCATCGTCGTTGGTGAGATCCCTCAATAGTGATGTTCATTAATCGTCAATTCAAAGATCCACTGTCACCTTCTAAAGAGAGTCATCCAAAGGTTTCTTCCTAGTGTATCGATAGAATTTCAAGGTTATTAGACTAACCATGGATCTATGAAAAATTATTTATTAAAAAATCAACCTTTCTTCACATCGAAAAAATAAAATATATTTTTCTTAATATATTTTATTCTTTTAAAATTATAGGGACTACTTTCTATAATCGACCCATGCCAAGCAATGGTAGGTTACGCTTAGGCTAAATCCACTATTATAAACTAAAAAATTCCCTCATATTTCTTATTTGAGAAACAATTTAAGAGTTATTACACTTTTTCAGCATCACCGCCCATGCACTCTATTAAATATTTTAATATTTTTCAAACATTTATTTTAGACACATCGGGCCTCAAAATCCCACACCATCTCAGCACCTATTCTGAAAAATAATCAATATAATATCTAAAAATAATCTATGGAAATCCGATATGTTACAATATTAATTACCATAAAACACTTGAACTTTTAGAACATACCAATCCATGGATTACCCATGATTGAATCAAACAGATTCATTTGCTCTCTCTTAAATGATGTTTCCAAATCAAATAACACCTCACCACTTCTAATCATGCTATAAATAAAAAAAGCATATTTTCTATTACACTAACCATGAATAAAACTAAAAACTTATGTATTTTGGTGACAAGTAAATTTATAATTCCATGATTTTATCAGAATCCTGGAGACGTTAATAAATTTCTATTTCACTGAAATCATACTAATATGATTAAAACATTTAAAATAATCTTGATTATTGTAATATGACACTGCATTCAATTATATAAATAAATACCAGAGACTCAAATTGGTATCCCATGATTGAGACTTAACTATACCATAAAGCCTTGATTTTTTATACACATTATATTTTTTTGTGGGTAAAAGTGTTTTTCAAACATGGTCACCATAGCTGTTCAATTCTAGAATCAATCATTGGGTAGTTTAAAACTGTAAACACCTTACATGATCAAGTAGATTGATACCCATACATGGGTATTTTTCAATATGGAAAATTGGCATTATAGTTGCATCCATGCCCTTATGTGAATCACATAACCATCATTTGACTAACCCCATTCCACAAGACACCTTTGAAATTCACCAAAATCATCCCCAAATTGAGTTCCACACATTCAAGAAAAATATAGCAAGATAAAAATAGTAGAATATCACTTATTCATGATCCATGAGCACAAGAATTCCCATGGACCATTTTTGGGAAAAAATAACACTCATGATCCATTCTCATTTTATCCTGATAGATACATACCATGATTATTTCCTTAGCATGCATGAAATCATGGATCCCTGTTCTACCATTGTTAAAATTAATATACGATCCATCACCATGAATCCTAGGTTGTATGGATATAAATCAAGGAAAGTGAAACCACTCAATAAAACACAACTCTCTTGTTCCCACTCATCATAAACTCCCATGTATATATTATAAATTTCAACATTTCACTAGTACCCAACACAGTTGAGGCACTCACTAGATTATCTAAGAACCACATTGAGACCTAGTCTCATTGGTGATTTATAGGTCCCAAAAATCAACCTGCTTCATTTCATTCTCATTCAGAGGTCACAAATCATCCTCACATGATTATATAAATCTAAGATAATCAAAATATCTATACACTCATGGACATTATATCATAAAACTATAAATATCGCATCCCATTACTGATCATAACTTGGCCCACCACTTTTAACATATCGATTAACCCATACGATTATCTATAACCCTTAATAATAAAATGTAATTAGTTATCCAAGGACGATTTTATCCAACTAAAATTATAATATTACCATACCATGGTCAATATTAGGACATATTCAACTCATGCTATCAGGAATTGAATCTTATATATCCTAGACTCACATGATTAATCATGTTCCAAACTATGACTCCCATTCATGTTAGATTTATAAATTAAATAGATAACTCCTATTATACCTTATTTTAAAAACTAGATAAATAAATCCTAATTTTATTAGGAATCTAAATGATCAAACTTCTCTTATATTCCATTCCCCTCAAACAAAGCATCCACCATTATAGAAACACTTTAAAGGCTTCCATGTTCCAAGAGAAAACTTATTATATTAAGTTGACTTCATATATCACTACACATATTTAGAATTATAGGAAACATAAAATTTTAATTTACAAAGACACACAATTAACTAAAATCCCATGTTATATATCTTTATATTTCGGATCACATGCCCAATATAGAGATACTATACCCACATTTAGTTATATCCTATGAATTTTTTGTCATGCCTTAGTCAGAGTAGCTCATAAAAAATCATATTTCAATACTACCACTTTATTTATATTTAATATAGACGATTTTATAGATTTAAATACATAAATATTATATCATTTTATGATATTATTCAATATATCTCAGAATAATACAAACTAGAACAATACAGTCTTGGTATCTCAAAAGACTAGATAAATAATTAAATTATGTCGTGAATGATTTATAACATCTCCCAAAAATTTATTCATATATAATATCAATATTATAAATTTCTTAATTAATACCTTGCATCATAACCTAGTAAAAATGAAAACATAATAAGGGATGGGCTCCACTTAGTCGCTCAGTAAGGGTAAACATGGAAGAAAATAATAAAATATCATATTTTATAATTTGATAATCATATGTGTATAGGAACATGATTATAACTAATGAAAAAATACCCCCAAATCGTATACCCTAAATCATGAGTCGTGGTATAAGTATCTGTCATAAAAATCACATAATTCATTAGATTGTCGAGTCGTGGGAGAATAGCAAAAGAAAAAGAAATATGTCTTTGTTACACACATAATAATAGAAAATCATTTCCTTAGTTATGGATCACTTCCAAGACTATCATCGCATGGTGGAAAAATTCCCAGAGTGGATTTGGATTATTACCCATTTCATTAAACATAGTTGATAAAGGGTCATAGTGGATTAGGTCCACTCCACATTCACTTTTTTTATCTCGTGAGATATCAAGATTCACCTAATGTATTATAAGACTATATAATTATTATCCCATCTAACATAATGAAAAACATATTTATGTGTGCCACAATATCATAAAAATATTCATCATTTCATCATAGCATTATTAACACATGGGAAAGAAATGTGGTTTATGAAAATATCCTCAACACATCGTCATTGTAATCTATCCAAAAAAATAAAGTAGATAAAACCATTAGTTATTATACTACATAAAGCATAATATTATTTATACAATTATAATATATATGAAAATTACTTAAATGAAATAATTAGAAATATGATTTTGAAATCATGAGAAAACATCCTTTTATTGTAGTTCATTTTAAATATAAAAAATACCAAAACAATATGAATATAATTTTCTCTGAAAAAATATTGAAACTTATAAAGGAAGTTAAATCTTGAATAAATTACATGAAGTCATAAAAATATTTTCATGATGTGCATGTTAAAAAAAATTTCTAATTTTTTAATGAAAGTGAAAAGTGAATCATACAGAAAAAATTTGAAATTTGAAATTTTAATATTTTTTGTAATAAGAGTAAAAGGTTGTAGAAAATATTTTTATAAAAAATTTATGCATATATGAAAAACATCCATACTTTTTTTAAGAATAAGTATATAGGGGAACAATATTCTCGAAAAAAAAATTATGGTTAGCTTTTCTGAAAACAATTATTTTATAATTTTGTAAATGAAATTGCGGGTGTAGGTGGAAAGAAAAATTTAAAACCCTATAAATAAGATGGGTAGAATAAAATTTATATTGTATAATATAAAAATATTATATTATTCATCTAGAGGATATTTAAGTATAATTAATCCGGATTAAAACGATATATTGGAACATAAACACTTACCTCATGTCATGAATTTATTCAAACGCACTCTAAAGTCCAATATAATAAATTTAGAACTATTATAAATATATAACATAAAAAATTAATACTTATATTACTATTTAGATTTCCTACATAATTTCAAATTACCCAAATATTAAAAATTATATTTTGAAATTATTATTTTTGCATCAACAGTTCAATTTTCCATGTTTGTTTTTGTTCATTGACCCTAGTAAATACACCTTAGTTGTGGATTAATCATCTACTATATCATAATCATGCCATAAAATTAATATCTATTCATTATATAAACTATTTTAACCATTAATTTATAGAGTTAATGAAAAATTTGTTACACCACTTTGTAGATATGATCATTTACATGTACACATGAGTGATTTTTAACATTTTTTAGTGGATGTAATGAAATGAAATTAAATGATAATTTTTATATAAGGAATAATAATTAAGTCATAAATATAATATATATTAATTAAATTAATCTATATAACCATCCATGATAGGTGGTAAATGAATATGAAATCCATCATTTCATGGATATTGTAGTCTACACGTACACACATGTGATATTTCCATTTTCCAATAGATTTTTGGGATCAGATTTTCAAAATAATTTTTAATTATAGTATTATAATTGTGTAATAAATTTAAAATATATTTATTAAATCAATATTAACAACCATCATTGAGTGGTGGTAGTGATAAATGAAATGCATCACTTGATGTAGAAGGTAGTGTGTACGCACATAATAAAAAAAATTCATTTTCCATTAGACGTAATTGAGATAGATATTGACTATTAAATAAGAATAATATCATTTAAATATTATTATGATACCAATTTAAAAATATTATTATTGATATAATAAATTTCAATGTTTTTGAAGATGAAATAAACTTGAAAGGACTCAGTTAAGGTATTTACCTCTTTATTTGTTATCCTCCTTTAACATAAACCTTAACCCATCTTAGTTTGGTATTTCGGTTTGAAAAAAACACTAGAATATGGGTAGGATACTTGGGCAGTGATTTTTAAGAACTTGGATGATCTAAGGTTATCAATTTACGTGGATAAGGGAGTATAGGAGGGTCCCATTTATAAATGAGTGGAGTGGCGGCCTCATAAATGCCCTAAAATTATAAATAACATAAAATCATTTCCATTATAAAGTGACAAAAAAAACTAATATTAGAATATAAGGTGTTGGTGTATCAAAATAAACTCAAACTATCTAGTAAAGATATGTTTTTACAGTATTTTATGCCTCATTCCATACTTTAACCCCTTTTAACCCATTTAAACCACTACCATGATGACATAATTTTTTTTACCATGGTAACTTACATTATTGATATAAAATTAAATTATCCTTATATGAAATTTTGAGAATTCAGATTACATATGAGGAATCAATTTTATTATATTAAATTTCTATAGGTGGGAGAAATTTGTTCTATTATCAGCAAACAAAATGCATAAAATTCAAATTAAAAAAGGTAATTTTTGAAGAATGAAATGAATTTATTCTTATTCATTAACTAGTAAAATAATTTAAGGGTGTTTTATTTATTTAATCAAATAAATTATATACATATTTCATTAAAATAATTTATTAGAAGTGATTATTTTAACTTATAAAGGAATAATACATTATCCACATAAAAACGGTTTAAAAAAATCATTTTAAAATTTGATGATTTTAACATTATTTCTAGTCATTTGATAAGAAATATATGATTTATTATTCATTTTATACATGTATAAACAATTATTTTACTAAATTTTAATACAATAAATCTATTAAATTAACATTTAAATGAATATATATTTAATAAAACAATGTTTGTAAGAAATAAATTTCTGTTTATCCATGAATTACTAGAATACAATTCATTATAATTACATAAACATTATGTGGATTATATTATTTTATTTTATTATTTATTATATCAATTTTATCAATAAATTGTTATATCCCTTTTCAAAAGTAATAAATTTAATATAAATTCTTAATTTAACAAAATCATTGCAGATTTTTCTCTTCATAATAAATTATACTATCTTAAGTAAATATTACCCCTTCTAAAAAGTCATTTATTAAACAAATTTTATTTAAAAAATTAATAATATTGTTCATTTAATATATTAATTATTAATTTTTCACTGAAGTAAAACTTTTCAACCATAATAACCCATCGAACAGAAATTATTTATTAAAGATTAACATATTCTAAAATTTTAGGATGTTATAATTATAATGGTATTTCCAAATGCAAAAAAACAACAACAATATATTAAAAAATAATTACACCCATGTACACATCAAGATTTTCTCTCTAATAAAAATAATATTCCAGAAATCAACATTGAGATGTACTGGTTAAGTAGAATAAGACCAATAATTTATATAGTAAAATACTAAATAAGTTGTTGTTAAAAATCTAGAAAAATAAATAATATTTATTTTTTAAACAATTTTATAAAAACATAAAATCATTTTCATTCCATGTGATATTTTTTCTTAGTATTATTCATGTACACATTCCTTTTTCCACTTCATTCCATGCAAAAAATAATAACCATGAACATCATACATCTAAAGAATAAAAAAACAATAATTATAAAAATTAAGTACAAAAACAACCACTCCCTAGAATCATTGATTTCCACACACACTTGTGTTGTCTAAGCATGAATAGAACTTTCCTTTCATGTTTTTTTATCATTATTCTCAAATTAAAATTTCCCAAATTATAAAACAATTAATAAAAATATATGATACTACTTTGAAATTTCTAAATCTCGATCAACCCGAGTAACAATGAGATGGGTCATTACCTGACCACAAGCATAGCTCCCCATACACTATAGGTTTTAAACTAGTAGGGAGGGTTTAATAAAACCAAAGAATGAGAATATACCATAAGTATCAAAACAATAAATAATACTTAATAACATAAACACTAATTTTTAGAATAATATCAATGTATAACAGTTTGTTTGTATAGGAGATAATACCATGGTAAGTCACAATATTGTGTTATAATAACATTTAACTCATAATGATCATATAGTCATACAACAATGTATATTAAATTATGAGACAATAATATATAGTACATGGATAACATGAGATAAAATAGATAGAAGAGCTGTTATAATATCCATAGTCCTTTCTCAAACAAGTATGTTAATATTTATTGATAACCTTTATCTCATCCCCCTATATTATATGTTGTTCCAGGAATTGTTTGGAAATAATGAGGTCTATATATCCCTTATGGTGGATGTATAGGGTGTGAGAATGTAAATAATTAATACACTACTAGTTAATCCCCTACTAATTCACAATATATATGTGCAAGATTTTATAAAATTAAATGAATCCATAAAAAACCATGCATACATCTATTGAACCATGGGTAATCTGGAATCAACCTTAATCGTCAATACCAACATTCTTTTGCTAGTACTAGTATTGATTCTATGTGCAAAATCCTTGGACCAGTGGTTTGATATACAATCTAACCATAAACTTATTTTCAAAGTACATAATGTTGTTGGTCTGTATAATATTATAAAATTTATATAATCATCAATATTAATATTTAGTTGGGATTACATCTATCTTCACATAAAAATTATTTCTCACATGATTTTTTTGGTATTTCAATCATGTCATTACTAATATCGGGAAGAGATATTCAATGAATTCCATCCCATATCTTTCTTAATAAATTAATTATATAGCCTCTCAGTTTCATAAAAACATCAAAACATGAAATTGTATAACACCCAATTCTATTTTCAAGGAAATCAATGAATGGATATAGAGTTCTACCCTTCATTTTTGTCTGAAGTGGATTGGTATAAAATCAAACCTTATGACTTTGATAAAGAATGAAATAAAATATAATTAAACCTATGGAAACTTATATCTTGGTTTCCATAGTTGGAGAAGTTTTACATCCTAGTTGTATTATTTTAATAACAATAGTTGCTGGCATATCCCACTGAGTCATCTTCCCTCTTTATCATAGGTGGGTACAATTTCCCTTTTTTGTATACCCATTATTTATATAATTTACCAAAATATTGGTCAAACACCTCATTCACACTATACCACTACTATTATTGACAATTTTATCCATTCATATATTTAACGTTACCCTTCATTTGGTGACATGATGAAATAGTCAACAAAAACTCATCTTATAACCTAAACCATGTGAAAAATAGTCCCTAATGGTTATCTCACTATTTTACCCATGGTGGTTTTTCCCAAGGTTGAATGCACTAAATTTAAAACACTAATCTCAATCACCCCATAATTTTCTATAAAAACATAAAGATCCATTGGAACATATATATGATCACCATTATGTCTGTATTGGATTAAGTCTAGTCTCCCTTAACTGTAATATCCCTCTTGAATCTCACCCTTGTAAACCAAACCAAATGGACCATGATTTCATTATATAAAACTGATAGATATTATACATAATTATGGAAATATTAGGGTCCACCTTCCTCAACATTGATTTATCACCTATATTATGATGATCAGACCATGTGACCAAGCATGAATCCTTCATCGACCATGATCTTTAGTACATATTTCATCCCAAAACTCACAAAAATTTATTAAAACACATTTTTAGTGAAATCATAACTTAATTTAATAGTCAAAATAATAATAAAATGTGTAATATTCGGATATTTTAAAAGAAAGACAATGTTCTATAAAGTATAAGATATACAACATAGATATTGAATAAACCACAAAATATTATTATAATTGTTATAACATATCCACTGAATTGGGGGGGTTTGAATAGGATTAAAAAATTATAAATTATATTTATAAATCATAATAAATGAAATGTATTTATTAATTCATGATAAATAAACACTAAATTTTAAAAAAAGTCATTTTATGGTTCAAAAATAAATTTTCATCAAAAAAATTATATCTTGTGAGAAAAAATAATAATTAATTCATGTAAATTTTTAAATATTTAATTGATAAAATAAAATTTATATTTGATATAATCACATGAAAATTATCTTAAATTTAAATTTTTATAATTTCTTGTAAAGTTGTATTTCCCATTTAATAGTGAAAAATACTGATTTATTTTGAAAATTTTACTTTCTTTTATAGTATTTACAAAGTAAAACTTTATTTTGGATTTTATTAAAATTTTTATTAGTTTATTTTTATTAAAATTAGTCCATTTATATTATTTGTAATGAATTTTATAATTCAATTTATTATAAAATTGTATATAATTTGAAAGTGAATTTTTTTGTAAAACTATTTTTAATTTCATTTTATTTTGTTTATCCTAAATTAAATTCCACCACTTATGTACTTTGAATTTTGAAAACATGATTCCATGATTAGATTAAGTAGTTCCAAATTTATTAAATAGTTTTATTTTAATTTTATTGATCATGTTAGGTGAACATAATAATTTTTTTACCATGGTAAATGGTAAATTAGGCAATTAAGAGTTAAATATAATATGATAAAGACTAGAAAATTAAACTAATACATAGCTTAATTTTATCGAATAATTCGATTTCATCCATAATCATCAATTATTTGGTTACATAACCCTCTGTTTCAAATTATATGTGATTACGACATTATAAATATAAAAAAATGATGGTTACTGGGAGTTTATTCATGGATGTTCTGGTAACATATGTGAAATAAATCCCATTAAAAATATAATTTAGCAGAACCTTCATAAACTTTTCGGAATATTTTTTTTAATATTTTTAATTATAGAAAGTTTCCATTATACCACTGCTAGAGGTTTTAAAATAACCCTAATCCCCCCTCACATGCTCCCTCTGTGCGCCCTTGACACCTTACCTCCACCTCTCATGAGACCTTCTCTCCTCTCTCCAACAGTGACCTCAATCCCAAGGCCCCCTTTACCCAAACCGCTCTTCCTCTCTTCTCCTCAGCGATAAAGCTCGACCCTCATAAACCCCCTGACCATCTCTTTGGCCATCTCACCGACGACACAAACCACCCCCTCTGACCTACCTTACCACGGCTCAGTTCCCCTATTTAGTAAAAATAGGGACCCCCCCCTCTGAGCTCCCTCTTCCTAGATCGAATCCTCTCCTTGGTGGAAATATTGACCCCCTATATGATGCGTCATAATCCCACTAATTTTATTATTGAGTATAATTAGATGAAAATAATGGGTGATATAAGCATTATAATTTTTTTTATTCATTGGACATTAATTATATATGTAATTTTGGTTTAGAATTTGTTGTTTTAATTTTATAGTTAATTTTTTTGTGTTATAATAATCATTAATTTTGGTAATGTTTTATTAAATTAAAAAAATAAATTCCTTTATGATATATATCAATTATGGAATCCAGATCAGTCATAATTTAATGGTTTTTATTTTATATTAATGAATTCCAAATTTTTCAATGTATTTTAAGGCCTCTAATTTTTTAAAGATACATAATTGAGTATATTCTCTAAATCATTACCAATTGGTGGTTGGTTTTGGTGTCACACATGGTTTCATCACTAAACCTGGAAACATCTATGAGGATAAAGTCCTTGAAAATGAGATATCAAACCCTTTTTAAATTTATCAGAATGCATCATGTTTTATGCATGTGTGAGGAATAATTTAGTTTAATAAAACCTACCTAGTAATGACAGAAGAGTTGGGGTTAAGTATTACATGAAAGATTATAGATTACTTATTATCATAACTAGAACATATATCACAGTTTCATTGATATTAATTTAATGGATATGATATTTAATAAAACTAATTTTAGTGTGCATATTTTTTATAAAATGACTAATTTTTTAAATTTGATTTGAACCTAACAATATAAATTATTTAATTTTTTTGACATAATTTTTTATGGTTAACTCAAATTGAATAGACATCAGATTTGTTGTTATGACGATAGAGATGATTTATATAATTCATGTAACTACATGAAGTCACACTAAACAAGTTTAATAGAATATAGACATATATAGTTAAATATATTGGGTATGCATGAAATATCATGATATAAAAAATAAACTATACTTTGCGTTAATATTTTTAAATGGGTTCTCTTAGTCTTAGTTAGATCAGGGGAAATGGTTCGGACCTTGATAAATGTTACTAATTTTTCAATGGAATGAATCCTACATAGTTTCAAAACTATAGTAGAATACACCATTATCTTTTTTTATTCATCCCATTCATATATGTTAATGAGAAATAATAAATTATTTGATTCATGTATTTTTATTAAATGTTTTATAAGAGAGAGTTAATTATTTTATTCTTCCCATTTTCTTTTATTGTTTTTATGAAACAGTCAATTGCGATGTTGGGTGATATTTAATTTTGATTTTCTTTGTTTGATTAAATATTTATATATTTATATCTGAATTTACATGGAGAATAAAATCTAATACCTATGGATAAAATTTGGATTAATTTACCTCAATATACAACTCAAAAATACAATGGTTTGGATGATTTTTTGAATTATGCAATTGAAAATTGATCAGTTGATAGTAGAATAAAATGTATGTGTCTTGATTGAAAATTAATGTGATGGTTCAATAGAAACAAATTATATAATAATTTAATACTGAAATATCTTTCTGCTTGATATTTATGTTGGACTTTTCATGGTAAATCAAGTGTTATGGAAACTCAAAATAATAACAATATTTTCAATGAAATATAATGTGAATTGGACTAGGATAATTTAATAAGAAAATTTTTAAATGATGCATTTTACTTTACAGAATATAATGTCCAATATTTAAGTAGATCAAAAACCTTTAGTTGACCCAAAGTATGTTAATCTTTCTCATAACATTTGTGACCAAAAAAATAATTTTTATGAATTAGTTCAAGATGGACATCAAGAACTATGTGAATGGTGTTCCATGTATTCAAAGTTGTCTTATTTTTATTATATTATATCATATCAAGGGTCTCTATGGAATTACTAAAAATGAAATTTCCCTAATTTTAGTGTTTCATCATGATGAATTTAGTGAATCCAATTTACTCACATCGTTCTATTAGATGAATAAATTCATCAACAAACTTATACATTATTCTATAAAGATAAATGCTTTCCATAAAGATTGCATGATTTACTGGGGAGAAGATTCTGGTAAAGAAGAATATGTAAGATTTTATACAATTAGATGGAAGAAAATGAACAATAGTGAGAGTATAAATCAATGCAATGCTAGGAATAAATATAAGAAGAAACATCTTGAAAATGTATTAAATTACTTTTCTCAAATACCATACTTGCAAATATTATTTATATTTTCTAAGACTGCAGATGACATGAAGTGGCATGCTCAGGATAGTAATTATGACTTGATGAGGCATCCAAAATATTCTACATCATTGAATACGTTAAATTTGGTATATCTAGTTTTCTCTTTGGATCCTTGGAATGTACGGCTGGGATGAGATTCTTATATTTTTGAACCAATTCATACATTAAGTACTAATTATAGCATATTTCTAGTTGTTTATATCCCCTTTAATCTACCTCTAATGGATTTCTATAAAGAAGACTTATTTGATTACTTCGATGATTATTCCTAGAAATAAAATTTCAAGAAATGACATAAATTTATACCTTCATCCTATAATCAAAGAATTATGAGAATTATGGTATGGGGGCATGGAAACATATGATTATTCAATGAGATAACTATTCCAAATAAATGCTACATTAATGTGAAAAAGTAGTGAATTTCCCAAACTAGGAAATTTATCAAGTTGGGACACTCATATTGGTTTGGCTTGTCCAATTGGTAATTTTGGATTTGAACCTCAATGATTACCTGATAGTAGAAAATATTTCTTTATTTATGATCATCTATTTCTTAATGTTTCATATAAATTCATGTTTGAAAATACCCCATTTAATTTAGATTTTGAAATGAGAAAGTCACTAAATTTGTTATCTGGTTCATAAATTTTGGGAAAATTAATGAATTTCACTGAAGAATTGGGAAAATGTCTTCATTTTAAAGAAGGCGGAAAGGGTATGAGCTATAAAATCTAAATAATCTAGAAAAAAAATAGATTATAAAGATAATATTTTTCAATAATATTTTTTGGTAGTTCAATTTGATATGTCATAATATTAACATAATTCATATTGAGAAAAACTTCTATGAAAACACTATTTTTACAGTGCTTAATGAGCAGGGTAAATCAAAGGATCACTTTAATGCCTGTAAGGATTTGGAGTCAATGAATATAAAGCATGGTTTGTGAGAAAATGAGAATAAAAAGTATCCTTTAGCTATTTTTACAATGAAAAATCTTGATCAAGTCATATTCATAAACATTTTAATGAATGTTAAAGTTTTAGATGTATATTTAATTAACATATCAATGTGAGTTCACTAAAATATAGAAATTTAAATTGATTGAAATTTCATGAATCACGCATTTTAATAGAGCAGTTATTTCCATTTTCTTTGCACAATACTTTAACTAAAAAATAAACTATGATTATGGATTATTTTTGTACCTTTTTCAGAGAGCTTTTTGGAAAATCTCAAAATCCAGGTGAGCTTGATAGACTTCAAGAAAGAATTTTTTTGACACTATGTCATTTGGATATGTTATTTCCCCCTTCATTCTTCACAGACATGATTCATTTGACTATTAATTTTGTTGAAGAAGCTAAACTTGGTGGACTAGTAAACTATTAATGGATGTATCCAATTGAGAGGTGCGTTGCTATTTTTATTTAATTTGTGAATTAAATTTTATCAAATCATTGTGTAATTTTTTTTAATATGTTATTTTTTTGTCAGGTAAATAGGTCATTTGACACCATATGTGAGGAATAGAGATCAACCAAAAGTCTCTGTTATTGAATTTTTCACAAAAGAAGAGTTCTTGAAAATCTTTTCTAGGAATTTGGTTGGGATTGAGACAAGATTAAATTGTTTTTTTGTGCTAGAAATATCTCCACAAATTCTAGTTCTGAAAATCAGTCATCGGTATTTCCAACTACTAGATGACCAATTGGAAAGGGTTCAAATTTTACAATAACTGAATTGGAGTTCGTACAAGAATATAGATTATTCCTACTCAATAGAGTTATTGAAGATCCATTTATTGAAGAATTGGGAAATCAAACAAAGATTCGACTAAGGTTTTGAGCTCGAAATGGGATGGAATTAACAAAATATGTTAATAAACATCTTGTCGAATAGTTTTCCTATCGTGTGATTATATACTCATATTCTTATTATTTAATTGTAGTTATTTATTATTTTTTAAGAGTAAAATATTATTTTTTTTCTAGATAATGAATATTGATAATCCAGATGAAATATTGAATGATTTTAGGTTTCTGGCTTGAGGTCCTTTAATGAAGGTTATGATATTTACTGCCTACAATATTCCTGGCTTGAGGTTTCATAAAAATTATCGTGAAAAAGACTTGAAAACTCAAAATATTAGGGTATTTACATTTATAGATGTGGGAGACTATGGGAATATGATTGATATAATTGATGTAAACTATCATGGCCAGTGTTTCATAGATTTATTCAAATTTAAGTAGGTTAACATTGATAATGGTATAATGAATGATTAATTACATTTTACTTGTGTCATCCTCTCTTTCTTGATGGATACTGAGGATCATGTAGATCGTGCTCCTTTTATCTTTCCTTCACAAGAAAAGATGGTTTATTTTGTGGATTGTGATATACATGAATGATAGAGTGTTGTTGTACAGTTAAAGATGAGATACTTATATGATATGGGAGATGAAGATAAATTAGTGATTTATAATAGTGAACCTCATCAACCATAAAATATTGAATAATTTTTTACTAATAATATTGAAATGGTAGATCTTGTAAGAAAGGGTGAAAATGAAGGAATCTTTGCAATGGAGGTTTATAATAATAATGATAATGAAGGTGAACATAATTGAATGTATAAATTGAGAGTGAAATTATATTAAAAGTTATCATTGATAATTATTTCATACATATATATATTTTTCAAGTTTTTATTTTCATTTATAGTAAAAAGTCTTTAGTTTTTCATTTTTTGATATTTAATATACCTTATCCATTTAACATGAAATAATGAAGAGAACAAAAAACTTCAGGAATCTAGCTGATAAGAATCTCAGAGCAGGCCACTGTTACCATCATCTTCTGTGGATCCTGGTGATTCTGTTGTACTTGAGGCTGCTAGAGAACCATCTATTTACTATCTTTGTTATCCCACCACTTTCTTCCTCTCTAGTGATGAAGTAGTTAGTCACCCCTCCATCGAAGGGATACCGGTGGGTTGTTATAACTGGTATGTTTGTCATTTTTCAAAAAACAAATTATACATTATTTAATACAGTTTTCATACATGTAATGAAAATTATAGATGGGATAAAAGTATGAACAAAGAAGATTTATGGGGCCTAAATGATTTCATTATTATCTTTCCATTTGACAAGTTTGGGGTGCCTACCTGAAATAGTACCAGAATCTATAGGGAGATTCTTGGGTAGCATTCATAGCAGATAGTGAGCTTTATAATTAATTATAAATATTGGTTGCATTCTACCACAAATTAGAAAAATTAGGTGTTTGACACTCAATTAAAAGTAATATTAATTTTATATTCCTTGATAAATATTTTAAAATACATGATTAAATTTTTTAATATACTTATGAAGTGTTATGTTATTGACTTCTAGATTTGTTTTCATTTTTATGTCCTTGAGTCTATTTCATGCCCATGGACCTTGAAAAAAACACAAACAACAGCCATAAAAAAATATTAATTACCCTTTTATATAGAAAATATTAATTTTGAGTTATACAAAACAAAATGTTTTCAGGATTGATGTGTGGTGGACTCCCACGTGTAAAAAAATAAATTATAGACCCTTATCCCCAGGTTTGAAAACAATCTGGACCTTCTTACTCTATTTTGACTCAGTAAGCACTTATTAATGTCATAAAAGATTTAAAAAACCAGTGCCAGAGTGTATAAACAAGGATAATGACATTGGGTTTCCCTGAAATCATGGGAAAATGACCGTAAATTTAATTTTGAAATAAAGGAACTGATAGAATGTCTTTCTGAATGATGGTTTTTCTGTTACAGATGTAAATAATTTTTTGTTCTTTAAAAATACTAAAACATGTGTGAATAGTATAAACCCAGAAAATGATGATGATTTTCCTAGAAATAATTGGAAAATTACCATAAGTATAATATTGATATGTAGGAACTATCAAAACATCATTCTGAATGACGTTTTCTTATTATAGTTGTAAAGACATTTTTAGTGTTTTAAAACACTAAAACAAGCATAGAATGGTCGAAATAGACAAATGATATCAGATTGTTTTAAAATAAGGATACAACCATTGTATATTTAATTGTGAAATGTAGAAATCAATGAAATTTTATTACAAATGGCGGTTTTCTAGTTATGTCCATAAATACGTTTTTTTATTTTAAAACACTAAAACATCCATGGAATGGTCAAAACTATGTAAAAAGTGTTGGATTATATTGAAATTAGTGGGAAAATGGTATAATTGTTTGTGAAATTTAGCAACTTACAAAACATCATTCTGAATTATGGTTTTACCATTATGTCCATAAATTCTTTTTTAGTGTTTTAAAATAATAAAACGTTCATGGAATGGTCAAAAAAATAATCTATTAATGTGAAATCATGGTGAAAAAAACATATATTTAATTATTAAATGTGGGAAGCGATGAAACATCATAAGGAAAAATATTTTTCCCATTATTTATGTAAATTCATTTTTAGGCTTTAAAATAGTAAAACATGCATTGAGTGGTCAAAAATAGGAAAAAAATGTTGTATTTTATTGAAATCCTGGGAAAAACCCTAGATATTTATTATGAAATGTACAAATCGATGGCATATCATTGCGGAAGAAAGTTTACCCATTATGTCCATTAAAGAATTTTTAGTTTTTTAAAACACTAAAACATGAGTGGAAGGGTTAAAATCAAACAAAAAATGTTATATTATCCTGAAATCAGAGAACATCCACGATATATTTAATTGGAAAAAATAAGAACTCATAGAACATCGTTTTGAAAGATGATTTTCTCAATATTGCTGTAAATTATTTTTTTTTGTAAAGCACTAAAATGTACATGGAAGGGTAAAAAACATAAAAATAATGTCAAATTTTCCAAAAATAAGTGGAACCCCACCATAGATTTAATTATGAAATTTTGGAACTAATAGCGTGTCACTTCGAATTACAAATTTCCTGTTATAGCCATAAACGTGATTGTAGTGTTCTAAAACACTAAAATGTTCATGGAATGGTCCCAATTAGGAAAAGGCAGTTAGATTGTGCTGAAATCATGGGGTAACGACCATATATTTAATTTTGAAATGAATTAATAGACGATAGATTATTACAAAAGATGGTTTTCTCATTACCACTAAAAAGTATTTTTAGTGCATTAAAACACTAAAAGATGTATGGAATTGTCATTACCAATAAAAAGCCCTCATATTGATGTGAAATCATGTGAAAATGCAATATATTTAATTTTCAACATAGGAATTGAAAGCATGTCATTCCGAATGAAAGCTTTCTTCTTATGGACGTAAACACATTTTTAGTGTTTCAAAACACTAAAATCTATATTGAATGGAAAAAATCATGAAGACAACATTGAATTATACTACAATTAGGTACAAATACAATATATTTAATTAGTAAATATTGGCACCAACATCATTTCATTCCAAGTGATGAATTTCCCATTATGACTGTAAATGTGTTTTTAGTTTTTTATGACACTGAAACATGTGTGGAATTTTCCAATTCAGACAAACGACACCATATTGTTCTAAAATCAGGGAAAATTTACCATAGATTTAATTATGAAATATAAGAACTTAGGACATGTCATTTTGAATAACGATTTTCCTTTTTTATCTGTAAACACATTTTTAGTTTTTTAAAACACTAAAACCTGTGCGAAATGGCCATAACTATAGAAAATGTCCTCATCTTTATGTGAAATCATGGGAAGAAGACCACTTAGTTATTGTTAAATTATAGGAAAATCTATAATATCAAAATAATTAAAAATATATTAAATTAATTTCAAGCACACCACACGTCACTTTAATAATGAATTAGAATATTTATTTATACCTTCTCAGTTTCAAGTGTTCAATATTATCTTAAATAGGTATGTTTCTTGTTCCAAATCATTTTGAATTATATATAATTTTTATGTTATAATGTATTATGTTTGATAAAAAAATAAAAACTTTTATGTGCATCATTATGAATTTATTCTATGCCTTTTCTCATTCACATTTCCTTACCAAAATGTTTCATTTTTCATTATAGGTGGAAGATACTGATAGTATGTAGGAGGTTGACTGTTCTGATCAATGAAAAATTCCATAAGACGTGAAAATTCTTATTTTAGATAGTATTTTAATAGTTTATCAATTATTCTAATATAATTCTATTTTATTATGTTTAGTTTTAATTTGGTTTTATTTTTTGTTTCAACTGATGAGGGGATGTAGTCAGTTTCATTTTATGAGATAAGGTGGAGGTAGACAGATACCATGGAGGTCATGACATGGATGAATATTGGGTATTGGTTGTTTTTGGAGATATTTAATACGTATATATTTATAACTGAGGTATTGGTTGAGGTATGGGGTGACTGATACATAGGTTATGATGATATTGGTTGTTTGTATGACTATGGATGTGTGATGTCTAAATTATGGGTTTATCATATATTTATGTTTGAGATTCTAGAATGTCAGTTATTGAAGATTTTTTATTAACTATTTTTAAAAAAATTAAAAATAGATTTAGTAGGGGTTTTTTGTAACCACTGCTAAACATGTATTATTGAATTTATTTAGTATCAGTTTAGATTAACCGCTGCTAAATGATTTGCGACAGTTAATTTAATTTTATTTATATTCCAAGTAGAAATTTTTTTATTAAAGAACATCCATCAATTAAAAAACAAACTGTATCTAAATTTCCCAAGAAAGAAACTTAAAAACAACCTCCAAATAAAATAAACCACCACTAATTGACTAGTGATCATGCAATACGTGGCAGTTTTAAGAACAACTATTAAACAAATAGGCGGTGTATTAAACCACCACAAGAAAACTAAATAACCATTGGGTTTTTTGTAGTGTTATAATATTTTAGGTAAAAATAAAAAAAAATCCTCACTCTTGTTTTTTAAAAATATAATATTTTTAATGTGGGTATAAATATATGATATTTATGATTTTGGACTACTAATGATGTAGTTTCTTATTTATTTTTCATTAAATCGCCTATAAAATGGTTAAATTATCAATCCCTAATAATATGCGGATATGTTTGGGTATTCTAGGGATTTGTTATGTGAAGGAGTGTGGAAAGATTCTATCAAGTGCATGCTATTTGGTTGACACACAGTTAGTGTTATCGGTGTGCCAGAACCATGCAAATTATAGAGGGGTGGTGCACTATTAATCAAACTATGCATGGCGGGGGACCAAACCATGTGATCATGGAAAGAGCTATCCCACACTGTCACAATAAGATTTGTCAAACCATGTGTGATTCCTAGGAAACCTTCTGACCTGGCCCCCTCTTAGACAGAGGGTGGTGCACAGTTGCTTTATGGTTTGGCCAATTTTGCAAACAAACCATGATATCCTTTAAAAATGCGGATTTCTACCATTTTCCCCTTCATAATTTATGAATCCTCCCCTAAATTTTTTCCCATTTTTATTAAAGTATAAAAGGGTGACAAACCCTCCCCACAAGTCATCCCAAGGATAGATCTCCCTTGTTCTAGTCCCTTTGGTTCATTATTGGGTGCAAATCGAAGCTCCAAGTGATTATATCAGTCATATTCATTCCTTTTTATGGATTATGGATTTTGGAATCTTTCTCCTTCATATAAATATTTCAAACCCTCTTTCTAAGAATGATTCAAGGTAGGGTCATTGATGGGGGTTTGAGATCAAATCTAATGCCAAAGTCAAGACATATTGCATCTACCGAATCTACGTAGGTGATCAAAAAGTTATATCCCCTTGTATTTTGGTTATATTTATGAGTATGTGTTTGTAAACGTTTTCCATTACACTTTTTTTAGATTGACATGGTATAAATGGTGAATTGGTTGGTTCAGTGATGAATTGAACACCTCATGATCACTAAAGGATGTAATGAGGATGATTATACATGGATAAGGGCCACACATGGGGTGTGCACTTCCTTAAACATGTAATTGAATTTTCAATTGTAGAATTGAATTATTATGAGATATAACCCGTGATAATTATGTTTAAATGAATATGAGAGTTATGGAGAGGATCTAATGGTAATTTGGTCTATATGTCGAACGACATAAGGGGGTGTTGGGTAATAAAAGAATGTGTTAAATTCACAATGGTTTGTAATAGAAAATGTGCTAATGGGGTAAGGAAGGAAAATGGTAATTTTTTATGGGGTTAAGTCGTGTAAATTGTAAATGTGTTAATGGGATAAGAAATGAATATGGTACATTTGTTAAATGAATAATTGGTTGTAAATGGATAGTGTGGTCAATGAGTCAATGTTTGTGAATGATATATGAGTTAAATGATTAAAGAAAAATGTGAACATGGATTAGTTGTATAAGTGAGTTATTTTACTTGAGGAAATACTCCAATCGGTCAGGTTAGACTGAGTCTCTAAGCCCCACCGCTATAATGTATTGTTTAGGGAGTTAGACTGAGGATCTATTCCCCAAAAAAATCATGTCATGTGAATGCCTGGATTAAGGCTCTAAGAGAAGTTTTATTTTTTTGTAATGTTTTACCATTACATGTAGTGAAATTTATTTATCCCCATTATACATATTTTATATGACTGGAAATGGCCGATGAGTATTTGATGAAAATGTGTAACCCGTGGAACAAATAGTGGAAGTGATTAAAGTGAATCTTTTTTACTAATCATACATTGTTTATATTATGTTATCTTTTTATTCCTTATATACTTTCATAAATTGTCTATTTAGAATGGAAATTTTTTAGATACCATTGGTGGTGGCTTAGTAAGTTATACTCACACCCTGCTCAGGTCACCATTGGGTACCTGAGTAGAACTCTTGGTTGTATGTCAGGATAAAGGAAAATGACCTATACTAATTGTTCGATATGGTCTAATGTTGTGATTTGATGAGGGATCCAGATGAAGAGTTGAGACTCACTTGGTGGTTTCTTCAGTTTGTCTTTATTTTCATTTTTCATTACACTTGGCACTTTATGACAGGACATAACATATTTATTGTTTGGTTGTAGGCATGTATATATTTTTGTGAAATGGATTTGTGATGCATGTTTATAGTTTATTTGTTTCCTTTATTTTGAATTTCATCTATTTTGGATTACTTTAATAAATATGGTATATTATCCCCACATGTACTACTATACTCTCCCTGTAATTTAGTAGCCTATGGAATATGGAGAGGTGTTCCTAAGGTTATATAGTGAATCGGCTCGGTGCACTAGATTAGTGGAACCCAGGTCGGGGCATTAAAAAGTGATATCTAAGGATTTTTTCTCTTATATTATCCTACTATTTTAGAATGGAATATTGGATACTAGTATGTTTCATTACTTGTAAATGAGCTCATGAATGGGATTAACTAACCCATTTATGAGGTAAAACCCAAGTACCCATGGTGGGATTGTTTTAATTGATGTTTGTTGATTTCATTGGATGATATTTCACCATGGGTGATGAACTTATTGTGTGATGTGGATATTTTATTATATTATTTTAATAAAAAAATGTGGAATGAGGTTCTATGTAACACCCTGACCCCAGAATCCCAGAGTCGGTGCATTATTATGTATCATTGGCATGATCACAAAAGATCAAGTCTCGAAATATCGATTAGTTTAGTAGCCTTGTAAGTACAAGATATATTCATAAGTATTACATTACAATATAAAATGAAAAACAACAACAAAAAAGTCTCCATAGTCCACACTCATATCCCCTCAGACTATCCCTGCAGGTCAGTCATAAGATACTTCTTCACATCTTAGGAAAAATAACACATAGAAAGGGGTGAGCTCAGATGCTCAGTAAGGATAACAATATAACGGAAACTTTCATAAATAAGTGTAAAATTTTAAGGCAATGTATAACTAAAACAAAATACTTTTAAACATGAACTTCCGCATAATTTGGAAAAAATAAAATGAAAAAATTCCATTTACATATTCACCTGGATATTCTACTAGTTGAATAATCACATGCAATATCAATAACCACTTTTATAATGATAGAATGTATAATGCCAGACTATCATAACCACATAGTCAAGGATTTGTTCCAAGACTACATATAATATTTTTTCAAGGCCTTGTGCCAAGACACTATTTTGTCTCATGAGACCTGCCGATGCATCAAATAATTATAGCGGGCTCCACCCGTCACTTACTAAGTCCAATTCATTCCTCATATGAACAGGTTTAAACATAACATAAACAGTCTTATTAAAACTTGTATACGAAATGTCAATACCTTATCCATAAACCATGAATGGTATAAAAATAACACATATATAGTCAAACATATCAAAAAACCTTCAATACAATATGGAAGTTTTGTCTCATAATAAATCAACTTCAAATAATCTTAAAATCTATCAAAGGATGTTGACATAGATGAAAGAAAAACTATTTGAGAGAATGTATCTTTCTTGAAATAATTTAAAAGTCACATAATTATGAAAGAAAAAAATTACTTTGAAAACATTTTTATAATCTTGTAAGGGAAGCTTTGACAATTTTATAATGGCGAAAAATAGCTGCACCCACCGTATAAGTTTAAAAAATACATTCTCACCTTAATTTTGTCGAAAAGATTAAAAAGGACCTTGTTCGGAAAACGACAGAAGGATTCCTTTGAAACAATTTTATAAAAAGACAAAAAAGGGAATAAATAACTTTAACCCATAGTCTAGTAAAGGGTAAAAATGTTTTGGAATAAATTTTTAAGAAACATGGATGTGGATGATAAAGAGGTCCTAGTAGATAATTATGTATAAACAATCTCGGATAATGAAGTGATTGTGAAATAAACCCTTACCAATTTGGTAAATTACAAAACATACACCCCATAAAAAAATTATCATACAATGAATTTGTAAATACAGATAAATTAAAGTATATTTCATAAATAACACAATTATGGGCAGTACATACACCACACAAAAGGAAATAGTGGAAATATATCATGAATCTCACGGGAATAAAGATTGAGATGAAAACCCCTTACCTTGTAATATTACTTGGTTGAGGGGTATTTTAAACTCCTTTATAATGGTGAAATAATTTTTATTAAATTATATAAGAATCATATACATTAATATGATATCATATATGATCTTTTAACATTGGTTTGTTAATAATATCTTAGTATTATCGTCGTTTCGGGTGTTAACATACTCGTTTTGTTTTATATGTTTTGTTGCATAGGTAAGGTTTTTTATGGATAATTTGTATCTTATTCATATATATAATGATATCAAGTCCTTAAACATTATTTTTAATCATCAAATGAGAATTAGACTTGAATGGATATGATGGGGAATGAATCTAATCGCGTTCGTGGAGACGGTAGTTCGTATGTACGCACGAGCGACCATATCATTATTTTGATATTAAAATAATATATAATTGGATGGTATATCATATATAAAGAATAATAATAATTTTATATTTATTATTTACTTAAATTATACATCATTATCATACCCATCCAAATAATAATGTTTTTAATAAAAATTACACCACTACGTGGAGACGGTAAACCGTACGTACGCACGTATGGTGGCATGTCTTTCAAAGGATGGATAGAATACTGAATATGGTTGTACCTTATTTATAATAACATCACAGTATATAGAAGATACTAGATTTATTATTTTAGAATGTAAATAGCAAAGAAAGAAGAAGTGGAAGAAGAATGGAACTTTAAAGAGGTGGTGATATTTTTACCTTTTCTTCGAATTCTGCATTTTGATTTGATCAAAAGAGCTCCATAGGTTGGCTTTCCGATCACACTAAGGCCTCTAGGTTAAATTGAGGGAAGTTTGAAGAATATTTGGGTAGGTTTAGGCTGAGCAGAAATGATTTGAAGGTGTGAATTAGAGATAAGGGGGAGTGACCTTTTGTAAGAGGGGTTAGGGGCACCTTAGGAAAAGATATAAATATTATTTTATAATAAATTAATATTCCGTTTATAATGGCTTCAAAGTGGATTATTTAAAGTATATGGTGGATATATCTCACAAAACACACAACCAATAGGTTTTAGACTGGTTTGGGTCAATATATTAACTTTATCATTTTGATTCAACTCTTAGTTAAATAGTTTGTCATTTACCATGTCTCTTTGCATTTTTATATTATATAGTTAATAAACTAATTATATACTTCCAAGAGACCCCCAAGTGGTCCATTAATGATAAAAATATCATTATATAAGTCCTTTGGGCGAACCTTAGATTTTTAAGATTATAAGATCAATTATTAATATAATATTGTTCTAAAAAATGCCTTTATGTCAATTTTGACACTATTTAATAATTGATTTTTGTTAAAGTCTTAAAAACTTTATTAATTTGTTACAAATTAATTTAAGTAATCCTAACTTGTCATATTAACCAATAAAATATTTTTATGTCATCAAACCATTCAAATTATATTTATTTTAATATTTATAACACCAAGTATTTGATTCTTTCATTAATAAGGAAAATACTGCATCACCATTTTGTCATAAACAAATTTAATTATTAAATTTTTAAAAAATATAAATAAAATACCGTTATGTAGGAAATATTTTTATCTTTCTATTGAATATTTTTAGTCTAAAAGATAACATATAATACCCTATGGAAAATTTTTTTTTCTAAAAGATATATGTTTATGTCATTTTTGTATTTACTTTAACTTAGTTAATATAAAGTGACATTATCACATACAAGTGGCTCCATGAGGTCCCAAAATCGACCCAAATATTCCCAAGGTTAGACATGTATCAAAAAATAGGGTTAGGATACGTTTTAGGATAATTTAATATTATTATAATATTATTTTTTTACCCTTATTTACCGGATTTACCCTTTAACCATGGTAAATAAAATATTTACCGAAGTAATTATTAAAAATGACTAAAAATAAAAGTTTCCTATTACTAAAATTTATACCTCATTATTATAAATATGGAATCCTTTCTTTTAGATTCAAAACATAGAAGTGACAGAAGTTAATTTAAAATTAATTCCTGTTGTCAAAACAAAAAGTGTGTTTTTAACAAATAATAACTGTCAAAAGATTAACACTTTCTTATGTCCAGTTTAAATGTGAAAATATTTCCAATGACCAAAAATGGATTAAATGGTAAAAATATAATCTAATTATACTTTAAAATCACTCAAATTCATAATTTATCACAATTAATTATTTCAATTAAAAAAGTTGTTTTCAATTAAAATTTTGAAATTTTAACTATTCATCATAATATTAAAGTTATCAGAAAAGTACCAAAATTTCACCCTATGCTAATTTTGATACTCCGAATCCAAAAATTATGTCTATTTTAACAAATTAAAAACATATAAATATCATTTATTAATTTAAAATTAATTCATGTTGTCAAAACCAAAACGCGTATTTTTAAGGAATATTAACTATCAAAATATTGATACTTGTTTATGTCCAATTCCAAAGGGAAATTACTTACAATCACCAGTGTTGGATAAAATGGTGAAAATATAATCTATTTATAATTAAAAACCATTAAAATTTATAATTTAACTCTATTAATTATTTTTATTAAAAAAGATGTTTTTAGTTAAAATATAGTATTTTTCACTATTCACCCAAATATGAAAGTTATTAGAAAAACATGAAAAATTTATTGAAACTAAACTATTATGTCTCGATTCTAAATAAGAACATTATTTTGTCAAATTAAATATATAAAAGTTTCAAATATTGGATTTAAAAATGGTTCATCATAAAAAGGATGTAAAAGTGCATTTTTTGAAATAAATACTTCTTTTACCTGAAAAAATTGAATTTGTTCTTACATTATGTCTAAGAAACTCATAATATGGATTCTAAAATTAAAAGGATTATATATAGTTTAATATTCAGTTAATACTATTCATAACTGCTTTTGAACAGCTAGTTTGGTAATCTTGTGGTCCGCTCGAACCCGGTGTTGCGTGTAGTGAAAGTTATTGAATTACTTTGAAGAAATAACATACTATGAAATCTTGGGTTGTTACATTCTATATATATGCGTCGTTTTATTAACCTAGGGATATATTTGACATGAATCATTATAGGTACAGATGAGAGAGACATGTGGTATGTGAGGGATATAATGATTTTCATTTTCCTTGAAAATTTGAAGGAAATTTTGTCTAATAAAGATGATGGAATTGGCTAAATGGAAAGAATGTGATTAAATTTTTAAAGAGTAGTTCCAAATGAAAAATCATGAATGGGTTATAATTTTTTTGTGATGAGTTATAAATATATAAATGTGCCTAAATGATAGAGATTTATGTTTTGATTGTATAATGGTTAAAAAGGGTGTCTAATAAAAGACATGTGACCATGAAAGTGGTTTACCCTTGGTTGACAATGCCCCATGGTAGGGACTAATGAGGGTAGTGATATAGATGTGACTATAAATGTTGGGATATTGAATGAATAATGGGTTGTTTATGGCTAGTAAAGAGCCTTATTTTTCAAAAACCGGGGAACCCTTATGTTATGTGTTTTTTGGATACATTTTTTGGGATTGTATATAGATGCCACAATGGTGAAATGTCTCAGTTGGAAGACATGAGGATATCCCATAGAAAGCTCCTCCAATAGTGGATCATAAAACCCCATTTGTCCAGGGTAACAAAGGGGTGGAGAAATTCTGTGAGAACATTTCTTATTTTATACAGACGATGGAATGGAACCCAGAATAGGTTATGATGAGTGTGTTTGACATGACTATAGAGTATCATTTGTATAACCCTTTATCATTTTATGGATATGGTGTAGATGAGGTAGCTGAGTTCTAGATAGATTCCATCCAAAATATTGTGGATCACTTAGAGAATCCTCCTGATAAGAGAGTCAAGTTTGTGTATTATATGTTAAATGGACCAAAAAACACTATGATGATATTATTTTTTAGACTAACGATGAAGAAGGTATGTCAAGGTATGATTTTCAAGAATCTTTTCTAGAACATTTCTATCTAGGGAGCTTGATGCATTTGAAGGATATATATTTGATGAGGTAGACCCATGGGACTATAATTGTGATGGGTTATATTGTACTCTTCATCAACATACAATGCTTTGTTACAGTATTGGTAGGGAATTAAGCTACTACGATGAGACATTTTCAGGAAAACAATAGACATGAGATCAAGTCATAGGTGAATATCTTCCCTTTAAATAGGTTTGGATCATGACCTTACCTGAGGAGGCATCCTAAGGATTATTTTAGTGGTGGAAATTTTTTTCTAATTCAGAAACCCTGTGGGGAGACTAATGATAGTAGGATTATATTTTTATAGAGTTTCCACCATGAATGTGGTATGAAAAAAAACCATTGGAATAGGTTCTACCACTCAGGGTGGTGACTAGGTGTTCTGTTATTAGTGTGGTAGGTCATGACACATGCATGAAAAATTCCTCAAACCAGCAGTTGAATGAATAGTTTCTGTGGAATGGGGAATGTGTAGAGGTTATAAAGCAACCCTTATAATATCGGAAATGATAGATCATAAAGGATGGTTTATAGTGCACGAAGGGTTCAGTTAGCCTACACCAGGTTGGCAGTTGGAGCTCTAACAGGTGTACTGGCTGGGGTAGTAGGAATGGTGTTCTACGACAAGGTCATCCTTATTAGTAGGGTTGTGAAAAACTAGGGACTCAGAAAGTATCCTATCATAGAGGGATAAGTTATCTCCATGAAGTTTATTCTCCACCTAAAAGTGTGTGAGGATGGATCATCAACAGTTCAATCTAAGATTCGTGTAGCTTCCATGCATGCTGGTGATTGATTTGTAAAGTTTCCTCACACTCTTTTATATCATATCATTTCATGAATATTTTGGGTCTAGTGGTGAAACATTTGTGTGGGTTTAGGTCGATTTGTACATCATTATAATTATTATAAAAAATATATTTGACAATATATGGGATGTATCCTTGTGGTTGGAGGGTACCATTTCCCAGGGGACTTGGTTGTGATTGAGATGTTATGTTCTGATCTAGTATTGGGAATGGATTTCCCAATATTGTATCAAGAAAAAATTTACAATTATTTCCATAGGGTTATGTTAAACTCATTAATGGGGGATAATTATCTTTACAATGGGGAATGGAATATCCAGGATGTCCATGTAGGGACCATTCTCTTACAGTTAAGTGAGCTCACAAACCAAGTGGAATGTATCATACTTCGTAATGGGGGAGGAGTGTAGGATTTATTTACCCATAGGTGGATTAGTTTCATGATGTGTTTCATGAAGACTTCATAGTGTTTCCACCTAAATTATAGGTTGAGTTCATGATTGATTTTTTGGATTAACAATAACCTATTTCATTTATTCCATATATAATTGCACTAGAAAAACATTATGAAATTAAAACTCAGTTAAAGGAATTAGAGAATAAAGGTTTTATTCATATAAGTATGACGCCATGGGGATATGTAGTTTTTCTTTCTAATAAGGCTGATGGGATGTTATGGTTATGTGGAGATTATCAAAGGTTGAATCAGATGATGGTTATAAAATGATACCATATTCCATGGATCAATGGTATTTTTGATCATCAAAGAGTTGATTCTGTGTTCTCCACGATTAACTTGAGATATGGGTATCATCAAATAATAGTAAGATCATCCATTATACCGTAAACTGCTATTAGGATCATGTATGGTTTATATGAGTTTTTTGTGATGTTTTTTGGGTTGAACTATATGCTAGTAGTTTTTATGGCCTTAAGGAATAAAATTTTCAATTGTACCTAGATCTGTTTCTGGTTATATTTGTGGATGAAATGTTGGTGTACTCTAGTACTCCTAATGATCATACCAAAAATCCTTACATTATCTTAATTACACTAATAGATAATAGGATATACTCTAAGAAACTAAGTGTCATTTCAAGATTGATAGTGTACATTTCTTGGGCCATATAATATTTGTTGAAGTTCTATCAGTGGACCCGTGGAAAGTGTAAGTAGTTGAATCTTGGGTGTAGCCTAATAATTTTTTTAATATTTGAATATTTATTTTTTTAGAGATCTATAATAAAAGGTTAATTAAATACTTCTCAAATTTGGAAGAACCACATTCAGGGTTAACCAAGAAGGTAATCAAGTTTTAGTGGTATCATGAATGTGAGAATACTATCTAAGAGTTAAGGAAGTGGTTCAAAACTGAACTTATTCTAATCCTACCCAGGAAAAGTAAGGAGTATACCATGTTTTTTGATGCATCCAATGTTGGTATTGTTGTAGTTTTGATGCATATTTATTGGGTTGTCATTTATAGGACATTATAGTTGAGGCCTCATGAATGAAATAACAATCACATGAACTTGAGTTGGTCATGGTGTTTTATGCTTTAAAATTTTTGTGGAATTACTTTTTGGGATAAATGTTTAATATTTATGATGGTCATAAAATCTTTAAGTACATATTCTCCCTATATGATTTTAATTTTTGATGGAAAATATGGGTTTTGTACTTGAAGTCTTTCAATTTTGATCTATTCATCATGTCGGGGATGGGATATTGTGTTGTAGATGATTTAAGTTAGAGAAATCAAAAACAAGTGGTTCAGGAATCTGGTTTAGAGTGGGGGATGATGGTATTTTTTCTAAGATTGATCTATAGGTTCATGAGGGATGGGGGTCAATAACCCTTTACCCCATGGAAGCTGAGTTCATGCTTCATATTCGGACCATAGATAGCTAGTATGATGATCCAGATTTTTTTCATGATTCAAAGTCATGAAGGTGGGGATTCACCTTATGGTTTGACTATTCATTATGATGACATCATTTATGTTCGTTCATGTGTTGTCATTTCTACTTTCATGCGAGAAGGGAAGATATGTGAGTTTCATTCTTTGATGTGGGTGGTGATCCCTACCTTCACAACGAAGTACCCGGGAAAACATAGAAATTATTTGTGGGTATGGATGAAGAAATAGGTTATAGGTTTCCTGATACAATTCTACACCTGTTAGTAGGTGAACGCCAAGAATCAGTGTTTGCATAGTTTTTTTATAGTTGATCCCCATTCCAAAATTGAAAGGGGATGAATTCACTATGGATATTTTTTAGGATTTCTGAGAACACATTGGAATAATGGTGTGATATGGGTAGTTGTGGACTTGTTGAAAAGGTTGTTACATTTCTTACCTATATGGGAGTCCTTAACCATTAACTAGTTGGGTGAGTTTCATATTTAGTAGATAATATGGTTGCACATGGTATTACATACTATCATTTTAGATCTTGACCCACATATTAAATTGCACTTCTTGAAGGGGTTATAGAAGACAATTGGAACCTAGGTATTATTTGAGTACAGATTTCCAACCACATATTAAGGGAAGTCAGAGCATACTATTCAGTTTCTTGAGGAAATGTTGGGGGCATGTGTCCTAGACTTTTGTGGACCTTGGAAGATCCACTTGGATATTGTTGAGTTAAAAGTTAACAAGAGACAATTTTGATGGCATGGTATGATTCACTCTATGTTAGGTCATGTAGATATCTGTTATTTTGGATGGATTCTATAGAATCAGAGTAGTTAGGACAATGTTTCGTGAATGAGAAGTTAAAGTAGGTTCTTTTTATTAATAAATGAAACTATATGACTAATATTTGGTAGAAGTTATTTATAGATCTACAGAATCAACCTATTTAATATATAGTGGGTGATCATGTGTTCCTTTAGGTGTTGCCAAGGTTGGGTCACCAACGGATTGAGAGATAGGGAAAGTTTTTTCCCAAGTACATGGGGTCATTTTAGATTTTGGAAAAAATCGGAATGGTGGAATACTGATTGGAACTCCCCCAATTTTTTAGTGGAATGAACGATGTTTTTCATGTGTCATGCATTTATAGTATCAACCAGACCCTTCCCATGTAATAGATTTTGGTGATGTTGATCTTGAGGGTGATTCATCCTTTGAGGAGCATCTGATTCTTATTATGTATGAAAATAATAAATTATTACAGGGAATGATTTTTCCATTAGTTTTAGTGGTAAGGTTGCATGGTAACGATTAGGAGGAAACCTAGTATGGGGAATTATATGTTTGAGCTTAGTGGTCTGGTCTTTTTTCCTTCGAGACTCAATAATGTTTGGAAGTGTAGCTCGAGGATGAGCTGTTATAATGGGATTTTAAGAACTTATAATTATAATGATGTATGTTCTTGTTTATGTTTTGTTTAACTAACATAAAATGATTAAAGTAATGTTTACCAACTACATGGAGAGACTTGCGGGAGTTCTAGGGGTTCAGGATGAGAAAGAGGGGGGAAAGAGGCCATCTACTTCATGTTGTATTGTTGTCACGGAGTTAGTGCTAACAGTGTGCCGGAACAGTTCACCTTATATAGGGATAGTGGATGGTTGATAAAATTATGAATGTTGGGGGACCAAACCACATGATCTTTGGCCGAACCATCCCACATGGACACCGAATGGTTTTTCAAACCATGAGGGCTTCCAAGGAGACTCTGTGACCTGCCTCCCTCTTGGATAGAGTGCATAGAACAGTTGGAACACTGTTTAGCCAACCGTATGGAAAAACCATTCACCGCATTTTAAATGTTAGATTTTATCATTTCCCCACTTGGGATCTATGATGCCTCACCTGAATTTATCCCCCGTTCTTCATCAAAGGTTGAAAACCCTTCCTTCCAAGCATCCCAAGGATTGATCTCCATCATTTATAAGCCATTTGGTGAAACATTTTGCGATGATCAAATATACAAGTCATTTTAACACTCCTCTTAAATCATTTTTCTATATTAGGTATTATGGAATCATTATTCTTCTTGTAAAACCCTAAAACCATCTTTCTCGAGTTGATTCTGGGCTGGGGATTTAAGATTGTTTTGAGATCAAATCAAAGGCCATGGTTAAGTGACCATGCATCTATAGAATAGAGGTAGGTGGTCTATAAGTTATATCCCCTAGTTGTGTGGTAATATTTATGTGTTTGTGGTTGTGCACATTTTTCATTGTTTTGTCCATTTGGTTTTCCATGGAATTATTGATGAAATGGATTGTTAAAAAAAGAATTAAACCCCTCATTATCCCCTTGGGATGAATTGATCTACTCAGGGGGTGTGCCACATCCTTAAACATGGATTTGAATTTTCAAATATAGAATTTAATTGTTCTGAGATAGAACCATTTATAAATTCGTTGACATGTTAACATGAGTTTTGAAGTTGAACTAATGATAATTATTTCTAGATGTGACATGAAATAAGGGATGTTGGTTAATAAAAGAATATTTATAATGAATTATGGTTTGTAACTAAAATTTCATTAATGGTGTAAGGCTTGAAAATTATAAATGTGTTAATGTTTTACTAAATGTAAAAGAAAAACGTGACAATGTGTTAAGGAATAAGGATTGTATATTAGTTGAATGAACCATGGGTTGTAAATTGTAATTTTTTTCAATGATTTATGTTTTTTTTATTTTTATACATGTTAAATGGTTAAATAAGATTGTGAACATGAATTATTTGTTTGATTGAGGTATTAGAACTAAAGATCTATACCCATGTGTTGGGTTAGAATGAGGATCTAAGCCCCACCCCTACCATGCATGGGTTAGGGAGTCATACTAAGGATCTATTCCCCTAAAGATTGTATGTGATATGAATACATAGGTTAAGGCTCTAAGGTAAGGGATATTTAATATTTTCTATAATGTTTTCACTTGTGATGTAGGGAACTCAATTCCCCTATTCACAGTTTATTTGTCCGACATAGGCTGAAGTGTATTTGTTGAAAATGGATTTCACATGGAACAAATAATATAAGTGGATAAAGTGAATATTGTTAACCAATGGCACATAATTTATATTTTTTTATCTTTTTAATCATCATATACCTGCATACACTATATATTTATAATTTATATGTGGTTGTAAGTGCTGGTAGTGGCCTATGAAGTTGTACTCACACCCTGTTCAAGCCTCCATTGGGTACTCAGGGAGACTTCATGCTCGCAGCTCAAGGTACGGGAATAGTCCCTTTTCAAGATTGTTAATTTTGGCTTGAGGAGTTCTTGGATAATGGATCTGAATGAGTTAGGAACCATTTTGGGTATTCTTTAATTTGACTTCAGTTTTGCGTTTCCTTACACTTGGCACTATATGAACTGACATAGCATATTTACTATTTGGTTGTGGGCTTTCACCCAGTGTTGTGAAATGGATTTGTGATTCAAGTTTATTGTTTATTTGTTTCATTTATTTTTTCCTTTAAACTACAATGTATTACTCTAATAATGAGGGTATAGTTTCCCCATGTGTTCTACTAGACCCTTGCTAGACGTTGGAATCCAATAGCATACTGGGAGGCACACTTCTGGTCATGTGGACAACCAGATCGGGGCATCAGATTACTGGTACCTGGGTCAAGAAATTATAGAATATTTTTAGTTATAAATATTATTTCCAAATATATATTATTTATCTTCATCATGGAATTTTATTTCTCATTTTTGTGAAGAAATAATTGCTTTAAATTCTTATTTAACACTGACATGGTAGGTATTCATCAAATAAAAAAATAAATAAAGGATGTAAAAAATATAAAAAGTATTATAATTTGAAATAGTTAATGTGGTTGAGGAATTTTATATATAATTATAAAAAACATTTTATGCATTAAAAGTTTTTATTCTAATTTAATTTGATGTATCAATTTTATTTATTTCAAATCAAATGAATTATTTTAAAATGGAAAATATTTATATTTTATGAAAATAATTATAAATTAAATTATTTAAATTTCTAAAAAATATAATATTTAGCAAATTTATTGGGATTAGATTTAAAATTTCATAAATTGACCATTTATAGGCCATTTTTATAGTTATATTAATTATTTTTACCCTCAAATATTGAACAACCTTGATGTCACGGTAATTTTGAAAAGGGTTAAGGAAAGGTTAAAACAAAAATATAAGGGTAAATATATAATCCAAACATGTAAATAAATTATTTGAGATTATTTGGACTCATACTCATCATATATATCAATCTTATCACTTTTTATACTTTTGAACTACAAAATTAATTTATATTAAGTTAATATTTTATGAAATTACAAATAGTTCTCCTCCCCTCCCTTATAAAAGAGAAAGTCTTATTCTCTATAATTCCCACTTTAAGAACCATTATGTTATGAAAATCTCTACCAAAATACTATACGTACATCCACATCACAACATAAAATCATTGAATTATAAAAAAATAAATCATTCAAAACATTCAGGGTAAACCATAACAGGTTTTCAAAAAAAGTGGTATCATTCCTAAGTGTGAATTTTTGTGTTATTTCATATTTTACTCCATTAAAATATTATTCAACCAAGAATATATAATAAAATAAACATATCATAAATATTGAGATGTTATTATGATAATGAAATAAATTATATCCATCTGAAACCTTCATGAAATGGGAAAATAATCTTTTGTTAGTGTGTCTGGTATCTACTGCCTCGTAGACTGTTGAAATTTATTTACCATCACTTCCTTTAATGGTCAGTTACAATAATGGAATCAGTGTTTATATATGATATTAATTAAATATTTATCATTTTTAAAATATAATATAACATATATTTTCTTAACTATTCATTCACTAAAAAATGGTAACATCATTTCTGTGTACATTTGAACTATCTCATCTATGAAGTGATATGATTTATTTTTCCTCACCATGTCACATGAGTTTAATACATTGGTGTATTTAAAAGAGGTAATATTTTACTTATGATTTTATAAATTTATGACAATGAAAATATTTTTTTTGCATAATGAGCATTGAATAATGGAAGTGTTACTCATACATAATTATAGGCCACTATCTCCATGATTTTAACATAATATATTTTTCAAACCTATCTTTCAAGATTAGTTTTTGAAGTATTATTGAGGTAAAATAATGATAATTATTTCATGATTATTGTTATAGTTGAAATATATAGGTGTATTTAAAGAATTAATGTGGTATTTATGATATTGTTATCATTCTATAAAGTAAAAAATAATACTTATATTTATCTATAACGATCTTTGAAAAATGGAATCATTACAGATGCATACATATATACTACCATCTCAATGATTGTAACATCGCTGATTTATTATAAACATATTTAATAATTAGTTTTAATAGTATAATTGATAAATAATAATTATAATTATTTCACAATTATTATTCCTAAGATTGTAGAAGAAAGACTACTTTAACTATTGTCAACCTAACAAAGTCATTTTGGACTTATCAACCAAATGTTGTCAGAAGTTCCAAGGTGAATTTAAATGATTATGTAATGGTATATAACATGGTATTAAATAAAAAAAATTATGATCATGAAAATGGTTCATAATAAAGTAAATAATTAACATACATTTTTTATTTTTGAAGATATAGAATAAAAGTGATGAGTCAGACTTAAGGTAGTAGAAATATTAACTAATTTTTTTTTTAAATAATGATTTTTTTAAAACAATTATCTTCCATATTGATATTTTTAAAATTATTTTTTGAATTTATTTATATGGAAATTAAATAACTAAAAAATTAATTTTATTCTACTTTATTTCAAATATTTAAAATCTGAATCTTTTTATAGAATGTCCAACGTTCTTTAAAATAATAAAATAGAATGTTATATTTTAATATATATGGTGACAATGAATTTTCGTACAACAATAAATTTTATTTTATTCATGGATTCCATTACAATATTTTATGTTTTCTTCAAAAAAAACCATATATCCTTTTATATGGTTATTTTGGTATTGAAAATGGGATTTTAAGATAAAAGGGTATTTGGATATCCGAAACTATTTTTCAAATGATTTTAAAATAATTTTTAAAGGGTGTAATTAAAGATATGTTCATTAGGAATTATTTATAAAGGGTTGATCCCCATTATTTCACATAATTGAGAATGATATAGATTATACAATGGGAACACCAAGATATCTCTCCAATGCATTGGGTAAGAAATATGATATCTTGTGAATTACATTTGACATAGGTCATATTGTTATTCAAATTCTAAGTGTTATTGTAATGAATCAACATGGGTTCTATGATGATGATGTACCAAGAAACCTACATGATCTTTATATTGATGAAAATGGTTTTTCCAGTATTTTTTAATTTCAAAAGGTAATATAGTGATCTATTTAAAAAATACGACTCCCTTTCTAGGTAAAAAGGTATGATATTAAAAAATTATTTTTCATGGGTTATTGTTTTCTCACTGATCTAATGGATTTATTATTTTGTATGTCCCCTACTGATATTTTTATGATCATCCCACACTACAAATATTTTTAATTCGGCTTAAGGATGGGTAGTGGAATATAATATGTCAATTTAAAATCCATAAATATTAGTCATAAAAGGAAATGATGTTTAATTTTATAAGTTTTATATTGAGGAGAAAATAGATATTGATAATAAGTATTCACTTTATAACATTAAGTTACTTTAATTTAAGAGTTAAGAAATATTTCTCTAAATCTCTTAACCTAAAAGATATTTTGAAATAAATAAAAATAATTATAGTCTAAAGACACCAGATGATGAAATATTCATTTTTAGGTCCATACTATAGATTTAAGAGTTTGGTTTTAATATTTTTAGAGGTTATGATGATTTTTAGTATAAGTTAAAAGTCCCCTATAACCACAAAAGTTGTTATTTTTTGGGAGAATTATAGTTATTTTTGGATAAATCATAAGAGTTGAATATAACATGGTTATGGATATATTAGTGTTTATCCTCTTCATAATATAGTTTTTTAGGATTTTACTCATATTATAATAATGATTTTGTTTGTTTTAGTAAATGGATAGATCCAATAGGAACCAAATAAATGATGCATGTTAAGGAAAATGTGATGGATGTATTAATGTGAAAATGAATGGAATGGGATCTATAGTGAAAACAACTATTTTTATTTATAACCAGCTATTATGGCTTATGATTAACAACATAGACATAGGTGAGTTTCATAATGTATAGAATAAGATAAAAATAAAGCTATATAGAAGTTCAGGTGACAAATATCATAAAGGTAGAAATATTTAAAGAACTATGTGTAAAATTTAGGGAAAGAAAACCCCTAATAAATGACTTGAAAGAATATAGAGATATTTTATAAGTGGTAAAGGAGCTCATAAATTTATAACCTTACAAGGAAAAAAGAAATTGTTATGTTGATTCTATCAAAAATATTAAAATTATTCACATGTCGTCAATTGAATTTTTTATGTGTGGGTATTATATGCATTATTAATATTGATGTCTTAGAGGGAATTCTCAAGAATGATATTAGTAATACCATATAAATGAATGTTTAGGAATATAAAATTCCATTATTACAGAATATTGGGAGACTAAAAATGATATATTAAACTTGTGGATTATATAATGGCTTATATTTTCATATTTATGAATATTAAGACATGATTAAAAAATTTTATTGGAATTATTCAAGAATAAGATAGAAATTCATGCTTAATGTATTATTAATAATAATTAATGATTGATGTGGCTATATATAGAAATTCAAGAATTATGATTTACGGATGATTATAAGTTTGAAATGGTTAATACCATGTTGATATTTTTTTGTGATGGGATTTTTGTGTGATTAATGAAATTTTGGGAGATTTTTTAGTGGGTCATGGTATACGCAACCCTTAGGTTTAATGCGAAGTATCGTTTAAGGATGTGTTCTCTTTTTGTTTTGTGCACATGAGTTTAAAGGTATTATAAAAATTCATGGTTTATATAACATATGATTTGGATGTAATTATGGGCTATTCAAATTTGGTAATATATTTTTTATCATATAGATAATTGTGGGATTGGAAATTGATTTTGTGATCTAATGATTATTTTCATTTTAGATGAATTTAGCTATTATTTTTCCGGGATATATTTTATTAATATAAAGAGATTATTATGGCATTTTATTTCAGGAATCAAATTTGAATTTTATTTTGGAAGCATATATGATTTTATTGTTTCTTTAAGGTGATTCAGGATACTTATTTAAATGATTAACATACCTTTGAGAATATAATATTATGTTATATAAAAGAGACTTTAAGAGTGATTGATGTTATATTGAGATAATTAATAAATTTATTGTCGAAGAATAAAAAATCAAATAATTTTAATCTTTTTATCAATCTTGGTCTAGAATATTTTTATAAACATTTAGTATAGTTTATATTGAATGATCTAAGTGGAATTTTGGGTTCTGTTATTAAGGATTCAGATATTAATATTGTATTTTATCATATAATGTTTTTTCATTTTGGGAATTATCTCTCCATGTGAAAACTATTTTGGTTTTAGTTAATTTTTATATGCATGAGAAATAACGTTTTATCATGTTTTGGAAGTATATGATCTGAGGGAAGTTAATTTTCAGGCTTTTGGCATAAAATATTCATCTTAAATACTCATCATCTATAAAAAAATTGATATTTCGGTGGAAATTAATTAAAATATGCATTTTAATATAGTATATTACATTAATTTTAAATTTTATATGGTAAATTAATTCATTTACTCTAGGTAAAAGATATTGAAAAAAATATTCATCCTATCACCTTTATTTTTTATGAAACAATAGTATTTTTCTCACCGCTTTTGTTTATGGTTTTTTTCCCGTTGAATTTCTCGTGATCTTTCAATTTCCTTTGGTCAGTTATCTTTGCCTCTCCCTATAATTATTTAGACATTATTATTTTTTATATGTACATATTTTCAACTTCCACCAATTTTTTAGTACAAGGAAACATAGTTATGTTTTATATCGTGTAACCTTTTTACATCCCCGTCTCTTATATAAAAAGGATGTTTTATTACCTATTTTAATGGGGTGGGTTTTCAGCAACGTTAATTTTAGATGAATTTTTTTATGAATATCATGTTCAAATTTTGAGGACACAATTTTTTAAATGGGGGAAAATTTAATATTCCAGTATTTTAAATGAAAAACTATATTCAATAGTGTACATGATATGCAACACCGAGCATAAAAAACCAAAAAAAATTATAACCTCTATAACCAAGAAATTTAACATTTTGATATAAATAGGATCGACCAAATTAAAAAATAATAACAATGTCTCTCATTAATGAAAATTTATTGATTAATTATTTTCAAATAGAAACTAAAATTTTAAAAAAGTCATTTTATGCGTCAAAAAATACGTTTTCTTCAAAAATTATTTTTATTGTTTATTGTGATAAAATATTATTAATAAATTATTAAACGTTTATAAAAATTATTTGATAAAATTAAATTCATTTTTTAAATTATCATATAAAAATTATCTTAACAAAAAAATTTGAGAGTTTTTTGAAAAATTTTATTTTTCATTGAATAGTGAAGAATGATGATTTTTTTCAAACAGTATTATATATTAATGTTTTTAGAAAGTGAAATTATTTTTTGGATTAGTTATAAAATTTTATTAGTTCTTTATGAATAAACATAATCCAACTATAGCCTCTAGAATGAATATCATATTTGAATTTTGTATAAAAACAATTTATACTTTAAAAGGGAAATTTCCTAAAAAGAATTTATTTGTCACATTTTATGTTTTTTATTTTAAATTAAACAATTCCATTTATGTGTTTTGAATTTTGAAGAATATATGAACCAATGTTTTTTCAGGTATGTCTCTCTCTGAGTTTTTTGTAAATATTTTATTTTAGTTTCATTTTCATTGTAGATGTCTGCCATTTGAATAAATATAGTATAGGATTACAAGGAAACTTAAGTAAACCATAGAGGACCATATAGTGATCATTTGTTAGGGAAAATGACCTAAAGTTTAGGGATGTATGTTTTTTTGAATAAATTGTTTACGTATATGAATTAGCTAAGTGTTAACTTGGGTTCTTGGTAAGTTGAGAAGCATTAAATGGGATTCGGCTGTTTAAAGGTATAATCTACTGAAAAACCATCTAAATAAGATTTACACATCGTGTAAAGGGTTTACATATCATGAAATCTTATGGGTGTTTTAATTAAATAAATCCATGATGATGGGTTTTTTGGAATATTCTATTAAAAATATATACACGATGTGTAACTACATTACCCTCCAGGTAATTTCCTAGCGTGCGGTTTTAAAGAAGTTGTACAGATGAATTTAATTTCATTCTATAAAAAAAATTTCTTCTTGACCAAATAAATCATCATGGTGATTTTGGAGTACCAACATCCCTTCTAGATGTCTCATTTGAGTTATTAATCCCTGGTAACTAGTTTTGGTCTTATCTTCCATTATCTCCCTTGGTTCTCTTACCATTGTAGTGAAATAATTTTAATTCTTTCATTTTTGGTTTTGATATTGATCTGTTTTGATCTATGAAACTCTTTAAAATCAATAGAACCCTACATCTCAGGGGAGTTTTCTATTTGAATCATTTCATTTTTCATTGGTTAAGGTAGGGGTTCTAAATCTTAACTGTTGGGTTTGTTAATTTCTATGTTTATGAAATATTACGATAGCACCAATGTTCTGGGATTAAATTAATGACTGATAATGTTACATGATTTAATTTGGTTTCAACTTGTTTCTGATCTATCCTATGGTTATCCATGGGGTGATTGAACCATGGATATAATTTAATTAGATAATATCTTAATGTGTGTTTAGAATGAAATGTAACCGTAAGTGATTTCTTATTATATAATCAATAAATTATGGCTTATTATACACATTTATATAAATTTTAATCAGTTTTTATATAAATGAATATGGTTTGTGAAAGATAAATATTGATTCACATAATTAAACATTAAGATATATGATGTGATATTGTGATATCTAGGTTGTATGACAGGACTTATGTTCAATATTTAAATGCTTATGTATTGAGCTCAGCCTCGGAACATGCACACTTAAGTTATTTAAGACTGATATTGAGTGGGCTCAGGCCAGTCCCATATTGTAATTCATATAAAGAGTAGTCTATTCCTAGTCCCACACTGTAATGATTATAGATGTGTAACCTAAATATTGTAATGCTTATAGGGATTCAACATGGATTGTTGTGAATAAAACATGGATATGTGGTTGTGGTTGGCATCGTTGTGAGAAATGCTATGAGGTATTCTATCATGGAAATGAAGGAGGTTATTTTAACTTGGTAATATGGTTTTGGTTGACCTGGTCATAATAATTACTTAGTAATATTCCGACCTGGGGCCAAATAAGGTTGTTATTGTATTTTATAAATTGTTGAATTAATTAACATGCCTATTTATCACTTTATTGAATACACATCCTATCAGAATGGTTAGCTTATACATGGTGGTTTCGACCAACCGAGTCATACTCTCACCCAATTCGGGATACCACTTGGAACATGTGTATATTATGTGGATGTAGGTTTGGAAAAGGTTAAAGGATCTTGTTTTTGATTTCCTATTTTCTGTATGGGCTAGAGATTGGAGTTAGAAGTGATGTAGGTTTTTGGAATAGGGATTATTGAGTCTTTACATGAGTCTGTTAGTATTTTATTTTTATTTTTTCTTCCATGAAATTTAGTGACAATCTATCATGTAATTACATTATTCTTTTATTATTTATTAGTTTATTTATTTGTATTTTATTATTGTCTTATTCTATGTCTATACATTGATTTATTTTCATTATATTGTTAATTGTTTACTACAATGACACATCACACTAGGGGGTAAAGTTTCCCCACTACATATCATATGCCTCTGGAGTACGGGTAAGTGTGCTTGAGGTCTTGTGACCAACCCTTTTTAACCACTTGAGAGAGTGATATATTGGGGTACAATACAAAGCAGAATTAGAGGAAAGTATTCTTTTCTTCTAGTCTACTATTTTGGGAATGGTAAAAGGGAGACTAGGATGTGACAAACTATTGAATGATCATGTTCATGGGAATAGAGAACCCATTTACAAGGGAAATCCGAGTGACCATGGATGTGATTATTGTTTTTTTTGTGTACTTGTTATAGTTGATGTTACATCACCTTGGGTGATTAACATATTATATAAAGTTATTGTTTTATGATGTTATTTTTTCTTAATATTTGTACTCATATCTGAATATATCCTAAGATAAAAAAACAAGCATCATAATAGGCACATAGGGATAAATTGATATGCATTGTTCAGGATAAATATATATTTATTTCTTGAAAATGATATATTATTATCTATTAAAATATTATATGATGTGAGGATAAATTGATATGAATTATTCATGATAAATATATATCTTTTAACCCATGTTTAAAGAGATCTTGAGTTAGTGTTTCTCCATTATACTCACATTTTTAGGATGACTATTTTACTAGCACATTTTCTAAGGTGTTTGTTTTTCTTGTAGAGATAATTCCTCCTCGTAATCTTTGACATGAGAATCATGAGAATGGAAATCAGTATGCTCCTAAAACACCTAAACCAGAGCTTCCTATAGTTCCTAAGTAAAAAATGGATGTTCATATTAATGATAGATTCCAAAGTTTTATGTGATCCAAGGAATGTGAGACTATTCATACCATTCCTTTGATGTCTAAGATAATAAGTGAGTTTCACCTATTGTACCGACCAATGTTTACTAGAGAAGGGGACCCTAGAAACATGAGTTTTTGGATCAAGTTAGTCCAAAAAATCATGAAGAATTTTTAGACACCCATATATAGAAGGGTAAATCTTGTTGTATATATGCTTCATTAACCGTCCAAGAATTTGTTGGATATTTTAGAGGTAGCTGTGTAACAGTATGAGCTATCATAGAAGGAATTTGATATGAATTTTGTGATCCATTTATGTCTTGAGACTTTAAGGGATGAAAAATATTGTGAGTTTATGCACCTAACACGGGAGGGAATGTTTGTGGTGGACTATGATGGATGTTTCACTGACCTACATCATGTTTTCCATTTTCGATAGATGATGAGAAATCCAGGGAGAGATATATTCAAGTTGGACTTTTCTATGGGATCAAGTCACCAGTAAATGATTTATGTTTAAGAATCTTTGAGTACATGATAATCTAAAAACTTGTCAGAGAAGGGAATGTGAGAGAGGCCCCGATCAGTGGACAATATGTTTCAATAGAGTGATCTCAGAGATCTTCTCCGAGTTTGGAGAAGTGCCTCTATGATAGTTTCTACCAAGGTAGCAATGGGCAGAGCAGTCAAGATAGCGGGTTGCCATCTCAATAATATTTTTTTATCCTCTCCTATAAGTGTTAAAATTTTGGTCACAAGAACCTGTGGTGTCCTTACCTCATTGTCGAGTGTTGCATCTGTGGTAGATTAGGTCATATTTAGAGAATATTTATGAACCTTCCATAAAATAATAGTGTAAGGGGTTCATGATGTTCACTTGAGTTTGGAAGGGACTCAACTACCCCTCACTGAATGGGAAATTAGAGTTCCACTGGACATTCTGTCTGAGGTAGGGGATGTAGTACCCCAAATCATGAGAAAAAGTACTGAAAAAGGGAAATAGATAAGGGTAGTCTGAATGGTTCCCAGGGTAGAGCGACAAGTAATTTTCATATTATGTGGACTTCTCCAACTATCATGGATGAAGGTCTATCTATAATTATAGGTATGATTCTTGTATCATATACCTTAGCTTGTGCTTTTTCATATGAGAGCATCACATTCTTTTTAATCATCAATTTTTTAAAATATTTTGGACTTGGATGTGGAAATCAGGGATGGTGGTTTAACCATCGACACACCATTACGAGTGCGTTCAGAAAATATCAAAAGTTTCAAGGTATTTTCTATAGATATTGATTGTTATCATTTATTTTGGGAAACGTTCCTAATGGAAATGAAATTCTTTTAATAGATTCTTGGTATGGATTGGATAGTTCTATACAATGATCATGTAGACTATTTTTAGAGTAGAGTGACATTTTTATCTTTGAAAGGTGGTATCTATTCTCAATAGGGTGTGTGGGATATTCATGATGGTTATGCAGGGCTAATTCACCGAATATTGGACTGTCCCAGGGCTCAGAGAGTTTTTCTTTCTCAAGATAATGGTGGAATGAAGCCGGATTATTTTCCACAAGTGGTAAAAAAATTAGGATATTTTTACTTAAGAGTTTTATAGCTTATTTCCCAAGAAAGAGATCTTGTTCACGATTGAGTTGGTTTCGGGAGTATAGCGAGATTCTATCACGCCATAATGTATGTAACCCCCAGAGCTTCGGTAGTTGAATGTCCAGTTGGAAGTTCAAGTATCTAAAGGCTTTATTCGTAGTATTAATTCTTCTAAGGGATCTTCTATTCTCTTCTACAAGAAGGTTCATGGATCTTTGCACTTATGTGTAAATTATCAGAGGTTAAATCATGTGACAATCAATAACCAATATCCTATGATGAACATTGATGATATTTTAAATCATTTGAGAGGTTATAAGATCTTATCCAAGATTGAATTGAGATTAATTTACCACCAGTTAACATTGATACTATCATAAATATCTCAATGTTGGTTTAGGAGTATGTATGGCTTGTATGAATTCATAGAGATTCTATTTGGGTTTAATAATGCACAGACAATATTCATTTCCTTAATGAATATGATCTTTCATTATTTTCTTGACCAATTTTTTGTGGTTTTTTCATGACAAATTATTTTACTCCGAGTCAGCAGACTATCATGAAAAACATCTTTCCATCATCCTGAGTACATTAAGATAGCATCACCTTTATCCTACTCTAACCAAATGTAGCTTCTGGAAAAATGAAGTGCACTTATTAGGCCAAGTTATCTTAGTGGCAGGACTATCAGTGGACTCATAAAATGTCGAGGCCATGGTCTCGTGGGAGTATCCTAATAATGAATTTGAGATTTAAGGATTTCAGGTTGTAGTAGGTTACTATCTACATTTATCCAATATTTATCTCATCTGGAAGCACCAATGTATTGGAAGACAAAGAAATGTATGAAGTTCATTTGTACTAATGATTGTGGGAGATGATTTTCAAAATTTAAATTCAGTCTTACCTCAGCACCTATCCTCACTTTACCTATTCCAAGTAAAGCATATATTGTGTAATATTTAGCATCTGAGGATAAACTCAGGGAATTTCTAATATATGAGGAACAAGTGTTTGTTTATTTCTAATGGAAGTTGATACCATAAGAGAATAATTTCCATACTCATAATCTAGAGTTTGTAGAAGTATTACATTCCCTAAAATGTTGGATACACTATCTAATGGGTGGAAGGTTTTTGGTGTACGCATATGAAAAGATCCTTAGAAACATTTTTTCTCACCAATAATTGAACCTCCAATAGAGGTGGTGGGTCGAGTATCTATAGTATTTCAACTTTTAATTAGAGTATACATGAGGAACACGAAAAATCATTGTCGAATCTTTGATCCATAAAACACATATTGAGTTAGTATGAATGTCTTATATTGAGTGGGTGATAATGTCCCTCATTTGGGACATAAATTTGGTTGTTCCTGGGTCTTGGGGATGGGTATCACAAGCTACAACATCTCTTATACCCTTTCTATTTCACAATATTGTGTCTAAGAATTAGTCTGATCTACAGGGCTTAGTTCTGATAGAAATATTATGTATTGGGGAGACACGAAAAGGATGCAATCGCAGAAGGTGAAATACTCTTCTTTTTGTGGATGAGTATAGGTATCTATGAGCATACATGAAGATTTTATGATAGGGTTTCATTATTCTAGTTGGGAATTTTATCGTATATTAATAAATTTGTATCATGTTCCCCATAGGAAATATTGGTGGTTAGGAATAAAGAATTACATGGAAAGCTTCATGGATATAATATACACTTTTTAGAAGGTGAAAGTGGAGAATATGTGGAATGTTTGGATTTTATAGATTTTGACCATTCTGGAGTGGAAATGGAGTGATGTCACAATGGGTTTTGTGACATGATTACCCATGTAAACCCATAAGAATGAAGTTGTATGGGTTTTTTATATAAACTATGTTATCCCACTTCTCTCCTATTTGGGATACCTTTAGAGTTGATTATTTGGGCAGTATTTAGGTGTTTCAGTTGATTCGGTTGCACATTGTTCCATGGAGTATCATTTCAGACAGAGAACCCAGTTACACATTACATTTCTTGAATGGTCTTTGGAAGGCTCTTGGATCAAGGGTTCTTTTGACAGTATTCAATCATCCATAGACTGATGGTTAATCTGAAAAGACTAATTAGGTTTTATAGGATATGTTATGATCCTATGTTTTGGAATTTGGTGGTTTATGGGAGAAACATATGCTACTCATGGAGTTTTAAAATAATAATAGATTATAGGAATCAACTTCAATGGTGCCTTTTGAGAATTTGTATGGATTTCCATTCCATTCAACAGTTTCTTGGTTGGGGAACTACTGTAAATACGGACATTATCATTCCCTGAAAAGTGAATTAACAACGCTAAAAAACACAGTTAATCAAGGTGAAGAAAAAGGTGTGTCTCCTTTATCAGTGCTTTAAAAATCCCCCATAAATCAATGATTTTTTAGCACTGATAGAAGTTAAAAAACATTAAATATATATATATATATATATATATATATATTTGCAATTCAGGGAGGCCTCAACAGCGCCCCACACCGCTTTAACAGTGCCCCGACCCCCACACACCGCACACCCCAGCCACCAACCTCATCCACATCCTTTAACAGCACCCCACCCCCATTTAACAGTGCTAGTTGTTATTCCACCCATGCGTGCGCAAACTGCCTCCCCCTAGATTTGAACTTTGGACCTGTTGCTTGTGCAGCCTATGTCTTTACCACTCCACCATATTGCTTTTACTTTCATTTATTTATATATATATATAGTTATATTTACTCATATATTAATACATATATATATATATTAACATATAAATATTTATATTAATATATATATATATATATAGTTATATTAGTATATATATATTTATTTATTTAGTTATATTAATATATATCGCTGTAAATATATATATATATATATATCCATATAAATATATATTAATATATATATAGTTATATTAATATATATATATATAGTTATATTAATATATATATATTTAGTTTTATTATATATATATATGTGTATATTAATATATATAGTTGTATTTATATATTAATATATTTATTCGTATATCAATATATATTTATAAGATCAATTTTGAATGCATTTATAAAATATGCTCTTTATGTGTGTTTAAAAATAAATAAATACATATATACAACACACACACACACAAATATATATATTATATGTATGTTTGTATGTATAATTATACATATTTATATATATATATACAAATATTATATTCTAATATGTATATAAATTTGTTTAGAATATATAGATAATATATATCAGTTTGACAATACACATGCTCAAAAATAAATAGATATAGACACACACACACACACATGTATACCTTATATGGGTAAAAAATGGAGAAACCCTCAAAACCCATAAAAAGTATTAGAAAGTCAAATAAACCCAAAACTCACTATAAGGGAGAAAACTTATGATCTGATATCCCATTCCATCTCCATGACTAGTCAGATAAAATATTATCAAAAGAGATTTGATATAACGGGTGGAGGAGGCCTAATGGACCAACAGATCATATGTTATGGGCATTTGAAAAAATAGCATGCACGACACAAATGCTAAAAATGGGGGCTCAAAAAACCTAACAAACCGCAGAGTAACTAAAAAGAACATAACTTCTACTTTGAGTGTTCGTATGAGCTCTGTGACTATTCAAACTGAATCTCATGGAACTAATTATGATATAACAAGTGGCGGAGGCCGAAAAGACACACAGATCGGGATTTATGTTCATTTTAAGAAAACCTTGACAGGGCACTACACACAAAAACTGAGTTTGGGAAGCCCTATGGTGAATTTTTGGGAATTTAGTGTCTCAAAACTAATTTTAACTATTTTTTATTATTCCTAATACATAGATATATTTTATTGATTTGATTCAATATCTGTTAGAGCCCAAACGGACACTTGGAGAAAAAGTTATGGTTGTTTGAAGTTGGAGTTTTTTTGGAGTGGTATAACTGATATATCATCAATTTATTTGATCTTATAACAGTTTCTATTGGACTAGATACTCACTCGTCTCACAAGATTCTATTTGACTAGTCATGGCACTAAAACGGACACCCAGAGAAAAAGTTATGCCTATTTTTGTGAGTTGTGGGATTATTTGGTTTTTCGGCGCTGAGAGGGTTGCTAAATTTCAAATGATAATAACTTCTTCTCTGGGTGTCATTTTTGGATCTACCACATATAAAATCAAAAATTGTTAAAAGATACACACTCCAGTGACCACTATAACCCCTTCTCATGTTCTTTAAGGCCCCAAAAGGCCCAAAATCCCTACGGACGATCGTAAGTCCAACTCCATGGGTCTATTTTGCCATAACGTATACTCCGGGTGTCTATTTTTCCTCAACAACATATCAAATCGAAGCTTACAACTGGAACTATACTACGGTGACCATTTGAACACCTTCTCATATCCTTCATGTCATGAGAAGGTCCTTAATCTCACCAAATGACCGTAATTTTTGCACCGGGTGTCTGTTTTGTGTCTACCACATATCAAATTGATATAAAACATATTTAAAAATATTTATTATATTTATATCAATATAAATATACTTATCTATCAAGATTTTATTTTTTATGAAATAATTTTTTTGAAATATAAACTTTATCAGTGCTAGGAAAAAATGAAGATAAATCTCTCTCTTTATCAGCATTGCTAAAAAGGTGCTGATAAAGGGGGCCCTTTAGCATAGCTAAAAAAACCAATGATAATGATGGGCCCTTTATCTGTGCTAAAAATAGCGCTGATAAAGGTTGGAGCTACGGAAACCCATTTTTTTGTTGTAGAGGTATGTGAGTCAACACTTGTGGGGCCTAGTCTCATACAGGAGACACTGAGTAGGTTTAGTTGATGAGACAGTGGTTGGTGACCACACAGATATGAAAAAAATCACATGCGATCTATCGAATAAAACCTATGTTATTTTAGGTAGGTTATCAATTTTTCCTTCAGATGTAACCTAGGTTGGTGTATTGGCGATTCAAGAAACAGGGAAATCCATCACTTAGATTTTTTGGGCTATTTAAGAAATTTGAAAGGGATGGTCGAGTGACATATCATTTAGCACTTACACAATGCTACAAGGTTATGAGTGAATTTTTACACATTTCATAGATATAGATATTTCATTCAAACCCTTCCCACATTTTAGATGTAGAAAACATTGATCTTTCTACTGATGTGTCCTTTGAGGAGCATCCGATATGGGTTTTAGATCGAATTGATAAATATCATCAGGGTAGGACAACACTATTGGTATGATTTTAGTGGTCGTATGGGATAGTTCAAGAGGATTCCTAGGATATGTACTCTGATATGGGAACCTAGTGGCCATACATGTTCTTAGATACCTCAAAATAATTCTGGGAGCATCTTGGGGATAAGTGGTTATATGGTGGGGAGGTTATAAGAACCTCTCTTTTTCTAGGTATATATCTCTCTCAATTCTTCTTTATTATTTTCATTTTTTTTGTTTCTATCATAGATGTATATAGTATGAATAAACATAGTCTTGTGTTGTGAACCAAATCGAGGAAATCAGATCAGATCCATGTGGAGTTCCATTTTTGGATAAAATGACCTAATGTCTGAGGATGTATACTTGTTTGAATTAATGGAGTAATGGTATAAATGGGTTGAGATTTAACACATGTTATTGATGATTTGAGAAGATTTAAAATGTGTTTCGGATTTTTAAAAGGAAATTGGGATGGAAAACCATCTACAGAAATTTACACATTAGGTAAAGGGTTTACATGACATGTAATTGTTTGAGTTTTTTAATTAAAAAAATCTGAGGTGATGTGTTTTTCAGTGTATTACATTAAAAAAAATTCACAATGCGCAACTACATTACACAACATGTAATTCCCTGGACTATAGTTTTATACATGATGTGGTGATATATTTCATTTTATTATTCAATAAATATTATCCTTTCAACCAAGGGAAACCCTCTATGTGATTTTGGAGTTCCATCTTCCCTTCTGGACATCCAGTTTTTGTTAGAAATCCCTAGTAAGTGGTTTTGGTCTTGTCTTCACTTCTTTCTCTGGGTTTTCTAAATTATAGTGAAATACATTGACCTTTTTCATTATTGGTTTTGATCTTGATCTATTTTGATTTAGTAACCTCTTTTCGTTCATCAACACCTTTATTCTCGTGTGTGTTTTCCAATAAAATCATTACGTTATTCACTGATTATGGTATGTGGTCTAAATCATAACCATATTATTTCGTATTTTCCATGTTTATGAAATATTTTTTTAGATCCATGTAGTGTGCACCCAAATCAATTAAATTAATGAATGGTATTGTTCCTTGAATTCATTTGGTTTCAATTGGCTTTTAACCTATATTATGGTTACCCATGGGGTGAGTTAACCATGAATATAATTGAGTTTTCTAATGGATTAAAGTGTGTTAATCATGAAATGAGACCATATGAGATTTCTTATTTTTGAATCCCTAAATTGTGTCTTATTTTCATAATTGATAAAAATGTTAATCAATTATGATATAATTCAAGTGGCATTTGAAACAGAAATGGTGATTCACTAAATTAACCATTTAGAGATATAATGTGATATTATTATATCCAATATCTATGACAAGAATTATGTTTCACACTAAAATTATTATATATTGGTCTTAACCATGAAACATAAACACTTATATGCTGTAATGGGCTTGGACCAGTTCCATGTTATAATTATTATAGATAAAGTGCTATTCCCAGTCACATGTTGTAATGTATATAGGGCTTTAACCTGGATGTTGTAATGCTTATAGGGATTTGATATAAATTTTTGTGACTATACCATGGTTATCTAGTTGTGGTGGGCATGGTTATAATACATGCTCTATAAAATTATATTATCGAGCTGAAACATTTCATTTTTTCATAGTTTTATGGTTATGGTTGAAATGGTCATAATACTTGCTCAAGGATATTCCACCATGGATCTAAAGTAGGTTGTTTCCGTATTTCATTTATTTTTTATTTAATTAATACTCTTGTAATGACCCTGACCCTAGTAACCAAGATTATGTGCCTTAATTTCTTAAATTGATATTATTACAAGGATTCAAATCCCAAGGGACGGAATAGTTTAGTAGCAATGTTAAACTAGATAAAAATATAAGTTTTACATTACAACTTTGAAAGGAAAAAATATATATTCCATTGGAAACATTAATAAATCCAAAATTTTCCCTAAAATTCATTCATATTATTCTACTTTTCATCTAAGGGAAATAAAATAAATGGTTGAACTCAAATTCTTATTAAGGTTAAGTAATATATAATAATCATAAATATAAATCATAGTGAATAACTAAAAGAACAAGTGTCATTAAAACATAATCATTAATATAAAATGGTAGGAATTAAAATATAATTAAATAATTCCATAATAAAAAATAAAAATAGATATTTTACATTTTGGATAATCACATATATAATCAATTAATAGTTTTATAATAATGTAGTGCATAATTATAGACATCATAATCATATTATCACAACCTCATCCAAGACACCATATATAATTGGTAAAAACATGGTCTAGTTAGTCTCATTAGACCAACTGATGCATCGAAAGGCTATATCGGACCCCACCCATCACTTAATATGTCAAATTAATTAATCATATAAAAGGTTTTAAATATAAAAATTATATATATAGGAATTGTAATTAACATTCCCCAATTTGTAAACATAATCACTAACCATTATGAGTAGTATGGTCAATGGTATGAAGATAGCACATCCACAGTCAAAATGATCATAACCCATTTAATAAAATATGGTGGCTGATAAACATAAGATATAAATATTAATAAATCATAAAATTCAATATATATGTTGAAATAATTTAAAATACTTTGATTAAATGATCGAGACATTATTAAGGAAAATAAACCTTTTACTTTGTAAAGAAGAGTTATTTTGGAAAAAACATTAATATTTGTTGTGATTGTTTGTATAAAATAATAAATGAACATATAATGATTCTAATGATAAAATTATAGATTTTAGAAAAAATAAAGGTGTCTTAATATATATTATGATGGTACTTGATAATGGGTAAGAAATTGAGACGTTCCCTTTAATCGGGCTTCCGTATCTGGAAGAAATGAGAAGAGAAACCTGTAAAATATTCATTCTCCCATAAAATAATGATGAACTGATATGGATATATTATTTTGTAACATATATATATATATATAATTTACAATAATGATATAAAATAATTAATAGTTTCATTTTTTATAGAGAAAGAAATGATAACCTGCATGAAAATAGAGGTTTGGAAAAAAAGCATTACTTTATGTCTGATTATCTTCTGTACTTGATCTTAACATCCTATATAAGAAAATTAAATTCATAAATAATATATTTTATAACCATATATAAAAGTATTTTATTTATTATAATTTTATTATGGTCATTAATGGGCTTTTTCATGAGTTATATGATACTATTTTATTACTTGGGAGCATTCGTTTTCGTGGTTTTCCTGATCAGTTCACTTGTTTATAAGTAATGATGTTTATATAAATTCGGTATAATTATTCCAGAATTAGAATTATATGTTATTATTACCATATATAATTTTTAATGGTTATATATATCACTTGGTTATATGGTATGAGGATTAATCATTGGACAACACATTTAGTGATAATCGTTTAGATTATTATGACAGTTATTGTGCATAACGAACTCATTTTGTTTTATCATTTTGTATTATTTAAATATGATACTTAAAAAATAAAAGGGTTTTAATACATATATTACAGTCTATTTTAACCATAAAATGGGTTCATTACATGCCTTTAAGGATAAATTGATGAATGAAAATTCATCGTCCACAAAGGTTGAAAATCAACACCTCATGAACAATGATATCTTTTTTAAAATAAGAGAGAGAGAGAGAGAGAGAGAAAGTATTTTGTGGAATTATATTCCATTTAAATGATTCTTGTATATATATGATATTGTATTTATGATTCTCATTTGTACATATGAGGTAAAAAGATAATAATCAAAAAAAATAACTTGAAATGAAATAAAAAAGGAATAGGAAGAGGATTTTACAACATGAATACTCCTCCTTCAGAACCTCTTTAAGGGGATTGGTTTTATAATTATGATAAGACTATAGCTCTTATATTTTTGTTAGAATCTAGGGGAGATTATTTGGTATAAATTTTAAAATCTTAAAGGATTAGAGGTGTGAGGAAAAGAGGTGTTTTTGAATATTTTATTCATTTGTTTATTTTTTGGGCTCAAGAATATGAATAGTTTAAATATTATCCTAAAATATATTAAAATAATTAAGGGTAGTTTTATATTATGTTTATAACATCAGTGATGAGTTAAGTAATAGTTTATTTATCTTATAATTTATTTATAATGTATATTATTTTATTTTACTATTCACAAAATATTCGTGTATTTTAAAAAAACCCAAAAAAATCACCTTAACCATTTTTTGATACGTAGAACTAAAAAATGTACTCCATTTTACGAAAATAATTTTATGAATATAATAAATTTATTTTTTAATCAAAAGCGTCATTTACATGAAAAATATAGACTTTAAAATTAAAATTGATTTTATAACACTTTGAAAAATTAACTAAGGTCTCATTAAATTATCCTAAAATTATAGGAAGAAAACATTGATTTATGAATAAATTTTATGAAAACGAAGTTTATTTTAAATCATTTTATTTATTATGAAATTATATTTAAATATCTGTTACTTACAAAAATACCAACACATAATTAATAATTATTAAAATATTAATTTACTTATATTATGATATTATTATTCCACACATTCATTTATAATATTTATAAATTTTATTTATACTTACATGCATGAGGTTATTATTCATTAGGCCAATTTACTATTCATAATCATTATATATTTATTGCTAAGGTCAAGTTAATATTTTATCTGTATAAGTTTCTTAACTTCTATAAATACCTCTTCTTTCATTGATTATTCATTTTTAAATATTGTATTTTGCTATATAAGTGTTTTTATGTGATATATACTAAATTAAAAAATATTTAGGAAGAGAAATCCCATTGATAGAATTTGGGGTCATTACATTCTTCCCTCCTACCAAAATTTCATACTCACAATTTCTAGAATGTCACCTCATAAAAAGATTTGGGAAGTTCTTCAACATATGTTCCATAGGATCCCACATCACCACTTCAATTTTATGATTTTTCCAATGTAACTTTACCTAATGAATCATATGATTCCTCAAGACATGTTCTTTATTATCCATAATTTGGATGGAATCTTCATAATAAGATAAATCTGGTTATAATTCTATTCCTTCATAAGTGAGTACATGTGTTGGGTCTCACAAGTACTTCCTAACAAGAAGATTTGGAACACATTGTGTACCTTTCAAAGTGTAGGTGGAATTTTTAAATGAAATGCCATAGCTCCAATTCTCTATATAATTTCAAAAGGTATAATGTACATGGGGATCAATTTCTCTTTACTACCAAATCTTATAACACCCTTCCATGGATATACTTTCAAGAAAACATTAATTTCCCACTTGAATTTAAAAATCATTTCTTTAATTATCGGCATAGCTCTTTTGCATACTTTGAGCTTATTTGAAATGGGTTTGATTAGTATTTACTTTTATGGTTGTTTCCTGCACAAGTTGTGGGCCTACAAGCTTCTTTTCACCAACTTCATCCCAACAAGTTGGTGTACAACATCTCTTTTCATACAATGGTTCATATTGTGACATTAAAATACATGAATGGAAAATATTATTTTAGGAAAACACTACCATAGATTAATAATAATCCCACATACCATGAAAATCATGTGAGCATGTTATCAACATTAATTCTAATGTCTGGATCATCCTTTCTTATATCCATTCAGTTTGAGGGTGATCACCAGTACCCAAATGAATCTCTATATTTGAATCTTTCAAATTAATTTTCAAATATATTAATGTGAATCATGGATCAAGATCAGAAAAAAATTATTGAGGTGCTACATAAAGTCTTATAACTTCATTAATGTAAAGTCATGCAAGGAACTCTAGTGGAAAACCCTCTCTTATAGAAAGGAAAAGTGCAGATTTGGTAAGTTGATCAACAATCACCCATATCCCATAATCCATTCTTGGTGTTTTTGGTAATACAGGGACAAATATCATAGTGATTTCATCCCATTTCCATGTGTTAATATATAGGGGTTTTATTTCTCCTCGTGTACATTGTCTTTCAACCTTAACCTATTGACAGACTAAACATCTTGATACATAATCAAAATTTTCTCACTTGATGTTATCATACCAAAAATGATCCTTCAAATCTCTATGTTGGGACCAATTTGTGTATATGTTGTATTTGTTGTCAACAGTTGTCAATACTGGTAAAAATGAAGAAGGAGAAGAAGAAGGATTAAAAATTTAATAGAGATTGGTGGAAGTGAGGTTTCCTGGAGAATTGTTAGGGAATCATAGCATTGGATGTCATACCTGAGCAATTCTCTAAGAATATCAATTCATACGATTGATGAACTAATTCAACATTCAACGAACTTGTGTCGAAGGTGACACATTTTTTACAAAAATGAATATTAGTTAAGTATCATTCATCAAAGAACGATTGAAGAAGAATGAGGATTTCAAGAAGACCATGCAATAATTCATGATTGCATGGGAAACATGCAAGATCTTACTTGAAGAAAAGAATCATATGATTTTCATGAAGTAGAGAATGATAGTTGAGAAATAAGAGAGTGTGTGTAAGGGATTGGAATTCTATGATGGTCATACATTACACATTTCCTTGAAATCAGGTGATCATTGAGTTTTTTTAATGTTCCAAATACATGTATCAAGGGTTATATATTTTCTACAACATTGAAGGTGTTTGAAGAACCCTCAAGCCCTCACTTTTAGATGAAGTGAGATGATTTGAGTTATTTGAAATTAACACTACAAAAGGAATTGATTATTTGATGTAAGGATATATATGTATATTGGAATTTATATTCCAAAGAGTATAAGAAGAAAGAAGGATGATTGTAGAAGAAGAAGAAAAGACATGAAGTTATGGTTGGGCTTGACACTGTGAGAATGGCCAAAACTATGACGATGCTTTGCTGGTTTGTATTTAAAAAATATCTTAAGTTTGGAGAACTTGTGATTAAGTCCTTATCAAGCATAGGGGGAGTAAGGTTGTGTTTTCTGTAAAAGTAGATAAAGTGGAGCATAAGTCAAAAGTGGCACGCAAGTGTGCCGTGCAAGTATATGTCGCATGTAATTGTATGTTGCTTGCAAGTCATATTTCAAAGATCATCACATCAAAATATTCTAAAGGAAAGAAAGTGGTGTTCAAGTCAAAGAGTGGTGCGCAAGTGTGGGCACAAGTATAAGAGTCTCAGAAGTGTATGTTGCACTCAAGTCATATTTCAAGATCATCACATCAATGAATGGTAAAGGAAAGAAAGTGGCACGCAAGTCAATAAGTGGCGTGAAAGTATAAGAGGTGCACAAGTTTATGTTGCACGCAAGTCATATTTTAACATTATCAAATCAAAATGTGACAAATAAAAGTAAGTGGTGTGAAAGTGATGGTGTGGCACACAAGTGACGAAGTGGCGTGCAGGTGATGGAGCGGCGCACAAGTGATGAAGCAACACACAAGAAAGGGCGATCAGGTGTATGTGGCATGCAAGTCACCAATATTCCTTTAAATAGATGAATATCCTCCTACTCTTTTAAGGCACAACACTTAAAAAAATTAGAGCTATGATCCTGCAAGTAGTAGAAAGTGGCGCGCATGCTGAAGTGTCGCGCGATTTGGGAGTTATTTGTAAGGCATGAAAGTAGGGTGGCATACAAGCAATGTGGTGCACCAGTAGAGTGGTGTTCAAGAAGAAGTGGCATGCAAGATGTAACGGGTGCACAATCAGGGAGTTCTGTGCATTTAGTGTGTTGTTTCTAAGCTCGAAGTGGCGTGCAAGTTGACTGTTGTGCACAATTGTGGCGTTCAAGTAGTTGCTGGCGTGCAAGCAGGGAGGCGCGCAATCAAGGAGGCGTGTAAGCAAGGAGGCATGCGAGTAGGGTGGTATGCAAGAAGAGTCTGGCATGCAAGCTATGAGTTTATCTAGAAGTTCGTACTAGTTTATGATCAACTTTGATGATCCTAAGTCTATCTAGACTTTATTGTTTTAACAATCCCTAAGAGAACATTTGATTCTAGCAAGAAGAAGAAGAAGAAAAGATAAGTGTAGATATTTTTTAACTGAAATAGAATATGTGAAGAAGGTAAAGATTCAATGCAACTGTTTTTTCATTGAAGAAGAAGAATTAGAAGACTATGTGGATAAGAGGTTTGCTGCATAGAAAGAAGAGAAAAAGAAGAAGAAAAAAGTATGCCCAACTGAAGCCTACAAGTATTTATGGAAGTTTAATTCCGAAGATGTTATCTGAGCTGAACAACAATGTCTATATAATCACATTGGTATATGTGATTCTAACTAAGAAGAGAGAATAATATTTAGTGTAGTTAGTTATTTCACTAAGAAGAAGAAAGAAGAAGTCTAGTGCAGCTGGTGTTGCACTAGAGAAGAAGGGAAAGAAAGAAGGAAGAATTTCTTGCCTACTACTTTGCATGTAATCAAGTGAAGATCACTAATGGAGACCAAGAGAATATCATTCCTTATTAGTAAAGAATAATACTGTCTCTATAGGCAATATAAAGAACCAGCTAGAGGCTGCAAGTTGGACTAGTCTATTACCAGTCCCGGGAAGAAGATTGTTTCTCACCCCCTCCAAAGTGTAGGGACTCACAATGGCTAGAGGATTTTTTTCTTAGCCACTCCAATGTAACAACATATTACATTATATTGTAAAATCCATGCACTATTCATTCCCTTGCATAACAAGGACGTAGATTATCTTATTGAGTGGTGACCCTTGTAAAAATATCATATGCATATTTTTACTACTTCTTATTATTGCATGCGATAGGGATAAGAGAATAAGAGAACAAAGATCCTAATAGGTCCAGAGGTACAGGGATATAATGTTGGACATTGTTTTAAATGTACCCAACACTAAAACACCCCCACCCTTCTTAGTGTTAGGTATATCCCAAAATGGTCCTCTTAATTGGTATCAGAGCCAGTATCACCTCTGTTGGATTCTCTATGTTGAAGATATTCTCTTTTGAAGACTTGAGATTATTTCCTGAGTCAACAATGATGAGCAGTTTTGATGAAGATTAAGTTATCTCTCAGGAGAATTCTATATCTACCAAAACCATGATTAATAAGAAAAATAATGAGAAGAGAATGTTGAAGAAAAAGACCCTCTTATCTAAAGAAGATAAATCATCTGGTTTTCCATATCTAGACGACATTAAAGACACACCAGAAACGGAAAGTAATGAAAATGTGTACCAAGCGCCCACCATGAATATGGAAAACCTTCCTACCTCAATTGATCAAGAGTTATGTGTTAGTAAATTTGGAAATTATTCTCATGATGAAGATTCTAGAACAAGTGGTGATGATCAATCTACATCATCTCAAGAAATATCTATTGATAGATTAAGAAATATTCTACAAGGTGTTCCTAAAGAAAGAACATCCCTACTTTGTGAAGTACTTCAATGTATGTAAGTAAATACCACTCAACTAGAAGAATAAACTGATGTATTAGAGAATGGATTACAAGCAAAAATTGTTGAACTCTATAAGCTATCATGATGGGTTGGAGCCTTTGAAGAAACAAATAAGGGATATTAAGTAAGTTATTCAATGTGCCTAAAAAATTTTGAATAAAAGAGGGAGTTAACAAGACTCTATATGAGAATATACATGAACATGAACATTAGCTGAAAAGGATAAATAAATTCAAGAAGTTATATTTGGAAAAAGTGCCCAAGAAGATCAAAAAACATGACTCTCTATTAAAAATAAAAATAAAGATGCACAAGGATGAAGTTGAAAGATTAAATAAGGCATGTGAAGAGAAGATTAAATTGATTGAAGACCTTGAAGTCATCCTCAATATGAGATGTCTAGAATTGGAAGCTGAGTTGAAAAATATTGAGAAGACACATATTGAGTCTCCGTAAAATACGGAAATAGTTTTTTCTTGTACTCAATTTATACTGGAGGATTATACTATCAAAATACCTCCAACATGTGACAAAAAGATTACAGTTTAACTCATTGATCTATAAAAAGTAGATGAGAAAGTAAAGGAACCACCCATACCAACTTGTACTAATGTCTCTAAAATTGATTCTACAAAATGTTCAGGTTGGAATAAAAATTCTAAACATGTATGGATGAAGAGTAATGGGATGAAACATACCACCATGGCTATGGTGAATGGGGTAAATAGTGTGAAATATTTCTTTCCATAAAAAATCAAAACAATTCAAGAAGATGATTTAGCAACCTTATATAGAATATAAGAAGAAGTCAAGGTTTTTTTGTCAATGATGGTGTTGTAATAGATTTGGGAATTGCGCACTAGATTGTTGGTACAATCCCATAAATATGAAATAATAGAGAAATCCCATATCAAGGGGGAGAAATCCAGAAAAGAAGAATAAGCATCCATAGATCTAGAAGCATCTATACACTACAAACAGATTTGGAATGATTGAAAACATCTATAATGTATGAAATGGAAGTAGTCACAAGGTTGGTACATGCTCTTCTCGACATGTATCTAAAGAGGATAAGAAAAGGATATCAAAAATATTGGTTAATAATGAAGAAGCATCCTTGGGAAGAAATCAGAAGAATGTTGCAAAATCAAATTCTCCCAAGAAGAAAAAATGAGAAAACCTTAGATTCCAAATCCAAGAAGGTGAAGGGTAGTGCATCTAAAATAACTTCTAAGAAGTATGGAACTCATAAGAATACATGTGAAAGATACAATCTTGTTTCCTTAGTTCCTAATAAATTATTGGTTATTTGTCCAGAAGATTTGGAAAGGATGAGAAAAATGGAAGATGCACAAGCTAAGACCAATGTAAAAGGTAGAAAAAAGATTATATATAATGAAAATAATGTTCTGTGTGTGAGGTGAAAAAAGGTTGGTCATAGTGTTAGAAATTGAATTTCACTTATTCCATTCAAAGAAGAATTCCTCAAGAAAACGAACATTGCGTTAATAGATTCTAGTGCTTTGAAAGATCTGGAATAAAAATGAATCACACACAAACAAATGGAAGAATTGATAAGATCTGCATAGCCATAATCAGAATTGAAGATCAAATGTGCAACTGTGAATACTGGATAAAATATATCATCTGGGTTGAAAGAACCATCTCAACCTTGTTGTTCACATTGATAAAGCAAGGAGGATCCACCGTATTCCCTTAAATATTTGTGTATTGTATTTTTTATTATCATACAGGGAATTGAAGGTGAGGCATGATATCAGGGTGAGAACCTGGGATTCTATGATTATAAGTGTTCACTTGAGGAGGAGACACATGAAGAAGCTGCCATAGTCATTATCACAATTACTATCAACATCAGTATGAATAAAATTCAATTACTCTAATGATTGTATAAAGACCATATCATTGGAAAAGGTATTTTATTTCTAAATATCTCATCCTTAGTTTCTCAAAATAGAGACCATTCTACAAATGGTGAGTAAAATTTTTTTCAGTGACATAAGATGAGTAAAAGTTCCCCAAGGCCACTTTTCCTGCCAATTGAACTTGAATGTTTCTGATCTATTTGTTGAAGTAAGTGCAGGAGTTTCAAGTTGACTATTTTATATCACACTTATTATCAAAATCTTGGAATGAAATTTGAAATCCCTTAAAGAAAGGTGTATGAGTTCTCATCTCATGAGGTATCATGATTCTGTGGATAATGGGCAACTTTTTTGTCTAAATCAAATCCTCTTGTTTTCTAAACAGAGCATCACTCAAGTAGACTTAGAGTGAAGTGATTTATGTAAAATTGCTTTAGTATGAAATTATACCCTCTCTTCCATGAACATTGTCTTTCTTTTCAATAAGGGAGAGAGAAGTGAAATGAAAGTCTAGGGGAAAGAAATAAGTAAGAGGAGATAGATAATTCTCATTTTGACATTGAAAAATTCATTTCAGGAGAAATCTTAAGATATTGACAACAAAATAAAAAGTGGTATATTTTTGGGACCACTTTGTGTATAATTTGTATTTGTTGTAAACAGTTGTCAATACTAGTCAAAATGAAGAAGTAGATGTAGAAGGAATAAAAATTTAATAGAGATTTCCTGAAGTGAGATTGCCTAGATAATTGTTAGGGAATCATAGCATTGGATTTCATACTTGAAAAATTCTCTAAGAAGATAGAGTGTGGAAGGGATTGGAATTCTATAATGGTCATGTATTACACATTACCTTGAAATCAGGTGATCATTGCACTGTTCTTAAAGTTCCAAATACATGTACCAAGGTGATACATTATTTTCAACATTGAAGGTTTTTTAGGAAGCCTAGAGCCTACAATTTTCGATGAAGATAGATGATTATAGTTCTTTGGAATTAACAATCCAAAAGGAATTGATTATTTTAAGTACAGATATAGAAGTAATTTGGAATTCATATTCCAAATAGCATAAGAAGAAATAAGGATGATTGTTGAAGATGAAGAAAAGACAAGAAGTAGTTCATGGTCTTGGCACTATGTGAATGGAAAATACTATGAAGACTATTTTATAATTTGTATTTCAAAAATATCATAAGTTTAGAGAACTCGTGATGCAAGCCTTATAAATTATAGGGGGAGTAAGGATTTTTTTATAAAAGGATAGAAAGTGGTGCACAAGTCAAAAGTGACGTGCAACTGTGGCATACACATATATGTGATCTGCAAGTGTATGTCACGCGCAAGTCATATTTCAAATATCATCACATCAAAATATGTCAAAGGAAATAAAGTGGTGCACAAGTCAAAGAGTGGCGTGCAAGTGTGGCATGCATGTCTAAGAGGCGCACAAGTGTATGTTTCACGCAATTCGTATTTCAAGATCATCACATCAAAATATGAAAAAGGAAAAATGTGGCGTGCAAGTCAAGAAGTGTAATGAAAGTGTGGCGTGAAAGTATTAGAGGCATGAAATTGTATGTTGCATGCAAGTCATATTTTAACACCATCAAATCAAAATATGACAAAGGAAAGAAAGTGGGGTGCATGTGATGGAGCGGCAAACAAGTGATGAAGCAGTGCGCAAGGGATGGAGCGGCCCCCAAGTGATGAAGCGGCGTGAAAGAAGGGGCACACAAGTGTATGTGGTGTACAAATCCCCAAAATTCCTATAAATAAATGACTTTACACCTCATTTATTAAGGCACAAAACTTGAGAAAACATTTGATCTCTGATCGTGCAAGTTGTAGAAAGTGGCATGGAAGCTTATATGGTGAGAATGTCGGGAGTTATTTGTACGACACACAAGTAGGGAGGTGCGTCGGCAGAGTGGCACACAAGTAGAGTGGTGCACAAGTAAAAGTGGCACAAAAGTTATAATAGGCATGCAAGAAGGTAATTATGTGCAAAAAGTATGTTCTTTCTAAGCCCGAAATAGTGTGCAAGTTACGAGTTGTGCACAATTTTGGCACACAAGCAGGGAGGCGCACAAGTATGGTGGTGCACAAGTAGGGTTTAAAATTCCAGCTATGTGTTTTTCTAGAAGTTCCTACCAGATTCTAATAAACTTTTATGATTCTAAGTTGAGCTATATTTAATTGTTTTAACAATAACAAAGATAACTTTTGATTCTAAGAGAAGAAGAAGCATAAGAGATAAGTGTAGATGGTTTTGAAATTAAAGAGAATGTGTAAAGAAGAGAATGTTTCAGTGCAGCTAGTTTTCCATTGAAGAATAATATAAAGAAGAGTTTGTAGCTTATAGGTTTGTTTCATAGAAATAAGAGAAGAACAAGAAGAACCGAGTATGCCCAACTGAAGCCTATAACTATTTAGGGAAGTTTAATTTCGATGACGTTATGTGAGCCGATCCTCAGTGTCTGAATAATCACATTGGTATATGTGATTCTGGCCAGGAAGAGAGAATAATATTTAGTGGACTTGGATATTTCTCTAAGAAGAATAAACAATAAGTCTAGTGCAGTTGGTGTTGCACTAGAGAAGAAGAGAAATAAAAAAGGAAGAATTTCTTTTCTACTGCTTTGAAAGTAATCAAATGAAGATCACTAAAGAAGTCCAAGACCAGAACCTACCTTATCAAGAATGAAGAAGACTGTCTCTATAGGCAGTATAAAGAACCACCTAGAGGCTGCAAGTCGGACTAGGCTATCACCATTCCAGGGAAGTGGATTGTTTCTCACCCCCCCCCCCCTCTCCAAAGTGTAGGGACTCACTCTAGCTAGAGTATTATTTTCACAGACAGTCCACTGTAATTACATAACACATTATAGTGGGGAATCCATGTACTGGTCATTCACATGAATAGAAAGGGCATAGCTACTCTTATTGAGTGGTGAACCTTGTAAAAATAGTGTGTCCATATTTTTACTACTTTCTATTATTGCAAGCGGCATGGAAAATAGAATAAGAGAATAAAGATACTAACAAGTAAAGAGGTACAGGGATAGAAATTTGGAATTGGTTTCAAAAGTCCCCAACAATGATTTGCCCCCCCCCCCCCTTAGTGTTAGGTATATCCCAAACAGGTCCTCTCACTCTATACATCTTAAATCTATGAGTGTGTATATAAAAATTCAAACAGTGGGCATCATCTAATCACTCTCTTTTTGGATTAAGAATAGAGGGAACACATAGCCACCTCCCAAATTTCAGAATTCTATCTTCACACAAAATGTCTGAAAAATTCCCGTCATTCACAGATTTAATTTTCTATGGAAGATTATGATCATCACACTGAGAACTTTCTATTATTATGAACAAAGTTGGTTAGGTAACTAGTTGAAAAAAGTAATGATGTTTTTCATTCCTTGATAATTACCATGTCCATATTTCAATGATCCATGAGAATAGGATATTTTTCAATCCTCATTTTGTTCAAAACACTATGATACTTCCTGCTCATTGCATCTGCCACTTTATCTTCCTTCCATGGGTGGTAGTGCATTGAACAGTCATAATCCATGAGTTTCTTATTCCATTACCTTTTCCTCATGTTGAGTTATTTCTGCGAGAATATATATTTCAAAATATTCTTATCTGTATATATCTCACATCTTTCACCATAGAAATGGTATCTCCATATCATTAGAATAAATATTATAGCTACTTACTCAATATCATGACTTTTATAGTTCTATTCATGAGTTTTTAACATCCCTGACATATAGTCAATAACTCTATAATTTTGTATAAATACACAACCAAGTCCTTTATTTGGTGAATCCCTATAAATCACAAATCCACCATTTCCTAATGGTAGAGTAAAGATCATAACATTCACTTATATCCTCTTTAATTATTTAAAAAATTATTCACATTATTTTCTCCACATGAACTTAATCCCTTTTGGTGTTATCTGGGTTAACGGGTTAGCTAACTTTGAAAAGTTCTAAATGAAGTTTTGAAAATAACTTAATGAAATAACAAAACTACGTACCTTGGTTATGTTTTTTCGTGTTTCCCATTCCTAAACATATTTTTTCTTCATAGGATCAACTGATATTCCATACTTAGAAAAAATATGTCTATGAAAATAAATAGATTGAATCCAAAATTCAAACTTGTTATACATCCCATATAATTCATTCCTTTTAATAGTCTTCAACAAAACCCGTAAGTGATTCTGCTATTCTTCATTGATTTTGGATTATTTCAAGATTTCATTAATAAATATCACCAAAAAGTTATGAAGATATACCATGAATGCTCTTTTCATTAGATCAATGAAAATCGAGGGTGCATAAGTTATTTAAAAAGTCATTACTGTAAACCCATAATGCCCATACCTATTGTGAAAAAATTTCCTTTGAAATATCTTCATTCTTCACCTGAAATTGATGATATTCAGATCACATATCAATCATTGAAAAATATTGGGGTATGTGAATTTGATTAATTAAATCATCAATGTATGGAAGAGGATACATATTCATTATCTTAATATAATTGATCTCTATTTTTTCAATTCATATCCCAATAGATCCATATTTCTTCTTAATGAAAAGAAAATAATATCCCCATAAAGAAACACTAGGGTGAATAAACCCATCATTACTCAACTCCCCTAATTGTTTCTTCAGCTCTGCTAATTCCATTGTGGTCATTCTATAAGAAGTCTCTGATATAGGCATCGTACTGAGAATTATATAAAATTAAAACTCAATTTCCTAAACTAGATGACGTATAGGAAAATCCACATGAAATAAATCCACATTTTATTTAACAAAAGGTACATCTTTTGTTTGAATATTTCTTTTCTCACCCTTAGATATTATTTTCTCATTCCCCCAAAATTTCATACATTAGATCTATTGGGGGTGGATCTTGATAATAATCAAATGACAAGGGTTATTCTCTAAAGATAAGGGATTATACATCAATCTCATAATTTATATCTTCCTTATTCTTTGAATGGATTTTCTCATCATAATTTTTAATCCAATCTATACCAATACTTATATCAAAGTAAATATTATTTTTGATGATAGGGTCAGAAACTAAAGAACATTTTTGTCTCATAAAGGATACTGATTGACGTATCTTGGTTGCAAAAATACTCCCCTTAAGAGCTCTGACTAAAAACTCCTTTTTCAAATAAAATTAAAAATTTCTATTTTTCTTTGAAAAATGAGAAGATATAAAAGAATGTAAGGTTCGAGAATAAAATAAATAATTTTCTAAGTTTTAGTAAATGATTAATGTACATATAACCATGTGATTTGAAACATAAACCTTAGAAGTTGTGATCACAAAAGATTGGCCTTGATCTCTTTGCCTTCTTTGGTGAATTTTTCGTCGACGCCTAGGAAATTTATTTGAAACTTTTCACATATCTTTGAAATTTTAACATTAAGAATTGGTAGATTACTTATTTCCCTTACAATCATGGGCTTAGTGTCCTTTTATCCACAACTGTAACAAACACCCATACTATTCAGGCAAGTACCAAGGTGTTTCTTCACACAATTATCACAAGATAGAGAATTAACTCTTCCCTTATTCCCTTTTTTCTATTTTCCTTTTCCAGAGTGTTCAACAACCCTCTTATTCTCTTTCTTTACATTTAAGTCATATGAAATAGAGAATTATATTTTTTTCTTGATAGCATATGACACTATATATTCATATATTGTGAAATTTTGAGGGACTAGTACCCTTTAGAGGAATTGTTTTAAACCATGAAATAATTGATAAATCTTTATCCTTGGATTGTCTATATAGTATACAAGATATCTTTTTAACCTTGTAAATTTGTATTCATACTAGAAAACATTCTCATCCCTATTTTTTCATAAATTCAAGAATTTTTTTCCATATCCTCTTGATGTTTGTGAAGAAAATATGTTTCTAGGAAAATTTTCTTAAAATCCCTCCATACCAGAGTTTTAATTTCTTTATACTACTTTTTGTTTTGGAATAGTGACCATTATTGATCTACGTCATCTAACAGACGATAAACTGCTATGATAAACCTATCCCTTTTGTTACTTCCCAAAGTCAAAAAATATCTTCTCTAATTAACTTATCTCTTGATCAGCTACAAATGGGTTTGTAGTCTCATTAAATGGTGGTGTTTGTTTTATCATAATGAATTCTAACATTGGTTCTCCATATTTTGGACCAAAATGATCCATATGGGTAATGTAATTTTTCATAACCTGAGTTAGTTATACAATTATAGTTATAAGTTTATCAGCACCAGTTGCATCTCCAATTCCAATAGAATTATCATGCATAATAAAGAAATTCCAACATGGGATACGTGCATTAATACATTTTCCATTACTTCCACTAGGAATACACTTCTAAATAATGAAATACACTATATTAGGTCATGAACCATAATTTATAATCTCAAACTAGAAAAATACATAACATAAATTGAATTTTTATACATAGGTAATCTCGTAATCATAAATATGATTTTTTGAGAAATATTTACATTGAAATCCTTTATGATAGTTTTTAATGAAAATGTGACTTATCTCAAACATATCCCTCATGGATGTCAATCCAAGTGCGCAATAAGGGACATTTTCATGTACATGATTTCCAGAAGTTTGGCCTGGGACACCTGGTCGAAGATGGTACCCCTAGGTATATATGTTCTAGAACCACATCCACTTTTTGTAATCGTAAAAGAATAAATTTCTAGGAATATCCACAAAATCTCTACCTTACCAACATTTCAGGATGTTCTTCTATTCTTATCCTTAAATCTATCATAGGGTTATATTAACTAATATATATTTTCACAATCTAATTTCCAAAGTTTCTATCAAACTTACTCTGATACCAACTGTAAAGACATTGACCCTAGTAGCCCAAATTCAGTGACTTTCTTTATTAAATCATTATGAAAAAACAACATAGAGATTCCATTAGAAATATCCATAACTCAAAGATCATACCTATGAGTCATTAATAATATTCATCTTTACATTCTAGGGGTAAATAAAAATAAGAAAGGGTGAGTTTAGATTCACAGAATGTTTATGTAACAAAGTAGAATCATAAATCTAAATCCTGGTGAATAACTAAAAGTATGAATTCTATTAATACATAATCTTGAGCATAAACTAATATGAATAGAAAGATGACTAACTAATTCCATAATAAAACATAACCATGGATATTCTTCTCCTAGAATAATCACATGGATAATAAATTACTATATTTATAATGAGAGAATTCAAAATGTCAGGCATCATAATTATACCCTCAAGGCCTTGACAAAGACAACATACATAGTGGGTAAAAAACTAGGCTTTTTTGTCTCATTATACCTACTGATTCATTGAGGGGATATAGTGGGCCCCACCTTTCACTTTATAAGTTAAATTAATTCCTCATATGAAAAGGGATAAATATAAAAAATATATATATGAAATTTAAATAATGTTCCCCAATCTTTAAAAATAATCACTAACCATTCTGAGTAGAATAGTGAAAGGTATCATGATTATAAATGCATAGTAAAAATGATCATAATCCATTTAATAAAATTTTTTGGATGATAACCAATATGATATAAAATATCAATAAAGAATAAAATTCAACATAGGCTTCTAAATAAATTAAAATACTCTAATAAAATGATCTACTACTTCTTTAAAGGAATACACCTTTAACTTTACAAAGAAAAGTTCTTTAAGAAGCATAATTTATATTATTCATTATTTTTATAAAACATAAATTAACAAATATTTATTATATTAAAAAATTATCAATTTTATAAAAATAAATCTATCTTAAAACATATTAAATATGGTACTTGAAAATGGGTATGAAATCAGGATGTTCCATTCTACGTATCAGGAAGAAATGAAAAGAGAACATTATAAAAAATCTAATTCTCCCATAAAAGAATAATGAAATAATATGGATATATTATTTCGGAACATATATATACAATTTATAAAATTTATATAATATAATTTATAATTACATTTGTGTTTAAAGAAGGAATGCATTACCTGAATGAAAATAGAGGTTCAGGAAGAAAACCCTTACCCTGCCTCTGAATGTGTTCTGCACTTGACATTAACATCCTATATAATCACATTATATCCATTAATTAATTAATTAATAACCTTATGTATACGTATTATATTTATTATAATTTTATTATGTTCATTTATGGAGTTTTTTTATGAGTTACAAGATACAATTTTATTATTGAGGATCATTTATTTATGTGGTTTTCATGATCAGTTCTCTTATTTATAAGTAATGAAGGTTATGTAAAATGGGTATAATTCTTCTAGAATTGGAATTATATATTATTTATGAAAATAAAGAAGTTTTAATGGTTATATATATCATTTTGTTGTATAGTATGAGGATGAATCATTTGATAAGACATTTAGTGATAATCATTTAGATTATTATGGTGGTTATTGATCATAACAAACTCATTTTGATTTTTTATTCAATATTATAATAATATGTTACAAATAGAACAAAAAAAGTGTTTTAATACAAATAATATAGTCTGGTTTAACCACAAAATAGTTTCTTTATCATCCTTGAACGAGATATTAAAGAACTAAAATCCTTCGTCAATAAAGGTTGTAAATCGACACCCCACGGATAATGATTTCATTTTTAAAATAAAAGAGAGGGAAAGAAATTTGAGGAAGGATATTACATTTACATGATTCCAGTATAAATAAAATATTGGATTTATAATTATCATTTGGAAAGAGATCGTGAGGATTGAATAAGAAAATAAAAGAATATAAAAAGAAATTAAAAGGGAAAAGAAGAGGATTTCCCCTCTAGAATAGTCCTCCTTGAGAACCTTGATAACAAGATTGGTTTTGGTCTTTTTTCAATACCAAGAGATCATGGACATGGAGTAGAGGATTTTATATAGTATTAGGAAGAAATTACACAAGATTAATGACATAGATGTGTGAGGTGAATGGGTGTTTTTTGAATATTTTATTCATTTTTTTAATATTTAGGATCTAGACTATGAATAGTTTTAGCATTATCATAAAATATGATAAATTAATGAAGGAAAGTTTAAAATTATCAATATTTTCTTATAAATTAATAAATTATTAGTTTATTTATCTTTTAATGTATTTATTCTATAAATTACCATATTTTACTATTCACTAAAAATAAAAGAATTTTATAAAAATCCCAAAAATTCTGCCATAACCATTTTTTGACATGTAGAACTAAAAAATGGACTCCATTTTATAAAAATAATATTCTAAATATAAGAAATTTAATTTTCTATTAAAATCATTATTTAATCAAAAAAATACATGTTTTAAAATAAAAAGTGATTTAGTAGCACTCTAAAATTTTAACTATGGGCTAATTAAATTATCATAAAATCATAAGAAAAAAACATTGATTTATGAATACATTTTATGAAAATAAATTTTCTTTTAAATCATTTTATTAATTATAGAATTTTAATTAATTATTTATTCCGTACTAAAATACGAACACTTAATTAATAGTTTTTAAAATATTAATTTACTTGTACTATGATATAATTATATCATACATTCATTTATAAGGTTCCAAAATTTAATTTATACTTTCATGGGAGATGTTACTATTCATTAGGATGATTTAGTATTTATAAGGGTCATATTAATATTCCTAAGTTCAAGTTACTATTTAATTGATATATTTTCCTTAAATTCTATAAATACCTCTTATTTCATTCATTCTTCATTTATAAAGATTATATTGTGATATATAAGAGATTTTATGTGATATATACTATATGAAATAAACATAGGATGGGGAATATCATTGATTGAATTTTGGGTCATTACAACTCTTATTTGTCACTTTATTGCATACACTTTATATTAGACTAGTTATTTTAGACATGGTGGTGTCAACCTACAAAGTTATATTCCCATCGTATTCAGCCCACTATTTGGTTCCCGAACAGATTATGTGGATGCTGTTTTGAACAAGGGAAAATGACCTTGTTGTTGATTTTTTTATTTTCATGATGTGTAGATGTTTAGAGATGGGATTGATATGTTGTTCTAGACTGGGGACTATTGAGTATTTATTTGATTTTGTATGTATTCTATTTGTATTGTTTCTACCATGACATTTAGTTACATTCTAGCACATCATAACATTATTCCTTTATTATTTATTGAATGAATCAGTTTGGTTTTGTTTTTATCTTCCACTATGTCTATACATTTATTTCTTTTCATTATATGGTTTATTTTTATACTAATATGACACTTCACACTAGGGGGTATAGTCTCCCCACTATACATTTACACCCTTACTTCTAGTCGGAAACCTCTATTCCTTCCCCCATAAGAATTTTTTTGAATTTTAGATTCCTTTACAAGATTTCATATTTTATTCAATTATAAAACATTTTCCTCTCTTTCTAGGTATTTTGGTATTGAAAATTGGATTTTAAAAAAATAGGGTATTTTCATATCAGAAAGTGTTTTGAAAATGGGTTTAAAATAGTTTTAAAGGTTTTTATTAATGATGCAGTCTTTGGAATTTTTTATAAAGGGTTGAGCCCCATTATAGATCTGTAGTGACCCAAAAAATAGCATATAAAATGGGTACAATCAGATAAAAATCCAATACAATTCTTAATTAATATGTTCTCTGGGAAATTATATTGGAATTCGGTTGTATGGTTTATCTAAATTTAATAGTTTTAATAGGGGTTTTATAAGGGATTTATGATCACAATTTCTCAAGGAACCTACATCAATTATATATTACTTCTAATAAAATTTAATGGAAATTTATTTAAAAAGTTATTATGGTGATATTTTTAAAAATAATGATTCCCTTTATGGGTAAAAATATATGTTGTTAAGAAATGGTTTTTTATGGGTTTTCATGTTTTTTCACTAGACTATTGGATTTATTATTTTTTATGTCACTTATGGTTCTTTTTTATCGTCATTTTATATTTATAAAATGTTTTTAACTATTTTTAATAATTTTTATATGTAAAATAAAAATTCATGTTCCAATATATGGAGATTTTTTATAATAAGAAACCATGTTTTATTTTAAAAAATTTATATTATTGAAAATAAATAAACTGATTGGAAGTGTCCACTTTGAAAATATAGTTTATTATTATTTCTGATTTATGAGCTTATTATCTAAAACTATAATCCTAAAATATATTTTTAAATTAAAGAAAGATAAATATAGTCTAAATACACTAGATTATGTGATGTTTAAGGACTGATCATTAAAATATTTTAATAAAAACTCATTGTATTTTGAAATAATAATAAAAACCATGAGAAAATATATTTAATTCAGCACTCACATACATCCATACCTAATCCATATATAATAATTTATTTATTAATCCATTTAATCCATTAATTTATTCCAAAATAAATAAAATTAAATGAAAAAATAGTGCAATAATTTAACTATAATCAAATCTAACATAAGAATTTGTGTTCATTATCCCTTACTTTATCCGAAATATTTACAAAAAATGAATTTAAATGTTAAAAAAAATCCTCAAACCTCTATTTTTATAATAAAACTATCCCAAATTCAAACCCTAGGTATTTGAGTAAGTGGTATAATTATTTAAAAGGAGGTAGAATGAAGAAAAATCAAACCTAGTCACTTTGAACAAAAATACCAAAACTAACCCAATTAAAGGGAAAATTAAGATAAATATGAATAGGAGGGGAGTTGACCTATACAAAATCATACTAATCTAATAGAAACAACCTTGAGTGGGGTGTTTTATTTTTAAAAACATATTAAAAACCCAAATTCCATGAAAAAAAAATATTTGAATGGAATGGGGAACCAAATTTTATAGTACCAAAAACTCAGTATCTCAAAGGGAACCTGGTACTAGGTCATCAACCATATGATTCCCCAACTCATGGACAGTTACCCTCAAATCTCCAGTAAGTGTTTATGGAATCGATTCTTAGTGTCTTTATACATCCACCACCATTAACTTTTAAATTTATCAAACAACATATAATACACACCAAATCTTTACCCCTAATATTTCACCTCACAAGTCTTATTTTAAATCTCTAAATCAATTCGAAAAAATAAAAGTACGTTTTTAATTAAAAATCAATATAGCCTCAGTCCCTATTTTATTATAAATCAATATTTACCTCTATCATCAACAAACCCCATTGCAGGACATTACAATGGAAAATAGATTATTTTCGAAGAAAACATTTGATAAATTAACCTACTAATAATTTCAATCCAATTTATCAATTTTGTGTACTTAATAAATAGTAAGATACCATATATGATAAAAATCCATGTAGTTCCATTCAGAAGCCTTTAGAATAGTTTGTTTATTTTAAAAAGTTAAAATGGATACGAAGTTTCAAAAATAGAATTTTGATTAAATTTATTTCAAAGTTTGTTATAATGAAGGAACATGAGTTTTAGATAGTGGGTGTTCCTTAAATATTACAATGAAAATCAATCTATTAAAAAATTTAAAATTCAAAGTTAACTAAAAACTGATGTTTGGTAATAGTAATTCATTAAAAATCAATGGAAAATATATCATTAATATTGGTGGTTTCGAAATATCAATATTTTATGTGTTGTTTTTAGAAAGATTAAAATGAAACCTCTTATGTTTCAGTTAGTTTTGTGACACAGGATATGTGATCAACATCACTATAAGTGGTAGTATGGTAAAAATTAAAGATGAGAATCTTATTTTTAGAGGATAAAGGTCTCATAGAAAGTTATATTACATCAATGGTAATGAAGGATTATGAATCATCTCTAAAAAATATGAAAACATTCAATCACAATGTATTGGTCCATGCCAATGAAAAAATAATTAATTAAAATATACATAATAAAGATACCTCAGATGTACTATAATTTATAATAGATAGAGTGAATATCTGTTAATAATTCTAAGAAGGCAGGATCATCAAAAAAATATTACAGGCCAAAGAAAATTATATCTCCTCAAGTTCTAGATTTTTTACATCGATATGTGAAAATAATAAGATAAAATGGAATAATTATTTAATATTGTTATCTTATTTTAATAATTTATTAATGTAATATGGGATAGGGAAAATTAAATATCTATCTTAAGAAATATTTAACAATGATGGAAAATATTTTGGGAAGTAATATCAAAGTCTTGAGTTCTTATAATGATAATGATTTTTAAAATAACTCAATAGATAAATTTATAGAGCAGCCAAGAATTATAATGTAAGAGGATACAGAAGGGGAACCCCAATAAAATTGGATGGAAGAAAAAAAAACCAAAACATGAAATTAACTGTGCTAATTTTTAATGGTGTTATAATATTTTATTTAATTGATGTAGTTTATTCTATTATTTATACCCAAAACAAAGCTTTTCCCTATCCAAGAAAAAATATCAGTCATTATGATTTGTGTTTCATGAGAAAGATACCACCATTTAAGTATTTTTATGTATTCAAAAATTTGGGTTAAAATACAAATAATGAATGAAATCAAGGGAAGTATGAAAATAAATGTGAAAATGACTATTCTTGGGATACTCTTAACGCAAAAAGTATAATACATTTTTAAAAAAATATATCCTCCATAAAATATATGAAAATAAATATGTTATGTCAAAAAATGGTATAATGGTGCGTGAGATAAGATATGTGATGATGTAAAGATAAAAATTATTTAGTACAAGAGCCTTTTATATTTATTGATCATAATATAGAATATATAGTGGATATAAACAATTAAAGTGAAAATGGAAAAGAAGAAAAAGTCCCAATAACATAAAAAATAGACTCCAAAAGAAAACATATTAATGAGAACAATATTTTATGACACAAATTATATTTGATTCAAACCATGGGAAAAAATACTCCATGGTACTGATCATTTATATTTAATTTACTTAATATTCGTTAATTAAGTATCCTATGGTGATAATTAGTTCAAATAAATAAATGACCACCAAAAATAAATTTTCAAAAATAACCCCTCGGAGTTAGTGTCATGATCTATTTATGAAAATTCTATAGAAACCTAATTGGATTACCAAAAATAAGAAAAAGGGTTATAGAAAAGTGATAAAAACTAATAGAAGAAATGTATTCAAGAAATATGAATAGATTTACTGTTTGGATATAGATGAAACTTATGAACTTGTTTCTAAATTGAAAGCCTTTAAATTATTATCTTCCATTTTTTGATGAAGAATGTAAAAAGTATACTCGAAGGGTACATAGACGAACTTAATAAATGGAATCTTATAAAAGGAAGAGTAAATTAATAGAATAGTTGTAAGCCAAATAAATTATGATTTTATAAAGGTTTTAAGGTTAATGAAATGTTATTGTGGATCAAATATAAAAAAAACTTATTGTAGTAAAAACATTTTACTTATATGAGGATACAGAGTCTCATTTGTGGAGAATTTGATCACAACCTATATTTCAAGTGGAATACTAATTGTTATGCTGTGTTTATTGTATATGTTAATGAAGTTATATTAGGATAATTAAGAAAATATGATAGTAAAAAAAATTCCTTATGTAGAGTTAGTTTGTTTTTTTTGTCATTGGAGATTTAAATTTCATTTCGGGATTATAGATTTTCTATAAACTAAAATGAACATTCATTTCATTGTGAAAGTAAGAAAAATAAATACTCAAGGTGTTTTATATAGATGATTTTAATTTATTGTGCATTATAATTGCAACAGTAACAATGATGATGAAGGATGAAGATGATAAATTAGAATGTGTTTTTGAATATAAGAAGATCATTAAGAGATTAAATTATTTAATCACATATAGTGGAGATTTGGTTTTCAACATGTATTTTTAAAATATTGTAGAGTAGGGGATGACCCAAAAACCTAATAGTTTCCGAGATTATTTTGAATTACAATGTTAGGGGTTTGACCCATGTCAGATTCATTGTTGTACCCCAATTTTGGGTACTGATTCCTAAATATGCAGCATGTGGGGTATAATTTTGTTTATAATTTCAATCCTTTAGTTAAATGTAGAATGAAAGTTCTATGCATGGGTGAGGTGTTTTCTATTATGAATATAACATGGAACGGTGGGGTTATATGGATGGAGATAAGAACTGAAGATGGAAAAAGAACTCACCGTTAAAAATATTAGAAAAAAATACTAGACTTTTATCACCACTTTTAAAAAACACTGATAAATTGGTATCCTTTATCAGCACTAAAAAATTACACATAAAGGTCCCTTTTATTATCAGGTTTTGTGTGTGTACATAAATGGTGGTCTTTGTCAGCAATTTTTTAGTTTCGTTAACGACTGTCATTTATCTGCACAATTTTAGTGTTGTTAAAGAGTGGCGTTACATGTTCTTTTTTAGAACTACTAAGGACTTCAATTTATCATCACAAATTTAAGGTCGATAAAGGGTACTCAAATTTAAAAATATTGACTCATTTTAGAATGATAATTTATTATAAATTTTGTTTTGTTAATTTATGTAATACAAGAAATTTAATTTATATTAGGAAATAAAATCATTTAATGATGTATTAAAGTATTTTAGAAAAATGTATATTTCAATATAACAAGTTATATTTTTTTGAATAATTATATAAATATATGTTATATAGATTGTAAATAAATATAAAAATATAAAAATATTTAATAATATAAAAATATTTAAAATTTATAAATATATAAGTATAAAAATATTTAATAAATACATTATAAAAAATAAAATTTTAATTTTAAAATATATAATTTAAATAAACAAAAATAAATGTAAATCTAAAAATATATATGTATTAATATATATACACACAGATTATAAAATAAATATATACAAATATAAATATAAATATAAATATATATATATATATATATATACAATTATATATATACACATATACAAATATACATTCAAATATCTTCAAGTATTCACACAAATATATATACACAAATATATATATATATATATGTTAATATTTATATATACATATATATTCACACATATTTTGCAACAAATATATATACACATGAACACAATTACTCAATTTGTGAAAAATATATAAATATATAAATATAACTAAAATATGTGTATATAAATAAATATGCACATATATATATACACACATTTTAGAACATATATATTAATACACTAACAAACACAGTTTGTAACTACTAACATAAATATGTTGACACATTTTTCAAAAAAAATATGTACATATAAACAATAATTGTTCTTTAAATATATATAGAAAATATATATAGAACAAATTTATATACAATTTTAATTTATACTGAAGTATATGTACACTATTTTTCATAAATACATACACACAATATTATATATATATATTCATTATGAATATATATATAGACATTATATATATGTTAATATATGTATACACATTATATATATATATATAAATATATAGAAACATATTTTTTTTATAAATATATAAACAATAAGTATATAAATATATATATTGTAATAAATATATAAATACATACACACACACAAATACACACATTATAAAATATAAATATTATTATAAAAATATTCACACAAATATTTTTAAATGAATATATAAAGGAAAATATTTAAATATATAAAAATATATATTTATAAATTAATATAAAAATTTATGGTAATGTAGTTAAATGAAAAATTCAGTAGAGTAGTGAATCATCTCATTCATAAAGTATTGTACAGGGGTTTAAACTCTCCAAAGTACAATTAATTGAGAATTTTGGGTGGTCTCCACACATGGGGTTCTCCTAGGAGCACAATAGTGCATGCATACCATCATATATACATAGGGTTTCAATGGGAACATAATCAAGGGGTTTTTATCGAATAAAAATTTAGTTTTTATAAAATATTTGATCAATGCTGCTAATGGATCGCTCTATAATCACTAAAAGTGCATTTATAAAGGACCACTTTATCATTGATAATAAAATGATAATAAAGACTATATTTTATTTTCTCTATAAAAGAAATGATAAATCCCTCTTTTATGATTTCCATGTGAGCACTGAAAAAAGATAAAAAAATTTATCCACTGAAAAACTATCAAATTTTTTTGGGTGTTGATAAAAGAAAATTTTAGTGTATTTAAAGACCTGATTTCTAGTTGGGACAATTTTAGAATCCATAAGCCTCCACATAATGGGAGGAACAATTTTTGTTAAATCATGAATCATGTATCTTAATTTCCACCATGGGAAGCTTCAGTGATTAGGCGAAAAACATAGAAGAAGAAAATAAATGTGTCATCAGAAGGCCTAAAATGCTACCAAGAATGGTTTAGGTGCTTTATATTTATAATATAATGTAACATAAATAATAGACATAAGGGTTGTGACATTTCTAAAAGGGTTTATAGAGTATATCAAAAATGGATTCACGTTGATTATATAATTATAATACTTTGATATATTTAGGTTAATGTTTACTTTGGATTATACTACGTTAGAGATGATTGAAAAAGTTGATACCGTTTAGAGATAATGATTGAACTGGCTAAGAAAATGAGTGGAAGACCACATTACGTGGATATTTATTATTAGGTGATAAATTTTGTTCTCTTATATGAATAAAATTAGATAATATATCCTTAAAAACATCAAAATAAGAATACATTATTTCTAGAAATTCTATTACATAGTAAAAATAGACGAGGAAACAAACTCTCAATTTGGGAAATCTGGTAGAGATGCATATATCTATTTTTAACGGTAACATTAGTGTTACCAACATTTTACAGAATAATGTGACGTATTACATGAAAATTTATATTGACATTAATTATCATTTCAATAATAGTTTGGTTGAGGATAATTATATGAAATTTGAAAACATTCTCACTAGTGATCAGGTAGTTGGTATTTTAACTAAATCACTTCCCATACCATCATAATAAAGACACATTATATTATTTTTATTTAAATTACATTGTAATTACTAATATATTATAGTTCTTCCCCCTAAATAATGTATTGTTAATCCTTGTTATTTAACTTTTTGGATGTTGTATTCTTTCTAAAAGTAGAGTGTTATCTATTAAAATGTTCTTTAATGATTATCAATATCTTTAAATCATAAATTAACATACCAAGTTTACTCTATTGAGTTTCCCTCATGTATGATTATATGTTTTTATTTTTGAGATTCTTATATATGTTTCTTCTATTTTTTGGTGAATGGGATGATTTGAAAAATTGGAGTTATTTTTTATGGATAATAAATTTCATTAAATATATACATATTTTTTTCTATAAAAAAAGGTGGAAACAAATATATATTTTTTTTAACATTATATACACATCCATCCTATGAAGTTTTTGGTCGAAATTATTAGAAACCTTTATAGTGATGATTGAATGGAATAATTATTGGATCTATTGTTTTAATTTTTTTAAAAATATTTAATTTTTGAATTTGATGTGTGATATCAAATTAGATTTATTATTGACTCATACCATTTAATTATGGTGGAATGTTATTAACCATCAAAAGGGTCAATTAGTTTTATCAAAGACTAAATAATTTTAATCACAATACTGAAAATGTTGAGTATGTTTAGTTAGTAGAGTTATAAATTCAATCATAGTTTGTGTTTAGAGGATAACTCCTTCTAAGTGACTATCATAGGTGGTGTTATGAGATTATTATAGCCCATGATAAGGTACATTAAAGGACTAAAGATGTATTCGCATGCATAAAATGTCCCATGAAAACCAAAAAGATAAATACATAGTCTTATCACTACATATGATAATGTTTTAAAGAGAATTGGGTAATTAACACATCCTATAATAGAGGTACTTTTATCATGAGAGATGGTATAAGAATAAAAATACCAAAGTCAAGGGAATTGATAATAAATAACTGTTATTTGATCATTTGAGTGATAATGTCTACCATATATTACTACCAATATTTTGGTGTATAAACTAACAAAGATTTTGTTTTTTGAATAATGTTTTATATTCCATAGAACCCTATTTTTTGTGAATAGTGGGACAATATTGTCCCATGAAATGATAAAGGGATAATTTTGCCCATGGGAGTGTCTTGGTATGTGAAAAATAGCTATCAATAGTGATAAGAATATCAAGAGAGTGTATAGGTGTAATATAGGGTGCTAATTTAATTTTGAACCCTAATTCTTGTGTTAGTATTTTAATTTTAACGTCCACCTCTTATTCAATATAGGTCCATGGTTGTACCACAAATAGTGATAAGACCATTTCACTAGTCATATTAGTATCACATAAGAAATTATTAGTTTATCACTCTATAATGCTTGAGAAGTTTGATTTTATTTTATTTTTATGTATTGTTTGTTAATATTTATATAATGTTTTTGAATCAGTATATTTTGGATATCACTTCAACTCTATACCAGAGTAACAAGAATTTATCTTCAATGAAACTCTCAAAGAGGATCTAGACTTTTTAGAGTCTCTTATAAGTGGGGGAAATATATGTTTTTGATGGGGATGAAAATATGAAAATAGATCAATCTTGTTATATGGATGTAGTGCTTAAATGAATTAATATTAATGATGAGGTATTTTCATCCACTCTAAATAAAAACAACATGTGAAGAAAAACAATTACAATATAAATCCCACTATGAGAAATAGATATACTCCTCCATTTAAAAGGATGATGACTAAATCTAATATTATTATCTCATTAAGGTACTATTCAACATGATATGAGAACTATGAGTCCTAAAATTTGATAAACGTTTATGTTTTATGTTCTCTCTCTTAGTTGTGGACTATTTGTATTTATCATTTTGACTTTTAATGAGGGCATGAATTTAATATATGAGCCCATCCTCTAATTCTATTTTTTTATTTCATTTTTTGATATAAAAAATTTAACTGTTTCTTATTAATACTATTCCTGATATTAATGATCCTCTTTTATAGAGTTAGAGTAAAAGTAATTTTATGTATAGGTTAACATTTGAGTGTAGTCAAATATTTATCTATTAATGAATAATGGTTATCATTATACAATAAAAAGTGTTCATAGAGATCATATGAGTAAGTTTTAGTCTAAAAATTATAAACCACTATTGATACTATAATTAGGTAATTAAAATTGGGGTGTTATTGTAACAATAACATATCACTTGTGGTCATTATTTTATATAATTTTTTATTATTTTATGGTTATTCAAATATTTGGTGATTTTTTTGAGATTTTGGTAATTCTATAAATTTAATTATATGTCATAGTGTGTGTGTTAGGGTTAGTAGACCCCATTTGGGGTATTTAGAAAATGAACCCTCTTAATTAATTTTTATGGTGCATTATTTATCCCGGATGGGTATCACATAGTTTTGATCAAACCGTGTGAGTACCAAGAGAAACAACTTCAGGTGATTGATTTCTTGATTGTGTCATTTTCTATAGTTTTCTAATGATTACTTATACCATATGGATTTTCCTAGGGAATTTTTTTGATGTAATTTTATTGAGATAGTTTCATCTACATGATTCATGCATTATTTATCAAACCATGTGGCTTGACAATGTATAGATCAAATATTATAGTAAAATGGGACAAAGATTATATTTTTCATACTTTCTTTTTTGGACATTTGGCCACTCTTCCCTCCTTTTTATTGAAATGAACCAAACACACAAGGGGGACCTCCCTACCTACATATTTTGATTTTATATCACATCATATAACATTCAATAATGTTCCTTCAAGTTAATCCCGATGTTGGTCTTAATATTCCTTACCCTTCCATTATTATCTTATTCCACTTAATTTATTCCTACTTACATGAACCATATCCACCTCAGAGTTTTGAATTAGGATTTGAGGTTGGTCTAACTTTATGGATTTGTTTTCCTAGTATTGCAGATTTTTATTTCTTTATTTTTTGAGAATCTTCCACCGAATGTGATGATTGTTTATATTGGTTTTGGAATGGTTCCTTCCATTTGAGGTATATATTTTCATGTATTTTATTTAAATTCATTTTTGTTAAATTTTTTGTTTCATTTGACAGCTTATTTTTTATTTTAAACATATACATGCTAATTGGGATTAATTTCATAACTTTTTAATGGTTTAATTGCTTTTCATAATATGTTTCAGATGATTTTTTGGTTTCTAAGGGTTTTTAAATTCCAAGTGTCTTCAAATGAATGAGGGGGTTGTTCTTAATGTTTGAAATAACATTTTAAATAATTTTACACTTTTGGTTCCATAATTAGGTTAAAAGGTGGTTTTACGGTCCTTAATTGTTTTATAAATTTTCATGGGCGATGTGTACCAGGAGATTTTATCTAAGGCGTAATTTGAAAAAAAATATTAAAAACTATTTTATTCAATTTATGTTCAAAAAATTAAATGGTGCACTCCTCAAATTTAATCTTGGAATTTATTTGGCAGCTTTATAATTGTTAGCAGTTTTATGAAAAATTAATATTTTAAGTGAGATTAAAATTATTTATAACTATGTGTGAAGTGTCTTAGAACTCCATGAATATATTATATGGATGTTTGGGGCTTATTAGAAGTTTCTTAATGAGCGTTAGATACTCAACTGATCCCCAAGAATTTTTTTTCCTTTGATGTATAGAGATCCATCAAAGCATGTTTATATTGGCATATTTATCATTTGGTTCTTATTAAGGATTTTAAAATCAATTGTTTCTTCTGAGGGAGTTTTAGGCGAGGTGCGAGTTGTTTCAAATAATTTAAACAATTCACCATTATTGTTCAATTTTTCACTTATATTGATACATGTCTTGGGAACCTGATTAAATATGTGGAAGATTTTATTTAGGCCCTACAAACTTTTCTTGATTAGAAAAAGTGATTTAATCAACATGGATATATTTGATAATGGGATATAATTTATTTTATTATATTCATTAACATTCAACTTTTTTTAGAAGATATTTTTTAAATGGATTTGAAATTAGAAAATATATTTGATTTTTATTATGTGAACTTTGAAGTCCACATAAATTTATGTTTTAAGTGTTATATTTTAAATATTATATTATGACCTTTGGTATGAATGGGACATTAAAAGATGTTAATAATGGTAATATTACTATATTTTTTCAGTTTAGAGATTATTCATTTTGAGTTGGATAGTGTGTTGATTTCAAAACACAATTTACCTTTGGTTTTTTTTGGAAAAACTGATGTAATGATATATTTTATTTTATGATAACTTTTGCAGACATATATTTTCTAACTATATTTGAAACTATAGTTAATTAAATTTACTTTTGAAAAGTAATAAAAAATAATATTTGGTGAAATACTAAAAGGCATATTTTTCTCAGACTCTCTATACACCACTCGTTGTATGTGTCACTTATGTTTTTCTCTTTGATTGCTTGGTTTAGTCTTATTAGAGTGAGCACTAAATTGAAATTTTAATGCTCGATATTGGGATATGGTTGGTATCCATGGTCTATGAAGATATTATTTTCATAAGTTAGTTTGATTTATTTCTTCCATTTATATTTTGTACCATTTATTAAATGTAATTGATATCTGTTATATGTTTGCGTAATCTTGGATTTCTAAGTAGGATGCTCTTTTTTGGGATTTATTTTGGTGGGTGAAATAATTTCCATGGTGTTTTTAATTCTCAAACACTATTTTCCAGGTAGTGGGGATCAAGAACACCCATTAGGCTGTGTGTATTATCGATTTGGGTGTCATTTCACGTTATCTTATCTTGGTTCATTATAAAATATTATCATATTCTTAGTTCCTTAAAAGGCTAGGTTGTTGGGGAATCCATATAATTATTTAGGATGTGTCAAGGTACAAAAAATAACTAGGAAAAGAAGAATATCATGAACTCTTTCTCACCATGATCTTCGATTTACTATGTGAATTTAGTGTTTTAATCTAGAATTTTATGTTCATTGTGATTACATTGTTTATGTCTTGATATGAGATTATAGTATTTTATCTCCATTGAGTTGATCAATGATTTGGGGGTTCATTCAAGGTTTTTACGGTAAAATAGGTAGAGAAGTTGATATTAATAGTTACATAGAATGATCTAGAAATCATTAAGAGATTGTGTGGTTGGGTCTACAGCCATAAAATTGGACTTCATCATGGTTGGATCACTTTTTTACAACCCATGTGGCCAAACCATGAACATTTTTTCCTTCGCCCGTGATTTTTTTGGATATGTTTCTTTATGAATTGACTCTAATGGTGATGAAAAGTGCTATAAATATAATTATGGGTTTTTATGGTGGTGTTATATTTTTTTATAATGTTATTGATGGGTTATTTATTCCTTGTTACTGTATTTTTATATTAAATAGGTTGGATTTTTCTTAGGTGAAAATAAATTTTCGAAGAGGCAATGTGGTTTTATAGAGTAATCAAAAAATATTAACTTTTCATGGAGGGATGGAAAAAATTTATAGTTGATGAACATTTTAATTTTTTTTTGTTTTAACCATTCATTTTTTATTTGGGATATTTTTTTTGAAATAAAAAATGGAATTTGATGGAATTAATCTTTTCTGGAACAGGACGTTGTGGTTTACATTATCATGTAATTTTACTATACTAAAACTATTAGAAGTGGTTTTCTTAATTGTGTATTTTGGGTATGTTTGTATATAGTTGGAGTGATTTATAACTAAATTTTTATTTTTTTAATTAATTTATATTTTTTTGAATATCATTAGTGTGTTTTGAATCCTTTTTTAATTTTTTTTGGTTTAAAGTAAAATGGGTTTTTTAGATTTTGGATAGGATATTAATGGATTTTAAAGGTAAATTGGTTTATTTATAAATTTTTTTTTCTTAAAAAAATGATATGAAACTCCTTGAGAAAGATGATTTTTCTAAAATGGATTGATTAATTTGAATATATTTTTTTGTTTTTCCTTATGGGTCTATACATTTAAATTACTCCCTTAAAGTTGTGTTGGGACTTTTTGGTTGTGTTATAAAATAGGGGGAAAATAATTCATGTATTTTTCCTTATATTTATGACTCCATGAATGGTATTGAGAGAAATTATAAATTTATTTCTGAGTGACACCCTTAAGGTTTTTCCTTTTATCATCTCTACAAGTATTTTCTATTTTTTGGATATTAAAAGACTCATAATGTCATGGTAATTTCATAATATACTTTACCCTAGGATTTATTTAGTAACCATTCACTTCACAGTGGTCTAGGATTTTTGGGGGTTGATCCAGGTTATATAATTTTAGAAATTGAGTTGATTTCTTTTAAAAATTATTTTTGGGAAATTATGGATTTTATATTAGTGCTTGATAGGTTTAGGATGGATTGAGTTTTAGAGTTAACCACCATTGGATGCAGTCAATGTCAAATTTTTTTGGTTTTGTTCTTCTTTATCTCAGAGTGGGATGAAATTATTGTGGAGATACTCTCTTTATTATTATAGTTACTATCTTGTGAGTTGATGATTATGGTTGTGATTATTAAACAATTTGATTGTTTTTATCTTTGGTGATTATAGATAACACTTTACTTGGTTTTATTTTCCATGGTTTGGAAGCGGGCGATTCATTGTTGAGTGGATTGGGAGACAATGAATGATAGGGAATAATTTGATATTATTCACTAGGTAGTGTTGATGAGGATATTATTTTTATATCATGACATTATGAGTTGATTATGAGGTCTTATACCACCCTTCTCATTCAATTTTGTGACTTGAGGTCTAAAACTATATCGTTTTCTCAATTTGGAATGTTTTAATTGATGTGTTTCTCTATTCATAGTAGTATGGCATGTTACAGGTTTTGGGGGACAATGTTTTATTAATAATTTTAGCACTACTTGCTCTGGTATATTCAATTATATTTTTCCTAGTTCTTTGGATGTTTCTCATGGTTGTTTGTTTTTGGTCATTGCTTTAATGATTTGTTTTTTAATCAAGGTCATTTGTGTAACACTATATTTTTGGGATTTTTGAGAGTCATTGTATATGGTTTCTACTATAATAGAAGAGTTCTAAATTGTGTGGAGATGTCTAATAGGTATATTTTTTTAGAACATTGTGTTTATCAGTGATTATTTGTATTGTGCATTATCATGTTCATGGATGTTGAGAAATTAGTTATAATATTTTTGAAAGTGAGAATGTGAAATTATTTCCTTATCATAAAAATATTTTGAGTTTTATTTATGATTAAACTTTTAAAAATGATTTATATGTGCATAAAGTAGTATGGTGGGGAGAATTTTGACACCAACATAACATTGCTTTTCTTTATTTCATTTTATCTTTTCTTCTCTTCAGTTAATTCGAATTTATGGAGAGTTTCATTTCAAATTTTGGTAATTATATAAATGTTATTCAATTTCATGATTTGGTTGTACTAGAACTTGAAACTGTGATGGGTATTGAGAGAATAAAACCTATAAATTTATTTTTAATGTTCATGGATTGTCTTTCATGGGTCGTAGATGGTCTGGATGAAAAAGTGAGTCCTAGGAGAAACCATGTGATCAGATGAAGTTCTCAATAATGAATTTTGACATGGTTAGCATATGATTAGTTAAATTTTGTGGTGTCTCTAGGGGAAAACATGTAACCATATTTTTTTGGGACAGTTCTATCCACATAATTCGCACACTGTATCCTAAACTGAGCCAGTATACTATGCATGATACCTGGATTTCATTAATGAGTATAAAAACAACCTTTCACATCCGATATTCTCATGGAATATAGACCCTAGTCTTCATATATGTTTATACAAACAAGGTGCATAATGGGAGCCTACCTCTCTCCCTCTTTCATTATTTTAAACCCCATTATATCGATTTTAAGTGAGTTCCCCCAAGTCAATCACTTAATTGGTTTTCTTATTTCCTTCCCTTATCTTATTCTCTTGTTTCTATTTGGTTCATCATTCTTCCACAATCCTTAGCTACCTTAAAGTGAGGATATAGAGTTCAAAATTTTTATAAACATATAGATTTATTTTCTAGGGATTGTAGAGTGTGTTATTTCTTTTGGGGGGGGGATATTTTTCAAACGGATAAACATTTCAAATTGGATTCAAAATGGGGTTTTCCATTTGATGTTGGTGATTTGTGTGTTTCCTTGAAATTATTGTCATTAAATGATTCTTCATGTAGATGCCATATTTATTATGTGAAATTTATATTTTCTTATTAATATGATTTTTATAAATCATTTAAGGTTATATCTCCTGTAATAAATAGTTTTAAATGGAATTTCTTGGGTTCTAGGGGTTGTTTTAAATTCCATGTTTCTTGAAATTCATGAGTGGACCATTCATAAAATATTAAATGATTTTTTAAATATTTTGACCATATTTGGTTAATTAATAGAAAAAAATTTATTTTTATATAGATTAAGTTATATTAGGGTTTTATGGTCTTTTATTTTTTAAAATTATTATGGATACTATGTGCTTTCAGATTACTTCAAAGGGACATTCAAAGTAACTTGAAGAAAAATATTGTAGTATTTTACCTTATTTTAGTCCATGGAATATAATAGTGTGCACTTCAAATTGATTGTTTTAATTTAGGCGGTGGTTTTATAATTTCAATGATTTTAATGTAAAAGTGAGATTTTATGTGGTACTTAGGTGAATAAAAATATGGGTGAAGTGGATTTTCACTCTAATAATATTTTAGTGGCTTGTTTGGAACATTTAATATGTTTTTTATGGAGTGTGATATCATCAATTGCACCCTATGTATTTTCTTTTCCTGTGATGGATAGAGACACCATAGGGGATTTATATATTGTTATCTATTCTTTTATAATTATGCATGCATGTAAAAAGGATTGTTTCATTAGTGGGTGTTGTAGGTGAGATGAAAGTTATTTTAAATGATTTACTATTTCTCATTTATTTTTTAACTCAACACTTTTTTTGATAAATTTCATGGGAACTTAGGTATCTAAGTAGGGTTTTAGATTAGCCCATACTAACATGGAATAATTTTACTATGTTAACTATTAAATTTTTTTTGATTAGTCTTTGAAAACAGAACTAATTTCCTCTAAAAAAGAATAGAAGCTAGTAAAATTTATCAGATCATACCCTAATAGATATTCAACTATATAAGATAGGATTGTGAAATCATACCAATAGATTAAATCTCTTTATAATTGAGTATTTATATAATTTTTTAGATTATGACCAAGGGAGTTCCCCAATGACTTTGATTCATTTAATAATGGTATTCTATTAGAAAATTCCACTACACACTATGTTTTTTCCCTTATAATGATTTTGGGTTTTATAAAACTTATTTCATTATTATTGTATTTTATATTATACCTATTACATTTTTTTCATCCTTTTCTTATTTCATTATATCCTTTTTATATAGTTTACCATTCTACGTTTTTGGAAAGAGATTCTATAAAAGGATTTGATTGAAGGAAAATGGATTGAATTTTATAATATAAACTTAGAAGTTAATATATTAATATGTTTTAAATTGTTTTCCTTTTTAAGTGGTGAAATCATCCCATGGTTATAATAGGACCTTAAAAGATATTACTAATATAAAAATGGATTCATTTTTTTTGGTTTATAGATTATTCTATTCTGAGTTTGATAGTGTATTTTTTTTACAAATAGGTTTTACCTTATGGGGTTGTTAAAAGACTATAGGATTAATATTTTTTGTTATTATAACATGTAAAAATACCTAATTTCTATCTATATTAAATATTACCATTAATGAAATTGACTTATGAAAGGAAATTTCATTTAATCTTCCCTCATATCCAAGTAGGCATGTTTTTCTCAGACATTACATACTCCACTTAGTGTATGAAGCTCTTATGTTTTCAATCAAGTGCCCTAGTTTGTTCTTGTAAGAATGAGGGTCAAAATGGAATAATTTTTGTTAGTATTGGGAAATGGTGAGTTAATAACGATTATGAGGACATGGTTTTAGTGTTTTGGGATATTGTATATTCTTTCATTGACTGTTCATGTCTTAGACTTTTATTCCAGACCATTCTTTTAATTTATTTTATATATATGGATAGTGGTTGACATTTATTATTACTATTTTCAGTTACTATGATTTATTTCTTCTAATTATGTTATATTTATTTTTTATGGTGAACATATCCATTATTTAGATGGGTGATCATCAATTTCCAATTAGGATCAACATTTTTGTTCACTACTTTTAGTTTAGGAAATCATTCCCATATTAGTTCCACAATACCCATAAACTATCTTAAAAACCATGAAGATCAAAAATTTCCTTCAATCCACTTGCCGAAATAGGTTTGGATACATGTCAGGTCATCCCAGGTCGGTTAGTTATAGTGGTTCTAATGGGTTTGAGGGAAACATTGATAATACATAGAGTGACACTGAGGTATGATTGAGTAAACATATATAATTCAATAAAATAAGTATATGGATAAAAATAATATAAAATGAGTAAATATATAATAAACTAGGGAGTCACTTAAAAATTATCAAAATGAAGAATAATAATAATTACATTGATGGTGTTATGTTGAATAATTACCAAATTTTTAAAGGTGTTTTAACTGTTTTAATTCATTCATTTAAAATTTATATAATTTGTAGGTAGTTTAAATTAGTCTTATTACATTCTTATATATGTTATTATCTATAATATAGTGATATATGAGAATGTCAGGGAATTATCACTCACACATTTTATATATCCCACATTGTGTGTATATTTCAAACCAATATGTCACTACTGTTAGATTTTTTTTCTTTCCAAAACACCATTTTACTATGTTGATGTTTATTAATGTTAATATATAATAAACAATTAATACAAGAGTCACATAGTTACAAAAAAAACTTTTAATTACTTAAATACTTCACTGACCCATTCTTGGGTCATCATTTGTGTTGCTCTAGTCATTTTACCTCTAAAAATTATGTTTGAAGTCTCATTTGTCCTACAATTTCAAGTTTATTTCTTAAATGAGTATTTCATTGAACACCTATTATATATTTGAATTCCTCATATCAAAAATTTTCATCTTAACAATTAAAGTATCAAAAGTTCATAGTGAAATATATTAAGAAAACCATAAAAATTCATAGACATTAATTTAATTACAAAATATATTCATGATAGTTCATTCTAAAATAATTTCTTCTATATAAACTAAACTAAAATTCTAAATAAAAAAAATCTCTACTAACCACATAAACATCCAATTATCATAATTTTCCAAAATATTACTCTAAATAAAATTCTGAAAATTATAAATAATATTGATAAATAAAAAACTACTACATAATTTCATATCTCATAAATCAATTAGATTTACTTATAATTTCCCTTCGACCTAGTCAATGATCTATATTCCAAATATTACTACATAACCACAATGCAATAGGAAAATTATTATCGGAATGATAACTTAAAAGAAAATGATCTTCTAATTATTATTTAATGATTTATAAAAAATTAATATTTTTATTTGTATGTATTAGTTCAACACCAATGTTCCCAATCCCATTTAGCCCACATTTTTAAATGAATTTCTCTCTTCATCATTTTATTGATACACAATTATTTGATCTTACTCCTATTATAAATCTTAAAACTTCTAAATAAACAATCACCCATCTTTTACTATGTCAAATTCATGAACAATATTCAATAATTAATAAAATTTTATTATAAAAATAATATAATCCATTATAATTCATTCCAAACCATTTTTGTTTGGAAGATTAAATTTAAACTATTGTATATTCCTCAAATAAAATTAGGACAAAATAAAATTAATCTCAATAGTTGTTTAATATTGGTATTTACCTAAATTATTCTCAAAACATCCAACCACATTAATGAAAAATAACAATTCAACCATATGACTATTAATAAAACAATGAGTCATAATAAAAATTGATTTTTGATAATTTTATAAAAATTTAGTACTTCAACTCTTATGGGATATATTTATTTAAAATCAAAAAATTAGCATAATTTATTATGTTGTAAGTCATATACAAAACTAATAACCAAAAAAGTGATCCTATAGACCACTAAATAATTAGATTCATGAATTCATCCCCTTAACCCCAGTTAAGGATTTTCATTCAAACTTGTACTCCTTTGACATAATCCATGATATAAGTCCTAAAAAAGAATTTAAACTAAAATTTAAATGATTATATAAAAATATCTTAATTATATTTAGATCCAAAAACATATAATAAGGAGATATCAATTCTAAATAAGTATTTATAACATCATTCTATCGATAATTTCAATTAAATATAAAATCAAAAAAATTTATTCCATCACCAGTTTTTTGTTTAAATTCTTCACATGGAACTTTGAACTTATAATTAATTAAAACCCCATTAATTTATGTGGAAAATTAATGAAAAACATAAAATAATTTAAAATATTTTATTAGAAAAACAAAAATTACCATATAATGTTCTTTATAAACAATTTTTTGTCAAAAACTAAATATTTTTTATGTTATTAATGTAGTTCCATGATTAATTTTCTAATAATGTTGTTCCATGAATTATTTTACATGTATATGTTGTTTGTGAAATTATTATTTTAAAATTATTTATATATTTTCTGATCATTTTGTACTTACACTTCTACTATTTATCTAATTCACCAACCCATCATTGACATTGTTAAATTGGCCATAAATATAATCGAAACAATTTTTTATTAACTCTAATTGTTAGAAAAAAGAATTTTTTCATTTATTTCATAATGAAACACTCTTGAAAATTTCATAAATTACCATAAAAAAATATTTTCTTATTTTCATTAAAAATTTCATTCTTTTTAAAATGATAAAACAATTTCTGGGCATAAAGATAAGAGTTTTCATATTTATTTTAATTTATAATATTGTAATTATAATTAAAATCTAATTTCAATTTAATTTTCCTTATCATAGAATCTTTCTTACTATATTTTTTAAAAATTGTTCCAAAGTTATATATCTATTTCTATTATGGATAGACTTACTAAACTTTTTCCACATTGATTAAGATTTACCAAATACGATACCAATTTAAAAATTTCCGGCAATTATAAATTTTATGGAAATTATGTTATCTTACATTAATTGGATTTCCTAGAAATTATTTATATTATATCTTGTATAATCCATTATTAAATTTTAAATAATTTTAAATTATAAATTTTTTTAAACATTATTATTAAACACCATATTTGAACTCCATGGAATCCAAATTCTCCAAAAATGATTCTATTTTTTAAAAACAGTATTATATAAAATTGGACATTGAGAATATATTTTTACCTGAATAAAATAGCTCTTTTACTCTCTTTTAATTTATATTACCCATATTATTCCTCAAAAATGGTTAGCTAGTGTTTCATTTTTTATATTTAACTGGTTGAAGAAACATCACATATTAGAACCATCCATATAAGATATTTAAATGATAATTATGATAAATATAATTTTAATGACTCTGAAAATGGTTATTATATTTTTCAAAAAAATTTAGTTATGAAATATGAGGGTAAATTTGAATATTTGATTTTAAAAATGGGTTCATGTTTGTTTCTGTAATAAAATTATTATTTTTGAAAAAAATAGTGGGATAATTAAGGTTTTTGGGAAAAGGTTTCAATGTTAGGGAGGGTTTAGAGGGTTTGAGTTATTATGAGGTAGAACTGTCTATAGTATTAATATTTTAGGCGAAACCATGTACCCAATATGGGTTACATGGTAACTAGTATACCATAACATTTCGGGTGTTCCCTTAAGGGAACCACAAGTTAATTTGGGAGAAATTATTTGGTTACTGGTAGGCCTTGTTAGTAGTTTTTTTTAATCTTCTTCATTGAAAAAATAAAAAACCATTTTCTACATTATAAACCCTTATTCTAGCCACACTATCTTATATTTCTCGCATAAGTAAACAACATTCACGGGCTCTTTTCCTCCTCTCATCAATACCTATCATATTTTTAAATAATCAATATCATATTTATGATAGATTATTCATATTTAAAGTTATTCAAGTTTATTCTTCACCTCTATTATCGATTTTACCTTGTTATTTTTATTCTTTCTTACTATCAATAGATCCTAAAAATTGGTATTTCACAAAAATTATTGTGAAACTCTCTACATTTCCCAGTGGTTCTCTTGTTTTGAGTAAAGGAGAACTACATTAGAAATTTCCATGATATTGTTCTTATAATTTTAGGGAGATTGGATATAAATAAGTTTTTTTAGTGTTAAATAGATTTGGTATTATTTAGGGATTCTTCGATCCATATAATTTAGGCCATTTTTTTATTCATATTTTAAATGTTTTTAGTGGTTAACATCAAATGTTCTGGTTGGAATTCATTTTGGTATAAAACATCGATGTTTTTATTTTTTAGGTATAGGAATGTAATTTATTATAGATTGTATCTTGGTGACTATTTGGGGATTCAAAAATTCAATTGGAGTAAGGGGAAGAAATCATCAAGAATATCTTCATTTAAGTCACTCTGAATCATATGAAACTTATTATGACTTTATCTAGAATGGATTGATACTAATTTTCTTATAATAATAATTGAAAATTTGTATGTTTTATAGATATATAAATAAAATTATTCAAATTAATTCATTTTTTGTAAATTTTAATTATTTTTTGTTATAATTCATACAAATACTTACTGTGATTTATTGAATTACTACTTGTAGGTTTTAAATTCTCATTTAAAAGAATTGTAAAAAATTAATTTATTATAATGTCAATATCATATAAAGTATGATTACTTTTTTTATAGTTTATCTATATATAATAATATTCACATTTTCATTTTAATTTCACAGATTTTAGGAGCCATTAAAATTAGTTTTAGTATTAATAATATTATATGAATTTTATATCTATAGTTTTAATGAAAGTGACTTTATTATTTCAATAGGATTGAAAAATGTCTTTAAAATGTTTCATACAACATATAAAAAAATCTAAAAACACTCAATTCAATTTTAATGAAACATTACAATGAATTTACTTGAAACAATGTATCACATACAATGGATTGCTACACTTTATGAAGGATTAAATCTATTACAACTACAAAAAATAAATGGGGGTAATAAATTGGAAATTAAAAAAAAATAGAATTAGAAACCCCCCTTATCCATCATTACCTTTAAGAATCACCATTAGTATAATATATAGTAAAATGGAGAATAATATCAGGAAAAGATAAAACATGTTGTGAGATCTAAAATGAAAAATATTTAAATGAAAACTCTAAATGGAAAATCATATTAATGTTATATATATATAATCGAGATATTAAATTTGTAAATATATCCTTAGAAAATATATTCATTATAAATGTGGCCGTTGAGGATATTTCCATTCTCTATATATTCAACTAATATACTAAATTCTTGTATTATTATGTACTCAATTTTGAATATTATAACTGACAACGAAAAATATATTTCATTATAAATATATATATATTTATGAATTATGAATAAGTATGAATGATTTTATGAAAATATGACAGGATGTATTTATAAAATTAAAATAAATATTTTAATAACAATACATTATTAAAATAAAACATTGCAATATAAATAATTAATTATTATGATATTTATTAAAGCATATTTTGTATAAAAGTAATATTTCTTTTTTGAATGAATCATTATCTTAATAATTTTATTTTTAAACTTAATAGAATAAATTTTAAAATTTTAAAATATTTTTATATATATAGTAATAAAATAAGACATTTTAAATTATAAATTGATGTGAAATTATATTAATAACACTTAATGTTTAAAAATATCATTTTTTCAATAAAAGAAGTTTTCATTATAATTTCTTATTTTCATTTTAAAAATAAAATTTTAAATCATATAATCCTAATTAGATAAGAAAACATCACTTTTATATTTATAACATAAAATTTTTCTTTGAATTATTTTTTATATTTTATATAAAAAATGATTGTTAGGTGAATAATACAACATAACGATACTATGACTTTTATGACATTATTATTATATAATTTTGAAATCGAAAATCATGAAAACATTTCATTGAAAAAAAAATATTTTATAAGTAAATTTATAATTTTTATAATATATATTAAAATTTATTAACCTATATTTTATATTTTGTAACACAAGTAATATTTTTCTCAAAAATTGTATTAATGCATTATAAGTTTATTATATTAAAATTAAATTTTAATAATTTTTGAAATTTAATTTGAAGAAATGGATTCCAAATTCTGAATTAGTAAGATAAAATTATCTATTATGATCGAATTTATTTTTAGTCATATAGATTATGTTACCTTAGTTAAAGACTTCTTAGAGCTGCAAAACATTTATTTTTTAAAGAATGATACTTTCCTAAATATTATGTATTAAAAGGATGTATTTTGACTTAATACAATAACTTGATGTTTTTACATTCATAAAATTAAATTAAAACTCATTTAATTAAAAATTAATGACAAATTGGATTAATAACACTTAAAAATTAAAAAATCATTTTCTAAAAAATTGATGTTTCTACAAATTATATGTTTTCATTTAAAAGTTATCCTTCTCAGACTTATTAATTTAGTTAGATTAAATAAGTCCCAAATTATGGATAATATTTTTTAAATTTTATTGGATGGGCCATCTTATATTTTTATTAATAACCTATTTACCAATATTTATTTTTAATAAGAATTAATAAGGGTAAATTGGGTAAAAAAAGTATCTCAAAATTTTAGAAATTAAAACACCACTTAAAACATCTAAAAAGACATGTTAGGTATTAAAGTGATACCAAAATATCTCACATTCCAATTTATCACACAATTTACCCAATTACCCTAACCTTCCTAATACCAAATTTATTTTATTCTTACCCCTTAGGTTAATTTAGATTCTATGAAAATGCCCATATTTTTTCCATCTATAAATTGAGATCACTCCCATATATTCTCTCATATAAATCCATCCAATGGAAAAGATCACCAATTTACCTTTCCTATCCCATTATACACCATCACAATGATTTAGTAAGGATTATGGAGTCCTATTATAAACTTATAGTGTCTCAAATTTTTGGACAATTAAATATTCCAAGGGATTTTGAACATTTCATTTTATTGAGGGGAAAAATTTTAAACATAGATTTAGAATGATAATATAAGAATTGTAACACTTATAATTGTTGTTATTATATATGTTCTAAGGCCTGAGAGGTGTCTCAGATGTTTTATGAGTTTCAAAAATTTCAGGGCCTAAAATCTCTATTTTAGGAGAAGAAGACAAGGGTAACAATTAGTATATGGTTAGTGTTGATCACGGTGCACAACAATATGACCTTTTGTGAATTGGGACATGATTTTTTTTTTGAATCATTTAGACCTATAAGAGACCATGGTCCATGGAAGATAAGAGTGCAACATGGTTTGGTCTAACCCTGTGATAGGAGTTGCATAGCCGTGCGAAGGGATTGTAGAAAATTTTAGAGGTGGGTGCACGAGCATCGCATGGTTTTCAAAACTATGCACATAGCCCACGTAGTGGGCAACACTTAGAAATTAGAGCCACACAACTAGAGCTTGGTTATCCAAAACATGAAACCAAACCATGCGAACCTAAAAAGTAAAATAGTTATGATTTCCCCATGTATGCTTTAAGGATTTACCCCCCCCCCCCCCACTCACACACAAACACAAACACAATTTTGGATCTTCTACATATGGTTTCTAAATCAAGAACTATAATATTCACTTGGATCATATACCTAATACTAAGAATTCACGTCCTTCCATTCATGGTTTCACTTATCATATTTAATGATATCTCAATGTCGGTTCCTATGTGATATTTTTTATGTTGTTTTACATTTCTTTGATTACTCTTAAATAGGATCAAACTAGTATACTATTTTTGGATGTGTGAATCATCCTTTATATAAGGTTGTTGGTCTATGGCCTTTTCTTTTAAGGTTTCCTTAATTTATAAAATGTTTTACAGTGAAGTGATCTTGGTTTTCTATGAACCTCCCTTAAAATGTGTAATTAAATATATAGATCCTAATACCTTAAATTGGATAACCACTGTAACGTCCCGACCCCAGTTACCTAGAGTTGGTGCATTATTACATAACATTGGCGTGGTCAAAAGGAAATCATTTTTTGAAAGACTGATCAGTTCAGTATTATTGGAAACAAGATTCATACATAAGTTTAACTTTACAACTTGAAAAGAAATACAATACGAATTTATTCCATTAGAAACATCCCAGCCTCATAGATTATGCTAGCAAGTCACTCATAAATAACTTCTTCATATCCTGGGAAAATGAAACATAAGAAAGGGGTGACCTCATACACTCTGTAAGGGTAAGAAATATAGCAGAATAGAAAATAAATATTTAGCATGGTGAATAATTGAAACCAAATTCCTTTACCAATAATAAACATGAATACTTTTATGGAAGGAATATGAACTATTTAAATAATGCTATAATAAAACATAATCATGGGTATTATACTTTTCAAATGACCACATGAACCATCAATATTATTTTCATAATGAGGGAATGTATAATTACGGACATTCTGAAAAACATTGTCAAGGCCTCATCCAAGATATGTAAAAGTGATTAAGTTCTCAGCCAAAACCACATATCAAATTGGGAAAGGCCTCGGAAAATTCCATATCTAGTTGTCTCATTAGACCTACTGAGGCATCGAGGAGCTATAGTGGGCTCCACCTGTCACTTACTAAGTGCAATACATTTCTCATATGAAAAGGTTTAAACATATCATAAACATTCGTATTAAAACTAGCATACAAAATGTCAATACTTTTACCATAGACCATGAATGGTATAAATATAGAACATCCACATTAAAACATATCACAAAAACTTCAATACAATATGGATGTTTTGTATCATAATAAATCAACTTCTAATGGCGTCAAATAGTTGCACCCACTGTATAAGTTAAAAAACATTCTTACCTTAAATTTGTCGAAAAGGTCAAAAAGTACCCTGTTTGGAAAATGACAGAAAGATTCCTTTCAAAACACATAAGGGTATAAATGACTTTAACCCATTTTCTATTAAATAGTAAAAAAAAATTGAAATACATTTTTAGGAAACATGGATGTGGATGATAAAGAGGTCCCGGTAGATAATTACGTATAAACGACCTCAAATAATGAAGAGATTGTAGAATTAACCCTTACCTTGTACTTTTCCTTGGTCGGGGGTAGCTTAACCTCTTGTATAATGGTGAAATAAATTTTATTAAATTATTCATGAATCATATACATTAATATGATATCATATATGATCTTTTAAAATTTCTTTGTTAATAATATATTAGTATTATCGTCATTTCAGGTGTTAAATGATTCGTTTTCGTTTATATTCTTTGTTATGTGATTCATATTTGTTATGGATGGGATGTATATTATTCATATCCTGAATTATATCAAGTCTTTAAACATTATTTTTTAATCATCAAATGAAAATTAGTCTTTAATGGATACGATGGGGAATGAATCTCATCACGTTCGTGGAGGCGGTAATCTATACGTACAGACGAGCGAAAATATCATTCTTTTGATATTAAAATAATATATAATTGGATGGTATATCATATATACAGAATAATTATCTTGTTATGTTCATTATTTACATCAATTACAAATCATTATTATTCCCATCCAAATAATAATGTATTGAATAACAACAATACCACGACGTGGAGACGGTAAGTCATACGTACGCATGTATGGTGACATGTCATTCAAAGGATGGGTAGAATAGTGAATATGGTTGTACCATATTTATAATAACATCAAAATATATATAATATACTATAGTTATTATTTTATAATCGAAAAAACAAAGAAAGAGTAAGTGGAAGAAGAAAGGAACTTGAAAGAGGTGATGAAATATTTACCTCTTCTTCCGGTTCTTCCTTTTTATTTGATCAAAAGAGCTCTTTAGGTGGGATTTCTGACTAAAGAAAGGAATTTGGGATGAATGGAGGAATATTGAGAGGGAATTGGGTAGATATTGGCTGATCCAAATGTCTTTTACGGTGTGCATTAGAGGGAAGGGGGAGTGCCCTTTTATAAGAGGGGTGAAGGGCACCATAGGAAAAGCTAGAAATATTATTTTAAAATAAAATAATTTTCAGTTTATAATGGCTCAAAGATAGATTATTTAAAGGATAAGGTTGGTATGGGTCTAAAACCACTCTATAAATATGTTTTAGAGATTTTTGGTTCACTATTTTTGCCTTATCTTTTAGATTAACTCTTAGTTAAATAGTTTGACATTTACCATGTATCTTTGTATTTGTATATTATATGGTTAATAAAATAACTATATACTTACTAAGGAACCCCAAGTGGTTCATTAATGATACAAATATCATTATATTAGTCATTTCACCAAACCATAGATTTTTAAGAATATTATTTCAATTATTAATATAATATTTGTTTTCAAAACTCCTTTAGTTAAATTTTGATACTATTTAATAAATTATTTTTTTAAAGTCTTAACAACTTTATTAATTCGAATAAAATTAATTTAATCAATACTAACATGTCATATTAACCTATAAAATTAGTGGACGGCATCAAAACTTTCAAATTATATTTTTTAAAACATTTATAATACCAAGTATTTGATTCTCTCATTGATAAGAAAATACGGCATCATCATTGTGTCATAAATAAATTTAATTATTAAATGTCTAAATATTATAAATAATATACCATTATGCAGGAAATCGTTTTATCCTTATAATGATAATTTATAGTTGAAGATATAACATGTATAACCCTATGTAAAAATTGTTTTACTAAAAGATATATCCTTATGTCATTTTTTATTTACTTTAACTTAATTAATGTAGTGTCATTATCACTTACAAGTGGCTCCATGGGGTCCCAAAATCGACCCAAAGATGTCCATGGTTAGAAATGTATCATAAAATAGGGTTAGTACACGTTTTAGGGTAATTTAATATTATTATAATATTATTTGTTTACCCTTATTTACCAGATTTACCCTTTAACCATGGTAAATAAAATATTTACCGAAGTAATTATTCAAAATGTATAAAAATAAAAGTTACCTATTTAAAAAATTTGGAACTCCTAAATATAAATATTTAATCCATGTTTTTTAAATTCAAAACACATAAGTGGAATAAATTAATTTAGAATTAATTCCCGTTGTCAAAACAAAAAGCGTGTTTTTATGAAATAATAACTATCAAAAGATTGACACTTACTTATGTCCAGCTTAAATGTTAAATTATTTCCAATGAAAAACATTGGATTAAATGGTAAAAATATTATCTAATTATACTTTAAGACCATTCAAATGAATAATTTATCACTATTAATTATTTCTATTAAAAAAGATGTTTTTAATTAAAATTTAGTAATTTTCACTATTCACCAAAATATGAAAGTTATCAGAAAAGTACCAAAATTCACCCTAATATAATTTCAATTTTCTAAATCCAAAAATGAAGTCCATTTTGAATGATAAAATTTGGAAAATTTTAAAAAATGGGTATTACTATTCATAACAGATAATTTGATTGGTCGCGGTGTGTTAGAATCTCGAAGTTGCATACAATACAAGCTATTGCATTATTCAAAGGGAAACGTACCATGGAAGCTTGGGGTGTTACACTCTCCCATACATAAAATAATTTCATCCACAAAATTTCTAGAGTATTACTGGATAAAAAGACTTGTATGGTTCTTCGTCACAAGTTCCTCGGGTTCCCACGTTGGCTCTTCCATCTTGTGGTTTCTCCATAGAACTTTTACTAGACAAGTCGTCCGGTTTCACAACACATGTTCTTTGGTATCAAGAATCCTGACGGGCTCTTCACAATAAGACAGATTGGGTTCCATTTCTACTTCCCCATAGGTGAGTACGTGCATTGGGCCAGGCATGTATTTTCTCAATAGTGATATGTGGAACACATCGTGAACTCGGGAGAGATTTGGCGGAATTGCCAAACGATAAGCTACATCCCCAATTCATTATAGAATTTCGAAAGGTCTGATGTACCTAGGACTCAATTTTCCATTCTTACTGAAACGTATAACACCCTTCCATGGAGATACCTTCAAGAAAACATGATCTCCTACCTGAAATTCAAAATCCTTCATTTGGTTGTCAGCATAGCTATTCTGCCTACTTTGAGATGCTTTGATGTGGTTTTGGATTACCTTCACCTTTTCCATCATTTCCTCCACCATTTCTGGGCCTACGAGTTTTCTTTCATGAACGTCATCCCAACAGGTTGGTGTGCAACATCTCTTTCCATATAACGCTTCATATGGTACCATCTAAATACTTTAATAGAAGCTATTATTATAGAAAAATTCTATCAGAGATAAATATTGATCCCACAGAACCTAAAAGTCATGTGGGAAATATCTCAACATGTCTCATAAGGTTTGAATAGTCTGTTCTGATTTTCCATCAGTTTGGGGGTGGTAGGCAGTGCTCAAACGAAGTTCAGTATCCAGGGATTTCTGAATACTTTTCCATAATCATGATGTAAAATGGGGATCACGATCAGAAACTATCGATATTTGTACTCCATGAAGTCTTACAACATCATTAATATATAGTCTTTCTAATCGTTCAAGTGGTAAATATTCTCTTATAGCAAGAAAATATGTCGACTTGGTAAGATGATCAATAATGACCCATATTGCATCGTTCTTCCTAGGAGTCTTTGGTAGTCCCATGAAAAAGTCCATTGTAATATTGTCCCATTTCCACTCAGGTATAGGAAGAGGATGAAAGACTCCTCCAGGCTATTTCCTTAAAGGTTTCACTTGTTGGAAAACCATACATCTTAACAAAAAATCAGCAATCTCCCTCTTCATGTTTTCCCATCAAAAATGTTCCTTCAAATCTCAATACATTTTGGTGCTCCTAGGGTGAATAGAGAAATTGGAGTTATGAGCATCATCTAATAATTTCCTTTTCAGATCAGGTATATCGGGAACACAAAGTCTCTTCTCAAATTTCAAAATCCCATCTTTATACACAATGTCACTCAACCTCTCATCATTCATATCTTTAATCATCTTTTGAAACTCTTCATCACTGGTCCGAGAATTCTTTATCCTTCCTAGTAAAGATGGTTTGTCAACTATATGAAAAAGTAATTATGTTTCACCTTCCATGGTGATTCCCATAACCATCTTTACTAGTTCCATATATATAGGATCCTTTTCAACTCTCATTTTGTTCAAAACTCCATGATCTTTTCTACTCAAAGCGTCTTCCACCTTATTTTCCTTCCCTGGGTGGTAGTGTATTGTGAAATCATAATCCTTGAGTATTTCAAGCCATCATCTTTTCCTCATGTTGAGTTATTTCTGTGAAAAAATATACTTCAAACTCTTGTGATCAGTATAAATCTCACATTTTTTACCATAGAGATAATGTCTCCATATCTTCAAATCAAAAGTTACAGCTTCTAACTCAATATCATGAGTAGGATAGTTTTACTCATGAATTTATTGCTGTCATGATGCATAGTCAACAACCCTATCATTCTGCATAAGGAAAAAACCAAGTCCTTTCTTTAAAGCATCACTATAAATAACAAACCCATCATTACCTAATGGTAGAGTCAATATAGTAACATTGAATAATACGCTCTTCAGTTCTTCGAAACATTCTTCACACTCTTTTGTCCAAACAAATTTATCACCTTTACGTGTGATCTTGGTTAATGGGTTATCCACTCGGGAAAAAATCTAGACGAAACCCCGATAATAACCTACTATTGAGTCACTTTTCTTGGTTCCACACAATCTCAAGTCCTTAATGAAATATTACTTCAGTACAATATTTATATACTCTATAATTTTTATAAAATGTACATCATTAATAAAATAATCAAATGATGCAATACTTTAATAACAAGCTAATAAATCTAATCATTCCTCTTCATATTCGGTATTATCAAAACATTATTATAATCCAATAATAGCAGTTGGGGTATACTTTGATAATTTGTACATTGATTTGGGTAGTGTACCAACTACTTACAGGTGAAGCATTGTATACTTGAAACTTTTTTCTTACCCTTTCATTCACATACATGGTGTCCTTTTTCTCCACAGTTATAAAAAACTCCCATTCATTTCAATCATTTACCAAGGTGATTCTTTCCACAGTTATTATATATGGGAAAGTCCTTCTTTTCCCTCTTCCCTTTATACATCTTTCTCTCTTCCATCCTTTTCTTATCTTGCTTCTCTTCAAATTCATTGGACTCATGGAATTATTTACTTATCTTATTAACACATGATATTATTTATTCATATGTTGAGAATACATGGGAGATTATTTCCCTTATAAATGTTGGTTTAATACCGTGAAAGATGTGAAAATTATTAATATTTGGATCATACGTATTGTTGGAGTTCACATTCCTTCAACTGGGCGCCATTTATATATAATGGAATACACTAGGTTAGTTTATGAATTGCAATGAATAATTCCAAACATGTAAAATACCTAACGTAAATTGAACAGTTTATGGATATCATCCATAATCATAAAAATATTTTCTTTGATGAGGTATATACACATAAATCCTTCATAATTATTTTTAAAGAGAATGATAATTATACTAATCATATCCCCGGGGAGTGTCATAACCAAGAGTGTAGTAAGGCCTGTTGTCCTGCACCATTTCCCATTCGAGTCTAGCTCAAAGCGGTGTTTTTGGGTTTTACCCCTAGGTACATCTGTGCCAGAACCACCTCTAGATGATCGTATCCAGCTAGGGATGTATTGCTTGGAAAACTCCCAAAATCTCTACAATACCAAAATTCTAGGAAGTTTTTATATACTAATCCTCAATGTCTATCTTAGGGTAATATGCTCTAATCAGAGTTTATCTAAATATAGCTTCTAAGGTTTGTACTAAACCTCCTCTGATAAAAACTGTAATGCCCAGACCCAAGTTACCCAGAGTCGGTGGATTATTACATAACATTGGCATGATCACAAGGAAATCATGTCTCGAAAGACCGACCAGTTTAGTATTATTGGAAATAATATTCATACATAAGTTTAACTTTACAACTTGAAAATAAATAGAACACTAATTTATTCCATTAGAAACATCAAAGCCTCCTAGATTATGCCTGAAAGTCACTCATAACTAACTTCATCATATCCTGGAAAAATGAAACATAAGAAAGGGGTGAGATCAAACGCTCAGTAAGGGTAATCAATATAGTGGATGATAATATAATTATTAATCATGGTGAATAATTGAAACCACATGCCTTTACCAATAATAAACATGAATATTTTTATGGAAAGAATTTGAACAGAGTAAATAATTACATAATAAAACATAATCATGGGTATTCTACTAGTCAAATGACCACGTGAACCATCAATATTATTTTCATAATGAGGTAATGTATAGTGTGAGACATTCTGAAACATTTTTTCAAGGCCCCGACCAAGAAATCTAAAAATGATTAAGGCCTCGGCCAAAACCACATATCAAATTGGGAAAGGACCATGGCCAATTCCACGTCTAGTTGTCTCATGAGACCTACCGATACATCTAGGACCTTTAGAGGTCTCCAACCGTCACTTACTAAGTCCAATACATTCCTCATATGAAAAGGTTTAAACATATCATAAACATTCGTATTAAAACAAGCATACGAAATGTCAATACTTTAACCATAAACCATGAATGGTATAAAAATATCACATCCACAGTCAAACATATCACTAAACCTTTATTACAATATGGATGTTTTGTATCATAATAAATCAACTTCAAATAATCTTAAGATCCATCAAAGGATGTTGACATAGATGAAATCAAAACCCATTTTAGAGAAATATCTCTTTCTATTTTGAAATAATTTAAGAGTCACATAATTATAAAGAAAAAATTTATTTTGAAAATATATTTATTAGCTTGTAAGGGAAGATTTGATGATTTAATAATGGTGGAAAATAGTCACACCCACCGTATAAGTTAAAAAACATTCTTACCTTAAATTTGTCGAAAATGTAAAAAAGTACCTTGTTTGGAAAACGACGAAACGATTCCTTTAAAAACACATAAGGGTATAAATGAATTTAACCCATTGTCTTGTAAATAGTAAAAATGTTTTGAAATAAATTTTTATGAAACATGGATGTGGATGATAAAGAGGTCTTAGTAGATAATTACGTATAAACAACCTTGGATAATGAAGAGATTGTAGAATTAACCCTTACCTTGTACTTTTCCTTGTTGAGGGTAGGTCAACCTCATTTATAATGGTTAAATAATTGTTATTAAATTATAAAAGAATAATATACATTAATATGATATCATATATGATTTTTTAACATTGCTTTGTTAAAAATATCTTAGTGTTATCGCCATTTTGGGTGTTAACTGATTCATTTTCTTCTATATTCTTTATTATGTGAGTCATATTTTTTATGTATGGGAACTATATTAGTCATATCCAGAATTATATCAAGTCACTAAACATTGTTTTTAATCATCAAATGAAAATTAGTCTTGAATGGATACAATGGGGAATGAATCTCATCGCGTTTGTGGGGACGGTAATCCGTACGTACACACGAGCAACAATATCATTATTTTGATATTAAAATAATATATAATTGGATGGTATATCATATATACAGAATCATTATCATGTTATATTTATTATTTACATCAATTACACATCATTATTATACCCATCCAAATAATAATGTATTGAATAATAATTACACCACGACGTGGAGATGGTAAGTCGTATGTACACACGTATGGTGACATTTCATTCAAAGGATGGATAGAATATTGAATATTGTTGTACCATATTTATAATAACATCATAGTATATTGAAGATACTGGAGTAATTATTTTAGAATGGAAACAACAAAGAAACAGGAAGTAGAAGAAGAAAGGAACTTGAAAGAGGAGATGAAATATTAACCTCTTCTTCGGGTTCTTTTTTTGTTGATTTGATCAAAAGGGTTCTTTAGGATGGATTTCTGAAAAAATGAAGGCCTCTAGGATGAAAGTAGGACTGTTGAGGGGGTATTTGGGTAGATTCTGGCCAATACAAATGTCTTTGAAGGTGTGAATTAGAGAGATGGCTGAGTTCCCTTTTATAAGAGTGGTGAGGGGCGCCTTAGGTAAAGCTAGAAATATTATTTTATAACAAAATAATTTTCTGTTTGTAATGGATTAGAAATAAATAATTTAAAGGATAAGTTGGGGATGAGTCGAAAACCACTCAACCAATAGGTTTTAGATAGGTTTGGGTCACTATTTTACCCTTATCTATTAGATTTGACTCTAAGTTAAATAGTTTGACATTTACCATGTCTCTTTGTATTTTTATATTATATGGTTGATAAAATTATTATATACTTCCAAGAGAACCCCAAGTCGTTTACTAATAATACAACTATCATTATATAAGTCATTGGGTTGAATTTTAGATTTTTAAGAATATAATATCAATTAATAACATAATATTTGTTTTAAAAACTCCTTTCTATCAATTTTGGCACTATTTAATATTTGATTTTTTTTAGAAGTCTTAAAAACTTTATTAATTCAAAATAAATTAATTTATTAAATCCAAAAAAGTCATATTAATTTATAAAATTCGTGTATGGCATCAAAATATTCAAATTATATTTATTTTAACATTTATAATTCCAAATATATGATTCTTTCATTAATAAGGAAAATAATGCATCATCATTGTGTCAAAAATAAATTTAATTATTAAATGTCTAAAAATTATAAATAAAATACCATTATTTAAGAAATATTTTTATATTTATAATTAATATTTATAGTTGAAAATATAACATGAATAAACCTATATAAAAAATGTTTTTCTTAAAGATATATGTTTTTGTCATTTTTGTATTTACTTTAGCTTAATTAATATAAAGTGTCATTATCACTTAAAAGTAACTCCATGGGGTCCCAAAATCAACCCAAAGATTACCATGGTTAGACATGTATCATAAAATAGATTTAGGACATTTTTTGGATAATTTAATATTATTATAATATTATTATAATATTATTTTATTACCCTTATTTACCGGATTTACCCTTTAACCATGGTAAATTAAATATTTGTTGAAGTAATTATTCAAAATGTCTAAAAATAAAAGTTACCTATTTATAAAATTTGGAACACATGATTCTAAATATGGAATGAATTTTTCTAAATTCAAAACACCGAAGTGGCAAAAATTAATTTAAAATTAATTCTCGTTGTCAAAACAAAAAGTGTGTTTTTAAGAAATAATAACTATCAAAAGATTGACATTTACTTATGTCCAGTTTAAATGTGAAATTATGTCCAATGACCAACATTGGATTAAATGGTAAAAATATAATCTAATTATATTTTTAAACCACTGAAATGCATAATTTATCACTATTAATTAATTCGATTAATAAATTTGTTTTTTTTAATTTAGTAATTTTCACTATTCATCAAAAATATGAAAGTTATCATAAAAGTACCAAAAAGTCACTATAAGCTTATTTTGATATTCTAAATCCAAAAATGAAGTCTATTTTGAATGATAAAATTTAAAAAAATTTAAAAAATGTGTATTACTATTCATAACGTCTTCTTCGATTGGTCGTAGTGTGTTAGAATCTCGAAGTTGCGTACAATGCAAGCTATTGCATTATTCAAAGGGAAACGTACCATAGAAGCTTGGGGTGTTATAACCACTGTTCCTTAAATTGAACCATTTGAGTTTGTTCACCACAACTATAACTACCACCTTAGGGTGTGTTTTTATGCCTCAATTAGTATGCCTTGTCCAAGAAATTATACCACCTTGGTTTTGTGAATGTAAATGAATATAATCATAAATCTCATAGTACACATTGATCACCCTTTTAAATAATTTTGATCTAAAAAAATTGAAGATAATGAGTTGTTTAAAGTAAATGAATTAGGTATGAAACTATTGCCTCTATTTTTAACAAAAAATCTATGTGGTGTGTTGTCTTCTTCATTAAAAAGTGTTAGTTAAATGGAAATTTTGAAATGATAAATGTAGTGGGACTTCCCATATACTTATTAATTTATTATAAAGGTAATGACACTAGTAAAATAATTATATTATGATATGGAAAGTTTGTATATATGAACCATTTTTTAATTCATTTATTTATTTCTGATATTCGGGGATGGGATCCTAATTAGATTATCATATTTAGGCATGGAAGCCCCATTGATTTATGATATTTGGGTGTGGTATCCTTATTTTATTTTGATACCTAGGAGTGGTCTCCATATTTATTTCTAATATTCAGGAATGGAATCCCTTTTAGATGATGATATTCTGGCATAAAGACTCTATTGATTTTTGATACTAGGGAATGGCTTCCCTATTTGATTATAATATTCGAGCATGGATCCCCAAATGATTTATGAAATTAAGGCATAGAATCCCAATTTTGTTATGATATTTAGGCATGGAAACCCTATTGATTTATGATATTCCGTCATGGTGTCCTTTATGATTTATGATATTTGGGCATGATGTTGCCAATTGATTATTATAATCACGCATCGAGTCTCTCTCGATTTATGACATATGATCATGATGTCCCCTACTAATTATGATATTCAATCATGGAGTCCCTCTTGTCTTATGAAACTTTGTCATGGTATCCCTTATCAATCTATGATACTTTATTAACTATAGATACGAGCTTTAGTAATGCCTTAGGTCTTGTATAGTCATAGTATCTATATATATGTCTACATATGTCACAACATATCTAGTCCATATACATAAAAAATTCTATATATATATATATACATGATGAAAGGTATCTCAGATTATGCTAAATTGGGTATGGTTAAAGGGCGTCCCTTGAGGAACCCAAGATCAATTTTTTTAAAATTATTTATAATTTTTCATAAATATAAATACACATAGATGTATATAATACTGCAAAACTGGATACCTCTAGATTCCATTGGTGGTAGCCTCCCGAGTTTATCTCACACCCTGCTTGGGTTTTAATTACACTGGGGGTACCTAAATATTAATGTTGGGTGCAAGATATGGTTCTAGATTTGTCTTTATCACAACTATTCAACTCTCATGTCTACTATGTAAATGATATCTTAAGTGCATAAGACAGAGTTGGACCTCATGAGTCTCCTAGAGATAGCCATGGGGATTTTCATTGTTTGTGTTATGAATTTATTTTATCACATGTTTCATCTCTACAACCTATACATTTTAGTATGATATAAACATGCACAGTGGTATTTTTATTTGAAATATCCTTGTTTTCTAACTTATTTCCACTTACTTTTATTTTACTACCTCCACTATTGATCTATCTATAATCGATTGAAATCCTACTCTGATCACGAGGGTATAGTCTCCCCAATATAACATCTTTTGAACCTTACTTCTAGTCAGCAGGATCTAGAATATCAGGAGACATTATTGAGGCCATGTGACTGACTTAATCAAGTAACTATTTTAGTGCCTCCATTTCGAGGATGTTATAAAGTTACTTTGAAAGGTATGGTTTCTCCTCCTCTTTATTTTCATTCAAGTACATCTTTTGTGATAATATCTTTTTATTTATATATTAATATACTTACATGCATTCATAATAAGTCCATTCATGGCCCAATAATAAAATAGTTTTGAGATATTACCCCTCCCTCTTATTAAACACGTTTTATAGTCCTTTTTTGTCACCATGCTTCCAAAATTTATTCTTTATTCACTCTCCCTCTCTCTCACTCCATTTTTAAATTAAATAACTTCTTTTGTTATAAGACTTTTTATTTAAATGTGAACATAGTTCCAAATTTTTATAATCAATTCCTTATGTTCCAAGTGATTTTTTATAAATGAGAGACTACCTTTCCCCCTCATTAATCCAATTTTATAATCCCTTTTTGTACACATTATGCTGCCAAAATCATTCCTTGATTTTCCATATTTATGTTACGAAAACAAAAATATAAGAAACTTAAAGTGAATATATATATATATTAATTTTATAAAAAATATTGTATATTAAAAATGTTATGAAATTGTTGATTAATGTATTTATGGTTGTTATGTAGAAGCATATAGTGCATTTTAATAATCATGGAAAAAGGTAAGGATTTCTCTGTTAATCACCCTTTATTGATGAAAAATTTGATATTATGAAACAATATTTATTTTTATCATGTAATTACTTCCTAGTAGACTTATAATATAATAAATTATTATATATATTTAAAAATTCTCTTCTATTCATGTTCTTCCTTGATGTTTTCTATGATTTGCATCTTCCCTAAAATGTAATTGTTTTCATAACTCAATATAATTATTTATTAATAATGATTCTCATTTATTTTAGTTTTTTATTTCATATGGTTTACCCTATATCTATATTGGTAGATATATTTTTATTAAAATATTATTTATTGGGGATTTATTATCCTTATTCAAAAAAAACTATGTTGATAATATTTCACAACACATTTAATGAGAGTATATTCTTTTTTCCATAATTTTAATTCCTTCCAATTTAATTCATTATAACTAAAAACAAAACTATAGGTTGTCTCATGTTACCTTTATATTTCCCCTCTCCACTTTTCAAAAGGATTCCAATGCATGATGAATGTATAGACCATATTTATTGATGGTATATACAACCAAGTGTCTTTGAATTGATTATCTTTAACATAAAACTATTATAATCTGTGTATAAAGAATATGATAAAATAACTTTATTGAGTGTATAATCTTTATAAAAATTGTTTTAGGTTTATGAAACAACAATTGTATGCCTACACAAATCTTGAATGATGATTAGACACAGGAAAACATCATGCTTATGTAGCTGTTGTCTGATGGTTAATAAGTCACTTCATTCATACAAAAACTCAATTGATGGTTACATAAGACATTCATGATTTTTACTTGTAACATGGATTCATTCATAAAAAACCATTCCCTTTACAATTTTCACTCATATTCTAATCAATTCTAAGCCTTCCATCACCAAACACATATTAATATATTGACTCCAAATGCAACCAGACCATTTTGAAAAAACACAGTGGAAATAGAAATTAACTATGAAAACCATGAGAATATCTAGAGGAGTATTGTTAAATAAAAAACATCAGATGGTGTGAGAATTTGTTCATGTTGAAGATTTTAATAATGATAATTATTTTTACACTTTTGTAAAGAGATTCAATGTTAATAAAAGTGGGAGCATGTGAAAAATGATAAAAATATTCCATTAAAACTATTTTAAAGAAATTAAAATATTATAAAAAACTACATTATGAAATCATTGAATAATAGATAAGAACATTTATAATAAAATTTAAATATAATGAACATAAATGAGAAATAATTCAGACCAGGAAAAATAGATAATTTTGATTCTGTCAAAAAGTATCCCTTAAATTTATTTATAAACACAATGGAAGATAATGGCCAGAAGTCATGTATAACCCAAAAAATAACTATATTAGAAGAAAAAATGATGGGTTTTTAGAGAGATAAAACAACCACTTTTTTCTCAATTGAAGTTTAAACATAAATTATCTATATTTCCAATTCATATTGGAAAATAAACCATTCCTCAAACTTCCCCAATGTCGAACTCATTCTAACTCTATATATAGTAAATTGAACGTAATTATTTATTATAATGTGTATATTATTCATAGTTTTTTTTAATTAATATCTTTTATTTATATTTCTATGTTCCCCAAAAATTATTTATTTATAGTCGGAATTAATATTATGGTGTTGGTTGTTTATATTTTACCCACATGCTTTGATTTAGTAGTTCCAAACATTTTTACTAGATCATATGTTCATCAACTCTATATTTTTATGGTGATTTAATGTGTTTTCTGGATATATTACTATATTCATAGATTCATTTTAGGGAACTTACGGGGGTGGTTCACATTGAATGCTTAAAAATATTATTTTAATTTACTTTGGAATAGTAAAAAAATAATTTTATTAATAAATATACATATATATATATATTAGTATTACATAACACAAAAACATCTTAAATTCACCATTATTATATTTTATTACCAATATTATTTTATGTCTATCATAATGTAAATTTTACAACATCGTTATGTTAGTGGTAAAACTGACCAAAATAAAAACATGTTATAATGATTGAATGAGTAATAAAATATTATTATATTATAATAATATCAATTTTATAGAATATTAATGATTTAAAGAAATTATAAAACTGATAAATTATACTCTTAAATAAGTTCATGAATAAGATATACAAAAAGTAGTATGGTGACGATAACACTTACTTTGAAGACATGAATCTCCTCTAATAGAGTCTCTTTAAAATAAGGGATTTGGGACTCCTTGTTGACTTGGGTCCCTAAACAAGAAAGAGTCTTATTAGGGAGATAAATCACGATGAAATTAATGATGTATTAGAAAAATATGTGTTGGATTTGGTGGGTAGAGGGGGGTTCCATTTATAGGAGAGCCTAAGTTGCATTTTCACAAATACTCATTACTTATTATATAAGGTTTTAATTTAAAAATAAATAAATTAGACACATGTGAAAAATAATAGGTAATATATAATTATAATTTTATCATCAAATTATACATCCATTTAAATATAAGTTATTGGGATATTTTATGGTTTTAGCTATTAATTTAACCCTTTTCCATCATTTTAGTCATTACCGTGGTGACTAACTTTTACCTTAGTAACATATTTTTACTAATAAAAATAAAATTGACCTTATTATTTAATTTTTACGGGTTGATTAAAAATATGTAATTCATTTAATATCATTTAATTTATGAAGGTGTTAAAAATTAATTTTAATTTAATAAATCTTTTAAAAAATAAAAATGTTGTTTTATGAAAAAATTTGTTGAACCTCAAATATATATTTATTATTACTATTTAAACAAAAATAATCACTAGATGAATATTTATTTATTATATTATATATATATATATATAATATTTTTCATTAAAATCATTCTTTAATAGAGATAAATTTTATTATTAACACAAAAATTCATAAAATAATGAAAAACAATTCTTTAAAAAGTATCCCTTTTAACATTAAATGAAATTAATCACATCACGTTATTTATCTTCTAAACACTTAATTTTTCAATCTATAAATATTAAAATATTTACATAAACACATCAAACCATTCTTTAGAAACAATATATAGATAATTAAAATACATATTTTTAAAATAATATATTATTACATTTTTATCTCATTCCATACTCAATTATTATATGTGAATTATAGTATTTTTATTTTGTAACTAATAATTACACAACTTCATCATACATATTGGGGAAAAGTATTTCCAATGATCATATATATAATTTCTATATATATTTAACGGTTATATGTAAAATGACCATATATATAAGAGTCACGTTGAATTTATATATATAGCCATCAAATATTCAAAAAACTCATTTGTCCTATTTTTTACTTATTTCTCCAAAATTTCTATATGTTTTTATAATTTTACTTATTTATAAAGTTGTAATTAGAGGTATAATATTCACTATGAAGTGAAAGTACAAGGATTTCCTATTTTGTACTTTTTATTTAGTTGTGGTTTTATTTTTCATTTAGTTTTCTCAATTATGTTCCATATTGAATTATAATAATGTATTGATATTTGTCTTTCATTAATAATTTTATCTTAATAAAATATATATCATGTTTTATTGTAGTTAGTATTTTATATATGATATTATATAAAACCAATCTTATTTATTTAAATATAAATACATATTCATGGGATTTTACTTTCTACCCCTCAAGAAAATATCATTATTGATTTTTTGTTACTATGATGAAAAAAATGAAGGTACTTATACCTCATTACATCCTCCAAATCCCACGTTATTTCTTTAAACTTATGATCTCTTAAAGAAAACTTTAACCATGTGAGTTGTATTGTTTCATAGTAATTTATTTCCATGGTACCACATTTCTACATATTTTCCTAATAAAAGAGATCTTTCTTCAATTATATAACCTATAAGTTTGGCTCATGTGATGGATCAGGTGTGTACTTACACAAATTTTACGCATGGGACACATTATACAATTAGGATAGATTCAGTGGAAGTGAAATATGACAAGTTACTATCCCCATATCATCTAAGATTTTGAAATTTCAAATATATATTAGGCTCAACATTACATTCTTCTAGAGTTGAATAAGCCTCTTCCTTTGTGATTTTCCATGGAATACATTTTTATAACTTTTAAATATAAATATAATTTCGGATTTCCTGCATAGCTCTTCTATTTTATTTGTGATATTTTTATAATTTGTTAAATTACTTGGATATTCTCTCATGTTTCTTAAGAAATGTTAGTTTTAAACATATTACACTATCTATCTCTATCCCAACAATTTAGAGTTCTATACCTCTTCCCATAAGTACCTTTATATGATTACATCTGAATGATCAAATTGAAACTGATATTATATGAGAAATCAATTGGGAGAAGGTTTTTTTAGAAAAGTGACCAATGAGGCCCTTGTAATAATTCAATAAAAAATTACACAGGTTTAAATGATGGAATTTTAAATTTTTCACAGAGTAAAAGGGGTAGCATGTTACCAGGAAGAGTGGTTCAATGTAGATATCCTTAACAATTGACCCCTTTGTTAGCAAGCCCAATATCATTGTGTTTTAAATGAGGGAATTTTAAAAAAATTTGAAGGTGTTGATCCTAACATAATTTGAAATCCATTTAATAGTATTTTCATATAATTTCTAGAGTTTTAATAGTTCCTTTATATTTATAATCATCAGAAGGATTATAAGCAGTTTGGAAACTCGGCTTTGTATCCAATTCTTATTGAATACTTCTATTGAACATTAATGTACACCTTGTATCTCAATCAAATGAAATTAAGAGTGGTAAATCATGTAACCTTTCCACATCCTCTATGTATATCTTCAAAATTTTATCAAGTGATAAATCCTCTCATATTGAATTAAAACGTTTTAACCTCTTAATGAATTTGAGAACACCCCAAATGAAATTATAACCTCCAGAAATATTGAGAAGAACTATAATTAAATACATAGAAAGGTTATCCAATTTCCATAAATATATGTTTAATGGTTTTTTAATACCCTTTGACTTATACCATTTTCCCTTATCTTTATGGCATACCAAGCATTGGGATATATGTTTTATAATCTCTCTCTTCGTATTTTCTGACATGAATTGATTATTGAGTTCTCTTTACATCATTTTAAGTTTTGAATGGATAGAGAATGATGGAATATGTGAACCATCCAATATATCCTTCTTAAATGTTTTTATTGATGAGATACATATTCCTTTCCAAAATCAAACAATTCTCTGTTTTAAAATTTTTACCTCTATAATATGTCTTACATTATTATGTATATCTATATGCACCATCTATTCCTCCTTGATCTTCACATAGATGGATGGTTCCACTTTCATTTTTTAATGATTGGATTACTATATTTAAATTATAAATTCAAGGTCCATCATTTGAAAATCCATGAGTATTGGGACTCTTTCAATCCTCATCATGGATAAGTTAGCATGATAATTTCTACTCAGAGAATCAAACATCGTGTTTCGAATCCATGGGGTTAATGTATTCAGTTTTATTATTCCTTGATCAACTCCAATAATATCTTTTAGTGTAATATAAAATATTGTGTGAATATATAATTTAATATTTTTTATTAGTATATAAATATATATATATATATATCACATTTTTTATTATATATATAATTTTTTTATATCCTTAATTAAAATATTACCCCAACTAGCACCAAATCACGCATAAAATAATTTTTATCATAAACATTATATTGTGAATTATTTGTTAAAATCATGTAATTTTTCCTTAGGAGACATATTAATCTTTTCTTTGATTCATCACTACATATCTGAATCACTTTTCCTCTTTTAGGTATTGTGATTATAGTTTTAGTAACCCACCATATTTTAATCCCCTTCAAATTTGTATCACATTCCTCAATTTAAAAGAACATGAATCCATTCACAGATAACTTTTTTTATTTAAAAATCATAAAAGCTTTATTAAAAATCATATATATTATCTAACCAATCCAAGAAAACCACATATCTAGGTTTTATTTTTTACTCTTGGCCATCCGTCCAATACCCATGTCCTTGAAGGGTCTATAGATATGCCCTGATTTTTTATTACCTACCCAAAGAATGATACTTATTATATCCAGAATTCGATCTTGATAAATTTGAAATAAGGATTCTCTTTTATCAATTTCTTCATCACAATCCTCATATGATATATTTGATACTATTTTCACTTATAATAAATTGTAATATAACTTATGAAGACTAAAGAAAGTATCGAGGTAATATTTAAAGATTCTATTTCCTAGATCTATAAAGATAGTATGGGAATTTTTTTGTCCATGTATAATTATTTTGAATTCAAAGTGTATATACCTTATATTTAAGGGTTACTAGTATATTTCCTCACATTACACCTTCAATAAATGATATTCATACGAAAGTTCAATATTTGAGTAGTATGGATCTCTTTATAGTTGTATAGACATGTTATCAATATAGGGTATAGAACACTTTTTCTTCATTATGATTTTTTTATGTTTATGATAATCAATGTAGAGACACTGTGATATATCATTATTCAAAAAAATGTAGACTAGTGAACCCCATAATAAAGAACACAGATATATAAAAACACTTATCTATATTCTATTTGATTTTATTCTTTAGTTTATGCATCTTAATAAAAGATATTCATTAAGTTGTCTTCAATATAGTCTTAGAAGAAGCTTTTATTTTTTTGTTAAACTCATCCTCATTGTATAGGGGAAGACCAAGAAAAACCATTAAAAATAATATGTGTATTATTGAAAAAATATAAATTTCCTTAATATTGGATTTTTTTCCTAACCTTTTCAGTTATATATATATATATAGTATTGTCCATAATACCCATACAAGGGTAGTAATTTCCATTTGGAGTTTATAGTTAATGATGGATCAATATTTGATCATTGGTGAATATTGAATATGAAATTTTATTTATATATCCTAGTAATTTTTATAGGATATATATAGAGAGATCCAATCCAAGTAAAAAATAAAATAAAATTTAAAAAAATTTAGAATTACAATATTTTTAGGGATAAAATTACCACAAACATTAAATAGATTAGAATAGTGTACATGTGATTCAATCATCACAACATTGTGAGTTTTCAATGTAAATGAAACAAATAGAAATTACGGTGGTGATTTGATGATCTTAGAAAAATTTACTGATATAAATGAGTAGGTAGAACAAGAATCAAATAAGATATATTCATTTTTTGTGTATAAGAAAAGTTTAAATTTTATAACTTCATTTTCATATGCCACTTATACAATTTTATTACATATGTTTTCCCTTTATCCCTTAGACTGGTAGTATTATGATGTATATTCTCATAATTAACCCTAACATTGGTGAACTGGTTTTTATAATTTGTATACTCCAAATAATTGAATTACTATAGTGTGGGTGGTTTATTGGATTCAACGTTACATTTATTTATCTCATTGGTTAGCCTCTTCAAATTTAATTATCATTCATGTTCCTAAGGTAATTCTCTTTCACACTTTATGTTTTAACTTTTTTACTTTAAGGAAACTTCCTCTATTCATCTATGAACATTTTTGGAATGTAATAATTCTATTTGTCTTTCCTCTTTGGTTTTGATAATTTGAGTTTCCAAAAAACATGATTTTTCTCTTGTTTCCCTAAAACCATGAGAATAATGGGAGTCTCTAATTTAAATTTACACATTGATATCACATCAAATAAATTCTCCATAGCTATGAAAATTCCCTTATAACCAATTTCTTCCATAAACATTATTTCATGTCACTAATGAAATAATAAATTTTTCATTAAAGATCAATTATAAATCAAGAAGTATGCATTGAAAGTAATATAATTTGTTTTAAATGGGTACTAATGGATTTCCCATCATTAATTCTAAACTCCAAGAGTTATATATCCATTTAAGTGTAAAGAGATCAAGGAAAATATTTGTTGAAAAATACCTTCTTAAACTAATATCATTCCATAGATTCAATATCTTCTTCCTATATTCTATTCAAAATTATATTTATCCATTTATAGGCTTCACCGTATGAAAAATAAAATTATATAACAACATTTAAATTTTTTGAGCATTAAAAAATAAAAAATATATTTTATGTCATATTGATACATTGCCTAAAAATTAATAGATTTTAAGACCCACTAAAGGAATTTGGGAATTTCTATATGAATAACTCAATGGTGAGTTGTTCAATCATTTAAGAGCTTTTACATTTTTTCATGAACTATGTTATTTTTCATAGCTTCTAAAGAGTTGGGTTAGAATAGTCGTGAGATTTTACATTCCATATCCAATGCCATTTGGTTTCTCATTAGGAAGGTCTTTTCATTATCCCTCAAACTCTTTGTTAACATGATTCCTCCTGGATATATAGATTTACTAAAATGAAAATTTTTAGTGTTACTATCAATAAATAATCATATTAAGCCTTTATATAAGGAAAATCAATCTCAATATGTCCAAAATTATGCCACATTAATTGAATCCAATAAAATTTTTGGTTCATCATACATAAATTTTGATAAAATATTGGTTTTTTTGGACATATAATTTTAATATTTATAACATATTCCACATAAAATAATTAATCCTCGCATAGATTCCAACAAAGATATCCCCACTATAACATACTTTTAGATTATATCATTTTAAATGAAAATTCATTACATATCACCATAAATCACACTCTAGAACCTATAGGTTTTTGTATTTAGAGAATACATGCAAAACCAAATTATTTTGAAACATCTTGAATATGAACCACATATATTGTTCACAAGTGATACACTTCAAAATATAACATTCATAATAATCTTCTTAAAACCCAAGGGAAAGGAAAATTGACACAAGGGTGATCTCAAGTGTCGAGTAAGTCTAAACATAGTACACAATAATCAAAGATCATCTGTGAAAATAATATGATTATATGGATATAAAAAACATTAAAATTTTATAAACATAACAAAATATAATAATACCAAACAAAATATTGATCCTAAATCATGATTCATCACCCAAGGATTTTTTATAACGTAATCTTCAGTAATATCGATGTTGAAATATGAGTCTATAATTATGAGCAATGAAAACATAATATAAGAATTAGAATTTGGAAAATACATAAGCATGTAAGATAATTTATTATATTGAGTCTCTCTTCTAGGACTTTCATCATAGAGTTGAAAGAGTCCCATGGTGAATCGGGTTCACTCCTTATTCCATTCAACATAGTGTAAAAACTACCACAATGGATTGGGTTCAGTCCATATTCAATTAAATGTAACATCGTGAGATATAAATACATACCAAATGAATTAGAAATATATATAATTTTTGTTCCACCCATCATATAATTGAAATCCCACATATTTTTTCCACATGAACATGAAAAAATTCATAATCTCAATAGATTAATTATTTCATTGAAAATAAATGATTTTCATGAAAACATGCACAATATATGATCATATTACATATATAGATAGAATATGGATGGTGTAATTATAAAATATCTCCAGTGAATCATAATATTCATTAATGAATTTTGATCTAGTTAAAAAATAATTTTAATTGAGCATTAAAAAATTAATTTCAAAAAAGAGAGAAATATCCATTACTTTCGAAAATATTTATTTTAAAAATAAATATTTTATAAAATAATGTGAATATATATTAATTTATAAAAAATAAAAACTTGGATATTGGTTTTATTAATGAAAAAATTAATATAGAAAGAAGGGTTACTCATATAGAAAATGTAACTAGATTATTTTTTCCACACTTTTGCAAAGAGATTCAAAGTCAATTCAAAAATTGCCATTATAGAAAATGATAAAAAAAATATTCCAATATAAATTAAAAAAATTAAAATAAAATATATAATTAAATTAATTAATCATTTAATTATATATAATAACATTCATAAAACCATATAAAGAATATGGATATAGAGATGAAATATTTCTAACTAAAAAAGAAGAGATAAGGTTTGTTCCACCTACAAGAATAATTTTATTTTATTTGTGAAAAAAGGTTATTTGAAGGGTAATAAGAAATTGGAACCACCAAAAAATAAAATGAAAATAAAAGAGATGTCTTCTAGAGATAAAGAACAAGTAATTTTTACCTAATAGAATTTTGAAAATAAATAATCTTTATTTCACTATGAAATTTGAAAATAAAACCTTACCTCAAATTTCCACTTGATTAGATGAATTATAAACTATATATAATAAATATATATTAATTATTCATGTTAAAAATAACCTTAATAATATTTATTTTACTTAGTGAAATTATTTTATAATTATTTTTCTATCAATTTTGGAATTATTTATTGTTCAAATTGATATTCAGCTTTTAGTTGTTCAATTTTTTCACACAAGCTGCGGATTGGTGGTTCTATAAATTTTTTCTAGATCATAGTTATACCCCATTTTGAATATTAATGATAAGTTAATATATGTTAATGATATAGTTTTGGAGACCCATGGTCATTTCATGGAACCTATGGTGACGGTTCATAAGTATTGCTTAAAAGTATCATTTTTTTGGAATTTTAATTCAATAAAAATTTATTTTATGAATGATATTACTTATATATATTACGATTAAATAATTATTAATTAATATTAAATTAATAATTATTACATATTATTACAATTATTTTTTAATTATTCATTCATGTTATAAACATTATAACATTATTAAGGTATGTGGTAAAACCGACCAAAATAAGAACATATTAAAATGATTGAATGAGTAATAATATATTATTTTATTGGGAAACTATCAATTTTGTAGAATATTAATTATTTAAAAACATAATATTAATTTAATACAACATATTCAAGAATAGGTGTATGAAGAATATATGGAATAATGATTAAGGTGAAGATAATCTTTACATAGAAGAATTGTATCTTCTCTTAGAGAGCCTCTTGAAAATGAGAGGATTGAGAATTATTCCTGTGACCAGTGGTTCCCAAAAGTGAGATATTATTACCAGGGAAATAATTTTAGTAGGTATTAAATATAAATTATATGGAATGTTTTGGGTTAATATTGCTATAGGAAAGGTCATTTTATCAATGACATTGAGTGACATTTTCATAAATACCCATCACTTATTGTATAAGGTAGTAATTTTAAAAAGAAATGTGAATAAAAATGAAAAACTAATAGATATTCGATAACGGTAGGTTGACCATGCCTTTAGAATCCATTTAAAGATAAATATTTTGTGACATTTTATGACTTTATCCCTAAATTTTAAATGATTATCTTATTTTAACCCTTACTATGGTGACTAACGTTACCTTAGTAACTTATTTTTTAACGAAAAAATAAATATAAATCATTACCTAATTTAGAAATTATAATTACAAATATAAAATCTATTTCATTATATTTAATTTCTAAATGTGATAGAAAATAATTTTAAATTAATAAATATATAACACGTAATATTATTTTTTAGAAGATATATTTTTAAGCCCAAAAGTTGATTTTCTCTTATTATTTAAATATTAAAAATTATTATAAGAATGCTAATTTATTTTATAAAATATATAAAAATAATAATTTCATTTAACATATTCTTCAATAGTGATCAATTTAGTCATTATTTAACATCTTATGTTTTGAAAAGTAAACAAAATGTTTGATATTATGCATGATACGCCACATCGAACATAAACGAAAAACTGAATATTATTAATTATAATTGTAGTTATCTATTAACTTTTAGAATGGAGTTAATGATTAGTATTAATTGATTTATGAAAATATAGTTTACGAAATTTTATATAATGATTCTTTGGTTATAAAATTAACTTAAAATGAAATTAAAAACCAATTGAATATAAATGATGTATTTTTACAAAAAAACTATTTAAATGGGAATAATTATGTTTCTGAAATAATAAAATCCATATTTTTAGATTATATCAATGAAATTTTAATCCAGTATAATTTTTAAAATTAATCTTATATATTTTCTATACATTGTATAGGAACAAATACAATTTTACCGATAAAATGAGTGTTTTTTAAATGCACTTTTACAACCTGTTGATAAAGAAACATTTTTAAATCTAGTTTTTCTCAGTTTTATATGTTTAATATGACAAAATAAACTTTTTCTTTAGAATTTGGAAATTAAAAATTTCTTTGATTTAAATTTTTGTTATTTTTTTAGAAAGTTCATATTTTAATTAATAAAGAAAAATACTTCATTTTATTTCAAAAATGCTTTTTTTTATAATTTATTTATATTATTATCATGTATTTTTAATTGGTTTTAAAGTTTATATATATTAATTTTTTATAATATAATCTAATTTTGGCCATTTTAGGTAATTTTAAATTGAAATTATATATAAACTCATGTTAATTTTTTAATGGTTTTCACATTTAAGAAAAAAAATTCATTTTGTCAAAGCCAGTTAATTTTAAATTAATTACCGAAACATATGTGACATATATTTTAAAAAATGAATTCAATATTTGGAACTTTTGGGTCAAAATTATGTTAATACGTTACTTTTTTTTATATTATAAATAGTAAATATGGTAATTATTATTTAACGCGGTTAAAGGTAAATTGGGTAAATTAGGGAAACAAACATTACAATAAAAGAAATAAAATTACCCTAAAACCTAACAAAATTCTATGGGATGAATAAAATTAGAACTTTAAGAACTAAGTATTAGAATTTATTCATTTAATATAATTTTTTCCATGAAAGTGATATAAATAATATTAAAACGAAAGAAAGTGACAACATGTTACCCTCTTACTTATTATAAGTATAATAATTTTAATATAGGGATAAATATTATAAAACATAAATAATACATAATCTCCTAAAATATAATGAAATTATTTACATCATGGAAATTTATTTTTAATTTTTAGAGATTAAATAATTACCATAAATATTGACACAACAGTAAAATAATAATTATTTTATTAATATAAATATCATATAAATGATATAAAAAATATTACAAAAAATATAATTAGAATTAATTAGTGTACTCTAAAACTTTTATAGGTTACTATGAAAAATTATAATCTTATTCAATTATTTTTTTTCTAAGTTACCTCAATTTTATGATTTTATTTAAATTCGATGAATTGAATAGTGTCAAAATTGACACTAATGATATTGTAAAACAAATACTTTATTAAATTATTTAAAAAACATAAAAATATTTCAAAATTAAAAAATGGATATTATAAGGTCTAAAGTTTCATTAATATTTCATTTATGTGAAATTTAACCCATATAAGTAAAATTTATAGCCACTTAATATTAAAAATATTGTTACGACGATTAAAATTAAAAGAGAATAATTAAGGGTAAAAGGAAATGATAGGGTTTAAAATAAACTCAATGAATGTCAAAAAATTATTGAATGAAATTATTTCGAACCATAATCATATTATATTTTACATAACTCAGGTTGGAGTCATTTTTATATAAAAAAAATTATTTACATTAATTTAATATTTTAAGACTTTCCATGGATGCCCCTCTCCACTCATTAAAAATGTACTCACTCTTCTCTAATAAACACACTTGTAAAACCATTTATTTGGAAGATATATGCACAACGCTCATCCAATATTACCTAAATAAATTATTTAGACCATATTTTAGGTAGAACACCTTTCTAGAGGTGTTAAGGTGTTCTTTAAAGGTGATCAATTAAATAAGAGGTAACATTTTCTTTAAGTATTTCTATTTTATTTCTTCTTCGACTTACATTAAATCTCCCCAAAACTTGATTAAATAATAAATATAGTATCCTAAATATACAGATATGTTACTATGTCAATATAATCACATTAATCCAACTTCAATTTCATGAAATGGGCAATGAAATTTTCGTTTGTGTGTACGATGAACTACCGCCTCGCAAGCCAATATTGATCGTTTCTCATCATCGTCTTTAAAGAATGGTTATAATGATAAAATTAAATTTTCATATGTTATATTAATTAAATATTAATTAATATAAGATAATATTATATCAATTACATTCTTAATTTCCATGCATATAAAAATGAAAACATCGTTCGTGCATACGTCTGAACTATCACCTCCACGACGTGATGTGAATCATTTTTATTCACCACATCACTTATATGATTTATATAAGTATATTTAAATTATTATTATCATTTTAGTAATATTAATATATTTATTTAAATACAAATTAAAAATTACCTTATTTCCAAAGTGATCAATGAAAAATGGAAACGTTACTCAAGCGTAAATACGACTTATTGTCTCTATTCTTATAATGTTGTTCAATTTGTCATATACATATTTAATTAATATATTTAAAAGTATAATTGATATATAAAATTGATTATTATTTCATGAAAATTATTATGTATATAAAACACCAAGATTTCATAGTACTTTATTTCTCCAAAGTAATTCAATAACTTCAACTACACTCAACACCGGGTTCGAGTGCACCACAAGATTACCAAACTAGCCGTTCAAAAGAGGATATGAATAGTATTAACTAAATATTTAACTACATATATAATCCTTATAAATTTTAGAATCCATATTATGAGTTTATTAGACATAATGTAAGAAAAAATTCATTTCTTTCAGATAAAAGAAGTATTTATTTCAAAAAATGCACTTTTACCACCTTTTAATGATGAACCCTTTTTACATCCAATATTTGAAACTTTTATATATTCAATTTCACAAAATAAAATTCTTCTTTATAATTGGGATATAATAATTTAGTTTTAATAAATTTTTTTTGTTTTTTTGATAACTTGTATATTTGGGTGAATAGTGAAAATTGCTATATTTTAACTAAAAACAACTTTTTTAATCAAAATAATTTATATTGTTAAATTGTACATTTTAATGGTTTGTAATTACAAATAGATTATATTTTTACCATTTAATCCAATTATGGTCATTGTATGTAATTTCACTTTGATATTGGACATAAACAAGTGTCAGTCTTTTGATAGATATTGTTACTTAAAAATAAGCCTTTCAGTTTTGACGACAGGAATTAAATTTTAAATTAATAAATGAAATTTATATGTTTGTAATTTGGTAAAATAGACTTCATTTTTTAATTCAGGATATTAAAATTATTTTAGGGTATATTTTTGGTATTTTTCTGAAAACTTTCAATTTTTGATGAATAGTGAAAAACACTTAGTTATTAGTAAAAACCGACTTTTTATTTAAATAATTTTTTATTATCTTTAAATTTATATTAGGTAAAAATAGATAGATAATACATATTTAAGTTCAATGTATTTTATTAGAGTCTATTTTTATTAATTTTAGATATATAAAAATTTTATTGAACTTTTCACCGTCTTTTACCCACCTCCTAGGAAAATTTGCAAATTCACATAAAACTTAATTTTACCGCTTCTGTGATTTGAATTTCAAAACTGAGAGAAATGGTTGATATCAGTAAGTAAAATATGGTTCAATTAGATGAAAATATTTTTGGTGAATAGTATCTTTTTACTTTTATTTACCAGGGTTAAAAGTAAATTGGGTAATTAAAGGTAAATATGATATTATTATTACCCGAACATATGTCCTAATTCTATTGGATAAGTATAATTCGACCAAAAACAACCTTAGTAATAACATATGATCCTTTAGGTCCACTTGGATTAGATTAGGACATTTATTATTATTTAATTCAAAGTAGAGTTAAGAGAGTTAAAATCAAAGATTAATAACTAAAAAAAATTAATATAGGGTTATACATAAGATAAATGCCATTATAAATATTAATTATAAATCTAAAATTATTTCCTACATAATGGTATTTTATTTATAATTCTTAGACATTAAATAATTTAATTTATTTATGACACAATGGTGATACAGTAATTACCTAATTAACGAAATATTAAAATAATTGATATTATAAATATCCAAATAAATGTAATTTGAGAATTTTTATGAATTAAAATAATTTTCTAGATTAATATAACATATTATTATTGGTTATATGAATTTTATTCGAAGTAATAATGCTGTTATGAATTTATCAAAAACAAAATACCCAATAGTGTCAAAATTGGCATAAAAGAGTTTTTAAAACAAATATTATATTATTAATTGATATTATATTCTTAAAAATATACAGTTTAGCCAGAGGACTTATATAATGATTGTTGTATCATTAATGGACTACTTGGGGGGTCTCTTGTAAGTATATAGTATGTTTATTAACTATATAATATGAAAATACAAAAAGACATGGTAAATGTCAAACTATTTAACAAAAAGTTGAATAAAAAAAATAAAGTTAATATAGTGACCCAAACCTGTCTAAAACCTATTGGTTGAGTGTTTTTAGAACTATCCTAACCTTAACCATTAAATAATACACTTTGGATCCCTTTAAAACTTAATATGAATTTATTATAAAATAATATTTCAATCTTTTCCTGAGGTGCCCCACACCCTCTTATAAAAGGACACTCCCCCTTATCTCTAATTCAGACCATCAAAGCCTTTTGGCTCATCAAACGCCTACCCAAATATTCTCTCAACTTCCCTTACTTCAAACTAGAGGCATTAGTTTGATTAGAAAGCCAGCCTGAGGATCCCTTTTGATCAAATCAAAAGGAAGAACCCGAAGATGAGGTAAAAATCTCACCACCTCTTTCAACTTCCTTTCTTCTTCCACTTCCTTTTTATTTATTGTTTCAATTATAAAATAATGACTCCAGTATCTTATATATAATTTTATGTTATTATAAATATGGGACAACCATATTCATTATTCTATCCATCCTTTGAATGACATGTCACCATACGTGCGTACGTACGGCTTACCGTCTCCTCGTTGTGGTGTAATTTTTTATTCAAACATTTCATCATTTGGATGGGTATAATAATGATTATAACTAATTTAAATAATATATAAAACATGATAATGATTTTTTATATATGATATACCATTCAATTATATTCTTTTTTAATATCAAAAGAATGATATTTTTGGTCATGCGTACGTACGGACTACCGTCTCCACGAATGCGGTAAGATTCATTCTTCATCGTATCCATTCAAGAATAATTTTAGTTTGATGGTTAAAAATAATGTTTAAGGACTTGATATCATTATGGATATGAATAATATACAATATTTCCATAACAAAACACGACTTATGTAACAAAACATATAAAATAAAACGAGTAAGTTCACACCCGAAACGACGATAATACTAAGATATTATTAACAAAGCAATGTTAAAAGATCATATATGATATTATATTAATGTATATGATTCTTGTATAATTTAATAACAATTATTTCACCATTATACAATATTTTAAACTACCCTCGGCCAAGGAAAAGTATAAGTTAAGGGTTTGTTTCACAATCTCGTCACTATTTGAGGTTGTTTATACGTAAATATCTACTGGGGTCTCTTTATCATCCACATCAATTTTTCGTAAAAATGTATTCCAAAACATTATTACTATTTACAAGAGATTGGGTTAAAGTCATTTATACCCTTGTTTTACTTTTTATAAATTGGTTTGAAAGGAATCTTTCTATCATTTTCCAAACAAGGTCCTTTTTAACCATCTTGACAAAATTAAGGTAAGAATGTCTTTTTTTAACTTATATGGCGGGTGTGACTATTTTCTACCATTATAAAATCGTAAAAGCTTCCCTTAAAATCTTATATGAATATTTTTAAAGTAAATATTTTCTTTTATAATTATGTGACATTTAAATGATTTCAAAAAAAGGATATTTCTCTCAAATAGTTTTGATTTCATCTATGTCAACATCATTTGATGGATTTTAAGCTTATTTGTAGTGGATTTATTATGATACAAAACATCCATATTGTATTGAAGGTATTTTGATATGTTTGACTGTGGATGTGTTATTTTTATACCATTCATGGTTTATGTAGAAATTGTTGACATCTCGTATGCTAGTTTTAATACGAATGTTTTTGTTATGTTTAAACCTGCTCATATGAGGAATGCATTAGACTTAGTAAGTGAAGGGTGGATCCCGCTATAGCTCCATGATTCATTAGTAGATATTATGATATAAACTAGTGTCTTGGCACAAGGCCTTGAAAAAATCATATTTGTAGTCTTAGCCTGTAAGAACCCGGTTCTTCTCTTTATGGTATGGGCTTCTTCTTTTCTCTTTTCCGTAATATTTTTTAATAAAATTTGGAAAATGGGGGAAAATGCTAAATTTTAGAACTACATGCCGTGTACTTTTTCAACACGTCGTGTACTTCTGGCTATGTTGGGATAAGTACACAGGGCGTGTAGCCATGTCGGCGAAAAAGGGTGTAGGAACCGATTACACACCATGTAGTGGTCCTTTACACGCCGTGTAGTCAGTCGGCATGACAAAATAGTAAGGCAGTGGATTAGACGCTAGCTCTGCGGTAGTACACGTCGTGTACTCAGGAGTACATGTTGTGTACTCTTGTTGGCAGGTGAACAGTGTCGCACTGGCAGGAAGCTGCTAGAGGAATAGTTAAATGAAGGGAGTACATGTCGTGTACTTGGAAGTACACGTTGTCTACTTTGTTTTTTTCGGATTAAAATAGGCAGTAGCCTCCTCATTTGGAAGAGGAGGCATTTGAGCCATTTTGGAGCCAAAGGAGGAGGTTGAACCTTTGAAGATCCACCGAGTGTTCGTCTGGAATCAGTTTCCACCTCGGACAATCTCGTTGGAACCGCACGGGTAAGGGCTTTCATCTCCTTGACTGATTCTCACCAATTATTCTCATAACATAAGTTATTTACATTTGAGAGGGTTTCATTCTTCGGAAGATCTATGCCATTATTGGGAGTTTCTGGAGTCGGTGTCTGGGTATACTGCTCATTGGCGTATAAGGTAGGTGGCTTGGTGTTAAAGTTTTCCAATTGTCGTGTGTTTTGGGTGTTTTTCTTCCATGAACCCATGATGGGGTGTCGTGTGGTAGAGGCCATTGCTATATTAAACACCTAGATTTTAATAGGCGATTAATTATGATAATAAAATGTTGGTTGGGATCATTTCTTGGATCCAGGACCATCCAGTGGGGTGTGTTCCTCTATTTAGCCATTTGGCTAGTATACCTGAGGCTATGCCTTGTTTAAATTATGCATTACTTTTTCCTTGAGGGGAATTGTATGTAAATTGCATGTTTATATTTTGGGCATGGCCCAGTTACTTATGCCTATAAGTGTGACTGTATATGCCTGAGGTCGTGATTATGTTAGCCTGAGGGCGTGATGGTATAGCCTGAGGGTGACGTTCTATTTCACCTGAGGGCAACCTTTCGTGCCTGAGGGCTTGACTTCTGTGCCTGAGGGCGACACTTCATATGCCTGAGGGAGTGAATTCTGTTATGCTTGAGAGAAATGCCTGAGGGCGAGATTCTGTATAGCTTAAGGGCGTGGTTTTACTATATTACCTTGAGGGCGAGATTCTGTTTGGCTTGAGGGCTTAGTTCTGTTGAGCACAGAATATTATTAAATTAAATGGTTAAAATGAATATCAAAATGACAATATAACTGGTTAAGTTGGTTACTTTTTTGTAATTCTTACTTTGTTGCATTTTACTACTGCACACTATTGTTGCATGCTTATACGCAGTTGGGCACAGACCTTTGGTGGGTACCTACTGAGATATATTTCTCACACCCTGTTTGGGTAACACTTTTTCCCCAAACAGATTACGTTGTTGCAGTTGTAGATAGGGGCAGGAGTCCCTATACAGGTACGTGATTGCTGCTGAGGAGTAGGAGGGCATGGGACCGAGCCTAGGCTTGTGATGCCGCTGCCATCAGTTTTTCTTGTTTTGTTGTACTCTACTTTTGGATATACTGTATTGATATATAACATGTTCTGGATGCTTTCTTAGAAATTGAGACATGTAGCATCATAATTTATATATTGTTGGTTATATCCACTTCTGTTGTTAATTTCAGTTGTGTATGGTTTACCGCTTCCGCTGTTAGTTGTATGTTTTATTTCATTCTGTTGCGCTACCCTTTGACAAATGAGGGCATAGTTTCCCCACTATCAGAACTGGGCACTCGCTTCTAGTCGGCATCCTCTGGCATTTGGGGAAATGTGCTTGAGGTCACGTGGCGAACTGGGTTCGTGGCAACCGTTGAGTGGCACCCGGAGCCGGGACGTTACAAAGTGGTATCAGAGGCGTTTCTTTTCTATTGACTTACTATTTGGATCCATAGTCAAGGATAGGATGAATGGTAGTTGGTAATAAGTTGTTCCCGGGCGTAGCTAACCCGCGTACAACAAAAAGCCAGTCTACCTTGTATTTTTCAATTTTCTGATTTTTGAAATTTTACAGTTGATATGATTTCACTATTGGGCGATGCACTTGTATTGTGATGTTTATATTTTATCTATGGGTTCTATTTAGTTGCAACCGGATGAGATGAGGGTATGACATCTCATGCATCATTTATGCACATGATAGAATCACAAACCATGCATAGTTTCCCTGACATGTAGGAGCATTAGAAAAATTACATGTTGTTGTGATAGTTGTCGTGCTAGAAAAGCATGCTGTTGTGATAGCTGCACTGATAAAATACCTGCTATTTGATAGGGTAATTTTTGTGTGAGCTGTTCATAGAATGGACACCAAACTTTGGTTTTTTTGGAGTATGGGCCCCCATTAACCTGAATTTGGTGGATCATTGACTATTTATTAGTTACAATACAGATAAGATGTCAAACACTGATTTGTGGGGAGTATGGCCCCTCACGGGTCGGAATTTGACACTTAGGTGTTGTTTTTCAGTATTTTCTGGGTTCCGGGAATGTTTCTGAGGCATACTGTCCGGAAACCCAGTATACACACTGTGTAGTATCCTTACACACGCCGTGTATGGTCTTCTGTTTGGGAAGAAAAATGAACTTTTTAAGTACACACCGTTTACTACGAGTACATGTTGTATAGTCTCTTCCCGTGTCACAAACCGTGTGGGTAGCGACATGGGGTAGGGAAGATCTTGGGTAAAACACGCTGTGTGCCAGATATACACGTCGTGTAGTTGTGACCCGGAGTCCGGCCATGTAACTAACAACACGGGTCGGTGAACTTCTTTACAGAACATGTCGTGTCAATTATGTACACACCGTGTAGTGTGACCTGGGGACTCGGCCGGGTAACTAACAACACGGGTCGATGTCACTGATCCTTGAACACGTCGTGTACCTTTGGGGACACGCCGAATTGTCTTGTCTGAGGAAAGACCATGTGGACTTAGCCATGTGGCTGGGATACGGGGTGGTGTACACGCCGTGTATGGGTGTAACACGTCGTGTAGTTTCAAGACAGGTAGACGGCCGTGTCACAAGTGACACGGGCAGTTGGAAAATAACACCATACACACCATGTATATTATGTACATGCTGTGTAGTTTTGTTTAACAGGAGTCGCGTGTCTTAGCCGTGTCAAAGGACCCGGGCAGGGGAAGGGAAGTTAAGTACACGTCGTGTAGTTAGTATACACACGGTGTAGTCATGTTTTGTAAATTTTGAGATGCCTTCTTCCTCTTGTTCCCTTTGTGGTTTCTTCGTTTTAGCCATAATAATCTTGAATCTAAGGTGTGCTTTTGACCATGTAGTTTGATGCCATATAGACGACCATGCGTTGTTTTCCAGGAGAGTGGTGACGACTATACTCCGGAGATGGTGGGCCATGGGCTACCATTTGATCCTCCAGCAGAGCCATATGCGGCACCAGCTACGATACTGTACACAGGTGCGGAGGCGCAGTTCCGTGAAGGCGTATTGCGGTTTATGCAGACCTTTCAGGGAGCACCGTAGGCTGCCACATATATGGCCGAGCTGACTCGTATCTTCCAGCAGCATCATCTGGCTACGTTTTCAGGGGATGGCAGACCAGAGGCCGTGGAGTCTTGTTTGGGGTCGATGCAGACTATTTTCGAGCATCTTGAGACGCCTCCAAGGAGGAGGGTCAAGCTCGTGTCATACATGTTGCATGATTCCTCCAAGAGGTGGTGGGATGTTACCACCCAGTCAGGGAATCACAGAGACATGGCGTGGGAAGATGTTCAGGCAGCCTTCTATGAATTCTTCTTTCCCGAGATGTTGCGGGCAGACAGAGCTCGAGAGTTCATGAATCTTCAGCAGGGCGCTATGTCGGTGATGGACTATTCCGCTCGTTTCGCAGAGCTTCAGTGCCTTGCATCTGTGTTGGTGGGTGCTGAGATGCTGAGAGCCAGACGTTTTGAGGATGGTCTTCGGTATGACATTCAAGCGCTAGTGAATGTATTCATGTTGCCTACAGTACATGCTATTGTGAACCAGGTGCTGATTATAGAGAGGAACCAGCAGGAATCTAGTGGTATGGGCCAGGGCGGTTCAGCACCATTTACTGGTACTATTTCTATTGGAAAGAGGAAGAGACAGGTGGACTTCTCTTAGGGTGGCAGTACTATCCAGGCAGTCTCTTTAGGTTCCCCGATCAGGTGATACCAGTGTGGTAGAGATGGGCACAAAAGAAAGCAGTGTCCACGAGACCCAGTGGTGTGCAGAGCATGCGGCAACATGGGTCATCTGCAATGCGTCTACAGGGAATCTCCACCAGTGGCTATTGAGAGGGGTTCTCTGTAGACTCCGCGTGCGGGGGTAGGACAAGTGGCTTCTTACCAGTCAGGGAATTGGAATGTGTCACGGCGTGCAGGTAGAGATGTTGGTCATGGTCATGGTAGAAAGACATTGGGATCTCAGAGGCAGTAGGGTGGGATAGCTCAGGGTAGTCAGGCTGTGTCGCAGGGCTGCGGCACTGGGCAGACATATGCAGTGCAACAGACCCAGCAGGAGCAGGATCGCGGACGTTATACAGTCAGAGGTACTATTTTAGTAACTTCTGTCTTATCTTCAGTACTTTTCGATACGAGTGCTACACAAAGTTTTATATATGTACCCGTTGTGGAGATCCTTGGGCTCTGTGTTTCTAATTCTTCTGATATTATGATGCTAGACACTCCGTTGGGGACTAGAACGGCTTGTGTGCGTTAGTGAAAAGAGTGCCCCCTTGAGGTTGGTGGGTGTCACTTTCTTTGGGACCTCCATGTCTTAGAGATGAAAGCTTTTGACGTCATACTCAGGACGGACTGGTTGGTTCCCTATCGAGCCTTTGTAGATTGCTATTGTCACAGGGTGTGTTTCACGTCAACTGAGGGTGGAGAGTTTCTATACAAGGGTGAATGGGATGTTCAGGTGAGTTGAGAGGGACCAGAGCATCGTGGGTGAGGTGGAGTCACAGCCCAGATTGGGAGCTTATATCTGGATGACCAGGGGACTTGTCAGGCGGATTTCCCTCCATGGGTTGATCGTTTCAGGGAAGTCTTCCCGGAAGACATTTCAGGTCTACCTCCGGAGCGTGAGGTGGATTTCTCTATCAATCTAGTTCCAGGAGCAGCACCGGTGTCCATTCCTCCTTACAGGATGACTACACCTGAGCTTCAAGAGCTCAAGAGGAAGTTATAGGACTTACAGGCAAAGGGCTTTATCCGGCCAGTACTTCTCCTTGGGGTTCATCAGTTCTTTTTGTGAAGAAGGCGGATGGTACCCTTAGACTTTGTGTGGATTATCAGAAGCTAAACTAGTTAACAGTTAAGAACCGATATCCCTTACTGAGGATTGATGATCTTTTTGATTAGCTTCATGGAGCACGAGTGTTCTTGAAGATTGGCCTGAGATCAGGATCTCATCAGCAGCGTGCGAGACCATCTGATATACCTCTCACTTCTTTTAGGAGTAGGTATGGTCTATATGAGTATACGGTTATGCCGTTCAGACTCATGAACGCGCCAGCAGTTTTCATGGCTCTGATAAATCGTGTGTTCCATCTGTATCATGATTCTTTTGTGGTAGTATTCATGGGAAACATCTTGGTGTACTCTCACACTCGACACGACCATGCCACCCATCTTGAGATCGTATTGAGTACACTGAGAGAGAATCGACTATATGCTAAGCTCTCAAAGTGCCACTTTTGGATGGATCAGATTCACTTCCTGGGTCATATCATCTTAGAGGCAGGAGTTTCAGTAGACCCGGAGAAGGTGAGAGCAGTAGTTTCTTGGGAGCAGCCTTAGAATGTGTTTGAGATACGAAGTTTCTTAGGGCTTTCTGTTTACTATAGGCATTTTATACAGGACTTCTCCCTCTTAGTAGCACCGTTGACGGGTTTAACTAAGAAGGGTGTGAAGCTCGTATGGTCGGAAGCTTGCGAGATATATTTTCAGGACTTGAAGTGAAGTTTTACCTCATCACCAATCCTTATACTCCCAGAGCAGGGTAAGAGCTATACATTTTACTGTGATGCATCAGGTATTGGGCTGGGAGAAGGGTTGATGTAGGGAGACCGATTTGTGGCGTATGGGTATCGGCAGTTGAGGCCACATGAGAGAAATTACCCGACGCATGATCTCGAGCTATCTATAGTTGTACATGCATTGCATTGTTGGAGACATTATCTTTTGGGGGAGAATTTTGTGGTTTTCACGGACCACAAAAGCCTCAAGTATATCTTTACTCTGCGTGACTTGAATCTGAGGCAGAGGAGGTGGGTTGAATACCTACAGTCCTTCGATTTTGAGCTTGCCTATGCACCTGGTTAAGGTAATGCAGTAGCTGATGCACTGAGCAGGAAGACTCAAATACAGGCAGTGCAGGAGGCCAGTGGTGAGTGGGAGCTCATGTCTTTGTTCTCTGAGATGCATCTGGATTTTCACGAAAGTCAAGGGCAGACTTATCTTTCTTCTTTAACTATAAATTCTACCCTCCTATGCATAGTTAGGATAAGACATCTATCTGATATATAAGGCCTAGTTCTACGAGAGTCGGTGGAAAGTGGGGACCCTTCTCTAGGGTGGACGATAGGTGATGAAGAGGTTTTGCATTTCCATGGACGATTGTGGGTTCCAGGGGATATATGCGAGGAGATGATGCGATAGTTTCATGCTTCAGCTTGGGCAGTTCATCCCGGGGTTACCAAGATGTACCGTGACTTGAAACGTCAGTATTGGTGGCTGGGTATGAAGAGAGATGTAGCTGGTTTTGTTACGAGGTGTTCCACCTGTCAGCAGGTGAAGGTAGACCATCAGAGACCAGGTGGGCTGTTACAGTAGTTACCCATTCCATAGTGGAAATGGGATGATGTCGTGATGGATTTCGTGACTGGTTTGCTGAGGTCACCTTGTGTCAATGACTCTGTGTGGGTTGTTGTGGACAGACTCACGAAGGTTGCTCACTTTCTTCCGATCAAGGATACCTTTGGGGTTGACGAGCTATGAAGGCTGTATATCCGAGAGATCGCACATATTCATGGGGTCCCTCATTCTATCATTTTTGATAGGGACACCCGCTTCATGTCTCATTTCTGGCAGAGTTTTCAGAGGGCACTGGGTACACATGTGCTTCTGAGCACAACTTACCACCCTGAGAATGATGGCCAGTCAGAGCATATGATACAGGTGCTAGAGGACATGTTGCGTGCATGTGTCCTAGACTTTGGGTGCTCTTGGGAGAAGCATATTCCCTTAGTCAAGTTTTCCAATAACAATATCTTTCAGGTGACTATTGAGATGGCACCATACGAGGCTTTATATGGTAGCTCGTGCCGATCTCCTTTGTGTTGGTTAGAGCCAGGTGAGACAGCTTTTCTGGGACCACGTCTCGTACAGAAGACTTCTGAACAGGTCCAGTTGACACAGAAGAAGATGGATACCGCATAGTATCGTCAGAAGTCATATGCTGATCTCCGCAGACAGCCTTTGGAGTTCATGGTCGGGGGTCAGGTTTTTCTATGTGTTTTGCCAAGGCTGTAACACAAGCGGATCAGGATATAGGGTAAACATTCACTGTGGTATGTGGGGCCATTTGAGTGTCTGGAGAGGTTCGGGCTGGTTTCTTATTGGTTGCGGTTACAGCAGTGATACCGAGCCATTCATGATGTCTTCCACATATCTCAGTTGCATTGCTATCATTCAGACTCGTCTCACATCTTTCATCCCGAGGAGGTTGAGCTGGAGGCAGATGCGTCCTTTGAGGAGCATTTGATTTGTATCATTGAAGGGAGCATGAAGGTTCTCTGAGGCCGGTCAGTTCCTCTCGTACGGGTGCTATGGTAGCATGGCCGAGTGCAGGACGTGACCTGGGAGCGGGATGCCGACGTACGTGCTCAGTAGCCAGAGTTGTTCACGGCTATATCTTCTCCACCCTTGGAAGGGCAATTCAGGGACAAATTGCTATAAGGGGGGAAGTTTGTAAGAACCTGGTTCTCCTCTTTGAGGTACATGCTTCTTCTTTTCTCTTTTCCTTAAGATTTTTTAATAAAATATGGAAAATGGGGAAAAATTCTAAATTTTGGAACTACACGCCGTGTACTTTTTCCACACGCCATGTACTTCTGGCCGTGTTGGGATGAGTACACAGGGCGTGTAGCCATGTCGGTGACAAAGGGTGTAGGAACCGACTACACACCGTATAGTAGTCTTTTACATGCCGTTTAGTCAGTCGGCATGCCAAAATAGTAAGGTGGTGGAGCAGACGCTAGCTAGGCGGAATTACACGTTGTGTACTCTGGAGTACATGTTGTGTACTCTTGTCGACAGGCAAACATGTTCGCGCTGGCGGGAAGCTGCCAGAGGAATAGTTAAATGAAGGGAGTACACGCCGTGTACTTGGAAGTACATGTTATGTACTTTGTTTTTTCGGCTTAAAATAGGAAGTAGCCTCCTCATTTAGTAGAGGAGGAATTTGAGCCGTTTTGGAGCCAAAGGAGGAGGCCAAACCTTTGAAAATACGCCGAGTGTTCGTCTGGAATGGGTTTCCACCTCGGACGATCTCGTTGGAACCGCACTGGTAAGGGCTTCCATATCCTTGACTTCTTCTCACCAATTCTTCTCCTAACGTAAGTTATTTATGTTTGAGAGGGTTTCGTTCTTCGGCAGATCTACGCCGTTCTTGGGCGTTTCTAGAGTCAGCATCCGGGTATACCGCACATTGGCATATAAGGTAGGTGGCTTGGTGTTAAATTTTTTCAAATGTCGTGTGTTTTGTGCGTTTTTTGTGCCACGAACCCATGATGGGGTGTCATGTGGATGAGGCCATTTCTATATTAAACACCTAGAATTGAATAGTTGAATAATTATGATAATAAAATGTTGGTTGGGATCATTGCTTGGATCCAGGACTATCCCGTGGGGTACGTTCCTCTGTTTAGCCGTTTGGCCCGGATACCCAAGGGTATTCCTTGTTTAAATTATGCATTACTTTTGCCTTGAGAGGAATTGTATTTAAATTTCATGTTTATATGTTGGGAATGGCCTGGTTACTTATGCCTGAGGAAGTGATTGTATATTCCTGAAGGTGTGATTGTATTATCCTGAGGGCGTGATTGTATAGCCTGAGGGCGACGTTCTATTTCGCCTGAGGGCAAGATTTCTTGCCTAAGGGCTTGAATTCTGTGCCTGAGGGTGACACTTCGTATTCCTGGGGGTGATAATTCTATTATGCCTGAGGGAAATGCTTGAGGGCGAGATTCTGTATAGCCTAAGGGTGTGGTTTTACTATATTAGCCTGAGGGCGAGATTCTGTTTGTCCTGAGGGCTTGGTTCTGTTGAGAAAAGAATATTATTAGGTTAAATGGTTAAAATGAATATCAAAATGACAATATAACTGGTTAAGTTAGTTTCTTTTTAGTACTGGTTACTTTGTTGCATTTTACTACTGCACACTATTGTTGCATGCTTATACGCAGTTGGGCACGGGATTTTGGTGGGTGCCTACTGAGATTTATTTCTCACACCCTGTTTGGGTCATGCTTTTCAGACCAAACTGATTATGTTTTTGTAGGTGTATATAGGGGCAAGAGTTCCTATACAGGTACGTGATTGCTGCTGAGGAGTGGGAGGGCATGGGACCGAGCCTAGGCTCGCGATGCTGCTGCAAGCTGTTTTGCTTGTTTTGATGTACTCCGCTTTTGGTTGTACTGTATTGATGTATAATATGTTCTGGTTGTTTTTTTAGAACATGAGACATGTAAAATCAACATTTATATACTTTTTCTTATATCCAATACTGTTTTTTTATTTAAGTTTTGTATAGTTTACCGCTTCCGCTATTAGTTTTATATTTTATTTCATTCCGCTACGCTGCACTTTGACAAATGAGGGGATAGTTTCCCCACTTTCAGACTTGGGCCCTCACTGCTAGTCCGCATTCTCTGGCATTTGGGGAAATGAGATTGAGGTCACATGGCGAACCAGGTTCGGGGCACACATTGAGTGGCACCCGGAGCCGGGACATTACATGGCACAAGGCCTTGACTATGTTGTTATGATAGTCTGTCATTATGTATTCCATCATTATGAAAGTGTTTATTGATATTTCATGTTATTATTCGACTAGTAGAATATCCATGTGAATAAGTAAATGGCATTATTTCATTTAATTTTTTCCATATTATGCTGATGTTCAAGTTTAAAAAGGATTTTGTTTAATTTATACATTGCCTTAAATGTTCATGCTTATTTATGAAAGTTTCCTCTATATTGATATCGTTACTGAGCATCTGAGCTCAACCATTTCTATCTTTTATTTTTTCCAGGATGCGAAGAAGTATATTATTACTGACCTGCAAGGATAGTCTATGGGATCTCAATTTTTTTTATGGAAACAATGTGGTTGTAGTTTTCCATTTATGGTGTAATGTAAACCTTATGAATGTATCTAGTACTTCAAAGGCTACTAAACTAATAGATCTTTCGAGACTTGATCTTTTTCGATCGTGCCAATGATATGTAATAAGGCACCGACTCTATGTAACTGGGGTCGGGGCATTACATCTGTATTAGAGGAAGTTTAGTACAAACCATTCAAGCTATATTTAGATAAACTTTGATTAGAGCACATAGACATAAGATAGACTTTGGGGATTAGTATAGAAAGACTTCCTAGAATTTTGGTATTGTAGAGATTTTGTGATTTTTCCAAGCAATACATCCCTGTCTCGATACGAGTAGGTAGAGGTGGCTCTGGCACAGATGTACCTAGGGGTAATACCCAAAATCACCTCTTTGAGCTAGACTCGAACGGGAACTGGTGCACGAAAACGGGCCCTACTGCACTCTTGGCTACGACACTCCTGAGGGATATTCTTAGGATGAATCTAATTTTCTTTAGTAACCATTATGAAGGGTTTATAAGTATATACTTTCTCAAAGAAAATATTTTTATGATTATGGATTATATCAATAAACTGTTCAATCTATGTTAGGTATTTTACAAGTTTGGAATTATTCATTGCAATTGATAAAATGACCTAGTTTATGCCATTGTATAGAAATTCAACCCAATAGAAGGAATGTGAACTCCATCAATACGTATGATCCAAAGAGTAAGAAGGATCATATTATTCATGGTATTAAGGCAGTACGTAGAAGGGAAATTGTCCCCCATGTATTCTCAACATATGAAAAAATAGTATCATGTGTTAATAAGATAAGTAAATAATTCTCTGAGTCATATGGCTTTGAAGGGAAGAAATAGAAGAAAAGGATGGAAGAGAGAAAGATAGATAAATGGAAGAGGGAAAAAAGAATTTTCCCATATGTGAAAATTGTGGGAAGAAACACCCTAGAAATTGCCAGAAGGGAATGGGAGTTTTTTATAAGTGTGGAGAAAAAGGACACCAAGTACGTGACTGTAAGGGTAAGAAAAAGGTTTCAAATGTACAATGCTTAATCTGCAAGGAGTTGGGACACTAAGAAAACCAATGTAAAAATCATCAGAGTATGCCCCAAATTATACTATTGGATAATAATCACGTTATGATACTACCACAGTTATGGAGGAATGATTAGAGTTATTACGTTGTTATTAAAGAATTATGTCATTTGAGTGTTGTATCAACGATGTATTATTTATAATAATTATGAAGTATATAAGGATTGTACTGTAGTACTATTTCATTAAGGACTTGAGATTGTGTGGAAACAAGAAAAGTGACTCAATAGCAGGTTAAATTTTTTGAAAATATATGGTTGAGAGAAAGATAAACCATAATACGGTTCTGATACCGAGGTAGTGATTTTGGAATAATACATGATTGATTTGGATAAATTATATTGGATATTCTTGACTACCTTGAAACTGATTAATGATTTATATATTCCATCATTGTTGGAGTTTAAAACATTTTTTGATAGAAAGAGCATATCCAGTATTCTATAAGGAATAAGCGATCATGAATGTAATGAATAAGGTTTTATGGTAATTCAGGATATTTTAGTGTTTTAAAAGAATACATGATGAAGGTGTTCACTTGTTATTATGTGGAAAAAAGGATCTTCATTGTGTTTACCATCCTTATAATTTTTGGACTATGATTTTGGACAAAATTATTTTGTATAATTCTAGTTTGATATTATTTTTGGATTGCCATAAAAGGACAACCCGGAGGTCGGGCGGCAACCCGTTGCGTCCGGCAAGGCCACGAGACTTGAACCCCCAACTGAAGAGTGACAAGGGCTTATCACGTACCAATGACCCATGTGAAGTCCTAGATTGAATAATGTAGTTTTTTAAGGGTATGGTAGATGAATTATAAATTTATTTTTTGAAACCCTATATGAATAGGATAACTAGAATTTTTTTAGTGCTATTATCTTTTAGAGTTAAAGATGAGTTCTTAGTAGAAATTAGTTAAAGGATGGAACTCTACTTTTCAAGTATATATATATATTTTCCATCTCTTATTCTATGAAAAAATTAATTCTTAAAATTTAGGTAAGGGATCATAAAACTAAAAATGTGTTATTCTAATACCTTATGTTTGTGGAACCAATGATATTTTAAATCCTAATAGATTGATGGATTTGAGGCCCTCAATTCTACAATTTTTTGTGACTGATGACCTCAATCACCCCTATAAATATTTACGTTTTTCCTCCAATTATGTGTCTCCAATTTCCACCAATGTTCTCCTAATCTAGATAATAATGTGGTGGTTACTTTTTCATTACCATTTTCTTCTTATTAAGACTAAATTTTATTAAACTAATTTCGGATGTGGGTTTTCCCAGAAAGGTATTTTCTATTTTTAAACTTTTATTTTCGAATAAAAATTTCAAATTGTGAGGATGAAATTTATGGAATGATGGAAGAATGTAACACCCCAAGATTTCATAGTACGTTATTTCTCCAAAGTAATTCAATAACTTGCACTACACACAACACCGGGTTCGAGCACACCACAAGATTACCAAACTAGCCGTTCAAAAGTAGTTATGAATAGTATTAAATAAATATTTAACTAAATATATAATCCTTATAAATTTTAAAATCCATATTATGAGTTTCTTAGACACAATGTAAGAACAAATTCATTTTTTTCAGATAAAAGAAGTATTTATTTCAAAAAATGCACTTTTACCGCCTTTTAATGATGAACCCTTTTTAAATCCAATATTTGAAACTTTTATATATTAAATTTGACAAAATAAACTTCTTCTTTAGAATTGGGAAATAAGAATTTAGTTTCAATAAATTTTTTTTCTTTTTCTGATAACTTTCATATTTTGGTGAATAGTGAAAAATCCTATATTTTAACTGAAAACAACTTTATTTATCAAAATAATTTATATTGTTAAATTGTACATTTTAATGGCTTGGAAGTAAAAATAGATTATATTTTTATCATTTAATCCAATTCTGGTCATTTTAAGTAATTTCACTTTGAGATTGGATATAAACAAGTGTCAATCTTTTAATAGATATTATTTCTTAAAAATACGCCTTTTAGTTTTGATGAGGGGAATTAATTTTAAATTAATAATTGCAAATTAAATGATTTCAATTTGGTAAAATAGACTTCATTCTTGAATTCAGGATATCATAATTAGTTTAGGGTAATGTTTTGGTATTTTTCGGAAAACATTCAATTTTTGATGAATATTGAAAAACACTGATTTATTAGTTAAAACTGGCTTTTTATTTAAATAATTATTTATTCTGTTTAAATTTATATTATTTCAAAATAGATACATTATACCTATATAAGTTCAATTTAATTCATTTGATTCAATTTTTATTAATTTTAGATATATAAAAATTTTATTGAACTTTTCACCGTCTTTTAGCCACCTCCTAGGAAAATTTTTAAATTCACATAAAACATAATTTTACCGCTTCTGTGAATTGAATTTCAAAAATCCGAGAGACACGGTTGATATCAGTATTAAAAATTTGGTTCAATGAGATGAAATATTTTTTGGTGAATAGTAACTTTTTACTTTTATTTACCACTTTTAAAAGTAAATAGGGTAATTAAAGCTAAAAATGATATATTATTACCCGAACACATGTCCTAATTCTATTGGATAAGTATATTTCGACCAAAAAACCCTTAGGAATAAAATATGATCCTTTAGGTCCACTTGGATTAGATTAGGAAATTTATTATTACTTAATTAAAAGAAGAGTTAAAAGAGTTAAAATCATAGTTTAATAGCTAAAACATTTTTAATATAGGGTTATTAATAAGATAAATTCTATTATAAATATTAATTATAAATATAAAAATATTTCCTACATAATAGTTTTTTATTTATAATTTTTATACATTAAGTAATTTAATTTATTTTTGACACAATGGTGATGCAGTAATTACCTAATTAATGAAATATTAAAATAATTAATATTATAAAAATCCAAATAAATGTAATTTGAGAGTTTTTATGAATTAAAATAATTTTTTAGGTTAATATGACATATTATCATTGGTTATATGAATTGTTTTTGAAGTAATAATGCTGTTATGAATTTATCAAAAACAAAATACCCAATAGTCTAAAAATTGACATAAAAGAGTTTTTAAAACAAATATTATATTATTAATTGATATTATATTCCTAAAAATATATTGTTCAGATAAAATACTTATATAATGATAGGTGATTCATTAATGTACCACTTGGGGGTCTCTTGGAAGTATACAGTGTGCTTATTAACTATATAATATAAAAATAACAAGAGACATGGTAAATGTCAAACTATTTAACTAAGAGTTGTATAAAAAAGATAAAGTTATTATAGTGATAAAAACCTATCTAAAACCTATTGGTTGAGTGGTATTCTACCTATACCAACCTAAAACTTTAAATAATCCACTTTGGAGCCATTAGAAACCGAATATGAATTTATTATAAAATAGTATTTCTAGCTTTTCCTATGGTTCCCCTCAGCCCTCTTATAAAAGGGAATTCCCCCTTCTATATGACTCACACCACCAAAGTCCTTTGTCTCGGACAAAACCTACCCAAATATTCTCTCAACATCCCTCACTTTAACCTAGAGGCCTTATTTTGATTAGAAATCCAACCTAAGGATCCCTTTTGATCAAATCAAATGGAAGAACCCGAAGAAGAGGTAAAAATATCACCACCTCTTTTAAGTTCCTTTCTTCTTACACATACTTTTTATTTATTGTTTTCCATTATAAAATAATAACTCTTGTATATTATATATACTGTGATGTTATTATAAATATGGTACAACCATATTCTGTATTCTATCCATCCTTTGAATGACATGTCACCATACGTGCGTACGTACGACTTACCGTCTCCATGTCGTGGTGTAATTTGTTATTCAAACATTTCATCATTTGGATGGATATAATAATCATTATAAATGATGTAAATAATAAATAAAACATGATAATGATTCTGTATATATTATATACAATTCAATTATATACTATTTTAATATCAAGAGAATGATATTGTCGCTCGTGCGTACGTACAGACTACCGTCTCCATGAACGCTATAAGATTCATTCTCCATCGTATCCATTCCAGACTAATATTCATTTGATGGTTAAAAATAATGTTTCAGTACTTGATATAATTCTATATATGAATAAGATACAACCTAACCATAACAAACACATCTTATGAAACAAAACATATAAAATAAAATGAGTAAGTTAACACCCAAAACGATGATAATACTAAGATATTATTAACAAAGAAATGTTAAAAGATCATATATGATATAATATTAATGTATATGATTCTTGTATAATTTAATAACAATTATTTCACCATTATAAAATAGGTTAAACTACCCTCGACCAAGAAAAATTATAAGTTAATGGTTTATTTCACAATCTCTTCATTATTCGAGGTTGTTTATATGTAATTATCTACTGGGACCTCTTTATCATCCACATCCTTGTTTTATAAAAATTTATTAAAAAACATTTTTACTATTTACTAGAATATGGGTTAAAGTCATTTATAACCTTTTTTTACTTTTTATAAAATGGTTTGAAAAGAATATTTCTGTCGTTTTCCAAACAATGTCCTTTTTAACCTTTTTGACAAAATTAAGGTAAAAATGTCTTTCTTTAACTTATACAGTGGGTGCCACTATTTTCCACAATTATAAAATTGTCGAAGCTTCCCTAAAAAGGTTATAAGAATATTTTCAAAGTAAATGTTTTCTTTCATAATTATGTGACATTTATATGATTTCAAAAAAAAAGAGAGATTTCTCACAAATAGTTTTGATTTCATCTATGTCAACATCCTTTGATGGATTTGAAGCTTATTTGAAGTTGATTTATTATGATACAAAACTTCCATATTGTATTGAAGTTTTTGTGATATGTTTGACTGTGGATGTGTTTTTTTATACCATTCATGGTTTATGGAAAAAGTATTGACATTTCATATGCTAGTTTGAATACAATTGTTTATGTTATGTTAAAACCTGTTCATATGAAAAATGCATTAGACTTAGTAAGTGATAGGTGGAGACCGATATAGCTCATCGATGCATCGGTAGGTCTCATGAGACAAATTAGTGTCTTGGCACAAGGCCTTGATAAATTCTTATTTGTAGTCTTGGAACCATGCCTTGACTATTTGGTTATGACAGTCTGGCATTAAGCATTCCATCATTATGAAAGTTGTTATTGATATTGAATGTGATTATTCGACTAGTATAATATCCATGTGAATAAGTAAATGGAATTATTTCATTTTATTTTTTCCATATTATACAGAAGTTCATGTTTAAAAAGATTTTTGTTTTAGTTATACATTGCCTTAAAATTTTATTCTTATTTATGAAAGTTTCCTCTATATTGTTATCCTTACTGAGAATTTGATCTCACCCCTTTCTATGTTTTATTTTTCCTAGGATGCGAATAATTATATTATGACTGACCTGTAGGGATATTCTATGGGATCTCAGTGTTTTCTATGGAAACAATGTTCTTGTAGTTTTTCATTTATGATGTAATGTAAACATTATGAATGTATCTAGTACTTCCAAGGCTACTAAACTAATCAATCTTTCAAAACTTGATCTTTTGTTATCATTCCATTGATACGTAATAATGCACTGACTCTGGGTAACAGGGTTTGGGGCGTTACACTGCAGATTATGGAATTATGACCACATGGACTGTTTATGTAACATCCCGGGTAAATAAAGAATATGACATTTTCATGTTTGTTAATATTTTTTGAATAAAATATTAATATTACTTTAAATGGGATGTTATGTTCGATAGCGTACCCAATACACACAACGAGTTTCTTTGAAACCTTATGTCACACACTCATAATATAAAAATATTATTTTTAAATGGTAGTTAATGCATAGATGTTGTAATGGCGGGAAGGAATATATCTAACAACAATATGATTATACATGTTTGTTAAATGTTTTTACATTTATCTAATATAAGATAAAGGCTTAAAATAAGAAAAAATTCAATTTTAGGCATAAATACTCTAATATTCACTAAAAGGTCAATTTATCGCCTTTTGATGGTGAGCCCTCTTTAAATATAGTTTTGGTCACTCTTATATGTCAAATTGAACCAAATAAAATTCTTCTTTAAAATTGGGACATCAAAATTTACTTTGTGAATCTTTTTGGTATTTTTCCGACAAAGTTCATTTTTTAATGAATAGTGAAAAATGTTGTATTTTAAGTCAAAACCTCCTTTTAATATAATTTATTTATATGGTTAGATTATATTTTTAATTGGTTTTAAAGTGTAATTATAATATATTTTTACTATTTAATCCAATTTTGGTCATTGGAATTAATTTCACTTTGAAATTGGACATAGACAAGTGTCAGTCTTTTGATAGATATTGTTTCTTAAAAACACGCTATTTGTTTTGACAATGGGAATTATTTATCAAATTAATTAATGAAACTTATATGTTTTGAATTTTTCAAAATAGACATAATTTTTGAATTCGGAATATCAAATATATCTTAGGGTGAATTTTTGGTATTTTTCTGAAGAACTTCAATTTTTAATTAATAGTGAAACCACTAAGTAGTAGTCAAACAAACTGATTTTCGTTTAAATGAAATTTTACTACATCTGTGTATTTAATTTCAAAAATCCAACATAAATGGTTATCTTTATTAATTAAAATGTGTTTCAAAGGGATTAAAATATTTTTTTGGTGAATAGTTACTTTTGAGTTATGTTAACCGCGATTAGAGGTAATTAGTGTAATTTAAGATAAAAATGATATTATAAAAATATAAAAATATCTTGACACATTTCATAACCTTATTGGATAGGTCATGGCCGAATAAGACAATCCATGGGTCAATTTTTTGGACCCCATGGATCCACTTGAGTTAGACAATGACATTAATACCTTTTATTTAAGGTAAAAAAAATATCAAAAACATGTATTGTTTTACGAAAACAATTATTACATGGGGTTATATAAGCTATTTCTTTGACTATAAATATTAATTATAAACATAAAAATATTTACTACATCATGTTAATTTTTTTTATAACTTTTAGACATCAAATAAATAAAATTATTTACGACACAATGGTGATGCAGTGTTTATGTCATTAATGAACGATTTAAACAAATAAGAAGATAATGTTTAAAATAATATCCAACACTTATCTAATTCTTATTGGATGATTTTATTTCTAACATGTACCACCTTATAATCTACTTTAATTATTTTTGTATCTTTATAAAACTAATTTCATTTTATAATAAAATAATAGTTTCAAGATTTCCAAAAGAGCCCCTCCTCTCCCTTATAAAAAGACCCCACTTCCTACCCATCTCTCAAACTTCTCAAGCAATTTGTCTCATCCAAACTCTACTAAAATAATCTCCCAATATCCCTATATTCATCCTAGAAGCCTCACATTAGGCCTAAATCTCTTCAAGAAACCCTTTTGGTTCAAACGAAGAAGAGTTACCCGATTTAAAGGTAATCTCTTCACTTGTGTTCTTTTGTTTTTTTATGCTTCTGCGACCCCCCCCCCCCCCAAGATCTTATTATTAATTTATTTTGTAACAAAACCAGTATCTTAAATATAATAGGATGTTGTTATAAAGAGGATTCTAGCTACACATACACACACCTATGTCTAATGGTTAAAGAACATATTGTTTCTGTGGATGGTGAATTACTGCCTCACGAAACGATGATTGTTCAATATTCTTTTAACACCTTCAAAGGTGGACATTAAGATGTCACTATATTTATATATGATATATAATATTTTTATGTTTTCCTTAAGCTTCTGTATTTTTCATTTATGGAATACATTTATGGTTTCCATTATGGATAAACGTGATATCTTCATTTTAGGAAGTGCGGACTACCGCCCCCTCAAAGTGATTTGATTCGTTAATGCCATATGTGGGACGTATAAAGGATGAAGTTAATAATATTATATATGATATTATACTGGAATTATAAATTAATTTTATATCATTGTTATTTCATTCCATTAAATATGAAATAGAAATGAAAGTAGGGTTCATGCGTACGTACGGCTTACCGTCTCCATGAATGGTGCATTTCATTTCTTACCTCTAAATGTTATGTAATATTATAAATGCATGTATATATCGGATATATATGGTATATATGATATATAAATCATGAATATAATTATGGATATAATAGATATTTTACCACATGAACAACATGTAATTATAAGGAGTTTATTTTTGAATCAAGTACCAATGATTGTCAAAATGACGATTATTAACTTAAATAATTACATAGTGTTCATATCATGGTAATAAGTGATATAAAAGGAATAATAAACTTGAAAAAGGTTCTTAAGAAAGTATAAATTAACACAATTATATTATTCAGGAGATTAAATAACGATTCAGTCATGTCAGACACGAGGTAAGGGATCCTACCTCTCTCTTTCTTTTTAAGTACTCCCTTTTATGTCATTCCTTTTAAGCTCATCTTTATTATATTGGAGGATGTTATTTTATATTCATATTACATTAATTTTTATGTTCATATGATGAGATACCCTATTTGATATCATCAACCCGTTTTTGAAAATTTTAAGTGTCGTTGTTAGGCTTCCTAGTTTTCATAAGGGATTTTCCATCTCACTTTTATTCCCGTGAGATTTTTTCTACATTTGCCACCATTTCCTTTGACTGCTGTATGTACTTCCCATTATTCTACTCTTTGAGTAATATAATTTTTTTTATGAATATTTACATCAGTGTTTTATATTCCTTCTTTCATGGGTTGTACATTTCGAAATTTACCCAAATCGGTAAGGGAACCTTTCACCCTCCCATTTTTAAAAGACTTCATTTTGTTAGGACTTTTAATTTACATCTTCTTATGTTGGGATACGTTCTTATATATCCTTATTATTTTAAATGATATCTCCAAGTGATTAGATACCCTTTTTATCTCTCATCGTCTCGTTTTATGAATTTTAAAATGATGTTGTTAGGCTGTCGAATTTCTGTAAGGGAACTTCTTAACCCAATTTCAATTATTTAGGTAAAACATATACTTCTTGATTATGTCATACTAAGAATATGTGTGGATGACCTCTGATTGTTTTACACTTAATATCCTCTTATATTGGGTGTATTTTTTTTTAACACATAATTATGTAATTGATTTATCCTTAATCTAAGGATACCAACTTTGTAAAGGACTTCATCTCAATCTCCTTCCATTGAGGCATATTTTGTTTTATACACAAATTTATTTTATATGGTGTATAAACCCCTTTTACTTTTACTTTTATTCAAAAGGAATCTTTTTATACGAAGAATTTTACTAAATGACAAAAGAAATTTTTTTGTCTTACGTATGAGGCGACAACGACTTCTCTACCGCCGTGACCATTATTTGAGTTTCGGCTTCCTCTACAAGCCATAATTGTTTTTATGAAAATCAAATACCATGTTTTACGTTTTCTTATATTTTGGTATTGAAAATGGTTTTGATAAAGTTTTTATTAGATCAATGTCGTGTATTGATATCTTTTGATTGAAATGTGGAAATATTGTGTTTCCTTTATGCATGTTTTATATGATACAATTATGTTATGGTTCTTGGGAATTGTTTATGAAGATGGTTGGTTCTGTGATAAACTAAGGGAAGGTGAGCCCGATATATCTCTCCAATGCATTGGTTAAGGTGACATAGGTGAATGTGAATGTTTCCTCTAAGAGATTTAGGGAATATACTATGATGGGTATTCCAAACGTAACCATGAGGGTTACTCCCTACATAAGAATGTTATGAATTCCTCATGATACCTTTATGTCTTATGATATCTTTGAGTTATTCATAAATCTAATGATTTCATGAGTTATTTTAAAGTGATTATGTTTTATGAGTAAAGTATGATTTCATTGATTCTTATGTATACATGAACTAATGTTTTCATTCCGTATTTTTATATCCCTTACCGAGCTTTTTATGCTCATCCCAAGTTTTTGATATGTTTTTCATAGGTCAAGGGAAAGGTACATGATGTGATGATAGTGTCAAGGAAGTGTCAAGAAAGAATCCATGTTTTATTTAAAATATGTTTCCTTTAATGAGAAGAGCAAATATTTTCTTTGATGTAACCACCTTGTTTACAAGTGGAATGTAAAGCATGATATATGATCTAATTATCTAAAACTCTAAACCTAGAAAGATCCTCAATGTGAATTCTTGAAATAACTCAAGATTAAGTAATTTTTAAGGTTGGGGCCTTATAGTTTGTATCAGAGGAATGTTTAGATAACTTTAGAGGTTAGAGTGTTGTTTAAGCATATGTGATATCTTGGATAATTATATCTTAATGTTTATGTTCCTATTTAGTACATGATGATTTTTTTCATATACTCACACAACCCTTTTTGGTTTTAGTAAACGGATGGATCTAGCAGGCACCAAAGTGACAACGGGTTTGAAGGAAACTGTGGTGGTTCTCTGATTAAGAGACTATATGAAATGGGGGAATCAATGAGAAATCTTGTGGTTATTCTAAACCAACTATTAGATGTCATGATCAACCACTTGAACCTTGGTGAGTTCTCTAATGCATCATGTACGAGAGAACTAACTCGATGTGGAAGTTTAGGTAATAATTATAAAGGTAACCATTAGGGTTTATGAGATCCTTTATTTTGTGGTAATTATGGGTTACTATATGTTATGATGAAATATGAAGGACATGAGATAAACTTTAGGATAAATTATGTTAAGGTTATTTTTGAAGATTTTATCGCTTTTTAGGGAATGTTATAAGAATTATGTAGTTTTGGAAAAAGGACCACACGTAGACCATGTGACAACCTGTCGCGTCGGACGAAGCTGCAGGAATCAAACCCATAACCAAAGCGTGGCTGGTATTTGTCACCTACCACTAGACTACGTGAAGTCCCTGGTTAGTTTGACTAATTTCTTTGAGTGAGACGATCTTATGAATCTAGAATAAGTTTATTTTGGGTAATCTATGGAAATTATTAACCTATCATGGAGGATATGTTATTAGGTTAATTACTTTTCAGTGTGAGACTTTAAGAGTAACTGATGTTATTTGGAGATAAATGTTATGGTTTATCATGAAAGACTGTGTGATTAAATCCTTTAGAGATTTGGGTTTCAATATTAGTTTTGATTACTTTGAATAATTTTATGGATAGCAGTTTATTGAATGGTCTTAGATGAACTTTGGGTTTTGTTGGAAAAATTTTGGAGATTAAGAATAGATTTTCTTTTTATAAAGGATTATCCTTTTGTGGATTATCTGATCTCGTACTAAAAATTTTGGTTTTGGTTTTGGTTTTGGTTTTGGTCTAATGACATGGGAATTATATAGTTCTCTTTTGTGGATTAGGTGATTCTCAAGGAGTTTATTATAGTACTCTTAATGTGAACAACTCTTCCTAAATACTTGTCTTTTGGAGAAAATATGAGTTTGTGTATGAAATCTAGTAAAATTTGAAAGTCAAAATGACAAGTAAGTATGTTTCCTTATGATTTAGTTAAGCTCGTAAATAAATTACTCAATGAAAAGTAACTTAAAACTAAAATGTTGTCTGTTCACTTTTCCTACTGGGGAATCAAATACTGTTTAACCCATCACAAGTTTGTTATTTTCTAGTGGTTAACTTTCTCCTAAACATGTTTTCTATAACTCTCCCTCAGAACATGACCCGTTGTTTTTTCTTCCATATCCATGTTTTCCTACATGTAATCCTAGTATGGGTTAACTCGGGTGACCTCTGTACTTCTCTTTATTTATTTTAAAGTGATAGTTTTCTTGACTTGTTTTCCGATGTGGGACTTTTAATGTAGTTTCCATGACCAATTTTAAAATTACGAGGATGCAATTCCCAAAAGGGGGGAAGGATGTAACATCCCTGGTAAATAAAGATTATGAAATTTTCATATTTATTAGTATTTTTTTGAATAACATATTAATATTACTTTAAAGGGGATGTTATGTTCGATGGCTTACCCAATACACACAACGAGTTTCTTTGAAACCTTACGTCACACACTCATAATATAATAATATCATTTTTAAATGGTAGTTAACGCCTAGATGTTGTAATGGCAAGAATGAATATAACTAACTACAATATGATTATACATGTTTGTTAAATGTTTTTAAATTTATCCAATAAAAGATAAAGGCTTAAAATAAGAAAAAATTTAATTTTAGGCATAAATACTCTAATAGTCACTAAAAGGTTGATTTATCACCTTTTGATGGAGAACCCTCTTTAAATATAGTTTTGGTCACTCTTATATGTTAAATTGAAACAAATAAAATTCTTCTTTAGAATCAGGAAATCAAAATTTACTTTGTGTATCTTTTTGGTATTTTTCTGACAAAGGTCGTTTTTTTAATGAATAGTGAACAATGTTGTATTTTAAGTAAAAACCTCCTTTTAATCTAATTAATTTATATTGTTATATTATCTTTTTAATTGGGTTTAATGTTTAATTAGAATATATTTTTACCATTTAATCCAACGGTTGTCATTGAAATTAATTTCACTTTGAAATTGGACATAAACAAGTGTTAGTCTTTTGATAGATATTGTTTCTTAAAAACATGCTATTTGTTTTGAAAACGGGAATTATTTATAAAATTAATTAATGAAGCTTCATTGTTTTCAATTTTTCAAAATAGACATTATTTTTTAATTTCGAATATCAAATATATCTTAAGGTGAATTTTTGTTATTTTTCTGAAAAACTTCAATTTTTGATGAATAGTGAAACCACTAAGTAGTAGTTAAACAAACTGATTTTCGTTTAAATGAAAGTTTACTGCTTCTGTGTATTGAATTTCAAAAATCCAACTTAAATGGTTATCATTATTAAGTAAAATTTGGTTCAAAGGGATTAAAATATTTTTTTTTGGTGAATAGTAACTTTTGAGTTTTGTTAACCGCGATTAGAGGTAATTAGTGTAATTTAAGATAAAAATGATATTATAAAAATATGAAAATATCTTGACACATGTACTAACCTTATTGGATAGGTCAGGGCCTACCAATACAATCCATGGGTCAATTTTTGGGACCCCATGGAGCCACTTTAGAGAGATAATGACATTAATACCTTTTATTTAAAGTAAAAATAAAAATTTCACAAACATGTATTGTTTTGCTAAAACAATTATTACATGGGGTTATATAAGCTATTTCTTTGACTATAAATATTAATTATAAATATAGAACGATTTCCTAAATAAAATTAATTTTTTTATAATTTTTAGACATCAAAATAATAAAATTATTTATGACACAATGGTGATATAGTGTTTTTGTCGTTAATGAACGATTTAAATAAATAAAAATATAATGTTTAAAATAATATCCAAAACTTGTCCAATTTTTATTGGAAAATTTTATTTATAAGATGGACCACCTTATATTATACTTTAATGATTTTTGGAGTTTTAGAAACCGAATTTCATTTTATAATAAAATAATAGTTTCATGATTTCCAAAAGAGTCCCTCCTCTCCCTTATAAAAAGACCCCACTTAATACCGATCTATCACTCTTCTCAATCCATTTATATCATCCAAAATCTACTCAAATAATCTCCCAATATCTCTCTCTGCATCCTAGAAGCCTCACATTATGCAGAAATCTCTTCAAGAAACCCTTCTGGTTCAAATAAAGAATAGTTACCCGATTTAAAGGTAATGTCTTCACTTGTGTTCTTTTGTTCTTTTTTATGCTACTCCAACCCCCCCCCCCCCCTAAACTCTTTTTATTCATTTATTTTTTAAAAACAGCATTATCTTAAATATAATAGGTTTTTTTTTATAAGTAGGATAAGAGATACACATACACACACCTCCGTCTAATGGTTAATGAAGATACTATTTCTGTGGATGGCGAATTACAGCCTCACGAAACGATGATTGTTCAATATTCTTTTAACACCTTCAAAGGTGGCCATTAATATGTCACTATATTTATATATGATATATAATATTTTTATGTTTTCTTTAATATTCGGTATTTTTCATTTATGGCATACATTTATGGTTTCCATTATGGGTAAACACAATATCTTCATTTTAGGAAGTGCGGACTACCACCCCCTCAAAGTGATTTGATTTGTTAATTCCATATGTGGGACGTGTAAAGGATGGAGTTAATAATATTATATATGATATTATACTGGAATTATAATTTACCTTTATATCATTATGATTTCATTCCATTAAATACGAAATAGAAATGAAAGTAGCGTTCATGCGTACGTACGGCTTACCGTCCCCATGAACGGTGCATTTCATTTCTTACCTCTAAATGTTATGTAATATTATAAATTCATGTATATACTGAATATATATGATATATATGATATCTAAATCATGAATATAAATCTGGATATAATGGATATTTTACCACACGAACAACTTGTAATTATAAGGAGTTTATTTTGCACTCAAGTACCAATGATCGACAAAACGACCATTATTAACATAAATAATTACATAGTGTTCATAACATGGTAATAAGTGATATTAAAGGAATAATGAACTTGAAAAAGGTTCTTAAGAAAGTATAAATAAACTCAATTTTATTATTCAGGAGATTAAAGAATGATTGAGTCAAGTCAGACATAAGGTAATGGATCCTACCTCTCTCTTTCTTTTTAAGTACTCCCTTTTATGTCATTCCTTTTAATCTCCTCTTTATTATGTTGGGGTATGTTATTTAATATTCCTCTTACTGTAAATTTTATGTTCATATTATGATAGACCATATTTTATCTCTTCAACCCATTTGTGGATGTTTTAAGTGGTGTCGTTAGGCTGCCGAGTTTTTATAAGGGATTTTTCATCTCACATTTATTCCCGTGAGATTTTTGCTGCATTTTCCATCATTTCCTATGATTGGTGTATGTACTACCCATTATTCTACTCTTTGAGGAATATAATTTTTTTATGAGTATTTAAATCAATGTTTTATAGTCCTTCTTTTATGGGGTGTCTGTTTCGAAAGTTACCCAAATCGGTAAGGGAAACTTTCACCCTCCTCTTTTTAAAAGAATTCTTTTTGTTAGGTCTTTTAATTTACATCTTATTATGTTGGGATATGTTTTATATATCCTTATTGTTGTAAATTATATGTACAAGTGATGATATACCCTTTTTATCTCTCATCGTCTCATTTTATGAATTTTAAAATGATGTTGTTAGGCTGTCGAATTTCTGTAAGGGAACTTCTTAACCCAATTTCAATTATTTTGGTTAAACCTCTAATTATTGATTATGTCATACTATGAATATGTGTGGATGAACTCTGATTGTTTTACACTAAATATCTTCTTATATTGGGTGTATTCATTTTTTCACACATAATTATATAATTGATTTATCTTTAATCTAAGGATACCAACTTTGTAAGGGAATTCATCTCAATCTCCTTCCATTGAGGCATATTTTGTTTTATACACAACTTTCTTTTATATGGTGTATAAACCCTTTTTTCTTTTACTTTTATTAAGAAGGAATCTTTTTATATGAAGCATTTTACTAAATGACAAAAGGAATGTTTTTGTCTTACGTATGCGGCGACAACGACTTCTCCGCTATCGTGACCATTATTTGAGTTTCGGATTCCTCTACAAGCCATAATTTTTTTTATGAAAATTAAATACCATGTTTTAATTTTCTTTAATTTTGGTATTGAAAATGGTTTTGATAATGTTTTTATTAGATCAATGTGGTGTATTGATATCTTGTGATTGAAATGTGGAAATGTTGTGTTTCCTTTATGCATGTTTTATATGATAAGATTATGTTATGGTTCTTGGGAATTGTTTATGAAGATGGGTGGTTTCGTGATAAACTAAGGGTGGGTGAGCCCGATATAGATCTCCAATGCATTGGGTAACGTGATGGAGGTAAACGTGAATGTTTCTCCTATGAGATTTAGGGAATATACTATGATGGGTAATCCAAATGTAACCATGAGGGTTACTCCCTACATAAGAATGTTATGAATGCCTCAAGTTACCTTTATGTCTTATTATTTCTATGATTTATTCATAAATCTTTTGATTTCATGAGGAATGTTAAAGTGATTATGTTTTATGAGTAAAGTACGATTTCATTGATTCTTATGTATACATGAACTAATGTTTTCATTCCGTATTTTTATATCCCTTACTGAGCTTTTTATGCCCATCCCATGTTTTTTATATGTTTTTCACAGGTCAATGGAAAGGTACATGATGTGATGATAGTTTCAAGGAAGTGTTAAGAAAGAATCCATGTTTTATTTAAAATATTTTTCCTTTAATGAGAAGAGTGAATATTGTCTTTGATGTAAACACTGTGTTTACAGTGGAATATAATGCATGATATATGATCTAATTCTCTAAATCTCTAAACCTGAAAATATCCTCAATGTGAATTCTTGAAAAAAAATCAAGATTAAGTAATGCTTAAGGTCGGGGCCTTATAGTTTTGGTCATAGCAAGATTATTTTTGACTCAAGTACAAATTATCGACACAATGTCTGATATGAACGTCAATAATTTTTTATTTTTAAAACATGGTAATTAGTGATATAAAAGGATTAATAAACATTAAAAAGGTTCTAAATAAATTATAAATTAAATTAATTTTATTATTTTTCAATATAATGATTGTACATGATGATTCAGACTCAAGGTAATGGATTTCATCTCAATCTCATTTCATTGAGGCATTTATTGATAATATGTACAATTATTATTTTATAAGGTGTATATACAGCCACTATGACATTTTATATACATGTTTTATCTATAATAATTTTATTAATATTTTTGGTAAATCTATTAATTCATTGATATTAAGATTTAAATTTTCAATGTGGTATGGGACACCTTGAACATTTAAAGATTTAATTATCAAATATTTTTCTTCATGATATTAATTTAAAATTTTATATGGATATAAAAGGATGATACAATAAATTTAATGTCTATCGTCAATTTCATTCAATGTTTTTAAAATTAATACTTTTATACAATTAATTTTACATTCTTTTCAAAATGAAAAAAAGAATATTTTTTTATTTTGATGTATACGGTGACAACAACGTCTCTGACATTGTATCTATTAAATGATATTTGGATTTCTCTATAAGCCATAATATTTTTAAAATAAAACAAAATCCATTATTCCTTTATGGTTATTTTGGTATTGAAAATTATTTTGAAAATTTATTGCATATTTCAATATCTTGAAATTATTTCTTTTGATTTAAAATAAAATTTTATGAATGAAATGTTAATAATTTCAATATTTTATGTATTATGATTACATAATTGTACTTTTGAATTTGATGGGTGGTTACGTGATAAACCAAAAATGGATGGTTTCATGATAAACCAAGGGTGGGTGTTCCCTTGATAGATCTCCAATGCATTGGGTAATGTGATAGGGTTAATCAGTTGGGTTTCTCCTCATTGATTTATGGAATATATTGTGATGAGTATTCCAAACGTAACCATAATGGTTACTTCTTATGTAGTTGTGAAAGCTACTATGTATATATGATATGGATTCCACAAGTTAGCTTTATGATTTATGATTTATGATTACTCATAATTTTCTTCAATAATATTATGATTTCATGAGTTATGTTTAAGTGTTTATGTTTTGTTGGTAAAAAGTATGATTTTCTAAAAAAAGATAGTGAGTATAAGTGTGTACATTATAATATTTGAGTTGTTATATAATATTTAAGGAAAAACTCTCTAAAACTATAAACCTATAAGAATCCACAATTTTAATTCATGATTTATTATTATTAAAATTTTAAGGCAGGGGCCTTATACAATAACAATGAAATTCCCAAATTAATGAGAAAAGGTTTTTAAAACAATTCCCTTCTAATAATAAAAAAATTTAATCACATACCCTTATTTCTCTTCTAACTATTTAGTATTATCATTCATAAATATTATATTACTTACTCAAAAACAACAAGTAAATCTTTAAAAATTATATAATGTATATAAAAATACCTTTTTTAAATAAAATATTATTATATTTTTATTTCTTTCAAGTATCATTTTTATTTGTCAGTTATATTATTTTTAATTTGTTACCGAAAATTACTCAACTTTAACGTACCTATTTGATATAGGTATATTCAATGAACATGTATCTAATATATATATATATATATATATATATATAATAGATATATTGTAACACTGTGACCTGAATCGCTATGTTTGAGTAGGAATGCCACAAGACATCAAACATGCATCCCAATACAACAATGGTTTCCAACTGAAAGTGAGGATGTAAGTAGAGTCAGAGGGTAATTATAACCTCCCTAATAGTACACAGTTATAGATAAACTAATAACATGTTACAATATATATAAGAGTACTTATAAGAATAATGAAACATCTATATAAACGAGATCAAATAGTATATAAGAACATCATTCATATGAATAAAATATTTGATCACCCACTTGGATGATCACAGATAAAAATAAATAGAAGAAAAATGTATAAAAGTCTTTGAAACACAATCCACAACTCATCATAGTATATATACTCTTGTTAAGAAATACTTTTCAGCGATCAAACACAAGCCATATCAAAACCTGTATGTACAATAAGTGATTGATCATTGGGTACCCAAATTCTGTGTCCAACCAAGAAGGGTGTGAGTAAAACTCAATAAGACACCCCCATAATCATTATATACTTGATCTGTATATAACACTTATGTACAGTAAGTTGAAATAGAATAGTCAATAAATGAGAAAATAAACATATCATATAATAACCAATACACAATTAAGAAAAATACCTTGTGTGTTGAGTGGTCATGTTCTCAACAAGTTGAAATGAACTCTAGTTGTACCTTCTTAATCTCTATAATGGAAGAAAATCATAATTAGATCTATGTAACTTATGTCACACATTATAACTTAAAATCCCTTCGAGGACAATTTTTATTCCACCTTAAGGAACAAAACCACACACACAGTGCCTTAAATGTGCAATCCACGCCCCACCATTAAGGTGTCATATAACTATCCTAAAATCGTATCTATTTCATAAAATCAAAAAATCTTATACCTGTTAGGAATAATGGTCTCTCTTTGGGTAAAAATTATCTTCTTTTGGAGAATAATTAGATTAGCTTCCCCCTCTCAAGAATTACGCTCCCTCTTTGGGAAGTAGATTCTATATTTACTAGAAGAATCAACTGAGATGTCGCCTATCGGGAAGTATGGTCCCTCTATGGGTAGTAGTTACCAACATTCAAAGAATAATAATTCAAAAAACACATATATATATAGGAAGATATATCATACATTGAATCAAACCAAAAAAGTATCCTTGTAATTTGAAACCACATTCCTGAAACACAAACACATGTCAATGGGGATATACACACATATCTCATGTGATTAAAAATCAAAAATAGGATCAGTAGTATGGTATATAGTCAGTACACATCTATTCTAACCTCATACATTAGTGTCTAGGAAACAAACCACCACATAAGTCCCAATGTATCCCTCAGAAAATTTAAATTTTTTATGCATATTCAAATAACTAGTTAATAATATAAATTAATTAACTAATTATACATGGGATGAGGTATCTCATTTTAATTGATTAGAATAATCTATTAAATTTTCATGGTAGGACTAGATTTAGTTTCTAGTAATCGCATTAGTCTCAAGGTTAACCACCCAAGGATTGCATGATTGTATACCACATTCTAATAAACTAAACATAAACCTTAGGGTTGTGTATATAGAACTCCCTACATAAAACATAGACAAATCCATATAAAAATCTCAATGGATTTTTGGAATTCATCCAATTCCATTGGTCCAGCATTTATCACCACAAGATCCTACACATTCTTAATAATCCTGAATTAATTAATTATAAAAAAATATAATTAATAGATTTTCTATAGGGTAACTAACATTCAAAGGTTAAGGGAATATATACAAAATCATAAAAGTTATCATTTCCATTCCATAACCATGACCAACCTCCCTTATAATCAGTATATCAAACATCTGACTTCAATTCTGGATAAATAAATATCGTACGGAAACATAATAAATGAGATTAAAGTAGCTCAAAATATCCAAAACATTCCATTCTTGTTCCAATTCAGATATGGGATTAAGAGGAATGAAATATGAGGGTTTATAAAATATATTATCTCTTTAAAACACCAAAAATACTACCATAGAGTAGTTATCAGTGTGAAAAATGGTTTTACATCATGAGAATTTGGTTCAATATCATCTGAAGCCTGACAACAATGACTCGGGTCTAAAAACACTGCATGCCACCCCATTAACCATGTTCACGTATTGAATACCCTATTAATGATTTGAATAGAATTATAATATATGTTTTAGTAGTTCTAAGTCCTTACATTATCCTCTAGTATCCTAAAAAACATTTAGGTTATCACTCATGTCTTGATCCCCTTCCCAAAACACAATTTTGATATGCTCAAACTCTTGAAACCAAGTTATGGTTCTCAATTCTAAAAAAAAATTGTCCTACAAAACTGAGTGTACAGATTTTCCTATAAATTTTCAACCCATAATGACCGGGGTCATTAAAAATATATCCAATGGAAAAATATATAATTTTTATATAACATTTCTATATGTATTCATACTTTATTCCCAAAAAAACATTCATATTGTTTGTTTACTTCACTCTCAAAAAGAATATTGGTTTTCTAAATTTTTTTATTCATTATATAGGTATTAATGGAGGTATTATATTCAACAAAATCCACTAGTAAAAATATTCTAGGCCCATGGTTTTTTTATTTACTTGTGGTCTTATTTCTTCTGAAGTTTTCTTAATGATGTTTTATATTTCCTTATCATAGTGTATTCTTATTTATCTTACTTTTTAATATTTCTCCTTACTAAAATATATCAATCATTTTAATTTGGTGTTGGGTTTTTTACAGCTACTGAGCATACTATATTTATTTAAATATAAATAAATAATAAAATCATAGGGTGTTATAGCTATGGTTGGAAGGACCATTATATATTATGAGGCATGAGATACAAGATAATTGTAACATCCTCAACTTTCATGGTAAATTTTTTTCTATGTTTCAATGTTTCATGTCTTATTTTTTCTTATTTATATATGTGTTCTTTGATCATAGGGGTCTCGTGGTTCATGTTTCATAGCACGGAGACTTACTGGTTACACTATGGCTAAAACAATTCCACCATGCAGCAAATGGAACCCATATTCTAGTGTTATTAACAATGTTTTAATCATTTTCCACAAATTAAATTATTTAACTAATCCTCATAAAAATCAAACCCTAATTAACCAAAATCCTCCTAGAGATATCTTTAATAGGGATCTATTTTTCCCTTTCCACTCCTATTGGATTCAGAAAGTCTAGAAATAATGGGGCATCAATTGAGAATAGATCCACCTATTCTATGAGAATTTATCCCTATTTATTTGTTATTGATCATATATTTGTGCCATATTTTATAGTTCTATGGATATCCCTTAATATCTAATGGAAAATTAATTACTAAATAATAAATCATCCATGGATCAAGAGTTTCTATGGCCTCTCTTTGATTAATCCTAGATCTACTGATGATGAATCCTTTTTGATAATTTGATATGGATTTCATCCCATGGAATTATTACTTATATGAATTATAAATCTAGAGACTATAATGATGGTTTGTATTTTGATCTAGTGAATCTTATCACACAAGCATGATACATGTATCATTCCTCGACGGATCGTAGAATTTGGATTCAGCGTGTTAAAGGTAAGAATTCATTATTATTTGGGAATTTTTTATAAAAAAATTCAAGGTTATATAACATGTGTTCTTAGTGAAGATACCATTGTATGATATTCTATGTTGGAATGTGTTGGTATTCCATGAGAACTATTCTTGGTTGTGGATTTTGTGTTTCTATATTTTTTTTATTACCTATGTAGTATTTTGTATCATATGGAATTAATTTTTGTTATGTATATATATTGTTACTTACTATATTTTTCTTTATATGTGGGTTTTTATTTATTTATTGGAATCTCTATTTTATGTGTTCAAGATGATATGTGGTACTAACAGACTTATTCAACTTTCTAGAGGGGGAGTACGTGCGGTATGATTCAATGACAATGGCTATGCATATGATGGTTAAAACCTTAGCATGGATTATCCCATGGGAACACCATATCACCATTATAAGACTATCCATATATTCCAGTGTGATTTGGCAATGGGAAACATCCTCACATATGATATATATTACATTGTTTGGGCATGCTAAGCATGTGCACCATCACAAGCGAGTAGGTGACCATGATTCGTGGTTTGAAATTACCTTAAATGAGAGTTTAGATTTATTATTTAATGGTTTAACATGAATTTTCCTTAAAATAAAATATATTTATTCCCGTGATTTAAGTAATGTGGTAAAATATGTACGACATTCTTCTAGTATTGTTCCAAATTAGGTACGACTCAGGATTGTGATAGCTTTATTAGCATACATTCTCCAAATACATTATTTTGTATTATTGTATGTGCATTTACCTTTACAATATGTCACAAACATCTATATACATTTGAAATTATGTTAATAATTTAATAGTGGTGTCCTACTCAATTATACTCACACTCTATATGGTAATCTTAGTGCATGTGTTAATTTGTTATCGGTGATCTAAAGAAGGGAAAGAGCCATGTGGTATGTTACTGTGTAGTTTGGAGTTAGAAAATAGATGTGTTATTTGGATAGAGTTAGTATGGTTTCAACAACACCATTTAATTATTATTATTATTTCTAATTGTATCATTATACTTATAGACCTACCACATTGGGGATCTAGTTTATTACACCTTCATGACTTGAGTTGACATCTGTTATGGAATTTTGTTTAGATTACCTTTTACTATGTTGATTATTTGGATTATATTTATATTTACCATTATCATGTGATGGCTATGGTTACCATTGGTATAGTCTCCATTCATCACATTATACCCTCACTACTAATCTATATCCTCTTCTTTAAGGGGAAGGATACATGAGGTTATGTGGTACTTCAGTTTGAACTCAGTGATTTAGGTTGGGCTATTGAAAAAAAAATCAGAGTACATAGGTTTACTTTCTTTTATTTTAAAGTTATATTTTAAAAAAGACATGTATAATTAAACACGGGAATAGAAGTTTCCATTTTCCTATATAGCTCATGTAAAACAGACCTTTGAGTTATTTGTGATAGAGTTTTTGTTACAGTTTTATGTAATTTCGGTGTGTTTATGAACCATGATTAGTCACATGGGATCAAAAGTCATATATATATATATATATATATCAATTTTTGCCTATATATTTTTTCATTAATTATATTACCTATGTTGATCTGCCTTCTGTTATATATATTTATTATTTTAATATATTTATGTTTTCATTACTATATTTAACTTTTTCTTTATATTATGATATATATATAATTATGACTAACATTGAAGGTATGTGGGACTAGGAAAAAATATTGTGTATTATTGGGAGGGTTATACCTTGAGTGTGGGTATCTCTTAGGATAGGTATTTTTATATAAATAATACATGTGTTCCTTATAACTTCTTTAGTTATTCACCTAAAAAATTATTATCTGAATTCAAAATATATTTTTCTTAATTTTAGAAAATTTCACCTCAAATATGATAAAATTATAATTATATGGATTATGCATTGATCGTACCACGATTCACGGTGTCATTTTCACCCTTACACCATTGTATTAAACTGAATTTGTATTGTAAATTCCAAAAATAATAACAAATTTAATTCCATGTTTGAATCATTTATTTTGTTTTTACCTTTACTAAAAAGGCCAATGTTACTTGTCTTTAAAATTTCATTGAAGGTGATAGTGATTTGGGGGGCCCTTGATGATGTCCTAGAAAAATGGACCAAACTATGCAGGACCCAAGCACACCGGTGGATTAATCCACACACTTCTACTAGACCATGCATCCAATGGGGATGAATGTTTTTTGGCTGGTCCAAAATTCATTGGGATACATTTCGTATGAAGAAACCCAAGACTCATTCGTCCATATGATGGCATGTCCGATCTGATCTGTCCAGCACACCAAATCTCCATTGAGTCAAAAGTGGTGTGTTGTAATCTGTCCATATCTCGGGATATAAGTTTCCAAATTGTTCCAAACATTCGCTGGAGACAGAAAAGATTTGGGGCTAAAACTTTTTTATTCACTCCAAATTGGGATAAGGTTGTCTAGAGGTCGAAACACCTTTGACAAGTGGTTTTAATAATTTTATGTTCTCAAAACCACCTTCCCATTTTTCTATAAAATGGTACATTGGGATTCTCATTTACAAGTTCGACCAGGAGGCAAAGATTTGGTATTTTGGACACCCAAAGGATTTCTGTCCTCATACATTGAGTTTTGGAGGCCCCTATCATCATAGGGGGATCAACAATGAATAAGGAGTTCCACCCGAGCCTTCTCCTCCTCTCGATGGAGAGCTAAATGGTTGACGGTTTTTTGACGGAGCTATACATACTTGGGAGGGAGTTCTGGCACTTGATACTCTACTAGTTTTGTGTAATTTGTGTGTGGATTATTTCACTTATGTTTTATCTAAACATGTTTCTCCTCTAAGTTATTTTTTTGGGTTTAATTAAGTGACCCGCTTTTCATTTCAACACTGATTGGGTTTAAATTTCAAGTGTGTAACTTGAGTTGTTCCGATTGGATAACACAAGGATGCTATTTCTCTCACACATACAAAATATTTTAGTATACTTTGGTAAAATTTAATCTGTTATTTAATTCCAAACCTTGACAACATGATTCTTATGTCAAGGGTTGGTACTTTGTGCAACCTTTATAAAGGCAAGAGGGGAATCAAGATATTGACAACCCTCAACCAAAGAATTAAACAAAACCATGTGAAATTTTCAGAACAATGAACTATCCAAGATTTTTAGTGAACTTGAATTGATCTCTTTATCTCATTAATCTTAAACCACCACCTTATTCTATAAACTATTAAACTCTTTAAGTAAAGTTTTTTTCTTAAAACTGTTTTCAAAATCACCTCCTTCTTTTAGTAATATTTATTAAAAATATATACTCGAAACCTATCGATGCTCCTCGAGAGACGACCTAGGGTCTGCCCTAGACTATAAATTATCCTTAAAAACATTATCTATTTGACGTGTCATGACAGTGCGGTCAAATTTTGGCATCATTTCCTGAGAAATCTTTGATTTTTAGTGCGTGTTTTTGAAAAAAAAACATTTTGTAAATTTTGGGAATATTTATCTATTTTATTCCTATGCCTATCTTTTTGTATTCTGATCTATTTTTTGTATTGGTTTGGTGCATTACGTGTTCTAATCCATGAGATTTACCTCCTTTCGAACCTGAACCAGAGAGGATCTTACGTCAGTGACCCTGAGACGTACAAGAGAACCCATCGAAGGAGGACACACAAAACATTGACACTCTTCTTGATCCTTCCTATTCTTCTTCTAGAACCAATATAAAAACTGAAATAAACTTGAATAATACGTCTGAAAACAATAGCACATTAAAAGAGCTATCCTCTCCTGATGTTGATATCCAACCAACCTATATTCAATTAGAAGGCGAGGCACCGAATTTTAAACTAAAATTTGGCTTAATTCATCTATTACCAAGATTCCATGGACTTCCTGGAGAGGATCCACACAAGCACTTAAAAGAATTACATAGTATTTGTTCAACATTAAGACATGCTAATGTGGATGTGGAACAATTAAACCTTAGATAATTCCCATTTTATTTAGAAGACACTATGAAATATTGGTTGTACTATGTCAATTCAACAATAAGATCTTGGGCAGACATGAAATTCATTTTTCTTGAAAAATATTTCTCAGACTCTTGAACTGAAACTATAACAAAAATTTGTGGGATAATAAAATCTCAAGGGGAAACATTACATGAATATTGGTGATGCTTTAAAAGGTTATGTTCAAGTTTCCCACACCACCAAATAAGTGATCAACATTTAATTCAATATTTTTATGAAGGCTTAATCCCAATTGATCGAAATATGATCAATGCTGCTGCAGGTGGTGCACTGGTAGATAAGACCCCAATTGCTGCAAGGACCTTAATTGAGAACATGGTGAAAAACAAACAACAATTTGGTTCAAAGACAAATGTACCAATTCGAGGTGTCCATGAGGTGCAAAGTACTGAATTCGAGAAGAAGGTGGACACAATGTTCGAAGAGGTAAGTACCCTTCTTCAACAACTTTCTCTTTACAAAGAGAAATTCCAATCTCCTACCCCTATCCATTGTGTTATATGTTCTTATGACACCCACTACTATGACCAATGTCCACAATTGAGGGAAACATCTAAGATTTGTGAGGCAATATTTCCAGGCCGCCCCTATAACCAACCCTCTAGGCATAAACTTTACTATTCATCCAACCCTAGGTGGAAAGAGAACCAAGCCTATAGTCAAGGGGGTATTAAAACCAACCTCAACAACAATTGAACCAACCAGGGAATAGTAGTCATTAACCACCACAACCTAGAAACCCTCAACCACCCCAAAGGCCTTTCCACCAAACCCCTCAAAAACTTGATCCTAGCCAAGAATATATGATGAAACAGATGGCTGCCAACAATATCCAATTCCAAAAAACCACTCAGGTAGCCATACAAGACATCAAAACCCAATTACGCCCACTATGTAACTAAGTGGGTGAAATTCAAAGTCAAGGGCCTGGTAAAATTCCCTCTCAACTAGTAGGTAACCCTAGTAATAACGGAAATTTTAGTACCATAAAAATTATAAGTGGAAAACAACTTTAAAGTAAAATGAATCCTCCATTAGAGTCATCCCCTCCTGAAGAAACCTCCATTCCAACCATTAAAAATGTTTCAAATGTTCAAGAACCTTGTCCTGAGAGAATCCCTTCCAAAGGAAATAGTGTGAATGTTGATGAGTCACCTAACCCAAACATTCATCTTCCATTTCCTCAAAGGGCCACTGAACCAAGAAAACAAAAGGAAGCTGAACTTGATGAGTAAATATTGGAAATTTTCATGAAATTATAGGTTAACATCCCGTTGATTGATTTTGTGAAGAAAATTCCATGGTACGCTAAGTTTCTAAAGAAGATGTGTACACACCAAAGGCGACTTCGAGGTGATTAGAAAGTGATCTTGGGAAGGAATGTTTCAACATTTATAGATCCATCACTCCCCACCAAGTGCAATGATCATGGAATATTCTCAATTCCATGAACCATAAGGGAGTATTTTTATTCTAATGTTATGCTTGATTTAGGTGCCTCTATAAATGTGATTCCTCACTCCATTTACTCTAAATTGCAGGTCGGGGAACTGAAACCCACTAGAATTATTGTTCAACTAGCTAACTGAAGTACTGCACACCCCTCTGGTGTGTTAGATGATGTTCTTGTGAGGGTCTAAAATTTAATTTTTCCTGCAGACTTTTATGTGCTTAAAATGGAGGATGAGAAGATGAATGGACATGCCCCGATTATATTGGGGAGACCTTTCTTGAAAACCACCAAAACCATAATTAATGTCTACAATGGTACATTATATATGGAATTTAGTGGTGACATAGTCCATTTCAACATCCTTGATTCCATGAAGCACCCCTCAGAAGAGCATTCCTCTCTATCTGTTAATTCAATTGATGTACTCCCTACACCTTAAAAACAATTTTTCTTTCCCTCGATCCCCTTTATGAGTTTTATGCATTGATATAAATGTTAGGAAATGATTCATGCATTGATTTTTGTAGTGGTCTAGAAAAGAGTCATGCATGTTCATTGATTGATGACTTATTGAATACTGATGATCCACTGACCATCGATGCTACAGCTAAGCTTGTAAGAGCTCATTCCTCATCCGAGGTTTACACCATTGAGCAGTTAGATGAGATCAATGACCTCTCACATTCACATACACTCCCATAAATCCAAAATCCATCTGAATTGGAACTAAAACAACTGCCTCAAGATTTAGAATATTCATATCTTGAGAATGGAAACAATTTTCCTGTCATCATTGCTAGTTCACTCCCTCCTGGGCATGAATTGCGACAGCTTGAACTTTTGAGGGAGTATAAACAAGCTCTGGGGTGGATACTTTCTTACATTACTATTATTAGACCATCAATTTTTACACATAATATTTTGTTAAATGATGAGGCTAAACCAGTGAGATAGCCAGAACGTCGACTGAACCCAAACCTCCTGGAAGTTGTGAAAAATGAGGTAACAAAATTATTGGATGCTTGAATTTTTTCCACCATCTCTGACAGCCAATGGGTCAGTCCCATTCAATTAGTTCCTAAAAATACTGGCCATATAGTAATTAAAAATGAAAACAATGAATTGGTTCCAACTCGTGTGTAGAATAGTGGGCGTGTCTGTATAGAATATCGCCGACTAAACCAACACATGAGGAAGGACCATTTCCCTTTTCCATTCATTGACCAAATTCTAGAGAGTCTAGCAAGTAAGTACCACTATTATTTCCTTGATAGGTATTCTGGATACTTTCAGATCCATATTTCCCCTGAGGATCAGGAAAAGACAACATTCACTTGCCACTTTGGCACATTTCCCTATAGAAAGATGTCATTTGGTCTGTGCAATGCTCCGGTTACTTACCAACGATGCATGGTTAGTATTTTTTCAGATTACCTAGAGAATTTCATGGAAGTATTCATGGATGATTTTACTGTTTATGGCTCTTCTTTTGATGAATTTTTTAGTAGACTTGGTTCAGTCCTACGTCACTTTACTGAAAAGAATCTTGTATTTAAATATGAGAAATGCCATTTCATTGTGTGACAAGGTATAGTTTTGGGACATGTCATTTATGGGGATGGAATCCAAGTAGATAAATCAAAAGTTGATGTCATTTATTCACTACCATTCCCCAAAAATATATGGGATGTGCGATCTTTCCTAGGTCATGCTGGATTTTACCGTTGTTTCATCCGTGACTTCAGTAAAATTGCACTCCCCCTCTTCTAATTACTCCAAAAATAAAAAGATTTAATTTTTATAAAGAATGTGAGGATGCTTTTAATAAGTTAAAATGGAGTCTAAACTCACCCCCGGTAATCCAACCACCTCAATGGGATTTACCATTTCAGCTCATGTGTGACGCCTATAACTATGCAGTTGGGGCGGTTTTGTCACAATGGGTTGACCGAGCTCCACATTTCATAGACTATGCCTCACGTACTTTGGACCCTACCCAAGAAATATACACCACAACTGAAAAATAATTCTTTTCATTTGTTTTTCCTTGCACAAGTTCAGGTCATACATTTTGGGGTCCAAAGTCATTGTATTCTCAGACAATGCAGCCCTCTTATACCTCCTTAAGAAACCGGATGCCAAAACACACCACATTTGTTGGATGCTCTGCCTTAAATAAATCAATCTAGAAATTAGATATAAAAAATAAATTGAGAATGTGGTGGCTGACCATATCATTGGGATTCAACCACCATCAAACATTAACTCATATCCCTGTATTCCCATAAATGAAATGTTTCCTGATGAGGAACTGTATCGAGTGCAAGATGATATTCCTTGGTATGCAGAAATTGTAAATTATATGGTAGCATCTTGCATTACTACAGATTTCAACAGAAACCAAGCCAGTCGTCTAAATCATGAGTCTCACTGGAATATTTGGGATGACCCCTACCTTTGGGGCACCTATAGTGATTAAGTCCTTAGGCATTGTGTTCCCGATAGTGAGTTTCAGTCCATCCTTATATTCTTCCACACTCTTGCTTGTGGGGGACACTTTGGTCCCCAATGGACTGCTCAGAAAGTCCTTGATTCTGGTCTCTTTTGGCCAACACTTTTTCAGGATGCCCATGATTTTTGAAAATCATGTCCTCATTGTCAAATAATGGGTAATGTCTCTAAAAGAAATGAAACGCCACAATAACTGTTTATCTTTCATGACATTTTTTATGTTTGGGTATTGAATTTATGGGGCCATTTCCCAAATCCTTTGGAAACTTGTACATTCTTCTGGCAGTTGATTATGTGACAAAATGGGAAGAGTCATGAGCTACAAGGAATGATGATTCTAAGGTAGTTGTATAATTTTTGATAACCCAAATCGTCTGTAGGTTTGTCTTACCTAGGTTAATCTTCAGTGGCGAGGGTTCTCATTTCTAAAACCGATCAATGCAATCACTTTTGCGTAGGTATGGGTTCGGTCATCAAGTGTCTACTGCATATCACCCACATACCAATGGTCAATCCGAGGTGTCAAATAGAGACTTAAAACAAATTCTTGAGAAAACGGTTCAACCCAATAGAAAAGATTGGAGTATTCGACTTGATGATTCATTATGGGCTTACCGTACTTCTTTCAAAACTCTCATTGGAATGTCACCCTATCATCTTGTTTTTGGAAAGATTTTTCAACTCCCTGTTGAGATTGAGAATCGGGCCTACTAGGCCATCAAACAATGCAATTCTAATCATTCTGGTGAAGGTGGTCAAACGATGTTTTAGATTCAGGAGATAGGGGAAATGATAATAGATGCATATAAAAACTCTAGGATATATAAGAAGAGAACCAAGGCTACCCACGACCTTCTTATCCTTCATCATTAGTTCCACATTGGGCAGAAGGTCCTCCTTTATAATGCAAGGCTGAAGTTTCATCCATGTTGGCTTCGTTCCTGCTGGTTTAGACCATACATTGTTACTAACATCTCTCTATTTGGTTTTGTCCAGGTTCAAAATGAAGAAACCAAGCAAACATTCACTGTCAATGGGCAGCGGCTGAAGCACTTCCATGAATCCATTCTGGAGTCCCCGATAGAGGAACTCCATGTTCAAGAAGCAATCTATGAATGAAACTCGCCATGTTTTAACCTTCCTTTCCACATCCTCTTTCCATACAGTGAAGAAACTACAATCTTTAGGTGTGGGGGGGGGGGATGGGAACATTCCTGGTATAGTTAAGAATTTTCATCATTTTTTTTCTTTCTTCTCGTTTTCTACCTTCTTTATAGTATTTTCACTTTCCCCCATCTTTCTAAGTTCATTAGGATTTCTATTGTCTTTCCCCTTTCTTCTCTTTTTTTCCTTTTTTTGGTATTTGTATTTTTCCCCATCAAAAATTTCAACGTTCCATGATGTGGTGACAATAAAGGGGGGAAAGTCCAAATACCATAATGATGGGAAAAATAATGTCTGTATGAATTTAACATCCGGGAGTGATTTTTAGTGAATTGGTTTTTTATCAATGATATAAATGGTTTTATCACTGTAAAATATTTGAGATGATTGATTCCCCTTGTGTGAGTAGTTTTGGTGACACTGTCTCACTAATATCTCCATACATTTTTTCACAAAACCATGATGTATGAATAATTCTTACTTAATATAAGGTAAATATATGTTAGGATAATATTTTCAGCTTTAAATGATATTTTCATGCGTTTGTTCCTTATTCGATCTGTTTCATTACTATACCAGATTGACCTATACGTGTGAAAATAATGTTCGACTATTGTACGCCCTCAAAAAAATGTGTCTTGGGCAGGTCAAAAACCACTCATCCTCAACCTTTGATCTTGTTATAACTACTGCAATTAGTGTCATGGGGAGATCAAACAAGGGCTGATAGATGAGTGTGAGATTTGTTCCAAATGCAAATTCAAAAAAATATAATAAATGAGGGGAGTGATGAAATGTACAACATATGGGGATATCTAGGTCAGGATCCCTATGTTTTGACTTTTGGGAATTCTTAAGTAAGTGTGTCTTGAAATATGATTGCAAAGAATGCAGGACGGGTTTGGTGATAAATCATTTAAAGATGAATAATATTAAAATAACCTATATTTATGTTATAGAAAGTGGAAGGAATAGCATGGAATGGTTTTCACACACACACATGGAGAGTTAGTGGAATGGTTTACTTTTTAATTCCTTTCTCATGTTGGTGTCATTAATCTCTTTGAATTTTATTGTGATATGATTTATGAGACATCTTTTTCCATTTTCACTATGAAGAACTCCTTGGTGTGGTTCATGCATTTGATCACATTACTTTAGTGAATTAAAATTTCATCAAATTTTAAATATTCATGATTTTGGGAATATATATATATGCATCAATTTATTTGGATATGTGACTTTGGTAGGAGTTCAAATGTTGAGGTGTCAGGGTGTGATCATACCACGATTCACTGTGTCATTTTCACCATTACACCATTGTATTAAACTGGATTTTTATTGTAAATTTTAAAAATAATAACAAATTTTATTCCATATTTGAATCATTTATCTTTTGTTTATCGCTATTAAAAAGTCCAATGTTACTTGTCTTGAAAATTTCATTGATGGTGAAGGTGATTTGGGGGGCCCATGATGATGTCCAAGAAAAATGGGCCAAACTGCGCAGGATCCAAGCACACCAGTGGATTAATACGCATGCTGATACTAGAACATGCATCCAATGGGGATGAAAGTTTTGGGCTGGTCCAAAATTCATTGGTCTACATTTCATATGAAGAAACCCAAGAACCATTCAGTCGTCTAATGGATTTACCAACCTGATCTGTCCAGCACACCAAATCTACACAGACACAAAAGTGGTGTGCTGTAATCTGTCCATATCCTGGGATATAAGTGTCCACATTGTTCCCAAATTTCGGGGGAGATATCCAAGAGGTGGGGCTACAACTTTTTTATTTTCTCAAAATCTATATAAGGCTGTCTAAAGTTTGAAACACCTGTAACAAGTGGTTTTAATAATTCTATGTGCTCAAAACCACCTTCACATTTTCCAATAAAATGGATCCTTGGGCTCTTCATTTACAAGTTCAACCAGAAGGCAAAGCTCAAATATTTTGGAGACCCAAAGGAGTTATCTCCTCATAATTTGAGTTCTGGAGGCCCCTATCATCAAAAGGGGATCAACAATGAAGAAGGAGCTCCACCTGAGCCTTCTTCTCCTCTCGATGGCGAGCTAAACAGTGGACAATCATTTCGAGGGAGCTACACATACTTGGGAGGGAGTTCTGGCACTTTATACTCTACTAGTTTTATGTAATTTCTGTGTGGATTATTTCACTTATGTTTTATCTAAACATTTTTCTCCTCTGAGTTCATTTTTTGGGTTTAATTAAGTGAATCACTTTTCATTTCAATGCCGATTGTGTTGAAATTTCATGTGGGGAACTTGAGTTGTTCTGATTGGGCAACACAAAGATCCTATTTCTCTCACACATAGAAAAGATTTTAGTATGATTTGGTAACCTTTAATCTGTTCTTGAATTCAAAACCTTGACAACACGATTGTTGTGTCACGGGTTGGTACTTTGTACAATGTTTATAGAGGCAAGAGGGGAATCAAGATCTTGACAACCCTGAACCAAAGAATTAAAAAAAACCATGTGAAATTTTCAGAACAATGAACTATAAAATATGTGTAGCGAACTTGAATTGATCTCCTTATCTCATAATTATTAAACCACCACATTATTCTATCAACTATTAAAAACATTAAGTTAAGTTATTTTCTTAAAACTGTTTTCCAAATCACCTCCCTCTTTTAGTAATCTTTTTTAAAAATACATACTCAAAACCTATTAATGCTCCTTGAGAGACAAGCTAGGGTCTTCCCTAGACTATATATTAACCTTAAAAACATTTTCAATTTGACGTTTCATGACAGCGCGGCTAGGAATCCATTACACTAGAGGCTACACAGGAGGATCAACCTGAGCATTCCCCTCACACCCACAATGAAGGTTCAGGCAGAAAACTCTACCTATCTGAGAGTCATAAATACTGTGCCAACTCATGGTGTAGAGGTAAAGAGGATGATGGTTGACTATGCTCAATATTTTTATCTCCAGCATCTGCTAGTATTCTAGAGAACTGGTGATCCTCCAGATTTTGGGAACTGGATTGATATCATTAAGGTTGTCTTAGAATATTAAGAGACTCTTGGGGATATTATCGTTTATTTGGAGTCATTTATTCATGAAATATTAACCAAGAGGTGGTGGGGCATGATTGGTAAAGTTGTAATGTCCGAGGGTATTTCTCAAGAGTCCTTTATAGAATTTTTCTTCAAAGATTTATTTACCAACACTATGAAGTTGGAGAAATATTAAGAGCTTATGGATATTTTTCCTGGGATGATGTTTATTTCTTCTTACTCTGATCCTTTAATGGAATTTTTAGGATTTTCTTCTCTTTTGGGTGGGAATGAGGTACATAATCCTAGAAAATGAAAGATCTACCTGCGTTGAAATATTTTAGATAAAGTAAGGGAATTCCACCTAAACACATATGCTCATGTGATTCGCAGGTCCTTTAATTTTGAGAGGGGGTTATTTTATGATTGTCTTTCTTGTTTTTTCCATCATACGGCATATAGAAAACCATATTTTTAGTTCTATAATTAGTTCTTATAATATTATAATGAAATAGGATCATGATGAGGAATGGTAGGGTTCCAGATAGGTAAAGTATATTAATTTGTATTGTACTCCCTCTATGGGAAAGATTTATCCATGTGCTACAACTGTGGATGAAAAGGAAATTTAGTACATCATGCCCAATTTCACCAAATAAATGTCACTGATTTGGAAATATGGGAAATCTTCAGAACTATTTTTCTAATAATACATGTTCATATTAGGGGATAATAGGTCAGGGTGTAGGTGTGGTTCCTCTGTAGTAGATCCAGGAATCACATATATCAATGACCCAAGTGACTCATGCATCATAGAGGCAGGTTCGTGCCTTAGAGACTAGCAGGATTTATGCAATTGATGATGTTTCAACTACTAGTGGAAAGGGACCATATACAATAAGAGGTAAAACCTTGACGACATATATTTTATCTGCTTCTATATTTAATATAATATCTTCTCATTCCTTTATATCTTATCAAGTAATTTATAAACTAGATTTATAATTTAATGTATCTTATGAAATTATAGATCTTGATACACTATAAGGATACAAAGTAGACCTTATTTAGTTATTTCTTTAATGTATTTTAGTAATTACTGGCTACAGAAATCTATGGCACTTCTTGATTTTAGAGATTACAGGTTTCTATGTCATATTCAGAATATACTAAACCAGTTATCATGCCCATATCAATTGCTACCATATATGTGTATCATTTACCATGCCTAAAAGAGAATGTTTAGTGTTAAACAGTGATTGGGATATTAGGGTAAGTTGGATGTGATCATATTTGATCTGGATTAAAGTTACCACATAAAAAATTGTATGAGTAGTTATCACTAAAATATCAACATTATCCACAGCAATATTTCCACTTGTGGTAGATCAATGTCCAAACGACAACGTAGATAACTTCTCAAGTATTACTTGAGATGTGGGAATTGATTTTGATATTTCTATTATTCCAGGGTAAAATAGCTATCAATTATTCCATATAATATGGAACCATATGATTTGTGTTATAGTTTAAGGTGTGGTTAAATGATTTGGAATTTATGAGGTTTATCATACTAATCACATATCCTTGGGTTCATTGGTGTTTTTTCTATGAAGGTTGATGATAGTAAACTATGGTTCATGCCAACTATGAACCCTTGAGTGGAACTACCTAAATAATGACTTAGAGTTGGCGGTTTGTTCTACATCCAAAAGTTTTAATGACACTGTCTTATTGGAGAAAGGTTCTACATTTACATGGCCTGCTAGAGAATGTGATACATCTTATCTAAGATGAATATCAATTTTAGGAAGAGTATTTGGGTTGAGTATCATTAGATAATCGAATTTTAGAAGATTCTTTTTTTGAGAAAAGCTAATTCCATTGCAGAATCTATTAGTAAGAATATTACCGAGAGCTGGGAGCTTATAGAGCATCATTCATAGAAAAAATGGAATATGTTGACTTCAATGGTCAATTAATCATTGTATTTGTATAAGGATAATATAGTTAGGACATGTTCACCTTCGGTTATCATTTCTTTAGTATAGTATTGGGTAAAGGCAAGGATATAGTTATATCCCAAGTGTATAGTGATGTGGGAGTTCTTGGAATTTAATTAACCCACTCTAGGGTAGTCTTTAAAAGATGATGATGTGACATACATTCATTAATGGTTTATTATTCAATATTCCAAGATGGAGGGGATAATGTGAGACTCTAAAACATGAAAGTGTGTATTGCATCTATTTTTTATGAAGATGTATCATAACATCTGACATCAGTTTGTTAGTTTCTAGGAATGAAAAAGGGTGACATAGGTTTTGTTTGGTGATTACTTAACTTCTTGAGGGTAAAAGACAACCGTTAGCATCTTGGTGGTTTACTTGATCAACTTCCAATGCCGATGGGGATATATGATGATAAAGAGATGAACTTGATGAGGGGGTTACCGAGGACCCAGAGGAGTTATGATAATGATTGGGTAATAGGTTATCGACTGATGAAAGTATATCATTTATTATTGATTTTAGAGACCATTTCAATGGATGATTTAAGGAAAATGTTTGTATGTAATATTGTACACCTATATGGTGATACTTTGAGAATCTTATCAAAAAGAGATGTTTGTTTCATGTCATGGTTTTCACAAAGTTTATTGAATACTTTGGGTATCCACCTGATACTAATCATAGAATATCATCTATATACCGATGGGAATCTAGATAGGATAAACTATATCTTAGATTATATTTTATGGGAATACTTTTGGGACTTTGGTGTAGCATGGTATAATCATCTAAACTTGTTGAGTTCTCATATAATAATAGATTCGAGAATCTGGTTAATATGGAACCTTATGGGGCTATTTATGGTCTGATATGTTTTTAAACATTATGTTGCCACAAGGTAGGTGAGGCAGAAGTTTTACATCCTAATTTACAATAGGATTACTCCAAGAGACTACATTTGATACGAAATTAGTCAATCACCGTTATGAGCATATAGTGAAAATATTCTAATAGGAGGAGATTAAACTGGAATAACACTATGGGTAACTAATTTTTCATACAGGTTACTCATCAGTTAGGGAATAGATGATTGTAGAAGCAAGGTAAATTATCCTCAAGATTCTTTGAACCATTATAGATTATCTAGTGCATTGAGATTCTGGAAATAAATTTGGATATTCCTTCATGATATTGAAATATGAATTGTGTTTCATGCTTCTCATATTTAGAGGTACATACCAAATATGGAACACATGATAAACTATGAAAACCTTAAGTTGGTGCCTATTTCTTTATTTATATAGATTATATTTTGAATCATATATCAGATTGAGAAGGTGTTACAAGGAAATAGAATGAAAATTTTCAGTGTTATATGGTAGGATCTATGTATTAATGGGTAGACAAGGGAGCTTGAGCCTAAGGATCATGCACAATGCTCTGAATTTCTTGATCAAGATATCAAAGGTTCTTATAGGAGATGCAAATTTATCAGACAATGGGATTTGTAACACCCTAGACTATGAAGGTTTTTATATATATTTTAATATATATTGTCTTAATTTTATATCTTTTAGGGGTGAGTTTCATGGATAAAGGTTTCTCAAAGTTTATGTTTCAAAGACAGGAGGCTTAGTGGGACTCATAGTGGTTGATACATGACCATCAGCTAGTTAATGGAATGCACCGGCTAACTAATGGAATGCACCAACTATACAGTGCTTCTATTAGACGGTTCTTTATTTTTATATACCCATTGGTCAGTCACTATCTAAGAAATAATTCCTTTCATTATTCTAAGAACATTGGCTAGAAATGGGTCCCAAATTCATGTGTTCCTGTATAATTTTAATCATTTTACCCCAATTCAATTAATTAACTAATCCTTAGAAAAATATGGATATAATGCATCTAGAACCTCCTAGATATATATTTCATGGTACTTTATGCTTCCTCTTCCTCACCTCTTAGATTCTTGAAGTCTAGATTGATCTTGGGTGCCAATTAAGGTTATATCCATCCATTCAAACAAATTTATACCACATTATTTGGAATTTATCTATGTTCAAAACTATGTTGGATTAATATATAGGTCATCCCCAACAAATAATGAAGAATTAATTCCCAAATTATAGATCGTCATTGGATCGTTACTTTCCTTGGATTATCTTTGATCAATCCATTATCTCAAATTGATTATGAATCATTTTTTGTATTTTGATATGTATTTCATCCCATTGTTTGATTCATACTATGAATTATAAATCTAGAGACTTTATAATGGAGGTTTGGATATTAATCTTGTGAAAATTGGTGTTTAAGAGTGATGCAGGTATAATTCCTTGATATATATTTGAATTTGGATCTAATATGATAAAGGTAATAAGTCATTACCATTTTGAAATTTTTTTATGGAATTATTTGTATTTTTGGGATGATTGTATATTTAGTGTATAGATTATTACATTATATGATATGTTGTTCCATGTGTGTAGATTATTAGGTCTTTTCTTGGTTGTGGCTTGTGAGTTCCATGCTATGTAGATTATTACTTGTGTAATATTACAAAACATGAGGAATCACTTATTAAGATGTATATATATTTTATTTTGTTATGAATTATATGCGGTTATGTGCATAGTTAGTGGAATATTAGTTTTTAGTTTTTGGTTTAATAGGTGGCCCTGATATACTTATTCAACTCCATAAAGATGGAGTGTATATGACATGATTGATTGGTGGTGTATTTCAAAAGGATGGTTAGATCCTTATCATGGAATATCCCACAGAAATGCCATATCACCATTAGAAGAGTATCCAAATATTTTGGTATGATCCACTAATAGGGAATACCCCTATGTATGAGAGAGAATCCACTCTTCAGACATTCCAAGAATGCATACCATCACATATGAGATTCTAACCATGAATCATGGTAAGACTTTCCCTTAAAGGAGGCTATAGAGTTGTTATGTAAAGGCAGACCATGCATTTTCCCTTAAGGTGAAAACAATTCATTGAATAAATTAAGTCATTTGATTGGATACATATTACATCCTTCTAGTATGGCATGAAAGAAGATACATTCAGAGTTCATGGTATCTTTGTTATCATATGACCTCTCGGTACCAAATTTTGGTATACTTGTGTGAATATTTACCTTTCAATGACATCATACACATATATACACATATGAACTTTTTTTGAAAATGCATTGCAGGAGTCCTACTAGGTTATAATCACACTCTACATGGTCATATTGTTCCGCATTTAGAATTTATGATCATGTAATATAGAGAATAGAAAGGTCCCTATGGTTGTTTATTTAGGATCTTGGAGTTAGAACGTGGATGTGATAATGGTATTATCTTCGGAAGGTTGTTGTTACACCTTTATTTTTATTATTATATCCAGTTAAATAAATATACTTGTTAACTTGCAACATGAGGGGACTAGTTGATTGCACAAGGATTTATTGAATTGAATGATATTATATCATTTGTTTTTATTTCAGTTATTTTGTTTATTTTTTTATATTTAGGTTGTTCATTATCCTGTAGTGCATATGGTTACTATGGGTGTAGTCTCCCTACATCACTTTACACCATTATCGGTAGCTGGTCATCTCTTGTATATTGTGATTTGAACTTTGGGTTATGTGGAACCACAACTCATACTTGATGACTTGGGTTTGGGAGATATAATAATGTGAGGGGTCCAGTAGATAAATTGATTTCCCACTCAGTCTTTTTCATTCATTGTGTAGATTCAAAAAATCGATAATAACAATAATAATTTATAAAATAACTTTAGCATAAGGATCAAAGAAATTAGTACAAAATTAAAAAATGAATAATTTAATCTAAACATATCTAATAATGGAGTATGAAAATAATAATATGTATTTCCATTGGATTGAAAAATCATTTCCATGAAAGATCTAAGCTTTCTCTATGATTTGATAGTGATTCCTCTAAGGGAAATATATAATCCTATAAAACTCTCTCAATTAGGTTTTGTATAAAAATTATTTGTAACCCTAACTAGTGGAGTTATTGATAAATTTATAAGGTTCCATTATGTTTATCAATATTTTAATTTAATAATCATAACAAAATTTCATTCGGGGTCCTAGAACCAGAACACCAAAAATATAACCCCTATTGTAAACCACATATGTTAAGTAAAAGTTTAGTGACGGATTTTCTATTTTGGATTTATTTAGTATATATTAATTATTTAAGATTATATAATGTGCATGTACCCAAAAAATATTTTATTTTTAGACAATAATTATTTATCTATCCCAAGTCGCCCTCTGAAATCAATCCAAACATGAATCCATATAATCAAATATTAATAAGAATATTTTCAGTGGTCTTATTTGAAATTATAGTTTTATATATTAAAGGATCCCCAAATATATCAAATTAATTAAAAAACTCAACAATTTTGAATAAATAAGAAGATACTAATGATTCTTATGACATATTACATCTAATGAATTTCTTTGAAACCACATATCTCTCATTCATTTATTATAATTTATAGATATACTTCCTTTTATCTATAATCTTAAAAATATCTATATTCACATGTTGATTTTTTAACATAGGCTCCATGGACACAATATTGATATTAGATACATCAAAAAAGATACTTTAAATGCTTATCGTAAGTATCTGGGTTAATTTGTTGAAAAACATCACTAGTCATCTACTCCAAAAAGGGTTTCTTTAACATATAAAATTTACCTACAAACTTAAGAATATTTTTTTTGTTTTTATACTAGTATTATAATTTTATTACATTGATCTTATAATTTCGAAATATTTACCTCAAATTGTTTTTTAATAATGATGATGGCACTTTCTCTATAACAGAATCCTTTATTATATGGGTATCATGTTTTATATTCAGTTAATAAAGACTTTTATCAAATATATTCCCAATAAAATGATGACCCCTTTAGTATTACACAATGTCCACTAGTGAGACAAGATCCATATTCCACTAAGTAATAAATCCACATTTGTGTTCCCCTCACCATTAATTTATTTTGGTAGACTATCATGAAAATCATATCATATATGACTCTTATAAATTTGAGTGGAAATCTAATTTACCAAATCCAGCATATGCATCACCCCAATTATATTCCCCCTGTATGCTCACCATTAGGGTTTTCCATAAAATTAAGACCCTATTATTATAGAGGAATTTGGTTAGCTAACTCTTAGAGTTATCCATTTTCACTATATCATACACAATATAATCCATGGTCACCCGACATTAGTAGAACCTACCCAATATAATGATTAAATTCATGAAATGTGATCACTTTGTAAGGAATCTAATTCTTAGTATTTTATGTGTTTTTAATATCTCAATAACTTATCTCATGTATTCCATTTACATGTATATGTTCTTCTAATGATTTATGTTCAAATCCATATTTCTTCCCCCTAATCAATATATTAAAACCCTATTGATTTTTCACTGTTTATACAACTCATAACTAATATTACTAACCAAAATGAAATACAAACTAATTTGTACATATATAAATGCATCACATTTATAAGGTATGTAAAACACTTCAATCTAAAATCCATGAATCATATAAACTCAAATATCCCAATAAGACTAATCTTGTTGTCATCGGTATTCGACCCCAACTTTTCCTAACTGAGCCGATTTGCCCAGGCCAAATAGGTGTTTGACCAAAAGTTCAACTATCCATGGTTCAATACTCAATATATTCCTAAATTAAATTAAAATTATAACACCTAATACGTATAGCTGTAATAAACATTTAAATCAAATCTCATAACCTACAAACAACCAATGTCAAGGTAGAATAGTAATAGATCAATTATCATACCTTGCATATAACTCCTTGTATATATGTATGATAATTTAACGATGTATTTTAATACATTAAACTAAATCATAAAAAAATCACAGTATAAACAATTTGTTTCTAATAATAAAGTAGAGAATAAACTAAATAGATGAACATTTGAAAATTTATGCATGATACAAAAAATTATGAACAATCAATAAATAAAATAATTATAAATATTTTATAATTTCATAACATATTATATAAACTCTATAAATAAATATATATAAATAATTTATATTTATTACTTATATGAACTACTGTATATTATCATTATATATTCAATTTATTTGATTATTTTATATTTAGTTAAAATATAAATAAATTTTACTTCATTTGAAAAATTGTTAATATTATGTTAACATTTTATATAAAAAAATATTATATATTTAATATTATTTGAACCATTGTCAAATAAATTAAATAGAACTTCTTTTTATATGGTTTAAATAATGTCTCAAATAAAGCCTTTAATTTGAACAATTAAAATCAAATATTGTGAACAATTCTTAATTTAATATCAACAAATTTATATTTATTTTTTTTAAAAAAATTAAAAAATACATTATAATTATTATATAAACAATTTGCATCTAAATTATAGTTTATTACATATAAATCAATTGAATTTATTATTAATAATTGATATTAAGGATATTTATTTAATAAAAGTTTCAAAAACCATTTAACAATTCATTATAAATTTTTTAGAATTAATTTATTTAAAAACAATTTATAAATTAAATAAATTTCATAAAATCGCTTTTTCAAATAATTTACAATAAATTTATAAATCATTTAAATCAATTCATAATTGAAAAAAATGAATAACCATATTATTCCTCAAAAATAAAATTTTACAATATATCATCAACTGTAAGCCACAATATAATGCATAATTTGTATCAAATTTTATGATAGGCACATAACAGCTTATGACACCATCTTTTAGTACGAGAAACTAAATTTTCAGTTATCCATTATATCATAAAGATGATATGATTCTCTATTTTTAATTACGTGGATCATCATTTTGGCCTCCATATATTCTCCAATCGGTTTTTGTGGTCAAGAACAAAGTCTCTGTCAAGGCATACAAGAACCATATATCATACATTGTAATATATAAAAAAAATAAATGATTTATCCTCTTACATATCTAGAGAAAATCCATGTTTTACTTTATAATGATAGTTTGACATTCAATATTTCATATTGTATGATATTCTATAGAAAAAAATCAATATCATATTTTAATATTGAGAATGGGATAACCATTTTTCTTCATTTTATACATGATTTATTAAATAAATTCAATCAAGTAATTGCTCATATACCACTATAAGTAATATTTTATTCAATTAGAGGATGATTTTAGAAATTTTAACCAATATTAAAAAATCTTTATTAATATATATTTTTATAAACATAAATGATGAACATACAGTTCACCCAAATTTTATTGTCCTCTTATCTTAAATCACGAGCTTGATAAAGATCACATAAAATTTTCTAAACGAATCCTTCCTCCTATAGTGTCCATGGGTTGATGAATCACAGAATTCTTAGGAATAAAGAGAAAATTGGTTCAATGTACAGGGAATTAGTGTCACACATAGAAAATAATATTTCATTTTCTTGGCCTTAATCTCCTTTATATAGGCATTAAAGATTATCCAAAACCCTTCATGCACTTACTCAATCATCTCATAATATTCAAGTAATTCCACTCTTATATATTCTTTATAACCATGGATAATATATGCCTTCATTTAATATTTAAATTCATTTTTTTTCAATCACTCACACATTTAAACATATGAAATATAGAGAATTAATAATATACTATATGGATGAACAAGCCTTAATTTAAATACATAACATTTTAATTATATATCAATCATATCATATGATTGATTTATAGCACAATATTTTAAATAGGCCTCAATTGTGTAATACAACATGGCTTAAGGAAGTGGTGTTATATCTCTATATTGTACCTTATGATATACTAGTCTAAGGTGTATGATATTCCTTGGATTCAAATAATTTATATATTATGGCTTACCATATATCATACAGTATGATATTTTCAAAATACATCACATGTATATAATATATTATTGTATATTCTTTTCAAACACTTATCAAGACATTGATCATTCGACTAGATATGTCTTTCCAAAAATAGGTAATCTTAGATTATCAAGTGTAAGGTGATAAATATTTGTGGAACCTAATATAATTTAGTGTTTATATTTCACTTGAGTTTTTGGGAACACTTATTTAAGAAACCCTAAAAATTATGATATCATTGGAACAAATTTGGGATAGTATATATAATGGATTCAGAAAGGTATTGTCTACTCAATTATTGAAGAATCGTATATAATATGATTAACATGATGTTATGCCAAAATTTTAGTGTGGTGGAAGAAAAAAATTGTTACTTATAAGTATAGTGAAATATAGATCTTTTCCCACTAATGTATTTAATGTAATTTAAATTGTGTTATAATTTTAGTGGTATCTCATTTAATTAAAATATTTATTATATACTTATACAATATTACACTCATATGATAAAATATTTTATTATAGATAGAACACAATCATTTTCATTAATCATGAATTCATGATAAATTCAAGAAAATGATATTCTTAGTGATATCGGTTTACTATATTGGTATATAAACTTGATAAGAATTAACAAAAAAAGGAAGGAAAATTCATTGTGTCAATGAAAAATAATTCTAAAAAATCCCTCATTGATCATGCTAGTCTATAAGAGAACTAATTTTATAGTTAATATAATAAATATTTTCATTATGTGTCTACAATAATTCTTATTTCTGTTAATCGTATTCCTTAAAATAAAAAATATAATTTGGATGATTTCTACATTGTAGATAAACTAAAAAGGATATAAGAGGAATTATATAATTATGAGAGATATGAAGCTTCTAAACTACTCTTTCAACGTAAGATGGTTGTGTGGGGTTTATAAGTGTATTTTAACACCTAAACTCTAGAGAAAAAGTAAATATAAAATCCAAAACCAATATTTCCATGAAAAAATTATGAAACTATGTAAAACTATAAAATAAATAACTGCATAAAACTTCCACCATTAAATGTTGTGATACTATATAATATATTCAACCCACACACCTGATGATTATCACAAAGAGTTAGTCAAATTATGTCCCTCCATAATGGGTTATCCACATGTAAGATAAATTTATCGATTATTAAGGGATATTCTTCTAAAATTCACCACATTGTAATGCATCTCATGGTAAATGTAAATTAAAAGAAGAGACTTGGGGTCATGACTATATTTCATAGGCTCAGACCATAATATTTTGGTATTATTTTCCTTATTGTATATCATGTTAGGACACTATTGGGTTATCAATTCAATAACATATATGTTATGAAATGTATGAATTATAAATGTATTTTACAAACCCCTCTGTAACCCTTATGTTCTATAATCCTCCCATGTGTTTCATTTAGTGAGACACTTATATTAAAGATAGCCTACATGGGAGATCATTTGATTTCTAACTTATTAAACATTTAATTGGTATTATTATGACATAATATGTTTATCAATTATAATATTCCCAATACCAAAGAATATGTTAATCCTTGGATTTCATATAAGTCATACCATACCTCTGGCACTTATCATATAATGCAATGTGGCCCAATACATGGGATTTAGGGAATGTATATTTCAGTTTGATAGTATAACAAAATCATTTCATTACATAGACATGATTGGGTATGTAAATTAATTGGACATACTAAAATCACAACTCTAGATATATTTGGATAATAACTTTATACTATAATCATGGTTGAAAAGGTTCTGAAATTATATTTTCAATTATAAAATTTATGAATTAAATAAAATTTAACCAAATATCCTCAATATGTGGTGGATTTATGAGTAGGATGTGGGAGTTCTAAACTCAATTTCCATAATGATGGTATAAAAAAGAATTGGTAAAAAAATTTTCAAAATAGAAAATAATAATGGTTATTGAGTGTATACACCAACTACTTTTTAACGGAATAAATGAGACTCTAAAGGTGTAAAATGTATCCACTTTGTTAAAATTTGATATTTTATGTGTCATTATCTGAAATACCAAAGGGGTGTGAGAAAAATCATGAATATTCCACCCAACGTATTACTATTATATAAATAAATTCTAATATTTTAAAGCGTATATAATGTAACAATATTTTTATTAATTTTTTTAATGTGTATAGAAGCTTAAAATTATATGATAATTAGGGTATGGATCATGAAGTATCAATTAAATATATGGATTGATTGTTTTACATACCAAGGTTCTGGATGTAGTAGACTTCCTCCAAGATCAATTGGATTTGAAAAAAATAATAAGTATTTCTCACTTATTTTCCTATCTTATGATAGAATTTATTTGTAAACATTTTTTGTTATAGATAATATAGGATGATAGATTTTATACACATGGTGACGATTGATAAAATTCAATAACACATTTCTAGAGAGGAATAAAAATATTTTATCCAAAATAAATGTTTTTATCAAACTTAACTGTTAAAATATAGGGAAAAAGTGAAGGAATTTAGATGGGTAACGCTTACACAAAGGAAGTTAAAAAAACCCCAATTTTTTTAAATATAACCTACCTAAAAATTTTAATTAAATACATATAAATTAAATACCAACCTCATCACTTGCGTACTAAACTCATTCTTCTTCTTCGTTATGGTTGAAAAAAATCACTATGAAGTGGCCAAAGGACTAAATCACCAAATGGTATCCACGGGATAAATGAATCTATTAACACATAGAAAAGACATCCTTCAACAAACATTTTTCTATAATATTACTATTAATGTATGAATAGAAATGAGAGATTTATAATGAAGGAGTATATATCAAATGAATAATATTCACCATCTCATAGTCTTAGAAAAAATTTATAGGCTTCAAGGATTCTCTTTAAAGGATGAAAATTTTATAAATATTCCCTATTACCTCATTAAAAATATTAATAAATGAATTATGATATAAGTGATTGACCGATAATAGAATTTTTTTGACCATGATAAAATTTTAAATATTTAAATATTTCATATTCTATCATCGAAACTAATTCAAACATCATACAATGATATTAGAATCATTTTTTATAATATAGACCAGAGCAGGAAATATCAAATTAAATTATAGAATATTTCGGGAAAATAAATATATAAAACTATGGAATTGTGACCTTCATTAATATGTTGTTTACGCTAGTACAAACCACAATACGGTTTATACAACCATGTAATGGTTTTATATTTAGTGTATATTTTTATCAACAACTTGAATAAAGTAAGGTATCACTAACTTATAAAATTTTAACCTATGTTATATCATATATAATTACTTGTGAAAATATATCCAGAACTCCATTTCGACGCCTTCCAAAAAAATTGGATAATATATCATTCATTATCACTATGTGTTTAATCATATATAAAAACTTGTGAAAATCTATCCAAAACTACTTTTAGATATCCTCCAAAATACTTTTCAATTATCTAGAAATTTTTTGTTCAAATACTATATAGGAAAACATATTCCTAATCAACATACCCACAAAGTATAACCCCTTGGCCCTTTATAGCATTGACAAAAATTATAAATTCATTATAATTTTTTTAAGTAAATATTGGCCTCTAGAAATACCTTGATTATAATAAAGTTAAAATGGATATGGTGCAATATCTATTAAATACATGTGTCTTAATATATATGTTCACTAACTGTATCTTATGAATCATCTATAATGACATATTCTCCTTTATTAAAGAGAAAGAGTGACCAAGAGACATAGAGTATGACAATCTTGTATAACCTACACATATATTCTCAATTATATGAATATAGAATATCTAGACAGATGGACACATTACATTTCATTCATCAAGAAAAATAATCACAACACATTTCCCTCTCAAGAATCAAAAACAAAATCACATATCACTTATCTAGGTATGGTCATACACTTTCTTAGGTTATCTTGATCGGGGGAGTATATGTCATATATTTTATATGATAGGATAAATAGTAAGTTAGTCAAACCTCAATTATGGATATGATTAATATAATTGTAAACCATACCTGATGAATTCATCCTTATGGATGATTAAAAAAATGTATCAACATATGATGGTTTTCCTGAAAGGTATCTTTTCAACCTTAGGTACTTGAGATTCAATATAAAACATGAACCCCCGTTATACCAAAGAAACCATTTATAATTCTCTATGTGGTATATGAAGTTAGTTATCAAGAAAACAAAACTCATTTCCTTTCTTATGATCGAATTATATATTTCTATATTGAACCCGACCCATATGAATCTTCATATTTCATCATAAACTATATCTCTTAATTATAACCATTGATTAGGGATAACACAAAGTGTTACTTTGATAGGTTTATTATTATTCCACTTTATATAATTATTGTATCCAACATGAATGAATGAATAAGTGGATAATATATTTTTTATAAAATTATATATTCTATATATTTTCTATATCATTTAATAATATAAACAATACTATAAACAAGCATCAGTCTAATAATTCCCCATATAATAAATCAAAATCGGGGGATTATGTTTTCTATATTTTAAAGGTTTTTTTTTAATTTATTACATCGCAATATTATTTCTTCCACATATATATGTGACCATTTAATAAATACTACTACTAAAAATTTTAAATGGGTAAACTCTATCTACAAATATTTTTTAAATAATGGTGATATTGGGATTCTTAATTGGTATGGTCAAATATTTGAACATGATATTCAAACTTATTAACTTTATAAAAACCATTGTTTTGATGTTAATAACTTCTATTTTGTTAAATAATTATAACTTTATCTATTTTAAACCATATAATTTTATAAATTTTTAATTAAAAAGTTTCTTTAAGATCGGTTCGTAACATTATAAAATCTAGATCTTTACATTAATATCATTATTTACCAATTTATCATAAACTCTTCAAAGATATAAAGAGAACATCCCATTAAATTATACTAATATTATCATTTACTTCTTATCCATTGAACTTATTTAGGTTCAAACATACACCCACTATCTAATTAAAAACTATATATTCTCTAAAATATTTTAATTCTTCTAAATTTATTCAATCCTCTGAACATGTGCCGCCACCTCATGCAATGAATTCACACCCAAAATTTCCTCTCCATGAACATTCTCCCCCCTCTCTCATCTTTCCAGAAAACATATCCTGATTCTACACCACACCTACTCCCCACCTCAACATTCCTCTCCCCTTACTATCATCTTCATTACAACTCAACTTCTTTCTACACCTATTCCTTCCCTCGTTCCATAACTAAATCTTTATTTTCAGCTCTTATACTTCCCCACCATATGAACCACACCCTAGAGTCTTGCCTACCATTCCCTTTCAAATCCTCTCCACCACATCCCAACCTCAATTTCCGAATTTTCCTTCCCCCTCCACACATTTGACTCTACCTTCCTATATCCTCTTCTTCCATGCCTCTCGGCCTACTACCTAGACATTGGCCTCCACCAAATTAGGTCCTCAGTGTCACAAAAACTCATGTATCATCACTCCAAGAAGACCTACCAATGTGATCAATCTTTTTTCACAAAATCAAAGGGAATTTATATATTTTTTTGTCACCTAAATTCATATTGATGTTCCAATCCCATGTTTCGATGATTTTAGATCCCTAATTTTCACTACACTCCCTCTTCTATGTCCAATATTCCTGATTTTAAACACCAATATCTTATGTAATATGTTAGGGTTTCCCTTATCTCCAATATCCTTCCCCTAAATTAAATCCTACTAATGGTTTACTCCCCAAGACAACTTTATTCAACATGAATAAATTTTATTAACATTGTGTACATGTATTTGAAAATACACCCAATCTCATATTCTATATATGCATTCAAAATCTTTATCTACATCTCCACACAACAAACATTATTAAATAACTTTGTAAAAAAGTAATCATGTACTAAAAATAAAATTATATTCAAAAAATTTCCACATTCATAGCTTGAAATATATAGATTATTCTATATGAAGAAGAAATATATATAAAGTATACTATATGTAATATATTACCATTCCGTACTATGGAGTCATGTAAAATTTAATACTCTAATATTTTTTTCTTATATAATTTTTTTCAAGGATTTTATGATGAAGAATATCAAAAAAAAATATAATTATTATAAATTCTATTCATTTTATGTGTGATAAAAAACGTTTAACTATTTATTTTCATTGGTATATTCTCTGAAAATGCATTGTTATTTTTTTGGGTCATTATAAAATGATGGGATATAAATAATACTGAATTCACCTCTATTTCCATCAATTATCATGACGAAAATATTGATCAAGTGATTTTTTTTGTTCAATTAATTTTATTAATTGACTGGATTTCTATTTAATATTTATATTTTAAGAATATTAGATTTCTTAATTACAATTTTTTTTTCTATAATCAATGAATGTTAGTTAATTTTTTTTCCACCATCAAAAATTTCTATTGAAATTTAAATTTCTTTACAAGACTTTTTAAAAATAATTGAATTTTTAAAGTTGAATTTTCTTTATATATATTTGATCCTAATTTTAATATTAAATATTTATTATTTTATAATGTCATGTACACCATCTCACTATAAATAAAATCTAATGGTATTTTTTTGTGTTCATGTATTTTCACATTCCCTTGAAATCACAAACTTTTAATTTTTAGTCATTAGTTTCTAATCAATACTTTAGAAATGTTTGGAACTTTCTTGATGAAATTGAGATGTTGAATATACCAACTATTAATGTTTTTTTATATTGAATAATCATTGATATATTTGAAAATAGTTGATGAAATTTTTTTTTGAAAACCATTCACTTATAATAAGAGCTTTTATATAAGTGTTTTCATATTTACTATTTTTTAAAATGTCACTAATACATATTAAAAAAAATAGGGTATCTATATAAATAGAACAAATAACACATACTTTTAAAATTTGGATATCATATTTTATATTTTATGTAAATATTTTTCATTTATTATTACCAAATAGGTAATGTACTATTTACCTGCATTTTTGAATTTGAGTATTTAAAACATGTGTGGTTTCAATTTTTAAATTTTATGTCGTTCAAACTATTAATTGAATTAATTTTTTTAATTTTAAAAATGTTCCTAAACCTGATAAATAAAAAAATCCAATATAGTACAACAGAGACTTTTAAGATTTCTAAATTAAAAATGTCATTTTTCTATATCTAGTTTTCTCCATTTTACTAATTCAAGGGAATATATTCTTCCCAAATATAAAACAAATGATAATTTATTTAAAAAAAACTATATAACTATAAAATTATGTCAATTATTTTCAATAATTGATTTCAAATAAGGTATTTCACTAATATTATATAACAAAATCATTTAAATATGTTTCATAAAAACACACTTCCAATAAAAAGTCTCTACTCGAAATAATACATATACCAACGAGTCTATACCCACGGTTTTCAAAAACCACTAGAATAGGCTTAAGAAATTATCATGTCCCAATGGTTTTATGAATACCATTGGTATAGGTTGTTTGCACAAAATCTATACCAACAGCTTTGAAAAACCGTTGGTATATAAGCCTAAAAATTACATTTTGTAATGGTTTTATGGTAACCATTGGGTTAAGTGACCTCTATACCAATGATTTTTTTAAAATCATTCATATATGGTGAAATATGGAAGACAATACAATTGGTTCCAACAAACCATTTTCATATAGTTCTTTTTTTTCTATACCAATGGTTTAAAAAAACATTGGTATAGAATTCCCAAAAAAACTATGACATGTACCTCCTCAAATTTGTGTCTTGGTGAAATTGATCCATATGAGTGTGTTCCATCTTCATCCCCAGCTACATAAACTCATAATCAATTTCTATTCACTTTTTTATGTCATTAAAAATATAATTGGTGGGTTCTAGATCTATCATTTAGTATTCCCATCATGTAGTTTCACCATATTTGATTTGTTGTCTTTTAAAAAGATCCCACTATGAGTTGAGTGGTGATGACACAACATTTTTCCATGATTTCTTGTGAAAGGGTATTACTCCAAATTCCATGTTAGGGATTTAGATTAATAGAGTCTAATATATATTATGTTACTGAGATGTTATGAGTAGTGTTTGGTAACCTGTGTGTGAATGGTAAGTGACATGAATTTTTTGTTTGAATATTGGGCCCTCTTCGACTTCCAATTTTCAGATTTTATTAAGGGACTTCATTTTTTCCATTATTAATTTTTTTTTCTTATTTAATAGGTAATTCTATCCATTAATATAGTGAAATTTATAATTTTATTCTTTATCCCCCCATGATGAAACCTTTTTATATTCTTGTTATGATAGTGATTTTTAATAATATATTGATATTTGATTTTAGAAAGTTGTGAGTTGATGGTATCACCTTATGAATTACATAAAGGTGAATTGATATATGGTTTAACATGAGATAATTTAAATATGGTATTGGTAAAAAAAATTATCACAACATTATGAATGCGAACTTGTTTGATTTGATGAAAAATACAGATTCTAGTGAGCCTTATATAAAGATATATAGTTGAATTTGTTTTTGAATGATAAACTAACTCTAGGGTAGATGTGATAGATTTCAATCACTTGTTCTCCTAGGTTATCTCCTTTAAACCTTCATGCATCTATTACACTCAATAAAAATGAGACACTAACCCTCAAGAATACTTCTAGTATAAATATATACCACATTTTCACTAATATTTGACACTAATAGTTCTAAATCATTACTCATAACTCAAAAAGTATTTAATCCACCACATAGTGCATATTATTCCATGAAACCACTTAAAAGGAATAAATATGTTATGCTTATGTCTATCACATAGAATATTCCATGAATTATCATGTTGAAGATTATGTTCCATTATATAATCCATCTCTCATCAAGATCCAATTTCAGGAACATTTTAAAAACATGAAAAATAAATTACATTCCCTACTAAACCAACACATCAATTTATACATAAAATAGAAAGAATGATCTAACATAACCATTCATTTTACTTTTTACTACCACCTCACCTTATTATAAAAAAATAATCATTATATAACTTATCACACAAATAAGAGTATAAAAACACACTGAATTGACCCGACCCAAACAACATCAAACTAAACCAAACTAAAAATTGGAAACGAAACTGTCTTGAATGGAAATAATTTAGGTCAACCTAATTCAAACTAAATAGAGTTGAAATTACCCAAATAAACTTATCTAGAATGGTTTGAAATGGATCAAAATTTACTCTTGACCAAATAGATCTATATTTACTTTAAATGGATTGATATAAAAAAATGGAACTAAATAAAACTAAAAAAGGTTAAATGTACCAAGAAGGCATAATTAAACACACAAAAAACAATATTTATTTGGATCCCATAAGGATTTGGGTGGTACCGGTGACCTTTGTAATGGTGATGTGGTTGAAGAATTTGTGTTGTGGCAGGTTTGGTGTGCCCGAATTCATTCAGTGCATCAACTGGTTCTCTGGTATACCCTATGATGTGGGTGTATAGTCTTGAGGTATTGTGGTGGTACTGCATCCCAATGTGGGGTGATGGGAGTGATAAACTTATAGTCGGGTTATTTCATGGTGTGTGGAGATTTTTTCATTTCTATAGTTGTTTTTTATGGTCGGTCTCGAATAAGGTTCTTGGTTAGCGTGTTTTTTGTTTTTGGTTACTCTTATTTGATTGTGCAGGTCTAGTATGAGGTGTAGTTTTTTTCCCGACACACTTATGGCCATTGTTTGGGTGGGTTCTGTTTTGTTGGTTCTCACATAGCCTCAAAGTGATTCTTTTTAAAAATTCAAAAAAAAATATTGTTTGGAATATTCACTTGAACCAATGATACAAAACCCCAAAAGAATAAAACTAGACCAACTAAATAAAAAAGGATGTAACCTAACCCAACTAAAACTGAATTTAAATTAACATAATTAAAATGAATTAACCCAAAAAAAACTAAACTAAACATAATGAACTTGAACCATGCTAAATTCAAGGGAATAGTCACTAAGGCACCTATCTAAAGGTCATTTGTCCCTCATCTTTCTAGTCACCCAATTATATATCATTTAAATAACACCCCTATAAATTTATATTCCATAATACACAATATAATAATTAAAGACTTGGACCTCAATGAATTTGAAACATTATTAATCATTCATATGATTGAATTCAATATTAGGGTTAAATAGTAATTGTATTTTGTTATATATATTGTATTTCTTCATTTATATTATGATTCTCATATAGACTAGTGTGTCAGTTATGGTTTAATATAAATTGAACAATTATCATTTCATTAAGAATATTTTCAATTAAAATTCAATATTATTTAACTTATTCAGGAACATGACAAATAATTTTTTTTATATAATGGATATGGGTTTAATGTATGATGTTTATCAAATATCAATCGATTTGTAATCAAATTTGTATATATTTTTATATTTTTCATTTAAAAATGCTTTAGATAATGCTAACATACATTTTCCATGTTATAATTTTGTTGGAAGACCATGGTTATGTCATGAATAAATTAGATACCATATAAAAAAATATGGTTTTCAAGAAAAAAATTTGTGTGTTTTATCACAATGGTGATAAAATACAATATCAAAATGTTCATGATTTGAATGAAAGGATGGGATTTGATAATTTATTATACGACCAGTTTATATTTATTCATCATCATCATAAGGAAAGGATAATAACCCAAGAATACTTCTCTAAGAGCACATATGATACATGTAATGAAAATAATGGTGTTGAAAGGGTGAAAAAGTTGAATGATGTAGCCATGAATCGAGTATATCAGTAATGTTGTAAAATAAAGAAGATTAAATTTTTTAATCTAATAGTTTTATAAGAAAACCATGTATGAGATTTCAAATACAACTATAGGTAACATTCTTACCTTTTTTAAGGATTTAATTCAACATGATGTAGATATTTCCTCAAATCCATATATGGAATGTAAGTTAGTTTAGGAACTTGGATTTTATAAAAATAAAATTCATGATTCCCTGAAATATTTTAGCCTATTCTAGGAGGAAACTAAAGAGAGAAATGATTGTATAAAATGTGGCACATCCTGATGGAAGCCAAATGCTGATGGAGCACCATCCCATGTTCCATAAGAAGTAATATGATACACATCATTAATTCCTAGAATCCAAAATCATTTTATGTCTGATAAAAAAATATATAAAAATATTATGGATTGGTACTAAAAATATAAGGATAATAATGAGTTCATTTATCCTACAAATGGATTCATATGGTAGAAATTTGATACTATATATCCTTATTTCATATTTGATGTGTGTAATTTGAGGTTGGTTCTATCTTGTGATGGTTTTTATCCATTTGGAAATATTCTTACTTCACGCATCACGTGGATGGTTTTCATACACATTAATATCCTTCTTCCATGGATGTGTATGAAAAAACCATTCACTTTCTTGAGTATACTCATAAATGGGCCTTCTAATCGTATAAATGAAATAAGTTCATAAATTAAACCATTAATGATAGAGTTGAAACATCTTTGGAATTTTAGTGTGCACTCATATGATGCATGATAAAAAGATATATTTCAGATGCATGGTGCGCTTGTGTGGACAATCAATGATTTTTCTACTTTTGGAATGATGTTTGGATGGAGCATGAAGGGAAAACTATGATGTGCAACTTATATAAAGAATACATGATCTAGATGACGTAAATATCACTGTAGTTTTACATTATGGGGAATCAATGATTATTTATAATGGATCATCCATATAGGAATAATCATCAAAGATTTGAAAATACTATAGAGACTGATAGTCCACCTTATCATATTTCTAGAACTAATGTTCTTAATGAATTGTATGATTTTATTTTTTCGTTTAGGAAGAGTCAGATGAAATATAGAATGATAAATAATGTTTCCCCTAAAACCAGTTATAATTGTAAGAAGAAAAGTATCTTATTAGATTCTTTTTATTGGTCTTCAAATTTGTTATGTTGTTTATTTGAAAAAATTCACATTGAAAACAATATGTGAAATGTTTCTTTCAGTTATTCTAAATTACAAGGGAAAGACAACCGATGATTTCTAATTTTGGTGTGACTAGGTGGATTTAGGAATTAGACCAGAATTGCATCATGTGTGTATCAGTAAAAATAAATGGAACATTACATGTGCTTCTAATGTTATGACATGTGTAGTGAAAAATAAATTTCTATAAGTACTAGAGACTATTAAATTTTTTAATGTCTATTCAATAAATATATCAAAATAGGTCAACTAAAGAGATTTGAGGCTGAAATATGTGAAGAATAATCATTCTCACATCCCTCTATATGATTTTTTTCCAATATCAACCCATCATATTATGTCCAATAATCTAAGGTTTTTAGTTATTCAGTTTTTCTATTTTTATCGATATATTTGTGACGAGAATTTTCCAAAGTCTTTCTTCTAATAAATTTTTCTATAAGAACCATTAGTTTTTTTGAGTAAGAGAAAATATTCCCTCCATATTTTTTTAAATTCATGTTCCATATGATTTTCCACATTGCAACCGAAATACTTCATCGAGGACCTATTAATTTTCGTTGGATGTTTCCAACTAAAATAATATGTACACACTAATGGATTATTTCCGAAAAAAGGAATCATCCTGATGTTTCAATCATGAAAGGTTATATAGAACAAGATTGTATGTATTTTTATTAAGTGTGTTTTTCTAATATGATTGTACTACGGAACAAACCCATGTGAAATAAAGAATAACAGTATGAGAGAATTTATCCCAACTTTTCTGAAATTCCCCAAATAGGGTGAATTCCACGATCACATACATTGACAACATTAATTCTTAAAGAGCAGAAGATGGCATGTCACGCATTTTTTTAGCAATGATTTTTTCAATTAATACATCAAGTAAGTAAATTTCACATTTATATATTATCAAATTTCATGTAATTTTACGTATACGTTAAAATAATTCTACTTTTTGGCAAGGAACACAAACATATGATAAATAAAAATCATCTCTTCTTATCTTTGATAAAGAGAGAGTCCTTTCATGGAAAAGATTTTTATTCAGGGATGAATTAGAAGGTAGAAATATTACTATAATAAATTCATAAAATAAATATTTAAATAATTTTAATATTCATTTATATTGTAGGTATTACATTTTTTGTTGACTCTCCCTCTCTGAGGAAGTAAGAGCTTTAGATTTTGGTCCTAATTTTGTGGTTTATAAATGAAAATCAATTGTGATCAATGGGTACAGATTAATAATCCATGAATGAAAAATAAACATGATAACATAACATAATGGTGTTATAGAAACATCCACAATATACTGGTATGATAGTTCATCAGATAGTTATCCTCGATTTGAAAATTAATCTTATTATGGTGTGGTTGATAAAATACTAATATTAGATTATTACTCTCATGTTATCTCACTATAATGAAATTAAAATCATTCAATTCGATGATGAGGCATGTCATATGTATTTATGATTGTGGATTTTTAGTTTTTTACATTACTCGAACATTTTCTGTTAATGAGCCATCTATATTTGCATCAATGGTAAAACATGTTTTTTGTGAAAGATCGTATATGACCTGAATTTGGTGTCATTATTGAAATAATCCCAAGGCATATTTTTTATTATGGGGATTATTTAATTAAAACCATACCTACTTCCATTATCATTAATAAATTTATTACCTATAATGAATCCAATAGTTCAATTTTTAGAGTTGATTGTGAACCTGAATTTGTGGTGGGAAATAAAAGTTATCTTCCATTTGTTTTCTCCGTTATTTTTGTCCAGGTTGACTTGGGTTTTAGAAGTTGGTTTTATTTAAATTTAATTACTACTGATTAAAAATATTTTGTATCCAACTTAACCTTCATGTGAATTTCTAATATATACTGGTTGTAGTTTTATTTGAGTTTCATTTTCAAATATTGAATTGAACTATATTAGAACCAACCAAACCAAAAAAACTAAAAAATTAAATTTAACAAAAAAAGATGAATTTTATTTTAAATATTAATCTAATTAATATGAAAATAAAAACCAATGAAAATAATGAACTAACCAAAAAATGAAAAAAAATAAAATAACCAAAAATATGAACTAAATTAACTAATAAAAATAAAAATAAAGAAATAACCAAATCAATTGAACGTATTTATTTCTCATTGAAATGTGCTTTATTTTTTGATATTCTTCCTACTAAATATAAAATTATTTTGTTATATATCTACATACTTAATATTTGGTTTGATAATTGGTATTCTTTAATTAAGTCATGTGTCATATTCTTTCTTATTTGTATTAAACATTAGTTATGGATTTCAAATTAATTCCATATTTCTTTTCAAATGTTGGAATGGAAAAACATTGAATTTATATGAATAAAAATGATTTCATATAATAATCACTGAACTAGAGAGATGTGACTCCCTCTTTTAAAGCATGTTTTGGGTATTTTATTTCAAATATATATATAAATATATTAATAATAGAAAATTTCATGTGATTAATTTTTTGTACAATTAATCATAATCTACCACCTAGTTTCAAGTTATTCTCCAACCTACCTCATGGTACTAGTGTTTTTATAGATTATACAAGGGTCTTAACAGAGACACCTTCTCTACTCGGTATGCCGGATCACACCCTATTCTTTCCCCTATCATACCATCTATCACACCTTATGATCTTGTAGTGTCATTAAAGATTCCCAGAATATTTAAGTTACCTATGTTTTTTACAATATTTTAATCTAATCCTCCTCACTTATCTTTCACTTATCTGATGATGGATCCGACTGCCCTTCCAAATTATGCATTTAAATAGAAATCTAAGTCATCTAATTTTCCTTCTACTTTTTTATACACAAGATTATATATTCATTTCCCTTCAACTTATACTCTGACACATTCTGAGCCTCCAGAGTAGATTTTAGGTCCTACTCTAGCTGTACAGGTTTATGTTCCTTCAGAACATGGGGATCCAGCAACACCCACTAATAAGGCTGCCTCATGTGTATTTATATAACCCTATAAAAATTTGACTATATTTTATTTTCATTAAAAAAAATTAATATAATATTTTGTTTTTTCATTACCAAATGGAGCTTCAAAAAATAATTGTGGGTGTACATGCATGTTTGTGGTGTGCAACTATCACACACGACATATGGTTGATTACAAAAAGCAAAATCAAATTATTTGAAAAATAGGGTGAGAATGTTGACTTTTTGTGAAGACACATTCAAAAAACCCAAGAATAATTCACTTCAGGCCACTCTCCAAGAGAAACCATCCAAATAAAGTAAATGATAATTCTTGGGCTTAGATATGGGTAAGAAAATTTATTGGATTTAATTTAATATTATTATTGTATTTATATGAATTAATATTTTGGTGTTAGTTTCATTTTAATTTTCCTCATGGTGAGGCTGTAAGGTGAGAATGGCTCGTGGAATTAGGTGAGTAATGTATGGAATATAATCATGAGTTGTACAGTGGCTAGAATTCCCAAGTGGGTAGAGCTTTATAGGCCACAAGTATAATGAATGACTGTTTAGTATCATATTATTAGGAAATGATTGCTTGTTGGATGAGTACTAAGTTGAAGTTATTAAATTTGATGTTTTTGAATAAAAATTACCATGATTAGAATTAATAATTAGTTTTATATTGTTAAAAAAATTGATGTTTCAGGAAGAAATAAGAAAACAAGGTTGCTACAAAATTCCTCCTCACTTTGGTCCACACTATGATGCCGAAACATGATATGAATCAGGTATGATTCTCATTTATTATTTCCAGATATTGTGGTTCCTATTATTATATTCGTTGTTTTTCATTATTACATTTACTTTATTTTGTTTCCTTTATATTAATATCCATTTATAATCTATCTAGATAAATGATCATGTATCATTTAGTTTATTATTGAAATTATTTAGTGTGTATTAAAATTTCAAGATTAGTATTGTTAAGTTTTTAATTATTTTATGAAATTTATTATTTTATTGATTTTATGATATTATTTATGGTTAATTTTAGCTTAAATTGTTTCCACCTAAAACTAATCAACAAATGATTACAACTATAAATTCTAATGAATATGTACCTATGTAATAGAACCATTAAGTGCATGAATTATTTTACAATTTGAAGGGTCCACACAAACCCTCTATGTTTACAACATTCAAAAAACAAATAGAGAAATTATTGTATACTTTAAAAGATATAACTCATTAATCTTATGTTATCTTTTTTTATGCCTACCGTGAATAAAAATTATAATTTTTCGAAAGTTATGGTGTAGAAATCAACATTTTTTTCGCCCACTTGATGTACTCCATAAACCTCCACTGAGATAACCTAGTGGATCAAAATTATTTTCTAATCAATAATTACCTATAGGTCGGGAAAATTTATTTTCTCTCTGTCTTTGAAAACAAGAAATATCAATTTGTCTAATCCCACTTATTATTTTCCATTAAAATGGAAATATATGTGACTTCCTTTTTCAAATCTATTTTTTATCACCTTTTTATAATATATGATATATTCCATATATAAATATGGGTACTCTACATAATTATCGTCATAATTTCCTTTTTAATTTTGTGATTTATTTATGTTGAATAACTATTTTCACATTGTTATACTTAATCATTGAATATATTTCATGGGTTTTTGGATTTGTTGGTTGCTTCTAACTGTTTGGAATTTTTTATGTTATTTAATATCAAATTGAATTGATTAATGCACAATTTGGTGTTGAATTATTTTTTGGATGGGATTTCTAAGGGCATGTTGTCTACACTATGGATGTTTTATTTTTTGTATTGTCCTTTTTCTAATAAAATTGCAGAATAGACCTTGATTTTTTTATTGTTTTTGTATTACAATAATTAAGAACCTTGACCTCATATTTTCAAAACAAATAGAACACATATTATCTAATTTAGATTTAGCCACTTTCACTGATATTCTATACATTTGATTTTTTGAGAGTGATACTAAAATGAATTTTCATTAACCAAACTAATCTGACCTAAAACATAAAACAAATATGATTTTAACTATAAAAAAAATTAAACATAATCAATTGAATGTGAAGTATAGTAAATTAATAAGTATAAAATTGAACCCTACCCAAAAATAATCAAAAAAATAAAAACTAGTTTGAAGTGAATGGATGAAAATAAAATAAAAAAGATAAAATCACACTCATACCAAACATACCAAAAAAAGCCTTGTTTAATGAAAATGAAATAAACCATATTTAACCTAATGAAATGAAACCAAATAGAGTCTACAAAATATAAATCAAATAGATGTAAACATTCATGAAGTAAACCTGATCGAATGTAACTAACTCTGATTAAAATTAAATATACAAAAAAATAAACTAAATTAAAAAATCCATTTTAAACTGACCAAAAATTAAAATGAAATCAAAAGTGAATCAAATAAAAACCAACAAAGATAAATTAAGTAAAAATAATTTCACCTGAAACAAACAAAACCAAAATCTAACAAGCTGAACAAATTCTAATAGAATAAAATTTAATTTTATTGACTTAGACTAAATATTCCCATAAAACCCAACCCAAATGATACCAAAAAATAGAATTCATCCTTAAATAATTAAATTAAATTAAAAATAGCGAAAATTATCCATGTTATACAAGGAAAATCAAACATAATGAACAAAAGATCAATAGACTAAATATAAATGACTGACCTAGCCCTAAATCAACAATAAATGAATGAATGTGAAACTAAAAACCAATAATTAAGGAAAAAAATCAAATCAATACATCCCAAACCAACCAATCCAAAACATAAATAAATCAATAATGAAAAAAATTAGTAATAGAAAACTGAAATGACTGAAATCTAAGGAAATTGAATGAACCTAACTGCAATCAAAGGAAACATGAAAAGATATAACCTAAATGTAATAGTGTGAAAATAATCTAAAAAATTGAATAAAAATTAAATAAATCACAATAAAAAAAATTAATTTAATTTAATTGAAATAAATCAAATAAAAGATAACTTAACTAAATAAATATAAAAGTATCATATAGAAAATTGAATCATATAAGGGATGAACAAACTAAATCAAAAAGAATAAAAATTTATAAATAAATATATACAAATAAAAATAAATAAATAAGATCTAGAATAAACCAAATTTAATTAAGTTAAAAAAATAATACATACGTAATGACATTATATGTCAATTATAGAAATTAAATAGAATTGAACTAGACTAAATTGAATTGAACCATATTTAACAAAATTAAATTAATAATAACTAAATAAAATTATACCATGTAAAACTAAATAGTACTAATAAAGATCAAAACCAATATGACCTTACATAATCTCATGATAAATAATCATTCATATTCTTTGACTAAATAAACATTTAATATTATTCTTTTATGTGTCTTTTTAATAAAAAAACACCAATATTTTCTATAAATGTTCATAAATATCCATCATTGAAAATTTTACCCTTCATTTCCCTATTTTAATCCCTTTCAAATTAAATCATATAAACATATAAAATTAAATAAAAACACATCTAGCATATATTTAAATTTCCATTTTAACATATTATACATTTATTTAATATTGATTATTTATTTTCAATAAAGACATTCATTTTCCACTATTATATTATTACATTTCCCATATATTCATGTAAACAATATATACAAACAAGAATCCTTAAATTAAAATTTATGTTAATTTATAAAATAATTATTTAATAATATTCTCAATTAAGTTATCAAATCATTATTCAATAATTATATAAAATCAAATTTCATAATCATGTATTTTTATTATCTTTTTATTATGAAATTAATTATTCAAAACCAATTTTAATTATGATTTTATACTTTCAATTTTATTAAATATGGTGGTTTTTAATATTAAAGGATGTATTCCTTGAGGAAAATTGTTTTTCTAAAGCATAAAAAATAAATATGGAACCATGGTAAAAGAACCAACATAGTAGTAGATTTTATGTTTTATGTTGTTGATTTAAAATTTTAATAATTTTTTGTAAATAAATAGTCAATTTATATTTGAAACAGTGTGATTTGGAGGTTGTGATGAGAAGGAAGATGGAAAAGTTTTCCAAATGGTCTCTTACTTTGGGTTTTGGGATATGATAAACATGGTAGAGTATGATATCCACCAAGGAAGAGTATTGTCCTAAACATATATTGGCCCACATCAAGAGCCAGTTTCTGTAGCACTGAGTTGAAAAAGACAATGGATGTGTAGCATAGGCTCATGCCTAAGAAAGAAGAGGCCCAAAACTGGGTCATACAGGTGTGTGAATGGAGTCAAAGGGAAAAATATAAATTTATGAAATTTGAGGAAAACTTATGTTCATAAATTCTACTATACATCGATCCAACTGGTGATTCATGTATTTTGAAGATGCACACATTATATAGTGTAACCATAATGGTCCTAATGGTGTTCGAGATGATTACATTCCTAGCGATGGTGATGGTGAGCATGATGGATAGGATGATGGTGAGGATTATGACAAGAATGATGTAATGGATTATTGTGATCATGAAATTGATGATGGTGATGGTGATAGTGATGGTGATGGTGATGGTGATGGTGATGGTAATGGTGATGGTGATCATTATGGAGATGGTGATGAGGGATAGATTGATCCTTTACATTTTTAACTAATTTTTATGACATGTTATGTCTGGTAATTAGTTATGAATGAATATATGTGATTTTTTGAATGTGTGTTGTCATTTCTTGAATAAATTAATTTTTTTCTTGTGTTATTATCTCTTTTATATTATTTGGTTAGGTTTTTTATAGTTAATTGTTCAAGGTGGGAAGTTAGTATGATTTTTGGTGGTTTTGGTGGTGTTTGAGTAAGGTGGTGTGTGTTTCCCTAATTTTTGGTTGTAACTGGCTAGGTGGAGATTTTCGATGGATACAACTGGCTATTTAGGAATGGTGGGATTCTATTGGGTGAGGAATTACATGGGTTATATGCCAATGGTTTCAAACCATGGGTATAGAGTTATAGAGATGGCTCTAACCATTGGTATCAAGTTATACCAATGATTTCAACAGAACATTTGGTATATCTAAAATTTCATTACCCTTATACCAATGGTTCACTGAGAACCATTGGTACATGCATATCCTAAAAGCCTATCTACCAATTGTTTGTAGAACCATTGTTATAGGCTATACCAATGGTTCTCTAACCAATATCATTGGTTATGAACTATTGGGATAGAAAATATTTCTAGTAGTGACTATTCAAACACTGAAACCCATATAGATACCTAGGAATTAATAATTTTTTTCTACTTTAAGAAAATTATTATCCCTTTTTAAATTTATAGTTCATTATTTTCTGTTTTTAACTTCTATATATTAATTTTTGAAAAAAAATTCCCCCATAAGATCAATTAATACACATTGAAGTCCCGTATATGCAATGATAAAAATGAGCCCCTATAAGATTATTTTAATCTTATCGTGCAACCCAAAGATCTCAAATAAATAATAATATTTGATAAAAGTAATATGTATTTATAATAACTAGTATTTATTGATCATAATATTATATTTTAAACTAATATTAATTCATAAGATATATGTATTCAAATTAATACATTTTAGAAAATTGTAATGAATATATTTTGATGAATACATCACAGTTTTTAACTACTAATGTGATCCCACATATATGAGATACAATTATTATACATTGAAATATATATATATATATATTGTGATCGATATATATACCAGAAAAAATATTTCATTTTCTGTATAATAAATACAATTTCATATTAGTTCCAAATTAATATTATTTACCAAATATATGTGTCTTAGTACAAAACTTATATACAATATTTTGAACAAATTTTTATTAACAAGAACTATATATATTAATCAAAATATTTTTTGAGAACTAATATTAGTTTAAAACACATCTCTATTTTGATCAATACATTTTAAAATCAAGTTCAACTATTTATTTTTATAAACATTTATATTAGTCCAAAAAAATTATTGTGATCTAACATATATGAGAGTGGGAAATTTTTCTAGTAAAGTAATATTCATATATTTGTATTATATCAAAACTAATATTTTTATTTTAAATTTATTTAACAATTTTTTTATATATTCTTTAAAAATGTTAGTTTGACTTTATTTATAACTTCTAAACAAAGATATATGGTTCATATTAACAATAATTATGCATTGTATGAATATTTTTATTATGTATATTCTATCTATTAAAAGTTTTAAGAGCCTGGATCTTCTTTTCATGTATGTTTTCTTTTTCTTTTTGATTTTGAGAAAAAAAAATTATGGAAATTTTCGAAGTACACACCGTGTACTTGGTTACCACAGGTGGTCGTGTACTGGCCATGTATCGGTCATGCACACAGCAATGTCGGGTGACCTGGAGGCCACCTAAAGTAGAGTACGGAAAAGGAAAGTACACATTGTGTATGTTTTTCCATTAAACGCACTGGGGTCACATCTAATCACTAGAACGATCTTCTTCTAGGTCTTGTTTGGCCAATAGCTCCCCGTACTTCCGCAATCATCCTCTGAGCCCCTGACCGAGCATCTGATCTCTGATATGATCGTTGTCGATTGTGTTGGGATCGCCTCAGTAAGATATCTCTTCTGCTTGAGCTATGTTTCCTAATTCCTCTTCCTTACCAAGTTAACCCCTATTGAACGTGTTAGACGTTTTTGAAGATCTACTGCATTCTTGGTCGATCCAAGTGTCGATGCCAGAGTATAGCGATCTCCTAACGTCGAGGTAGGTGCTTTGTGCCTTTCTGTTGAAAGTCTTTGAGTTATAAGCACACTATTGGCCAAAACCCTTAATCAGGGTATTGTGGATTTACCATTTTACCCCTATTAATTTATTTTCATGGTTGTATGCTTTAGTAGATGTTATTTGGATATGAATAGGGTTGATTTCTATTCTTTGGATGTTGTTTCCCATGCATGTTCTGTTTACTACCATTTGGTCCTGCTTAGCCATTTTGGCCGCCTTGCCTATTTTTCCATGCTTAGTGTTATAGGGTGGAGTGTTTGTTTTCTAACATTCTTAATATGATGTAGAACGATTAGCCAAGTAGTTCTTGAGCTTTACTTTCACCTTATTGCATTTCTATGCTTGTGGACTTACACAGGGCTGTGAGAACCTAGTGGAGTAGTCTATAAGGGAAATTGACTGAGTGAGCTTCCTTAGAGATTCTTGAGCACCTTAGACTATAAGGGGAATTGACCGAGTATGATTCATTACAGAGTCTTGAGAAATTTAGACTATTAGGGTAATTGACTGAGTGAGCTTCCTCAGATAGACTTTAATACCACTTTGTCATGTCCCTATTCTGGAAGCCACCCAGAGGTGCCCGATACCCGGTTGGTCACATGGCCTCAAGTGAATATTCCCTAATGCCAGAGGTTGCCGACTAGCAATGAGGACCTTGTGATGAGGGCCTAGGACCACTTGGGGCTATAAGGGGAATTTACCGAGTGGGTTTCCTCAGAGATTCCTTGACTACTTAGACTATGAGGGGAATTGACCATGTGAGATTCCTCAGAGAGTCTTGAATCACTTTTGACTGTAAGGGGAATTGACTGTGGGTTCTTCCTCAGTGAGTCTTTATATTTTCTAATGACTAAACTCGAGGGGATAGGTTGGGTGTACTTCCCAGAGGGTTACCTTTCATGATTAGCTTCTTATTTGATATGTGTAATTTTTTATTGCTGAGAACTTTATTCTTTACTGCATCTTTTCTTATTACCTGCCATATATATTCACTGACTATTAGGCACAGATCTTTGGGTGGTTACCTACTGGGAACAGTCTCACACCCTATTTGGATCATGCTTTTGGGCCCAAACAGATTATATTGTTTCATGTACAGATTGGGGAAAGCGCCCTTCTACTTCAGATACCTGACTAGTTGTGGAGATGGAGAGCATGAGACCAATCTTAGGCTTGCGATGCGGAGGAGATGTTGTCTATTTCTTTTTTAACTTTGGTTTAATACTATTTGTTTTCTAGAATTGTGATCTGTTTGGCTACTTTCTTAGAAATATATATCGTTCATCATTTATATATGTTCTCCAGTTGTTTCTTACATTTTGTCTTCCATTGTTTACTCTTGTATGGATTATTACTACATCCTCTATTGCGTTTTGTTTTTATTCTAATGTGTTACTCTTCTAATGAGGCCATAGTTTTCTCACTATCACACCCAAGGCCCTCGCTGCTAGTCAGCAGCCTCTAGCGTTAGGGGAAATGTGCTTGAGGTCATATGACCAATCAGGTACTGTACACCTCCAGATGGTTTCAGAACCGGGAAATTACAATGTGGTATCATAGATATTATTTTCTTTTTGACTTAATATTTAGAGCCTATAGTCAGGTATAGGATGGAATTAGTACTTGGTAATAAGTTATTCCTAGTAGTAGTTGACCCGAGTACAAGGAAAAGCCAATCTACCTTGTTTAATTTTAATTTTTCTGGTTTTTCAATTATTACAGTTGATTTGATTTCACCTTGAGTGATTCACATGCTTTGTTCTGTTATTTTTGATGTTATTGAGGTTCTATTTCTGTTGCAACATAATGATATGAGGGTATTCCATCTCATGCATCATATAGTAACTTGCTAGAAACACTTGTCATGCATTTTTTCCATGCCATCTAGGATGCATTAGCGATTTCATGTTGTTTTGATAGATATTGTGTAGAATATGAAAGTTGTTGTGATAAAGGACTTGGTAAAATATTTGGTGCTTTATATGGATTTTTGTGTGTAAGGTTTTGTTTAAATGAATGACAAAATTTGGTTCTTGAGGTGTTAGGGGGCCTCATAGACCGGAATTCTATGGCTCATTGCCCTGTTTTTCTTGTTATAACATTTATAAGATGCTAAAATTTGATTCAAAGAGGGTATGGGCCCCCACAGATCTGAATTTGGCACTTTGATGTTCGTTTTAGTGTTTTCTGGGCTCTAGAGTAGTTTTTAAGGATTACTATACAGAAAAACCCACAATACACGCCGTCTGATGTTAAGTACATTCCATGTGTTCTTCTATTTGGGAAGAAACTGTTTTTCTCAAGTACACATCATTTACTTTATGTACACTTCATGTAGTCTCTAACAGTGTCATTAGTTTTGTGAGTAGAGACACGGGATAGGGAAATTATGGTGGGAACATATTGTGTTCCATTTGCACACACCGTGTAGTGTTAACCAAGTGTCCTCCTGTGTAACTAACAACCCGGAAGGATGAACCTTAAGCTATACACATCATGTCGGGATCGAACATAACGTGTAGTCTTACCCAGGTACCCGGTCGTGTCACGAACAACACGGGTCAGTGTTATCCTTCCTCGTATACATCGTGTCTGTCTGGAACATTCCGTGTAGTGTGAGCCGTGTGTTAGGTCATGTCACTAACAACATGGGGTAGGTGAAGCTTGTCTAGTACATGTCATGTCTATCTATAACACGACGTGTAGCTGTGTCTTAGGAGAGCCATGTGGCCTAACCGTGTTGAAGGAATCTGGCAGGGAAAGAGGAATCAAGTACATGTCGTGTGTTAGGACAACAAGCCATGCGGTTTGGGGTGTTACATGACTAGTTTTGGTAGAAGTACATGCCTGTGTGAATGGCCGAAGGGAACACACCATGTAGGCATTGTACACATCGTGTAGTCATGTTTTGTAAACATTGAATGCTTTATTTCTCTTGATCCCTTCCAAAGATTCTAGTTCTCGGTACTTTATAATCTTGGTCTATGGTGTCCACTTGACCTTGGAGAGTCATGTCACCGAGACGTCATCCAGTTGTACGCTAGTTTCCTGGCGGTGATCAGACACCAGATATGGCTGATCAGGGACTTCTAATAGATCCTCTTGTCATGAAATTTTTGGCACCAGCCGTTATACCTGACACAGGTGCTGATTCATAGTTTAGGGAGGTCTTTCTGAGGATGATGTAGACTTTTCAAGGAGTGCCGCCTCCTGCCCCGTCAATGGCAGAACTGATGAGGGTCTTTCCGCAGCAGCATCCTCCCACTTTCTCAGGGGTAAGGGACCCCAGGCTGTAGATTCTTAGATAGAATCCATGCTGACGATTTTCGAGCATCTGGAGATACCTCTAGAGAGTAGGGTGAAGCTCGCTACCTATATGCTTCGGGACTCCTTCAAGAGGTGTTGAGATGTGATCTCACAGGCGGGACGCTAGCAGGTTATAACGTGGGATGAGTTCTAGTGCATCCTATTAGACTAGTTCTACCCAAAGACCTTGGGGACCGATCGAGACTATGATTTTTTTAGCCTGGAGTAGGGTACTATATCTGTTATGGAGTATTCCTCTCGCTTTACCGATCTGTAGCGCTTCACGCCTTTTTGAGAAGGTGATCAGTTATTCATTGTAAGGAAGTTTGAGGATGGTCTGAGGCACGACATCCGATCACAGGTGAACATCTTCAGGTTGACTTCTATCACTTCTATCATCTACTAGGCACTAATCACAGAGTGCAATCTAAAAGATTATAGAGTTGTGAGCCAGGGAGTCTCAACATCTGGATTTAGCATCGCTCCTACTGACAGCAGGAACCACCACAGGGAGTCTTCTCATGATAATCTGAGGAGGCAGGACACTGTTTCTTGTAGCGAGGTGGTGTGATTCCATTGTGGGAAGATCAGCCATACGAGACCACACTACCTTAAGGACCCAGTGGAGTGTCGATCATGTGGAAAGTTGGGCAACCTTCAGCGCTTCTGTCAGATATTCTCACCAGTAGCTGGTGACAGGGGTTATTTTATGACTCCTGGTTTGAGACCAGCACCACCAGTTTCCCACCAGTAATAGAACTGGAGTTCTTCTGGCCATTCAATCTGAGGTAAAGGTTGTGGTCGTGGTGGTCAGTCACTGTTCTTTCAGCGACAAAAAAGTGGATCAGCTCAGAGTGGTCAGGCAGGGTAATAGGGCCACAGTGCAGACCAGACCTTTATAGTGGATTATACCTAGAAGGACTAGGATCCCAGACCTTCTACAGTTTGAGGTACGATCTTAGTTGCCTCAATTTTATCTTCTTCACTTTTTGATACAGGGGCTTCCCATATCTTTAAATTTTTTGCAGTTTTGGAGAGCCTTGGGCTCTGTATATTCCCTTCTACTGACATCTTGACACTAGACACTCTGTTGGGGACTATAACGGCAAGTTTGCGTCAGTGTAAAGAGTTCCCTCTAGAGGTTGGTGGGTGACAATTTTATGGTACCTCTATGTCCTATATATCAATGTTTGTGATGTTATTCTCAGAATGGACTGGCTAGTTCCCTTCCAGGAAGTTGTCGACTGTTATCACAGTAGAGTGAGTTTCACCTCACCAGAGGGTGTATTGTTTCTTCATAATGGCGATTAGGATGTCCAGGTGAGTAGAGAGGGTCCAAATAACCATGGGTTAGGAGGATTTACAGCCCAGATTACAAGTTTATATCTGGATGATCAGGGGACTTAACAGTTAGACTTTCCTCCAATGGTGTATTTTTTTAGGGATGTCTTTCTAGAAGACTTTTCAGGTTTTCATTCGATGCTCAAGATAGACTTTTCTATTGAGCTCATTCTCGGAGTGACACTAGTGTCCATTCCTCCTTAAAGGATGGCTTCACCTGTGTTGTAGGAGCTCAATAAGCAGTTGGAGGAGTTGCAGGCAAAGGGTTTCATCTGACCCACTACTTCTCCTTGGGGTTTTCTTATCCTGTTTTCCAAGAAGGCTGACGGTACCCTCAGGCTATGTGTGGATTATCAGAAGTTGAACCAGATGACAGTCAAGAACCGATATCCTTTACCAAGTATTGATGATCTCTTTGATCAACTTCGAGGAGCTCAGGTGTTCTCTAAGATTGACTTGAGTTTCGGTTATCATCGGTTGTGAGTTAGACCATCTGATATACCTCTCACAGCCTTCTGGAGCAGGTATGGTCTATATGAATATATGGTAATGTCGTTCGATCTCATGAACGTGCCTTCTGTTTTCATAACACTAGTGAACCGATTGTTCCATCCATACTTGTATTCATTCATTTTGGTCTTTGTGGACGATATCTTGGTGTGCATTCACACTCGACATGACCACGCAAACCATCTTGAGATCATTTTGAGTACACTGAGAGAGCATCAGTTATATGCTAAGCGATCAATATTCCACTTTTGGATGGATTAGATTCATTTCCTGAATCATATTATCTCAGAGACAAGAGTACCAATAGATCTAGAGAAAGTGAGAGCAGTAGTTTTCTAGGAGCATCTTAAGAACGTATTTCAGGTACGGAGTTTTCTAGGGCTTACTGGATACAACAGACGCTTCATATAGGACTTCTCATGCTTAGTAGCACCACTGACGAGTCTGACTAAAAAGGGTGTGAAGTTCCTGTTGTCAGATTTTTTCAAGTCATCCTTTCAAGAGTTAAAGGGGAGGTTGACATCAGCACCGATACTAGTCTTGCCAAAGCTGGGTAAGAGCTATACAGTGTATTGTGATGCTTCAGGTATCGGGCTGGGAGCTGTTCTTATGCATGGGGAAGGAGTTTTGTGTACGGGTCTCGACAGTTGAGGCCACATGAGAAGAATTACCCAACACACGATATAGAGTTGGAAACTTTTTTTCATTCTTTATGCTATTGGAGGCATTATCTTCTAGGAATCATTTTGTGGTTTTCACTAACCACAAGATTCTGAAGTATATCTTCACTCAGCGTGATCTGAATTTGAGATAGCGTTGGTGGGATGGGTACCTACAGTTCTTTACCTTTGAGCTTGCATATATGCCTGGAAAGGGCAATGCAGTGGCTGATGCGCTGAGCAGAAGGACTCATATACATACAGTTCAAGATGCCAGAAGTGAGTGGAACCTTATGGATGTATTCTATGAGATACATTTGGAGGTGCACGATAGATAGGGAAAGACTTTTCTTTCTTCTGTAGCTATTACCTCTACTCTTCTTGATCGAGTTTGAATGTGGAAGATATCCATTTCTGAAGGCCTTGTCCTAACGGGGAGTGTGTCAGGAGAGTACGATATTCCAGGATAGACTATAGGAGAGGATGAGATCTTACATTTCCAAGTGCACATATGGGTGCCAAAAGACATACACGAGGAGCTGATACGGGATTTTCATTCCTCGGTTTGGGCAGTTCATCCTGGTGTCACCAAGATGTATTGTGATCTATACTGTTATTATTGGTGGCCAGGTATGAAGAAGGACGATGTGGGTTTCATCATGAGGTGTTCCACCTATCAGTAGGTGAACGTAGATCATCAACTGCCAGTAGGGCTCTTACAGTAGTTACCCATTCCCAAGTGGAAGTGGAATGACATCACAATGGATTTCGTGACTGGTTTGCTGAGGTCACCTCGAGGGAATGATGCAGTTTGTGTTGTCATTGACAGACTTACAAAGGTTGTTAACTTCTTACCGATCAAGGAGACCTTCAGTGTTGACGATCTAGGACAGTTGTACATCTATGAGATTGTGTACTTACATGGACTTCCACACTCCATTTTTTCAGACAGAGATGCGTGTTTTACTTCTTGGGTCTGGAAGGGGCTTCAAAAGGCTTTGGGTACACAAGTACTTTGACTACAACTTACCATCCCCATACAGATGGCCAGTCCGAGTGTACGATTCAAGTGCTTGAGGAAATTCTCTGAGCATTCATCTTATATTTTAGAGGATCTTGGGAGAATTATATACCTCTTGTGGAGTTTTCCTACAATAATAGTTTTCAAGAAACTTATCAGATGGCACTTAATGAGGCTTTGTATGGTAGGCCATGTCGATCACCCTTCTGTTGGCTGGAGGTAGGAGAGGAAGCTATGTTGGGACCTCATCATGTTCGGGAGAACATAGAGCAGATAGAGTTGATTCAAAAGAGGGTGGCTATGGCACAGTCTCAACAAAATTCTTATGCTGGTCAGCAGAGATGACCTCTGAAGTTTGAGGTCGAGGATCAGGTTCTTCTACGTGTCACACCGAGGTTGGGGCATAGAAGGGTCAGGAGATAGGGTAATCTTTTTCCTAGGTACATCGGCCCACTTGAGGTGTTGGATAGAGTTGGTTTGGTTGCCTATCGGTTGTAGTTACCTCATAGGTATCAGGATACGCATGATGTTTTTTAGGTTTCTCACCTCTGATGTTAATTTTCAGATCTGTCTAATGTCTTTCAACCTGGGGAGGTTGAGTTTGAAGTGGATGTATCTTCCAAGGACCATCATATACGGATTGTATATCGCAGTACAAAGGTTCTTCATGGCTAGTCTATTCCTCTGGTACGAGTGCTATGGTAGCACGGGCGAGTAGAGGATGAGACTTGGGGGAGGGAGGCTGATGTACGATCGCAGTGGCAGGAGATTTTCAGGGATTCTTCTTCTACACCGCCTTTCAAGGGAAATTTAGGGAAAAATTTCATTAAGGGGGGAAGTTTGTAAGAACTCAGATATTTTTTTAGGTATGTTTTCTTTTTCTGTTCATTTTTTAGAAAATGAAAATTTTCTAGAAATTTTTGAAGTACACGTCGTGTACTTTATGAGTACACACCATGTACTTGGTTACCAAAAGTAGTTGTGTGATGTCCATGTAGCAGCCATGCACATGGCCATGTGGGTGTGACCTGGAGGCTGCCTAAAGCGGATTATGGAAAAAGGACAATACACGTCATGTGCATCAAAAGTATATGTCGTGTATTTTTATTTTTTTCATTAAACGCATCGGGGTTGCGTCTAATCACCAGAATGATCTTATTCTAGGTCTCGTTCAGCCGAGAGCTCCCCGTACGACTGTGATCTTCCTCCAAACCTCCAACCTAGCATCTGATATCTGATTATGTTGTCATTAATTGCATTGGGATCACCATGGTAATCTCTCTCTTCTTCTTGAGAAACGTTTCCCAATTCCTCTTCCTTCTCAAATTATCCTCTATTGAATGTATTAGATGTTTTTGTATATCTAACACATTCTAATTCGATCCAGGGGCTGAAGAAGGTGTATGACGATCTTCTATCTTCGAGGTAGGTAGATTGTTCCTTTCTGTTGAAATTATTTTAGTTATATGCGCACTTTTGTCCAATACCCTTAATCAGAGTATTGTGCATTTACCGTTTTACCCCTAATAATTTCTTTCCATGATTGTATGCTTGAGTAGTGGTTATTTGGATATGAATAGGGTAGATTTATATGCTTTGGATCCGGTTTCCATGCATGTTTTGTTTATGATCGTTCGGTCCTGTATAGCCTTTTTGGCCACCTTTTCTGTTTTCCCATGCCTAGTGTTATAGGGTGGAGTGTCTGTTTTCTGACATGCTTGATATGTTGTAGACTGATTATCCATATAGTCCTTGGGGTTTACTTTGGCTATATTTCGTTTCTCTGCTCTTTGACTTACACAGGGTCGTGAGAACCTAGTGTAGTAGTCTATGAGAGGAATTGACCGAGTGAGCTTCCTTAGAGAGTCTTGATCACTTTAGACTATAAGGGTAATTGACCAAGTGAGCTTCCTCAGAGAGTCTTAATCACTTCAGAATATAAGGGGAATTTACCAAGTGAGCTTCCACAGAGATTCTTTGAACCAATTTGGGTTATAAGGGTAACTGACCGAGTGAACTTTCTTAGAGGGCCCAGGACTACTTTTGGCTATAAGGGTAATTGACCGAGTGGTCTTCCTCATAGAGTCCTTGACTACTTAAACTATAAGTGTAATTGACCATGTGATCCTCATCAGAGAGTCTTGAATCCCTTTTAAATGTAAGGGGGATTGATTGTGAGTGATTCCTCAGAGAGTCTTTATATTTTCTAATGACTACAATGGAGGGGAAAGGCTGCGTGTACTTCCCAGAGGGTTACCTTGCTTGATTAGCTGCTTATTTGATATGTGGAACTCTTTATTGCTGAGTACTTTCTTGTTTACTGCATCTTTTCTTATTACCTGCCATATATATTCACTCACTATTAGGCATAAATCATTGGGTGGGTTCCTAGTTGGATTAGTCTCACACCCTGTTTGGGTTATTATTTTGGCCCCAAACAGATTATATTATTGTAGGTACAGATAAGGGAAAGCACGCTTCTACTTCAGGTACCTGACTTGTTATGGAGCTGGAGATCATGAGACCAAGCTTAGGCTTGGGATGCTGAGGGGAAATAATCTGTTTCTTTTTTTCTTTGGTTTTGTACTGTTTTTTTTTTTCCAGCATTGTGATTTTTTTTGCTTCTTTCTTAGACATTTGTATCAAGCATCATTTATATATGTGCTCAAGTTGTTTCTTACTTTTAGTCTTCTGATTCTTACTCTTATATGGATTATTACTCCTCCCACTAATGCATATTGTTTTTCTTCTATAGTGTTACTCTGCCAATGAGGGAATAGTTTTTCCACTATCACACCCGAGGCCCTCGCTGCTAGTCAGTAGCCTCTGGCATTAGGGGAAATACACTTGAGGCCATAGGACGAACTGGGAATGAGGCACCTCAGGGTAGCTTCCGGGACCGGGATGTTACAAAATTTTTGTCTCTTTTTGGATTTAAATTATATTATAATATGGATTACCATTTCATATAATAATAAATTATTTAATGTAGAGAAAAACTAAAAGATTTTTATGAAAAACATTCCACTCAAACACGAATGTATGAATTCTATAATGTAGATGGTACATGATTACATTGATTTCTAGTAGTGAATAATAGTAGATGAAAACTATATATTTATATATTTCTATTTCATGTAGGAAAAACTATTAAAAAAATAATCCAATTACATACCTAATACAATTGGGTTTCATTGTTGGTATTGAAAAAAAACATTTTGAATTCTATATTGAAAACTATATACTCATTTTCAATGTTTATTTTCAACTTCAAGTCTCTATTCAGTGGATGTAATTATTCAATGCGTCAAATGGAATATATATTTATTTCATAGAAATGCTATTTTGTTGATTTTCCTTATTGAATTCTATATTTCAAACTGTATTTTCATTTATATTCTAACAATTTAAGGTTTTGTACTAAAACTTCCTTGGGTTTTCATTCAAGGAATTCACATTTTCATTTTATAACTTCAATTAAATATTTTATGTTGTCTAATTTTTTTACATAGCATTGTAACATCTAACCATTTACATATACACATTCAAAAGTGAATGTCATGTATATCAAGATCTTCTTATTTTTTTGGGCATCTCAAAATTATTTTATAATTAGGAAAACTATTTATCCATGATATTGTCACCCTCTTAGATCAATCCAACCTAAATTCATACTCCATGAACCATTATATCAATTTTTAGGATCCTTATCCTCCCTCATATCATTGAATGGAATTATTATATAATTATGAATAGATTCGGTTCAAATATGATTTTATAAATTAAGCAGTCTGTCTTGAATGGGAAAGTTTTGTCTATGTTAAGATATTACATTAATATAAAAATGTATTAGCAATTAGTTTTAACATAATTATATGATATTTTCATATAAAGTAATTTTTATATTTTGATCCACATTAATTTGGAAGAGTGACTAAAGAAATTTTAGTTATTACATAGATTATGTTCTTGAGGTTTTTTAGAAATTCCTTGAGTGAGGATAATTTAAATATGTGTCGCAGTACATTTTCAAACTATAAAATTTCTTTTGATGTATTTTATTTTGAGTCACAATAACATAATTTTTGGTTTAAAATATACTATTAAAAATAAAAAAAATATTATTACGCTTATCTTTATATCATTTTCTAGGATAATTAATTATCATTATTTCCATACTTTGTAATTTTTATAAAATATAAATAAGGAACAAAGACAGTTGTATTTTTTATAACACTCTACCTAATTATATCATTAACTGATCTATATTTATAGAAAATAAATTTCACTTTTAGGATAGTGATATACAGTTTTTCACTCACACTAAATAAAGTATTATACTAATTTAATTCAAAAAAAATCAGTTAATTTTGGGAAAGTGTAATAAGGAATCATGATTTATGTTTTGATATAATAGTTTCAAGTAAAAGAACATTTCCTATTCATATGAAATTTTAGGATAAATATCACTAAAAACATGATTATATTTTAGTCATACATATTCTTATATAGAAACTAAATTAGTATATATTTTTTTGTAGAAATATGAAAATAGAAATTTATTTCATAAATTCCATTACAAAGTAAATCATACATCATTTAATTTTATATATTTTTTTAAAATTAATTAACATCTATATATGATTTATAAAGTTTAAAATTATAGTTTTTTTAATATTTCATTCACAAATACATTTTCAAAAATTTCATTATACACCAATTATATTAAAAAACATTAACACACTAATGGATAAAATATTCCTATTTAATTATATAACAGATAAACTTTTAAGATTTTCTTAATTTGGTAGTAGATAAAAATTTATATACCGTTATCTAATAAAAAATGGATTAGATTTATTCTTCCACATAATATTTGAATGAAACTCTTTTTATGATGTACCAATATTTTTTCAACATTCAGAATTTTTTTATTTTGGGAAAATTTGGCACATAATTGTAGACACAAGTGATAGTGTAGAAAAAGTACTAATATAATTTTAGGAGAAAAAATATTTTATGTTAGTAAATGAACTGAACTTCCTAGAGTGGGAGTATTTAAAAAATAAACTATTAACAACCATATCATATATGGTATTATTAATGTTTATAGTAAAATTCAAAAAATAATATTTTTTCCATTGATATATGAAACAAAATTCAGGCATAAATTCTTTCCCTCATATTTTTGAAAATATTTTGGATAAAACATTTTAATCCGGGAAACAATTCCGTTTTTAATTCCATTTTTCAATTATGTTATATAATTGGATAAAATATAGATCATGTATATAAAAACATCATCACATTTTATTCTTAAAATAAATTTATTTTCAAATAATATATTTTAATATAAGATAATAAAAATTGGACAAAATACACTTCCTTTATTGTTCATGTTTTGATTTAATCGAGTGCATACACATTGACGTAACAACCATTTTCAAAATCACTTGAATGAAAACCTCAAGAGTTACCATTAATTTTATATTTTACTTTTAACTTCAACAATTATTTAAAGCACTACTATAATATATAATTAATATCATATACCCTTCAAAATATAACATTTGAATTCTATAACACAAATAACTAATGTAGAATTTCCAAAATATTTCTTACACTCCTATAAATATTTTGGTTAGTTCCTCATCCTATGACCAACATTTTTAGTATATAAATATTTTATATCCTTTATAATGAGGTTTAAATAATCTAAGATATCTATTACACCCTCTAATATTCATCTTCTAGTTTGAAATATTGCCCTTCTATACTTTCGACACAAAACTAACGAAAAAAATCGATGTCGACCTCAACTATTCTAGATATATTAAAAATCATGAAAATTTTTATTTTGATTCTTTATAATATTAAAAACATTCCACAAATGATTATATAATTAAATCTATAGTTAATATATCCTTAAAATATAATTCATTCTCTCTAAGTTTTAATGTACCAAATCATACTAACTACATGAGCAGAGATGAAAATTACTTTCATATTTTTTATGAAAAATTATTTTAAATTCATCTTAGAAATATATTTTACATATCTTATACTAATATATATACATGTACTAAAAATCATCAATATTATACTTCTAAGTAAGGGGGATCTCTAACACATATAATCATCTTCTTTCTTAATAAAAACTCGTAGGTTTTTTTCCAGTCTCATAAATTTCATATTTTATGATTTTACTTTTCTATAATTGATATCAAAGTTATATTTAATGATGTTTATTCCATTTATCAACACCAGAAGTTTTTTTTATGAGTATCATATATTAAAATCACATGATAAGAACATTTTTAAAATGAACTTCCATAAAAATTATGACCACTTTTAATATACATCATTTCCATTTGTAAGACAAGATATATATTTCACTAACTATTTGAGTCTACTTTGGTACTACACTCATTGGATAACAACTTTGGTAGAAATTAACGAAAATAATATCTTATATAAATCTTGGATATATTATTTTAAAACTTCCTATCCAAATCTCTCTTCATGATTATTCAAACTATATTCTTCTGTCATCATACATGTTATGGTTTCATACCTTATTTTTTTCATAAATAATATAATAGGGTTTGGTAAAAATAACTTTTAGGATAATTAATTTCTACCATTATTTACACATGATAATCCATGGTCACCTTAATTTAGATAAAATACCAATTTAAAAAACTAAGTTATTAAAATGTGTTCACTATTGAAGGAATCTAACAGTTAGTGAATTCAAAGAGTTCTAAAATCTCATTGTCTTATAACATGTATTTAGTTTATGTATGAATTATTCTGAAAATATAGTTTTTCTTATATTATTACGTCAATATAATTAATTTATTTAAATCATAATAATGCATAATATTTTATAAAAATCGTGATTTATGTTACTTTCCTAAAAAAATTAAATCCTATTATATTCACACATATATGAATATTTATGATACAAAAGGTACATTAAACCCTTTAATATAAAATTTTTTAATCATACAAAACTCAAAACAATTATAAGAGTAGGTATGGGGAAACATGAAGTTTACCCCCATTATTCTAGTTAAAACATTAGCCCTTATGCTAGTGAGTATTTACACAAAGTCCCACTATCTATAAATCAATAATATAAAAAGAAAATAAATTTAATATGTTATTAATATAAAATGTTTATAAATAAAAATAAACCATACTTTTATGATTATAACTCATAATAGAATCATATTCATGGTCGAATATAACAAAACATTTTTATCATAATTTGTATGTAACTTCTTATATATATTTTATCACAATTAGAAAAATCAGTTTAACACTTTAAACTAAATCACAAATTTATTAGTTATAAAAAAAGCATTATATTCATGACTAATAAAGTATTAAATAAACTAAATAAATGAAAATTTTATACATTTGGACATGAGATAAAACATTTTAAACATTTGATAACTTAATAAATTATAAACACCTTTAATTACTCATTACTTTATAAATATTTCATTAAAAAATATATTAACATTTCATATTTATTTTTAATATGAATAATTTCATATTACATTTTTCATGTCGTCTAAAATTAACTCCATTATATTTAAAATATGTAAAAAATATTAAAATATAAAGATTGATTATTCCTAATGAAAAAATTAAATAATTTAAATATCATATATTTTATTCAATTTAAACCCTAATTAAATCAATCCAAAAACTTTTATGGATGGTCTAAATAACTTTCCAAATTAAATTCCTTAATATAAAAATTTCATAAAATGATATAAGACCTTTTATAATTATTCTTATTGTATAATGTATTTATAAGAGAGTTAATTTTTTATTTAACCATGATCACATATACAAAATCAATTTTAGTATAGTTTAAAGTACCCCTCAATCCTACACAACTAATGGTTTTTCATAATTTTATGAAATCCAATATTTATTTAAAATATAAAAAACAATGGTTTTTTTTACCAAAACCATGACATGGTTTTCGTTAAGGAAATAAACCTTCCTAGGGAACCACAACGATTTTTCTTTAGAAAATCCATTGTTTATAGAACCTTAAAATTAATAATTTTGAACCACATTAAGGTTTTATTAAACTATTTCATGGTTTTATTATAGAAATATAATTTCAATACAACTCTTAATATTTTTATATTTAACTATGATGTAACAACCACATAATACAATAAAATATTATTGAAAAACTTTCTATGATCATTTTTATTAAATGATGATGTGGTTTTATATCATTTTTATAACTAAAACTTTTTTTCTTACATTTATATGACACCCTTTATTTTTACATTAATTTCCTCGGATTTTGGGGGTTTCTTCATATTGGAAGTGGATAATCTGAGGCCCATTGAATTTTTTTAATACCAAGTTCATGGTCCTAAGTACTATAGAGAATGGCCATGAAATCCCTCAGGTTGAGAGACTGAACATTCAATGGGATATTGCATGATCCATGGGGTTTTCCATTAGTACTATGTACTCTAATGATTTTGGAAGAGAGCTCTAGATGGTCTCAGATAGGATCCGAGTAACTATCAAGGATGATAATTCAGTCATGTTCAAGTTCAAAATTTTAAAATTTTAAATCCCTAGTTAACCTTCTAAAACCCTCAAATATTCCTTAACTAATGTTTGGATGACTCTAGGTATCCCTTAGAGTAAAATTGAGTATTATCCACTAATGGGAAATATAATTATTTCTATCATTAATTATTTTTAAAAAATATTGATTTTTCAGATATTTTTGATCTTCTTAAATATTGAATCTCATTCTTTCTCTTTTTCAATCTTGTGGTATCTAGAATATCAAATTAGATATTAGAAAGTATAATTATGTATTTTAGATCATTAATGGAAGAATAATTATTTCTCATTTTTGTTTCTAGGATTTTAATTAATGAATCTTAGTAGTTAGTATTAGATCTAGAGATTTTTTGAATTTTAGTACTCACAATTTATGGTTGGTGGCTCATATTCAATCCTTAATGTATTAATTTTTTTGGGTGTTCTATGTTATTTTATTAAATTTTTCTAAGTTTCATTTTTATCAAATAAATTTTCATAAAATTTATTTGATGACTGATGTTTCTAAAATTTTGAAGAATTAATTCTTTGGGCCCATTTAGTGTAAACCTTGAGAATTGGTTTTTAAAATGGGTTTTAAAAAAATGGGTTATGTGTTTTAAATTGGTCAAATGTATGGTTTTGATATTTATGGGTTATTTTAAATATATTTTTTTACCAAGTTAAATAGTTATGTGCATAATTGACTTGGTTGTGAGGGATTATTATGAAGTTTTGAGTATGGATGGAATGGTCAGATAGCTTTGATGAATGAGAAGTTCCATTTTTCATGTGATGTTGGTAGAGACGGTCATGAAAATAAACAAAAAATACAGTAGATGATTATACATAGTGGTTGGATACTATGATCATATGTATGTATTTGTGGTATATTGTTCTTACCTACTTAGGTCTCCTTAACATAGGATAGTCAACTAATGGATTTATGTTTCTGTAAAAACGGTAAGGGTCGCCTAAATGTTTTGAAGATTATAGTTGAATTATTTCCATCCACTACTTTGGTATCATATTTTGTAGTGATAATAAATTTATTAAAAGATTTAACATATTTTTAATAACATTGATTACATGACTGGGAATGGGAATTGTATGGGATTTCATAAGTGCCATGTAGGGAAATCCAAAAAAGTATTTATGTACTCACCCCTACTCACACATCTTGGTGTTTGTGTTAATTCTTTTTGACATACTATAGCTAAATTCATAGGTTTTGATGTTTATTGGAAGTTGATCATAGAATATGTTATCATAGTGGGTATTGATGTTTCTATAAATGTGTTGATGTAGTAGTTGGAAAATATACATTATATGAATCATATAATTTTTTTTCATCAAGTCATGTCAGGATTTCGGACTATTTATTTCCTCTATATTCTATTTTTATTTTGGTTGACATTAAATATTTTTTCTAAAATTTTGTCTTTATTTTCATATAATATTATCGATTATTGTATCATATATTTATTTTTTAATTATGAGTTAAATTAATTCACTAATGACTATTTCTGACTCTTGATTCTAGTTGCCATCCACTAGTGATCTAAGAACAGGCTGGAGGCCATGTAGATATTTTGGATTGGCTGTGAGATTCAAGTACATAAGATGGGTTATATAAAAAATGGTATTAGATTAGTGTTTTGAAGTTCAAGTATACTGAAAACATGTATTCATGGAGATTAGTATAGTTTAAAAAAATATATATCAATAAAAGGGTGTAGTTAACCTCATTAGGTCAAGACTTGTGTTTCTAGAGAGTTTATTGGGAAAAATGATTGTAGTAACCCTTACAAGTTATTGGATAGTCATTCCCTAGAGGTGTTTCCATCCACGACAGGTTGGGATTATAGTGTATTTTTATAGATGAGTTACATATTCATTGGATTTTGAGAAATTTATTTTATACCTAACGGTTATTTTAAATATATTAGGAAATGTTTTTGTTTTGAATGGAATTGTTTGATATTGTTTGTGATTTATTTCCTTTTATTTGATCTATGAGGGAATGAAACACTAAAATATGAATGGTGACATATATATGTTGAATTAAGGACCGATGTTTTTTTGTTTTTTGGTTTAGGCAATGAATATTTATTTATATTTCTATCTGAAATTTTTATTTAGATTAATGGATGTTTTGAGATACCTCCATATGGATAACCTATTTTTGAGTATGAGGAAAGAGATAACAATGTGGAGATTTTTCTAGAGTCATTTTACTCACAGGTTTAGCTGATCAAAGTAATAGGGAGGAATCCCATCAAGAATAACCTAAAATAGTGGACCATTCTTTGGAGTTAAGAAAATATAAACCTCATATTTTTAGCAGTAATATCAGAGTGTGCCAAACTGGGGATTTTTTAGAAGAATCAACCAATTTTTAAAATTTCTCCATACATCTAAAATGAAAAACGTGGATTTTACAACATACATGCTCAATGAAGAAGCTCATAGGTGGTGGTATATAGCTATGGATGTGAATCTATATACGGATATAATGTGGGTTAGTTTCAAGAATATGTCTTATAAGAAATTGTATCCAAATATGCTCGTTTTGAAGAAAGGTCAAGTGTTATTTGAATTTAGTAAAGGGAATATAACACTATTAGAGTGTGATTCTCACATTGTGGAGTTGTTTTTATTTCCAACAGATCATATCACAAATGAAAATCTTATCGAATAGTGATTCAAGATAATTTTTTGACCAAATATTGGATTTAGGGTGATCATACATAACCTTTAAACTTATTTGGTAGTGGTGAATAACTCAATGATTTCATATTTGGATTAGATAGATATGAAGAGTGGAAATTATTTTCTTCCCCAAGATGATCGTGGTAAGAATTATTCTTGTAGGAAAATAGGGAAAATATAATTCCCAACAAGGATGTAGTTAGAAGAAATTTGGGAACTTAGGTTCTATATAGGGGAAACGATTTCTTGTTTGTTACTAGAATGGAAGTATCACCCCACCTCTACTTTTAGCTAATTAATCATTAATTTATTTACTTTCTGTATATAATGTTTTTGGGTTGATTTTGGAATGGTTTAGAGTATTTAATAGTTTTTGGGGACTTTATATAGGTTAATGTTTTTATCATGGTTTGTAGAAACTCTGAAATACCTCTATGGAAATTGTGTAACTAAAACAGAGGGAACTTGGTAGGCACATGGTTAGGCACACAGTTTTTTCAAATCATGCGGCCACCCTAGAAAAATAGTGTGATGCTTGATAGAGGGGTTTATCATGGTTGGATCATGATTTTTCTAACCATGAAATCCCACCATGTAATGGATGTTCAGAGGAGGTGGCTATTGTACGGTTAGTGCACGGTTTTCCTAACCATGTGCCCTAACCATGTGATGTTAAAAACAAGATCCAAAAATTTTGTATCCTACTCGATTTATCCCCTTAATGGATTTTTCCCCCTTAATCCAACCCAAACTCAGATTACATTCTCTCTCAAGGTTGTGGAGACCTTTCCCTTTGATTTTTTAATGATTCATTGGAAAATCCTGGTGTGTTGGAGGTCATATTTCTTAGTAAGTTACTATTCTTATTGGTTAACTTTGGTTGTCTTCATCTTCCTCCTCTAAAATTCATGGATACGATTGGTTGGGGAAATAAAAATGATTTGTGATGAAAATAATGATGATATATGGTTGTGTTGATGATAGGGAACAATATCTAAGGTGGTTTTTGTAAGATCTAAACCATGTTTACTGAAGAAATTGTGTTATTATTCATTTTTATCTAAGATGTGATATAGGTAGATTCACTCATGACTCCTCCTATTAAAATGTTAAATATTTATTTAAAATTGATTTAATTTCTTGAATTGAGTTGTGAAATTGATAGGCAAATCTTGATGTAAACCCTCTTTATTGATGGCTAATGAAATTTTGAGAAATAGTTGTTTGTAGAAAGATAAATGGGTTATATGGTTTTAAAATGCTGATTTCAAAATATTTGTCTCGTTTTGATTATGAAAATGGTTTCGGGTAACGATTTCAACAAAAAGATTTTGTTAATATTATTTTTTGGCACAATTCGTTTTTCAGGGTACATTTTATATATAGTGGGTGTATGTTCATCTGAATTTGGGATAGATTAGGGTATGAAGTATCCCCCATAAAAAGTGGGATAAATAAAGCTATAAACATTCCCCCATAAAAATGGTTCATCAAGTAATGTCTTTGGAAAATTATGACTCAACAATAATTATTATAAGGTGGTCCATGGTTTCATGCATGTGCAGATGTGCGGATGTGTGGATGTGTTGAATGAAATGGGTTATGAAAAATGTATTTTTCAAATGCTTTGATAGAATACTTTGGTTATTTTCCATAGAAATTTTTTTTATTCAAATGGTTTTGGTTTTGATATAAACTACTATAAATAAAGTTAAACTATTTTATATGAATGTTTTAACATGTTTAATCCTCGTGGTGTCAGTAATGAAGTCATTTTGTCTAAACCTACAAAGTATTATATTCACCATGTTATTAAAAAAATTTGTGTGTTTGTAGATGTTTTATATAGAGAAACGGTTAAAGGAAAGGTATCCCAATTCTTTGGTGATGAATCATGATACCTTGGTCATTGATTATTGATTTGGAGCTTGAAGGTTTTTAGGAGTTGTTTTTTATGCCTTGGTTTTCTTTGGGTTGTTGGTTTTAGTTTCAACTTTTTACTATGATATAATTCATGGTTGTAGTTTGGTATTTTTTAGTTATTATTACTTTGAGTTCTATTACATAGTTTTCATACATTATATAGTGGCTTTCTAGTAATTGTGTTCTTGTTTGGTTTGTTTTATTTTCAATTTTAAAATTATCCTCCAAATAATTATGAAGCATGTCACATTTATTTCCAGCGATTGGTGTCTTGAGGATGTCACTTAAGGCTAGTAATGTCACCTCATCTTCCCAAGCCAATGTGTTAGTGGTGAGATGTTATGAATTGTATCACTCTTGGTCAGTCCAAGTTTCTTTTTGGGATAATTGGAAATAGTTTTCTCCATCCTGTTGTTGGAAATCATAATGGTTTAGTCCTTTATTTGGGATGGTAGAAATGAGATTGGAAGATCATAACTTGAAATGTAGGCCATAAATAGGTATAACTAACATATTTATGTGGAAAATTAAGTTACCATGGAGTTGGGTAAAAAAAAAATTTCATAATATTCAAGGAGTTTTAACCTCATCATCATGGGTTTATTCGATAAGAAGATCATGACATGAGTTGATAGAAATGACTTCCTACTAGGAGTGAATAATTCATTTTGAGTGATGATTTATGATTTATTGAAAAGGTGTTGATTTTTTAAAATTTTTGAAAATGGTTTGATTTCCAAATAGCATTTTTGAATCTTCAAAAATTGTTTGAATATGAAAAAATGTTAGAATTTGGAAAGCCTTCTTCTGATAAGTGTAGTGTGGTAAATTTTAAAATTTTAATCCTTTGGATTCTAGAGAGTGAGAATAATGGAATTGTATTTTAGTTGTATAGAATGAAACTGGTTATGCACGGTAGAAACCAACTAGAATAGGAGACTATGAATAGAGTTTCACTTAATCCCAAGGGGAACCAATAGCTGGTTCAGAGTACATTATAGGAATTTAAGGCCATTGATAGAGGGAACATATGGGATAAAACAAAATAACTAGATCTTTTAATTTAATTCCAAAATTAGAGTCCACCCATATTTCTAATTGATTTAGGACCATAAAAACATATTTTCTTCTTAATAGGATGAATCAAATCATCAATTTCATTTGAACTCTAGCTGAGTATAAAGCCAATATAGAAATGTTCAAGTTATAGGATCTAGGACTCTAGTGGTAGGATTTATCAGTTCAGGATAAATTGGATGAAGTGATTTCATTGGAGGATTAAGAATATTTGTTCAACAAAAAATTTCTATCTTCACACATTCAAAATTTGTATAATTATGAAATTTTTCTACTTCAAGAAGAAGAATCACTTAGTGGTAGAGTATGTAGGTAAATTTATGTATTCAGTGTAATTTTCACCTGAAGTTACTTCATGTTCATTTTTTAAAGAACACATTTTTTAATCTGGTTGAGGGTATTGATTCACTTGAATATTTTAGTGATCTATATAATAGACTATAAATATATGGTCAATAGATCAATGGTGGAAGAAAGATACATATATGTAATGACACCTATATGAATCATGTTGATACCAATGGGGAATAGGAGGAACTCTAATAAAGAGAATAAGTATAAGTGGGAAACATATTTCCAAGGTATTATAATGATATAGAATTAGATAGCGAGATCAGTGAATATTCCTCCTAGACCAAGGAGTATTTTGGGATGTTTACAATGTGTATATTTTTATCACATGAAGTGAGAGTGTATAGAAAAAACTTGATCACCTGATAATTGCAACCATATCATTAATCCTCAACATTTTTGTCAAAATGCTCCATGTTCGGCTGTTCAGGACACATATCATGTTTCGTAGATGTCATATGCTTTAATTGGATGAGGGAAGTAGAATAATTTTCATCAGAAGAATTGAGGAATCCATTGTGATTCTATGAATTCCATGACTCTTTAAGCAGTGAAATCTCAATGTGGTAATAAATAATAAAGTGTAGTGAGTAAAAAATTATATGGAGTGGAGAAACTGATTGTGGATTATCAATTAGGACCATTGATGGTGATAGTCATGATTATATTGAATTATCCACTTATTAAATCTTTGTTTGATAAATGTGTATCACATTCATTTGTTGCTTCTAGTGTTGTTGATATTCTAGTTTTCAATGTTTAGATGATTACTTCTATTTTGAAACTTCAAATTACACTTTTTCAAAGAGAATATTGTTCCTTAATGTGAAAATAATTTTATATAAATATTAATGGGGTTTAATTTATATGGGATTTAACTAAATGTATTTCTATGACATGATCCTTGGTATGGATTTCTTGACAATGTTCAAAGGTTATATCAACTGTTATACATGAAGAGTTTGTTATACAATTGATGGTGGAATTGAGCATAACTTTAGGTGATATTAGAATGAATAGGTAGTTGAAAAAATATTTTTGGCACAAATAGTTGGAAAGATATCATACTATTATTAGTCTCTACCTTAGCATCATTGGATGAGATTTTGGATAGTGTTTTTCCAACAATTTTTTATTAGTTCTCTAATGTTTTCCCTAATAATATCTCAGGGTTTCCACCCAAAATATAGGTAGATTTTTAAATTGTTCTCTTGTTGGGGACCAATCCTACCTCACATCCATTTTATCATAAGGGCCCAATAATATTAAGGGAATTGAATTTCTTATTGGAAGAGATAAAATGAATAGGGTGCATTCATCCTAGTATGTCTCTATGGGCGGCAAGAGTTTTATTTGTGAAAAAAGATGGGTGGAACTCTTAAAATTTATATATATTATCATAATCATAAAAATTTCATGATAATAAATTAGTATCATATTCCATGTATTGATGATCTGTTTGATCAATTGATTTGATACTTATGGTTCTCTAAAATTGACATGCATTCAGGATATCACCAAATTCTGTTTTAGAAGGAGTATATTCCAAATATATCCTTTAGGAGTATATAAGGCCATTCCTAGTATATGGTTATACCTTTCTGTATTATGAATCCTCCTGTAGAATTTCTGGAATTGATGAATTAGATATTTCAAAGGTATCTAGATTCTTTGGCGATGGTGTTTTTAGATAACATATTAGTATATTCAAGTAAAAGGGTTGACAATGAGAAAGACTTAGAGACAGTGTTGGGTATTTTGTGGGATCACCATTTGTATAAAAAATATTCAAATTGTTATTTTTGGAAACAATAGGTATGTTTCCATGGCCAAGTAACATTTGGAAAATTTGTTTCTATGCATCTAAATAATACTGAGGTTATGATATCTTGGTAACCACCAAATAATTTCTTTGAGATGTATAGTTTTTTAGCTCATCTAGTTACCACTTATGTTTTTTTCATGATTTTTCACAACTAGAGTCACCATTGTAGATTTTAAAAGGAAACTTATTCCATATAAATGGAATGATCAATGTAATAAGTCTTTTAAATAGCTTAAATCTTTCCTTACATCTGTACTGATCTTTAAATTTATAAATTTAGGGAAGTATCATGTGGTGCATTGGGATGATATGGGATCTAGGTTGGGATGTGTACTCATGTAAGGAGATCATGTTATTGTGTATGGATCACAGTAGTTATGGTTACATGAAAGGAACTACCCAACACATGATTTGGAATTAGTTGTTTTAGTCCATGATTTGAAGACTTGTAATTATTACAACTTTGGTGATAATTTTAGGGTGTTTATGGATTATAATAGTTTGAAACACATTTTCTAACAAAGAGATTTGAATTCGAGACAAAGATCATGGATGGATTATCTTAAAATGTCTGACTTTGAATTGACATACACATTAGGTTAATTCAATTGTGTGGTGGAGGCATTAAGCAGAAATTCAAATGGTCAGTTGGGGAAAGAGGTTTTATATCATTTTCAGCTTATTTTTGTGATAGCTAACATACACTTGGATTATTAAGACCTTGGTAGTGTTTTGATTTTTCTTCTAATTTATATTGTTCTTATTTTGGTTTAGAAGGTTCAATAGCCATATACAACCTATTTTAAATTTTTTTATACGAGGTCAAAACATAATGGTGGGGATACATTGAGGTATGGAAGATTTATAAAGGATAATTTTTTTGATTTTGATATCACATTGTCATACTGTTGGGTCACTATAAATAACTCCTTCATACTTACTAAAATTAGATATGGTCCATTCATCCAAGAATAAAAAATGTGTTTAAGTCATTTAAAGAAAAAATTAAGTGGGTTGGCATGAAAAGAAAGTTGGTTGAGTTTTTTATGAGATGTCCCACATGTCATCAAGTTAAGGTAGAGAACCAGTGGCCAGTGGGTATGTTTCAATGTTTACTTATTATTATTTAGAAAATGTAGTATATAGCCATATATTTTGTGACATATTTCCCAATAATGGTTCAGAAACATTATTTCATATGGTAGATAGTGGATAGACTCACAAATTAAGACCATTTCAACCTTATCCATGAATCTCATATGGTGGAGGACATATCTAAAATCTATATCCATGAACTGGTAAATAGGCATGGCGTACCGGTCTCAATAGTATTAGACAAAGGTCCAAGTTTTAAATCTCATTTTTATAAATCATTGCAGAAATCCCTTGGGACTGAATTGACTATTAACATGAAATATCATCCTCATATGGATAGAAAATCATAAAGGACGATAGAAATAATGGAATATATCTTCAGTCATTTGTAATAGATTTCAGTGTCTCATGGTAGGAGCACATATCGTTAGTAGAGTTCTCATAAAATAACATTTATTATGCCTCAATACATGTGGTTCCTTTTGAGGCATTATATGGAATCCCTTTTTATTCCCCACTTTGTTGGGAGGAAATAAGTGAGAGCTCACTTGTTAGATCAATCCTTGTGCAAGACAAAATGGAGAAGATTAAGTTAATCAGGAAAAGAATGGTGACATCTTAGAGTCATCGAGAATTGTTTAAGAATCAAATTTGACTATTGTTGTTATTCGAGGTGAGTGATCATGTGTTCTTGAGAATCTCTCCAAGGCTTGGTAATCATCTTTTTGAGAAGTAGGGAAAGTTATCTCCTCGATTCATAGAAGATTTTGAAATATTTTAATGCATTGGTAAGGTATCATATTGATTGGAATTTACAAGAGAGTTTAGTTTAGATCATAATGTGCTACATTTTTCTCAATTACTGAAGTATCATCCTGGTCCTGACCATGTGATTCAATGGGACCACATTGACCTAGAGTTGGATTCTACATTGATTCATATGCCAGTGTGGATTGTGAATAGGCAAGATAAATTCATGAATGAAAAAATCATTGGTCTAGTGAAAGTTTTATGGAAAAAGGGTCAGATTTAAGAAAAATCGTGGGATTGTGACAAAGAAATAGACGATCAATGGCAAAAAAAATTTAGAAAAATGGTTTTTTTCTACCTTTTTGTATGGAATGTCTAATAGTGTGGAGAATGTAGCACCCCTGATTTAAGGTAATTAAACCATTATTTTTTTATTTTAGTATATAAATTTTATAGAGTATGTTAAAAATGTTTGAAGTAGTTTTGATAATATTTTTGTGTTTTATGGAGGTTCATTTTTTGAGAACATTTACTATAAATCATGCATTGCTTTCAAAGAAACAGTGAAACTAATACAGATATCATTAGGTTAGAACACGGTTAGGTGAATGGTTGGGCCAAACTACGTAGCTACCCAAGAGAAAATTCATGATTTTGGAATGAGGGGTTATCATAGTTGGAGAATGGTTTTAATAAATGTGAATTCTAACCATGTCAGTGGAGTTTGGAGGTAATTTCTAATGCATGGTTAGAAAACTATTTTCAAAACCATGCAGCATTAAAAATAAGATTTGAAAATTGTGGATCTAAATTGGTTTATCCAGTTAATGGATCACATTCCCATTAATCTAATCCTAACCCAAATTCCACTCCCTCCCATGTATTCTTAAACTTTTCCCTTTGATCCCAGAGTAATTTATTAGAAAATATTTTTCATTGGAGGTAGTATTCCTTGGTAAGGGCCTGTTCTTGGTGGTTTTCCTTAGTTATCTTCTTCTACCCTCTACTAGATTTTTGGATCTAATCTATCTGGGATAGATTAAGGATGTGTGATTCCAATCATGGTGATATATATTGGGGTTAATTATTTGTAATTAAATTTAAACTTGGTTTTGGAAGATCTAAACCAAGTTTGTTGAACAATTTGTGATATTCTTCAATATTTCCTCAGTTGTGTGGTAGGTGGATTCACTCTTGACATCTCTTATTATAACATTAAGTATTTATTTCATATTTATTAAATTTCTTAAAATGAATTTTGAAACTAATGTAGACATCTTTATAGAAACCCTCTTTAATAATGGTTTGTGAAATTGTGAGAATTGGTTGTTTTTGGAAAGTGAAATTGGTTATATGGTTTTAAAATAATGATTACAAAATATTTTTTTGGTTTTTATTGTGAAAATGGTTTTTAGAAATGTATTTTAAAAAATTATTCTTTTACTGAAATGGTTTGGCACAATTTTCTTAGCATGGTATTTGACATAAATAGTGGGTGGGTGTTCATGTGCATTTAGGATAGATAAGGGTATTAAGTTTCCCCCATTAAATTTGGGGTGTATAAGGGAATAAACTTTCTTGCATCAAAATAGTTCACCAAGTGAATTTTTTTTTGAAAGGATGGGTAACCAATCATGAGTATAAATAAGTCCATGGTTTTATTCATGTGTGTATGTGTAGATTTTTAGATGTGTGGATGTGTTGAATGGAATGGGTAATTCCAAAAGGATTTCTGAAATTGTTTGAAAGAATTGTTTGGTTAATTTCCATGGAAACCTTTTTTTCTTAAAAATGGTTCTTGTTTGGATATAAATGGATTTAAATTATTTTAACTTGTTTTATATAAATTTCACAACATGTTCTATCCTTTCGAAGTGATTAACAATTTCATATATAAAAAACCTACTGAATTTTATACTCACCCCCTTCTTAGGAACTAATGTGCTTTTTAAAGTGTTTTATTTCAAGATACTGGTAAAGTCAAGGTATCTTGGTTCTTTAATTATACATCACAATACCTTGGGCATTGAGTGTCGAGTTGGATCTTGGATCTTGTTGGGAGTTTTTGCTAGATTTCATGGTTGCCTTTGGGTTGTTTCTTTTAGTTTCCACAATTTACTCTAATATGGTTCATGGTAGTATCTTGGTATTTTTTCAGTTGTTATTACTTTTAGTTGTATTAAATCATTCTCATGCATTATATAGTGGTTAATTGGTTATTTAATTCTTGGTTGGTTTTTTCGAAGGGAAAATTTTCTTCATACTATTTATGAATCCCTTAGAATTTATTATCAGCCTTTGGTGTCATAGGGATGTCACCTAAGTATAGTGATGTCATCAACTCGTCCCAAGATAATGCGTGAGAGGAGTTATGTTACATTGGAAAAATAAAAAACATAATGTAATAATTTTTAAATGATCATAGGATGTTTCATCCATGTTTAAAACTAGAAAACATGGAGAAATTTTTTAATCATTTTTTAAATAATCCAATATTATATGTTCTTAATATACTCAACGATAAAGGATATATTTATAAAAATAAAATCTATATTGAGATTAATCACTAAAAAGGATTCTTCATTATATATAATAAGGTTATCAACATAAGAACTAAGAATATCTTTTCGATGAAGATTATACAGTAAAGCACATTGAGTAAATAACTGAGATAATTATAGGTATTTACATATTTTTGTAACTATGGCCTCTAATATGTTTGATACAAGTGGATATCAATAATTAATATCTTTATGAGTAATATATCAAATAAATATTCATTTTTTGAATGTATTATTCCATTAAAAATTGATATACCACTTAAATATATGGTGGAATGGGAGTTTTGGTTTTCATTATGTTATCTTATGAGTGGTGATGTGAAAATACCCTGGGAAATCTTAGTGTGATAGAGAAAAACCTAAAATTTATTAATTTGAATGGATTATTTGGTCTAGTTTAAGAACTAGGTCAACTAATATGAGTGTATTCCTCCCTTTACCCAATGGAATATATTTAAATTTTTAAGGGGAATAGGATTTTCATGCTAGTTAGGTATATTTTATAATTAAATATCCTACTACTTTGAAATTTTAGTTGGTGGGCTAGTTTTTGAAGTAGTAAAGTCTTGAAATATACCTCAGTTTCTAGTAGTATTGAAAGATCTCATATATGTGTTCCCTAAAGGATTATTTAAATTTACACTATAGATAGATGTATAGTTCTCCATATATATATTTTCTTGGATGAGCCTAATATCATTACCCTCATATCACATCGAACCTATAGAGTTTCAAGATTTTATGATTTAATTATGTGATTTATATGAAAATAGATTTATTTAACTAGCCCACTCGTTATGGAAAGTATGGATTCTATTCTCTAAAAACGATGATATTATATTATAATTTTACATCTAATAATATAATTTAAATAAATAAATAACAATGAATTAATTCCCTCTAACCCATATTTATAACATATTTCATTAGTTTAAAGGATATATTAGGTTTTTAAAAACAGGATTTTGATTAGATATCCCTAAAATATGGTCAAGGTCATGGATATTCCAAAAAAAAGATTTTAGGAGAAGCTATAGGAATTATGAGATATTGGAGATACCATCATTGGTAATTAACACTGATACTAGGTTTATATCATTGAATAATCATGTATTACATAAATTCATCCACTCATTTGTTGCTTTTTATGGATGATAGTCTTACTTATTCTAGATCAATGCAGATTTATATAAGGCACTTTTGCATCATTCTAAAAATGTTTCAGAATCCCATGTTATATGAGAAGTTATTGAAATATAAAATTTGGGAATATAAGGTGAATTTTTCAGAAAATTTAATTTTAGATAAGGAAGTCTCACTAAAACAAGAAAATTTTAAAGTACTAAGGTCAAGGGACTGGTTTAAAAATATTTTTTGAGATTTGAAGCTTCTTTGGATTAGAAAGTCCCTGATGTTACTAAAATTAGAATTTTTCAAAGTTATTTTCTTTGATAATAGTAGTTACATATAAATTCTTTGAGTTTGAGTATTATGATAAGTTATAAGGATATTTTTATAAGCTAAATAGAAGGTTGATTTCAATAATGGTATTGTTTTTTCTTAATTATGGTGAAGGATATTTAGTGTTTTGTTATACATTTAGAGTCTAACATGGATGTGTTCTTATAAAAGAAGATAATTTTCTAGTTTATTGATCAATATAGTTATAATAGCATGATAACAACTATACAGTACGTGATCAAGAGTTATAGGTAGTAGTATATTCCCTGAAGAGTTAGAGACATTACTAGTTTGTTGAAAGATTATTGGTGTATTCAAGTAATAATTTTATGAATTATATTTTCTTCCATTGATATTTGAATTTCTGAAAATAAATTTTGGTGATGTATCTTAAAATTTTTAATTTTTAATTATCCTATACACTATGTATAGATAATATCATAGTGAATTCCTTAAATAAAAAAAATGGTGAAGGAATCGAAGGAGTACTGTAAAATAATTGGTTTGGAGGAAAATTTATATCAATAGTTCATTAAAATTAAAGTGTTATGGTGTTAAATTAGATCAAAAGTTTCTTATATATTTATAGAAAACATAAATGATGGAAAAATAACTGATTTAAAATGCTATAAGATTAGTGTATCCTTATATGGTGGGGAGGACATAAAAGGGTGTTCACTGATAAAGAGGTATCATGACATCAAATAGAGATTATGTTGGTTAGGAATAAATAGGTCTTTCATTGATTATGTCTCCTCATCCTAGACTTGTCGCTAGGTCAAAGTATAGAATTTGGGATTTGTTATCCTTTTTCATCCTTTTTCTATGCCCATATGGATGTGGTATAATATACCAATTGATATTATAATTGATCTACCTTAATCAAATTTTAATCCATTTCTGCCTTTTTAGCTAATGATGATTACATCATAAAACCCTTAGGCATAAATATGTTTGAAACAAAAGATACAGCCTTTTGAGGACATGATTTGAATATGTGTAATAGATTTTAGGAGATCATTTTAATATTATGAAAATTTGGTAGATTATTTATATAATAATATCTTCCAATCACTAATTCATATAGTACTATTTAAGGAACTTCATGAAAGACCATGTCGATCACAAATGTGTTGGGTCAAATTAGGAGAAATATTACTCTTCAAACCATTATTGGTAAAGTAGAGGATGCACTAGGGTTATTTAATCCATAGGTAATTTTTTATTGCTTTTAATTTTTAAATGTCTTATACTGATCAAATTCAATGACTATTAGAGAGAGAAAAATAAGATATGGATTTTTTTTATAGATGTCTCCATGTTTGGGATACCAACCACTTCATAAGTAATTAAAGAAAACAACATGGTATGTAAGAATGATTGAGTTTGTTTTGTGAATTGTAAATGTGTCTTATCCTTTAAATTTTAAATTGAAATATCATGTGGTATATAACAATTTTTATATCCCCAACTAAAAAAGTTAAACTAGGTCCATATCATATGTTTCTTTGTGATGTAGAGGTTTTGGAACCAGATAAAACATTTAGGGATATTCTAGTGAGGATTTAATAGATTGAGGAGAAGATCTTGATAGAATGATGTAATCTTACCCTAGGAGTGTTGAGGAAGAATGGACCAATTTAAGAAGATACATGGAAAAGTGAGTATCAAATGAAATTATAGTGGCCAAAATTATTTATGGAGAAAAAATCCCAAAGACTCTAAAGGAAAAGAATCTTATGATGAAGATGATTGGAATATCCATGGTTTTCAAGGTCATACCTCCTTTAATTTTTTTTTGTTTTTTATGTTAAAATTAGTTTTTTTTAGTTCAAGTTTATGATTTTCTTCCAAGTGCAAGGTCATAAGAAACCACACAGAACAACCATGCACGTCATCAAGATAAGACATTGAAGAGAGAATAGTGAGGTGTACGATATTATGGAAATGTAATTGGTATCATGAATTTTAGGTTTATAGGTAAATAGACTTACGTAGTCCTATATAGTGTCTTATAGATTGTTTAATCTAATCATGAATTAATTTTAGGGTTTTGTGTTTTTTATTTTAAAATATATGATTGGCCTCCTAAAACTATAATTAAATCCCTAACTTAGATTTTGATGAATTTTGGGATTATTAAGGGAGAAAAATGGGGCTTCTACATTTATAAATAAATAAATTCACTCTAGAATTTATTGGGTCTATATTAGATTAATTTTTGGATCATGATGATATTATCAGATCCTGAATCTATATCTCTATATTTCTCATATTCTATATAATGGTATTAATATTTCTAGAGTAGGTTTCGGGAATTAGAATCATGGATTTCAAATAATAAATTAAATAATCATCATTTCTAATTTTGTTTTTTCTAGGGTTAAAAGCATTGTATCACGGGTACTAAGGTCGGATATCAGGATTTTTCAATAATATTACTCATCATCTATGGTAGGTGTCTCATATTCACTCATTGGTTAATTTTGATTTATATTTCTGTGATTTATATGATTTTAGGTTTTTTCCCTTGTGTTTCACATTTATTAAATAATTTTATTGTAATATATTTGATAACTAGTGTTTTCATGATTTGGAAAAAAATTCAATTTTGGTATTTTTTGTGTAAACTATGGTATTCAGTTTTAAAAATAAATTTTTTCAGAAAATATGGTTTCATGTTTCTTAGAATTAGTTGAATTTAAGTATTTTGGTTTGATGAGTTTTTTAGGTAAACCATTTTGTATTATATAAAATGGTTTAATAGATAAATTAGTTTGGTATTCAAAATTATTAAGAAGTGTTGATTATAGAATGAAGGATCGGGTGGTTGTGATGGACTAGAACTTCCCTTTTTTATGTAATTCGAATAGGGATGGATAAGAAAATAGAGAAACATTGAAGTGGGTAACAATAAATATCTTGTGTATAAAATGATCATAGGTAGGTATTTATTGTATATTATTCTTAATTTCTCATTTCCTTTGATTTATGATGGCTAACAAGTGGCTTAATGTTGGGGTGGAACAATGAATATTTACCTTTCTTTTGGGAACATATAGTGGAATTTTTTTTCTCCATTACATTAGTTTCATCTATTTTTTTGATAAATAATTTTTTAAAAGGGTATAAACTTTTTTCATATACATTTATTACATGATTGGGAATGGTACATTCATTGGATCTCATGAGATTCATATAGGATAATCTTACTAAGAAATCATATACTCACCCCAACTCACACATCTTAGTTTGTGTGTGTGTGTATATGAATGTAATAAGTTTTAATATAGGAAAGTGAAATTTAGGTTACCAGATCAAGATAAAACACCCTCAATTCATTATTTTAGAATAATAATCCTTTCATATTATAAATATCAACATAATCTGAATAATATAAGTTTTAGTGCCTTTGAGGATTAGCTACAAAGGAAACTTATTTTACAACAATTTTGAAATTTTCTTTATAATGTTTCTACACTTTACTTCTTTCTATACATATCATAAGTTATACTCATCTACAAAACCTAGTGAATGGAAACATAAAAAATTTATGAGCCCAAACACTTTGTAAGGAAAAAACCATCAAAATTTCATCAAGTATAAGATCATAATCAAGTGATAAAACATGATCAGGGGAGAAATATCTTATCAAAAATAAAATAGAATAAAAAGAGTTTCTATAAATCATGATTTAAGGACAGGTAATCTTAAATGAAAAAACTTGAACCATTGAAAAAGTTTGTGGGATCATTAGACATTATATAAGAACCAAGCATAATAATTTTAGTAATATTACATAGAAATATGGAATAATAAAAAACATAGAGAACCATAACATTTTATACCTATAAACCCTTATTATCCCAATTATCAATCATGTAAACCTATATAATATACTATGGTTTCATGCTCAATCTTGTTAACATAGAAAATTTTCTTTGTATTTACACTCAATTTTGTAAACATAGTTAATCTACATTGGGTTCACACTCAAAATTGTGAACCTATATAATCCACATAAAGTTTATACTCAATATTGTAAACCTATATAATCCAAATTATATTCAAGTTCAATCTTGAGTACATAGCTAATATTCATCAGTTTCATACCCAATCAGGTGGACCTACCAAACCCACATAATGATCGTACTCAACATTATTATCACATGAGATATAATTCCTTAACCAATCCATTAGATGGAGATATATAACCTCACCCATCAATCATCCATACGTAAGAGTGTCACATAAAATAAATCATTCATCATATCATAAAAAACCCACAGAAGAAAAAATTAGTTTAATGAAATTTCTATATGGTATCACCAAAATTGATATCAATAATTTTAATCATTAATATCCAAATTCAATCACCCCAAAAGAGTATTTTATAAAAAAAATATAGAGGTTGGTTCGTGAAAATTATCACCCAAATAAATAATTTCTTAAAATTTAAAGATCAAAATTATAGTAAAATCATAAAATAGGTTTTGATAAATTATTTTCAATTTAGTACAAGTGATGTAGTTGTAGGTTACTTGAAAATTTATTTTCAAAAAGGTCCATTTTGGGAATTTAAAAAGACAGAATTCTAAAAATCAGTATTTCGAAATAAATCTCAGTAAACAAGCCTTCAAAAGACATAAAGTATAAGGCCCCAGCCTTAAACCTTACTTAATCTTGAGTTATTACAAGATTACACATTGAGGATCTTTTCGGGTTTAGAGTTTTAGAGAATTAGATCATAATACTTGCATTACATTCCACATATAAACAAAGTGGTTACATAAAGATAGTATTCTTCATTCCCATCAATGGAAACACATTTAAAATAAAACATGGACTATTTCTTGACACATCCTTGACTCTATCATCTTATCATGTACCTTTCCCTTGACCTGTGAAAAACATTTCAAAAACTTGGGATGAGCATAAAAACTCAGTATGGGTTATAAAAAAAACATGGAAAGGAAACATGAGTTCATATATACATAAGAATGAAATCATACTTTACCCATAAAACATAGGCACTTTAACATACCTCATAAAATCATGAATAAATCATAGAAATCATAAGACTTAAAGGTAACTTGAGGAATTCATAACATTCTTACGTAGGGAGTAACCCTCTTGGTTACGTTTGGAATACCCATCACAGTATATTCCCTAAATATCTTCGGAGAAACCTTAACGTTTCACTCCTTCGCGTTACCCAATGCATTGGAGAGCTATAACGGGCTCACCCGCCCTTAGTTTATCACGGAACCACCCGTCTTCATAATAATGCCCAAGAACCATAACATAATCATATCACATAAAACATGCATAAAGGAAACATAAAATTTCCACATTTCATTCACGAGATATCAATAAAACACATTGATATAAAATCATTATGAAAACCATTTTCAATACTAAAATAAAAGAAAAGTAAAACATGGTATTTATTTTTCTTTTAAAAAGAAGGTATGGCTTGTAGAGGAAGCTGAAACTCAAATAACAGTCACGACGGCGGAGAAGTCGTTGTCGCCGCATACGTACGACAAAAAAATTCCATTTTGTCATTTATTAAATGCTTCGTATAAAAAAGATTCCTTTTGAATAAACGTAAAAGTCAAAGTGGTTTATACACCATATAAAATAAAGTTGTGTATAAAATAAAATATGCCTCAACGAAAGGAGATTGAGACGAAGTCCCATACCTCGTATCCGACTTGACCCGACCGTTCTTTAATCTCCTGAATAATAAACTTGAGTTAATCTCCACTTTCTTAAGAATCTTTTTCAAGTTCATTATTCCTTTTATACCATGTTATGAACATCATGTAATCATTTAAGTTAATAATGTTCATTTTGTCGGTATTTGGTTCTTAAGTCAAAATAGGTTTCTTACACTTACATGTTGTTAATTTGGTCATAGGTTCATTATATCCAGAATGGTATTCATGATGTAGATATCATAAATGTCATATATATTCAGTACATACATGCATTTATAATATTATATAATCATTTAGAGGTAAGAAATGAAATGCACCGTTCATGGAGACGGTAAGCCGTACGTACGCATGAACGCTACTTTCATTTCAATTTCGTATTTTATAGAATGGAATAATAATGATATAAAGGTATATTATAATTCCAGTATAATATCATATATAATATCATAGTTCCATCCTTTATATGTCCCACATATGGTATTTAACGAATCAAATCACTTTGAGGGGGCGGTAGTCCGCACTTCCTAAAATGAAGATATCGTGTTTACCCATAATGGAAACCAAAAAGGTATGCCAAAAATGAAAAAAACAGAAGCTTAAGGAAAACATAAACATATTATATATCATATATAAAAATAGTGACATCATAATGGCCACCTTTGAAGGTGTTAAATGAGTATTGAACAATCATCGTTTCGGGAGGCAGAATTTCGCCATCCACGGAAACCGTATGTTCTTTAACCATTTGATGTAGTTGTGTGAGAGTGTAGCTCAAATAAATATTATAACAACATCCTAGTATATTTAAGATACTTGTTTTGTTAAAAAATAAGTAAATAAAAAGAGTCTAGAGGGTTGGAGAAGCAAAATAAAACAAATGAACATGAGGGAATGAATTACCTTTAAAAGTGTAACTCCTTTTGATTTGAGCCTAAAGGCATCCTTTGAAAGGATTCTGCCCAAAGTTAATCCTCTAGGATGAGGAGAGGGATGTGGAGAGAGTAAATTGGCATGGTTTGGCCGAGAAAAAGGCTTGGGGAGTGTGTGAAATGAGGTAGAGGTGGGGGCCTTTTATAAGAGGAGAGGAGGGGCACTTTTGGAATGTAAAGAAATATTATTTTATTTGAAAATGTTTTTCGGTTTTAAAAGGTCCCACATTGATATAATTCGTGTATAAGGTGATAAGGGTTCTAAATACACTCATCCAATTGGTTTTTTCCATGTGTAGTTCATATATTTTACATTGTCTTTCCATTTTATTTAAATCGTCAAATAATGATGTCATCGCTGCATCATTATTATGTCATAAATAATTTAATTTATTTAATGTCTAAAAATCATAAAAAAAACTATGATGTAGGAAATATTTTTAGCTTTCCAATGACTATTTATAATCAAATATCTAATCTTTATAACCCCATGTAAAAATTGTTTTCGTGAAACATATTATGTTTGTGTCATTTTTACTTTTACATTAAAAAAAAGTTATTTATGTCATTTCCCAACCAAAATGTCTCCATGGGGTCCCCAAGTTGACCCATGGCTTTTCTGGGTCGGCCATGACACAGCCAATAAGGTTGGGACATGTGTCTAGGTCATTTCATATTATTAAAGCATTATTTATACCTTAAACTACCCTAATTACCACTAATCGCGATTAAAAACTTAATAAGTTACTATTCACCAAAAAAATATTTTAATCCCATTGAACCACATTTTACTTCTTAATGACAACCATGTTTGTCGGATTTTCAAAATTCAATACACATTAGTGGTAAACTTTCATTTAACTGAAAAATCAGTTTTCTTGATTACCACTTAGTGGTTTCACTATTCATCAAAAATTGAAATTTTTCAGAAAATTACCAAAAATTCACCCTAAGCTATATTTGATATTCTGAATTCAAAAATGAAGTCTATTTTACAAAATTCAAATCATATAAGTCACATTAATTAATTTAATAATTAATTCCCGCTGCCAGAGCAAATAGCGTGTTTTTACAAAACAATAAGTATCAAAAGATTGACACCAGTTTAAGTCTAATTTCAAAGTGAAATTGATTCCAATGACCACCATTGGATAAAATCGTAAAAATATATTCTAATTTCACCTCAAAACCAATTCAAAACATAATCTAATCATATAAATAAATTATATTAAAAAGCAGTTTTGATGTAAAATGCAGTATTTTTCACTATTCATTAAAAAATGAACATTGTCAGAAAAATACCAAAAATTCACACAAGGTAAATTTTGATGTCCCAATCATAAAGAATAAGTTTATTTTCACACACATAGTTTATAAAATTGTCAAAATATATATTCAAAAATGGTTTGCCATCAAAAGGCAGTAAAACAATCTTTTAAGAATATTAGTGTATTTCATGCATAAGATTGTATTTATTTTCATTTTAAGCCTCTATAACACTATCTTAATCATTAATAGACATAGATAAAAATATATATTATTCATTACTTACTTGGGATGTTATATAAAGGTTTTAAAAAATTAAAGTGAAAGCCTTGGAAAAATTTTAATTTTAAAAATAATATATAAAAATAGATCCTTTAAAATTTATAAAGGTTATCAAAAATAAATGAGAACTGGAATATAAAAAATTTTGTTTTTAAATAATATAAAACCTTTTTAATATTTTTTATTCTTTTATTGAAACCCAAAATCATAAATTGAGAAAGAAGATTATTTTTAAAAATAATTGAATTAAAATATTTATTTCAAATGAGATAAAAAATAATTAAATATAAAAATATAAATGAGGAAATTGATAATATTGGAAAATATGGAAAAGGATGGGAAACTATAGTTAAATATGATGAGAACTATCCCTAAAAATGATATACTTTTTGAGTAACAAAATCTTCAAGGTAAAATTATTGAATAAAAAATTTATTCTACTCAAAGTTAAATACAATTTATAATAATATAAAATATTATGTTTGAAGAGAATAATCTTGTAAGAAATATTTTGAAGAATACACATTAACTCAATAAAGGGAGTTGAGTCAATAAAGGCCCATAAAACCCAGGTATCTTTTTAATTGACTTCCCATGAAATTTAGAATTTGATATGTATTTTGAAATTAAATAAAATGAATATAAATTTTGTAAAAATAAAATCATATAAATTATATTACTCACAAATTAAATAGGGGAGGTATATGCATCTTATCTTAATCAAGAAAAATTTAGGTGCAAAAAACCCTTACCTTAAATCTATTTAGTGAAATTTCACTAAGAAATCTTGTATAAAAAATTAAATATCTTAATAAACAATTTAATAACCTTATTCATGACTATAAATTTTCAAAAACGTCACTTATAATCATTTTTTACTCATATTTGATTTAGTTATATTTTATTTTCACCATCCCATGTTATTAGCTTTGACAATTTTTTTAGTACTTGTTTCGTAATGGTGATGTCGATTATTCATTGTAAATTAAAATTTGTTAGTTTTTATATAATTATAGCTACAAGAATAGTTGTTTTATAATGAATTATAATGTTTAAATTTAATTCCATGAGATTTTTAGTTGCAATTTTTGAAAATAGAATCAGTGAAAAACTTGTTTTCATTAATATTTTACAAACAATGTTGATATATTAATAATGAGTTAAAATTGATATAACCATTAAAAAAATTAAATAAAACATCATTTTATTATTAATATGCAGTAATATCACTATTTATTTCTTAATATTAATCAATAATATAAATTTATAGTGATGGTCATGCATGTGTTTAAACCAACCAAAATAACAATAGGTTATAATTAATGGACAAGTAATATGGTGGGGTGATTTAGTTGTATTATCATCATTATATAGATATAGTGATATTATTTAGATTTTATTAAGTTGTCGGATTATATTATAATTTATTTTTATATGTAACAAAATACTAAATTGGAGAAAAAAATTCACTTTTATGGAGGTCATAGTCCACACATACACACGGGTGACAAAGTTGTTTTCCATAGATTTGGAGGAATATAGGAAGTGGTTTAAAATTTTAGAATCATAATAATGTTAAAAATATAATATTAGTCTATTAAATAAACTTTTATGACCATACTTGTAAAGAATGTATGAAAAATGGATCATGTCACTTACGGAGGTGATAGTCCACACATAACAAAAGTGGTGTATTCTTTCTAAGTAAAAAAGGAAAGTCATAGTTATTTATTATTATATCATCATAACAACACTACATTATGTTAATAATATTGATGTAATTAAATTATAATAGATAAATTAGATCTTAAATAGGTGTAATAAGAAATGAAATAATTGAAATTAAAAGGTAGTAGTTGAGAATTTTTACCTTACTCCTTGGAAAACTCCTTTTTCAAAAAGGAATAAGGATTTGAGAGGTGTAATTTAGAGAAGAAAAGAAGGTATAAGAAGTGTATATTATTTTTTGTGTGTTATTTTAATATATGTCAATAAAATATATGTGCCTTAGATTGTAACTATAATCAGGGTGGAGATGGATCCTTTTATAAGCATGAGGAGTGGCATTTTTGTAATATATAAATGGTATTCACTATTCAAAGGTCAAATTCATCCAAATATTTACAATAATTGATTCGGGAATGGGTATGTTATGTCATTCTTTGTTGATTTATTTTCAATAAAACACCCCCATAATGTTAAAGGGTTAAAAGTATATTTTTTATTAACAAAGTCAACAAGGTGAACCTTTCTTTTCAAGAGCTTGCTTGATTAGAACACTAAAATTAAAGAGGTTTTTCCTAGAGTAGTGACCTAGATGGGTGTCATCCTAGAAATTTTCCTAGAGTTTGTAAAAGTATGGAAAAACATACTAAAAATAAAATTAGTTGGACAGTGGTAATATTCATTAGTCTGATAATCTATTCAGGAAGATGGGTGGTACCAAAAGAGGGAACAACACGTGTCTATGCGGAAAATGGGGTGCATGTGGGGTCCATTTATTAACTTTTTATCAGAGAAGGTGTAACACCACAAGGTTTTAAAAAAAATAAATGAAATTAATGAAACTTTGTTTTATGTAGATATTTATAACTAGCCTTTAAACATAATTTTGCTACTTCTATGTTTTGAATTTCGAAAAACAGTTTTCTAAAATTGTATTCAGTAAGTTATTTGAAGTCTAATGGAAACAACTTGTTTTTTTTGGTGAATAGTAACATACCCATTTGAATATCAATATGAATATTAATATGAACCTAATGATTAGTAAATTGTATTATTATTTTATTTTCATAAGGTTTAAAGATAATAACATCTTGGTTAATTTTTGAATGTGATATAAAAGCAGTTATGGTTTTAAAATTATTTATTTTAGAATCTAGTATGATTTTATTTAAAAATTAAATTAATGATATTTAGATAATTATTTTTAAAAAATGGACTTCATTTTTTAATTCAACATGTTGATAAATTGTTATGGGGAATTTTGTGGATTTTTCTCAAATAGTTGATTTTTCAGTGAATAGTAAAAAATACAGTTCTGAGTTTTTGTGTGTTAATGACATCATAAAAATGTAATGAAAATGGAATAAATCTGGTCGAATTTTGTACAGTTAAATAAGATGTGAGGTTTCCCCAATGGACAATTCCATGGGAAAATACTAGGTGTAAACCCATGGTTTTTCAAATACCACTAATGAGGTATCCCTTGGAATTTAATAAAATAATCCATCACATTTCCTATAAATACCATCCCATTCCATCATTAACTTCATTAAAAATTCTTCCCCAATGAAGCATTGGACTTCTTACCATTGTATTATTCCTCCCAAATTTTACCCAACCCCCCACGGTCCCAACCTTCATGTTCTAGGAGTTACTCTACAAGGTAAGAAAATTCTCCATTTCTTTATTTTTCTATTTATGTTCTCTTTTATGGGGTATAACATTCAAGTTTCCATACCATGTTCTTATTTTCTTTTTATTAATGATATTTTTTCTATTATGATTCATTTCTGTATGGGTGAACCTTGTCCCCACTCTTGTTAATATTTTCCAAAAAACATGTTGCATAGTCCTTAGGCTGCCGAATTTTTGTAAGGGATTTCTCAATTATTATTTTACTTTGAGTTCATTTATTTTATAATTATTTCTTCATATCCTCTTACCCAAGAGGAATGAAATATCTGTAAATAATGTATATTCTTTATGTTCTCATGTTCATGAAAAATCCATCATCATTCTTCTTTTCCTCTCCCACCTATTCAAGGAATAAAAACACTGTCTGTGATGTATCAAATTACCGACATCATGGATGATGTGATTTCAATTTTCATTAATTAATTCAAGTCTGGTCATGAAAAATAATTTATTATTGAACTAGGTTATAATATTTGTATTATTTATCATTCATGGTTCTGGAATTCTTTTTTTCACATGGTTTTAATTTATAAAACAAAATGAGGTCGTTTTATCAAAGAACCAATAAAATGATCTAAACGAACATCAATAATGTTTTAACTTATGAATCATCATCATATAAGAATTAAAAAATTTAAATGGTATAATCTATGTTTCCCAAAAAATGTAAATACAGATCCGTTCCAATTCTGGAGTTTCACTTCCAATCTACAAGAACAATCCATCATGAACTAATCTTAAAAATCATGTAAAAAACTCACCCAAAACAGTGCAAGGAACAAAATACTAACAATTTAAGGTTGAAATGATGTAATGAAATGCTCATATAAGTTATTATAAAGATGGATATTATTCTTTAAATGATTTTGATAGGTAATAATGATGTGTAAAACAAATAATCAATCCAAGTTAAATGTTTGAATAATTGTAAAAGAAATCATGTTTTAAGATATAATGTTTTATATTTTGAAAAAAAATGGAAACGATCTTTATAGTATCCACTCTCTAACAATGTGTAAAGTTATGAATGTATTATGTCCTAATTATATAAATCTATAATCTTGAAAATATCCTCAATGTAAAATGAAGTGATTTCTTATTTAAAATCAAGATTATGTAATGTAATAAGGTCGGGTCCTTATAGTTGGTATCAGAGGATAATTTAGATAACTTTAGGGGTTGGAATGTTGTTAAAACAATACTGTAAATTATTTTTACTCAATAATTAATTTGAAATTTTATAGCATTTAATTATTACAATGTTACATCAACTAAGATATGTTTTCTCATAATGGTTTTCTGTAGAAGAAATATGGAAGTTGAAGAGGAGAGGCACCGACAGAACGACATCCTTCCGAATCTAAAGACTGGAATGGTATGGATTGGAACCAAGAAGATTGCGACACTAATGGATCAGATAAATCAACCAATAAATGGTGGTGTCATCCATGAAATAGAGCAACCAGAGGTATCGCAACGGAACATGACAGTAGTGGAACATTTTATGAGACTACACCCTCCTGCTTTCAATGAATCTTCTGACCCTGTAGTGGCTGAAGGATGGATTAAAGCACTTGAAAAGATATTCAATGTTATGTGATGTTTAGATAATAAAAATTTAAGTCTTTACATTTATTGTTTTTAAGGTGAAGTTGATCAATGGTGGTCAATAGTAAAGAATATTAGGGACAGACAAGATATTGAAGCCTTAGAGTGCGATTAATTTAAATTTCCTTTCCATAAAAAATATTTTCCTAAGGTGGTGTGTATAGAGACTTGAGCCTTTTACATAAAACATTTCATGATTTTAAGCATAATTAATCATCAGAGTACAAGTTAGGGATCATTAAGTCTAGTGTCTTAGAAGACTAGGTACATAAAACATAAAACATGGGGCTTAAAAAATGTCTTTATTTAATCTCTATAAAGAGCTTCTATCTTTCTTTGAGCCCTTACATCTGTATAGGGTACCCTGGGAAACACATTAACAAAGGCATGAGCGAAAAATCCCATTAAGGGAAATGAACAAAAGGATACATCTCAAGCACTTGATTTCAGAGGCATGACATAATGATATCCAAAGAATGAAACTTATAAAATAATTTAATATAAGCATGGGATCATATATACATGGAATCATATAAATGTGGCAGAATCATAAATCATATCTTTAGTATGGTTCAAGGCTAACTGCCAATCTCATTTCCTATTTTAGTATGGGTCAAGGCTAACCGCCAATCCAATTTCGCATCGCATCTCATGAGACTTATCCTTACCCAATGCATTGGAGTGCTATATGAGCGCACCCATCTTAACATTTTCATGAATATTCTTTCCACATAAATATTCTTACCACATATTCAATCTTACATAATCAACCATACACAAACATAAGGGTACCCATGGAAAGAATTGGGTACCACAATCATGACATTAATCATAACCAATGGACGTATCATGAAAGTGTCCATGTCAGGAAATAATTATAAAATACATGGACGTTAATAGGGTAAAATAGGCATATAAAATGGTAAGTGGTGTCAAAAATAAGTGAGAATGTATGAGAAATGTATTTTAGAAACATTAGCATTAAAGCATTTTTGTGCGGTTTTAAGGAAAATACTATAGAGCTTTAGAAATATTAAAGAATGCATTCTTTTATATAAAACCAGAATTGAACCAAAAATATTTTCATAATAAAAATACAGAATTTACAAAGACAATGGTGTCTTAAAATAGAAGATATAGTGCACTTGAAATTGGGTAAAAGTTCAGGAAGTTCCTTTAAAACGAGTGGGCTTATAGGGAAGTATTGTGGATGGATTCACTTAAAATCATGTATATCCCCGAAAGAGAATGAGAGATGGGTCTTGGAACATAAGTTTCGAGCATATAAATAAAATAATTTAGTTCTACATAAAACTAAAATACAACTATATTTTGGTAAAAAAAGATAGAGCAACCCGAAGGAGTAAAGGAAGTTCGGGTAGAATCCATTATGGTTTATCGGCATGGTATCGGGTGTAACTAAGAGGGATTAATGAGAGATATAAGGGGTTTATCATATCTTATAAAATAGTAGGACTTTATGGGGGAGGTGAGAAAACCTACCCCATCACTTGTAATTACACAAAAATTCATAGCATAGAGAACAATCTTGATTAAGAGCGAAAAGGAGAGGATACCTTACCTTAAATCCGTTGGTGTTCTCCACTTGTTATTAACGACCCCAATAAACAAATTAGGCTTATTAATTAATAAGTTCATAAACTCTTATATATTCAGTTTATTTTTTATAACCCTTTTTAATTCATTAAAATCCTTTTTGATTAGTTACAAGGTTCAATTTCATTGTTCGGGTTCATTTTTTTACTTGGCTTTAAAAGATCGGTTCACTTATATTCAAGTTTGGATTATAAGAAAGATGAAAGTAGTTGTCTGGAATTGAAGTTATATTCTTTATTTCATAACCCTAAGATTACATGGTTTTAATTTTAATTAGGTTACGTATAGTGAAGTCTAATTATTATATATATAACCATAGTGATAAACGTTTTTGTTAATCGGTGCATTTGATTACAAAGAATGTGTTTTTCTTTATAACTTAATTCAATGTGTACCAAAGGATTACACAACCAAAAATAGGATATATTACATATATAATAATCTGGTTAATCCATAACACAAATGGTTTCATCACCATAATTAATGATAATAACAGAAATTGATAAATCATTGTCCTTGAATGTGCTAAATTAGCACATCTCAAAAGGTGCTTTCATTGCTTTCAAATAAAAGGGTGGGGAAAGGAGAAAAGATAATCAAATATACCACTAGCATGAAGACATTACAGTACATGTATGTTTATGGATTTATCATACTACTATGGTGAAGGGAGGTGAGGAAAGAAATAAAAAAGAAAAGAACTTAAAAGAAAAGAAGAAATTGGGAAGAGGAATTGACCTCCTGAGTCTTCCTCCTTTGAGAACCTCTTAAGGGGGGAGGTTTTGGTATTTTTAGGAGGATGAGAGATTTAGGACGTGTGGGAGGACCTTGGGGAGAGATTTGGGTAGAATAATGTCAAGGAACAAGGCTTGAGATGAGTGGAGAGAAGAGGGGGTGAAGGGGGGTTTATAGTAGAGGAGAGGAGGGATTTCATGATATTATAATCCTTAATTTATTATTTTATCAGAATACAAAGAATAGTATGTATTCCATGACCAAGAATATCAAATGGGTCATGTGAATTCGAAACATGGGTGGTGACATCATTAATGATTCTAGGAATAATCTATTAAGCTTATAATGTATATATATGGTAAATTGCCGTATTTTACTATTCATCAAAATATCAAGTATTTCAAAAAAATCCCAAAATTTCACCCTGGCCATTTTTCGATGTGTAGAATCAAAAAATGAAGTCCATTTTTTAGAAATAATTTTATAAATATTATTAATTTAATATTTAATTAAAATCATAATTTATTATCAAAAACCAGTTTTAAAACACTCATTAACTCATTCTAAAATATAGGTATATCGTACTTCCAACATGAATATTATTTTTATACTACTATAGGTGAGGTTAGTATTAATTAGGGTATATCACTATTCATAAGGTTATGTTATTATTCATAAGGGTAGGTTACTATTCACCAAAAAATTATTTTGGTTTTATTAGACTCCAAAAAACATCTTGAACACAACTGTGTATGTCAGATTTTCAAAATTGCAAACACAGAAGTGACAAACTTATGTTTAAAGGTCACTTACCACTTATTAGTTCATTGTTATGTTATTTTATTGCATATTTAAAAGAAGGGAATTTCCATTAAAAACATTGGGTTGTTACATTATTCCCCCCTTAAGAAATATCGCCCTCGAAATTTCATTTTACGTTCTAGGCCAAAAACAGATGTGGGTACTTTTCCTTCATTGCTTCCTCTAGTTCCCATGTTGCCTCTTCGTACTTATGGTTTTTACATAGTACCGTGACCAGATGAGTAGTCTTGTTGCGTAGAACTTTGTCTCTATGATCCAAGATCTTCACTGGCTGCTCCTCATAAGAGAGATCATCCTCCAACTGTACCACCTATGAATAGAGTACATGTGAAGGGTCTAGTATGTACTTACATAAGAGGGATACATGAAATACATTATGTAATTTCGACATGGTAGGTGGAAGTTCCAGTCGATAGTCCACAGCTCCAACTCGATCAAGGATCTCGATGGGGCCGATGTACCTGAGACATAACATCCCTTTATTCCCAAACCTCGTGACCTTCTTCCATTGGGATATTCAAATGAAGACTTTATCTCTAACGTAGAACTCCAAGTCCCATAGACAGTTGTCAGCATAGCTCTTTTTCTGACTTTGAGAAGCTTTGTTGTGTTTTTGGATGACTTGAACCTTCACTGTCATCTCTTGAAAATGATCAGGTCCAAGTATCTTTCTTTCTCCAACTTCATCCCAACAGGTTGGAGTTCTACATCGCTTTCCATACAGAGCTCCATATGGATCCATATGAATTCTCTAGTGGAAGCTATTGTTGTATGAGAACTCATCCAATGAGAGATGCTGATCCCATCCACCTTCAAATTCTAGAGAGCGGGCTCTAAGTATACCTTCAAGCATCTGAATAGTTCTTTCAGACTGGACATCAGTTTAGGGGTGATAAGTCATGCTAAAATTTAATTCAGTACTCAAAGAATGTTGAAGGCCCCTCCAAAATATACATGTGAAACTTGGATCACAGTCAAAGACAATTGATAGTGGAACACCGTACAGTCTCACCCCTTCCGTCACGTATATCTTTGCAGTTGTTCAAGTGATAGATCTTCCCGAATAGCGATGAAATGGGATGTCTTGGTGAGTCGGTGAACCACAACCCATATCTCTATATTTCCCTTCGACATCTTCGGGAGACCCATGACAAAGTCCATAGTAACATTTTCCGATTTCCACATGGGTATAGGCAATGTCTGCATCATTCCTTTGGACTTTTGTCACTCATCTTTAACTTGCTGATATACTAATCACCTTGATATATATTCTGCAATCTCCTTCTTCATGTTATCCCACAATAATTTTTCTCAGAGATCACGGTACATTTTGTTACTCCCACGATTGATAGAGAAGGTCAAGATATGTGCATCATTCAATATCTCCTTCTTTATCTGTAGATCATATAGTACACATAATTATGTCCCAAATCTTATAACTCCCTCCTCATCAATTTTGAAATCAGGGAATTTTTCGTTTTTAACAGCTTCCACCCTTTTCTGAATTTCCACATCCTTTCTTTTAGCATCCTTTATTTTCTCCAGGAGGGATGGTTGAGCAATCATTTGAGAAAGTATTAATGATGTACCTACCTTAATTATTCCCATGTCCATCCTTTGCAAATCTAATAAGATCGTATCCTTTTCAATTCTCATCATTGATAAATATGCAGGATCTTTTCTACTTAGAGCATATGCCACCTTGTTTGCCTTTCTGGGATGGTAGTGGATTGAGCAGTCATAATACTTAATTATCTCTATCCATCTTCACTAGTTCATATTAAGCTCTTTCTCTGTAAATATATATTTGAGACACTTGTGGTCAGTATATATCTCACATTTTTTCATAGAGATAATGCCGCCATATATTCAACGCGAAGATCACAGCCGCAAACTCCAAATCATGTGTGGGATAGTTTTGATCATGGATTTTCAGCTACCTTGAGGCATAGTCTATAACTTTATCATTTTTCATTAGTACACAGCCTAAGGCTTTCTTAGAAGCATCACTATACACCACAAAGAGTTCTCCACTTGAAGGGATTGTGAGTACTGGTGCAGTGATAAGCCTCTTTTTCAACTCCTTCAAATAGTCTTCACATTCATGTGTCCAGATAAACTTTACTCCCCTCTGTGTCATCTTGGTCATTGGTTTTGATAATTGTGAAAAGTTATTCACGAATCGTCTATAATACCCATCTATACCTAAAAATATACAGATCTCTATTACAGAAGTTGGCCTCGGCCACTCTTCAATTGCCTTCATCTTGGAAGGGTCCACAGATATCCCTTTCATGGGGATAACATGCCCCAAGAATGATACTTCCTCCATCCATAACTCACATTTACTATACTTTTCATACAACTTATCCATTCACAAAGTCTTTAAAATAGTTTTTAAATGATCTTAATGTTCCTCCTTTCTCTTGGATTATATCATAATATCATCAATAAAGATCACCACAAATTTGTCGAGGTAATCTATAAAGACTCTATTCATTAAATCCATGAAAATTACTGGAGCATTAGTGAGTCTGAAGGGTATCACTATTAACTCATAGTGTACATACCTCGTTCGAAAGGCAGTCTTGGGAATATCTTCCTTCCTCACCTTTAGTAGTTGATATCCTGACTGAAGGTCCACCTTAGAGAAATAACTGGCCCCATGAAGCTGATCGAACAAATTATCTATCCTTGGAAGGGGATACTTGTTCTTTATAGTGATTTTATTGAGCTCATGATAATCAATGCAGAGGGGAATTGATCCATCCTTCTTCTTGACGAAGAGGATTGGAGCACCCCATGGTGAAGAACTCGGGCATATAAAACCCTTCTCCATATTCTTCTGTAACTGCTTCTTTAGCTCTTCTAGCTCTACGGTGGCTATTCTGTAAGGTTTCTTTTATATGGGAAGAGATCCAGGGATAAGTTTTATTGAGAACTCAACCTCTCAGTCAGGAGGAAGACTAGGTAACTCTTAGGGGATTACATAAGTGTAATCTCTCACGATGGGCATGTCTTCAAGAATGATTTTATTCTTTGTCCCAATCATTTGAGGTAGATATACTTTCTCCCAAGGAAGCAGTATCCAAACTTGAGAAGAAGATTCTAAAGGAGACTCATTTTTTTCCTTACACTTGTAAAGAATCAGAGGATGCTTCAGGATGTGAAAATTGGTCTCCCTTTCCCAAAAATTGATGTTCGCCTTGTAAAAAGATAGCCAATCCATGCCCAAGAAAGCGTCGAACTCCACTAAAAGGAGTATGACAATATTTTTTGGGAGTTTCAATACACAAACATTAACTGGGGAGGAGTTATAAACCATGGACGCACCGATTTCCCCATTCTCTATTCTCACAGATAACTATTCCTCCAAATTTGGAGGTGGTGTTTGAATAGTTCTACTAAACATGCAAGATATGAAAGAATGCATTGAACCAGAATCAAATAGTATGTTCACTTTTATTTAATGAATAACAAGCTTACCTATCACCACATCGTTTTCCGGATCCACCTCTATAGTCATGATAGCATAATCCCTTCCTTGTTGCCTTGGAGGTTTTTGCAGATTGCCTCTGATAACCCTCAGCTTAGGGAAATTGTTTGCATAATTCCCAAGCTCCTTACAGTTATAACACTACATTGTAGGCTAAGTGTTGATCTGAACCATACTTTATTCTTCAACATTAGTGGGATTTTTCATATCCCTTCAGCAGTTCTTGGCCAGATGACAAAACTTTCCGCATTTGAAGAAATTATTGGTTCCCTTGAGACAATAACCAATATGTTTCTTCCCACAATTTTTTCAAAGGGGAAATTGAAGCTTCTTTCTATCATTGGTATTTGTTTGATGAACCAGCCATGTTGCTCTCAATTGTTCGCTTTTTTCATTAGGCCCATGAGACCACTGAGAGTCTCCAATCTCCATTTCAATATTAAGGGAACAACGTACAATCTCCTCATAGTTGTTGAAGTCTCGAATCGCCAACACTTTTCGAAGACTTAGCTTTAGTCTGCTAAAGAAGTGATCCACCTTGCTTTCGGTGTTCATGAAAAAGCCAGAGGCGTATCTTGAAAGCCTTGTAAAGTTCGCTCCAACCACCCTGATAGACTCATATTCCTTTTTCTTGAGTCCAAGGAATTCTCTTTCCATCTTGAGAAGGAGGGTTCGAGGAAAATATTTGTGGTAAAACATCCTCTTGAATTCCTCCCATTCTATGGAATCAATTTACTCTTGGGACTTTGTATTCTTGATCAGTGGCCACCTCTGATCGGCTTCCCCAATAAAACAATAGACTGCCAGTACAATTTTATCTTCTTCCAAGCACTGGAGGACAGATAAAATCTTTTCAATGGAGTTAATCCATTGTTCTGCAAGGAGGGGATCAGAAGACTCACTAAATAGAGGAGGCCTTTGTCACATGAAAGATTCTATGGCAACTTTCTCTTTCCATGGAGGTGGGGAATGTTCCTCCTGATTCAAGTTATTATTCATAACTTGAGCCAGCTGAGAAAGTATTGCCATGAATTTTTGAGCACCCGCTTCCATCACATCAGAAATGTAATTATGGAAATCATCACATTTCCTATCACATTGGTTGTTGGAACGTGTTCTTCTATTTCGTTCCGTTAACTAAGAAAAAGAATGTATAATTATAGATCTTGAATATTTAGCTATTGAGCATAAAAAGAAACATTGAACATAAAAGAATGAACTTATAAAGAAGAAGTACATCCTAACTTGTGATTCATTAGGTTTTTATCATGGTTATCCTTGATCTATTTCTTAACTTATGTTCTTATAGGCTTTTTTGTCCCTTAATAATGGTTTGTATTAAGCTCGTGAATCTACCAAAGAATATCCCCCGGGAGTGTCATATCCAAGAGTGCAGTAAGGCTCGTTACCATGCACCAGTTCCCGTCCAAGTCAATCTCAAAGCCGTGCACCTCCACTACCTACTCGTATTCAGACATGGATTTATTTGCTTGACAAACCACTTACTCTATACTCACCAAAATTTAGGACTGTTTTCTTATACATAGTCTCATCCATAAGGTTCTCACTAAGGTGTTGTATTCCTAATATTCAAAAATAACCTGACCATCCTATGATTCCAACTATAGAGACCCGAGCCTTTTACATAAATTATTTCATGACTTTAAGCACAATTAATCATCAGAGTACAAGCCAAGGATCGTTAAGTCTAGTGTCTTGGAAGACTAGGTACATATAACATAAAACATGGGGCTAAAAAACCTCTTTATTTAATCTCTATAAAGATCTTATAATTTCCTTTGAGCCCTTACATCGACATAGGGTACCCTGGGGAACACATAAATAAAGGGATGAGCTAAAAAGCCTAGTAAGGGAAATGAACATAAGGATACATCTCAAGAACTTGAGTTAGGTGGCATAACATAATTATATCCAAAGAATGAAACTTATAAAATCATTTAATATAAGAATGGGACCATATAAACATGGAATCATCTAAATATAGCAGAATCATAAATCATATCTTTAGTATGGGTCAAGTCTAACTGCCAATCCCGTTTCCCATTTTAGTATGGGTCAAGGATAGCTGCCAATCTCGTTTCACATCGCATCTCATGAGACATAACCTTACCCAATGAATTGGATAACTATCTGGGCACACCCATCTCAACATTCTCATGAATATTATTACCACATAAATATTCTTACCACATACCCAATAATACATAATCAACCATACACAAACATAAGGGTACACATAGAAAGAATTGGGTACCACAATCATGACATTAATCATAACCAATGGGCGTATCATGAAAGTGTCCATTTAAGGAAAGAATTAGAAAATAAATGGACGTTAATAGAATAAAATATTCATATAACATTTTATGTTTTGTCAAACATAAGTGAAAACATATGAGAAATGTATTTTAGAAACATTAGCATTAAAACATTTTTTTTTTGCAGTTTTAAGGAAAATACTGTAGAGTTTTTAAAATAGTAAATAAGACATTATTTTATATAAACCCAAAATTGAAACAAGAAGGTTTTTGTAATAACAATACATAATTTAAAAATACAATGGTTTCTTAATACAGAAGATAGAGTCCACTTGAAATTGGGTAAAAGTTCGGGAAGTTTGTTTAAAACGAGTGTGTTTATTGGGAAGTATCGAGGATGGATTCACTTAAAAGCATGTATATCCCTGAAAGAGAATTAGAGATGGGTCTTGGAACATAATTTTGGAGAATATAAACAGAATTTTTTAGTTCTTAATAAAATTAAAATACAACTACATTTTGGTAAAAAGAATGATAGAGCAACCCGAAGGAGTAAAGTGAGGTCGGGTAGAATCCATTATGGTTTATCGACATGGTATCGGGTGTAACTAAGAGGGCTTGATGAGACAGAAAATGGGTTTATAATCACTTATAAAACATTAGGACATTATGGGATAGGTGAGAAAATATACTCCATCACTTGGTATTACACAAAAGGCATATTATAGTGAACAATCTTGATTAAGAGAGAAAATGAGAGGATCCATTACCTTAAATCTATTGGTGTTATCCACTTGTTGTTAATGACCTCAATAAAAAAATTAGGCTTATTAATTAATAAGTCCAGAACATCTTCTATATTCAATTTATTTATTATAACCCTTTTCAGTTCATTCAAATCCTTTTTGACTAGTTACAAGGTTCAATTTCATTGTTCGAGCTCGTTTTTTTACTTGGCTTTAAAAGATCGGTTCACTTATATTCACGTTTTGTTTATAATAAAGATGAAAGTCATTGTACAGAATTGAAGTTATATTATTTATTTCATATATAGGATATTAAATGGTTTTAATTTTAATTAGGTTACTTAGAGTGAAGTCTAATTATTATATATATAAACATAGTGATAACCGTTTTTTTTAATCGGTGGATTTGATTACAAAGAATGTGTTTTGCTTTATAACTTAATTCCATTGGTACCAAAGGATTACAGAACCAAAAATAGGATATATTACATATAGAATAATCTGGTTCAACCATAACACAAATTCTTTCATGACCAGAATTAATGATAATAACAGAAATTGATAAACCATTGTCCTTGAATGTGCTAAATTAGTACATCTCAAGCAATGCTTTCATTTCTTTCAAATAAAAGGGTGGGGAAAGGAGAGAAGATAATGAAATATACCACTATCATGAAGACATTACAGTACATGTATGTTACTAGATTTATCATTCTATTATGGTGAATGGAGGTGAGGAAATAAATAAAAAAGAAATGAACTTAAAAGAAAAGAAGAAATTGGGAAGAGGAATTTACCTCTTGAGACTTCCTCCTTTGAAAACCTCTTAAGGGGAGAGGATTTTGAATTTTGAGGAGGATGAGAGATTTTGGAAGTGAAGGAGGACCTTGGGGAGATATTTTTCCATAATAATGGCAAGGAACAAGGCTTGATAGGAGTGGAGAGAAGAGGGAGTGAAGGGGGGTTTTATAGTGGAGGAGAGGAGGGATTTCATGATATTATAATCCTTAATTTATTATTTCCTCACAAGAAAAATAATAGTAAGTATTCCATGAGAAATAATAGTAAATGGGTCATGTGAATTCGAACCATGGGTGGTGACATCAGCCATGATTCTAGGAATAATCTATTTAGATTATAATGTATATATGTGGTAAATTACCATATTTTACTATTCATTAAATTTTCAAGTATTTCAGAAAAATCCCAAAATTTCACCCTGACCATTTTTTGACATGTTGAATCTAAAAATGAAGTCCATTTTTCAAAAATAATTTTCTAAATATGACTAATTTAATATTTAATTAAAATCATAATTTATTATCAAAAAACCAGTTTTAAAACACTCATTAACTCATTCTAAAATATTGGTACATCATACTTCCAACATTAATATTATTTTTATACTACCATAGGTGATGTTACTATTCATTAGGGTATATCACTATTCATAAGGGTATGTTACTATTCATAAGGGTATGTTACTATTCCCAAAATAATTATTTTTTTATTAGACTCCAAAAAAACATCTTGAACACAACCGTGTATGTCAGATTTTTAAAATTGCAAACACAGAAGTGAAAATATTATGTTTAAATGTCTCTTATCACTTATTAGTTACTTAATATGTTATTTTATGGCATATTTAAAATAAGGGAATTTCTATTAAAAACATTGGGTCGTTACAGTGTGACTTAGGTTGTAGAACCAATTCTTTGAATTGAAGCAAAAGGAGGTAGATGCAGTGGTTGTGTATGATGTTAACTTCACCCAACTGATGAGGTATTCTCCAAATCTTATTCTAGATCTTGATAGAAAAATCAAACACTTTTACTCAAGACTTAAGCCAAGGTATCGAAGGGCATTAGCATCTTGTGAATTCCAAAGTTATGAGAAACTTGTCTGATGTACTGAGAGGGTAGAGATGGAGTTTTCTAATGATCACGTGGATTTTGGAAACAAGGAGAATAAGTGGTCCAGATGGTAAGTGATGGGTAAGAATCAATAAAATAAATCTGATGGTAAGAAAACCCAATTTCTAGTTTTTGAAATGTGTGGCAAGAATCACACTTGGGAATGTCTTAGAAAAACTAGAAAGTGGTTAAAATGTGGTAAGTTTGCACATATGGATTAATATTGTAATGAACATTATCCTAAGACTAATCCTGATAAGTAAACTTTTAAGTGTTTTAAATGTGGTGACATGAGTTACTATGAAAATGCCTACCTAAAGAGAGATCAGAATGATGAAAAGAATCCATACTATAAGCCAAAAGGTGTAGTGAGATCCTTTGAGACTAAGTTAGTAGATGTTGGGTCATCCAATGAAGTTTTATCAGGTACTTTTTTTTCTTACTCAGATTTTTCTAAAGTTTTTATTTGATACAGGGTCTACACATTCCTTCATTTCTGAGAAATTTTCTTGTAAATTAGAAATATCACCTTAAAACATGAGATTGGAACTTTTAGTTAAAACGCCAAGGGAAAATATTATAGTAAACAGAAACTATAAAAATATTTCTATTATGGTATTTGGAAAAAAATTACCTGCAAACCTTTTTGTTTCACCCTTTATTGAGTTTGATGTTATTCTGGAAATAGATTGGCTTTCTTTTTATCATCCAAATATTGACTGTAGATCTGAAGAAGTTGTTTTCCAGAAAGAGTTTCAGTTTGTATACAATAAATAACCCATAAAATTTATAACATATGAGGAAGCTTAGAACCTATTGAAAGATGGAAATGAAAGTTATCTTGCTCATATTTTTTAAATCAAGGGGAATGTTCAGGTTAATGATGTTCTAGTGGTAAATAAATACCTTGATGTTTTTCTTGAGAAGTTACCCAGTGTCATACATGATCGAGAAGTTGAGTTAACAAATGACTTAGATCTTGATGCTAATCTAATTTCAAAACCCTTATATCGTATGGATCAAATATAACTTCTTGAATTAAAAAATCAGTTGCTGGATTTGATTGATAAAGGATTTATTCATCCTTTCACTTCACCATGGGGTGATCCGGTTTTGTTTGTTAAAAATAAAGATGGTTCCATGAGACTTTTCATTGATTATAGATCTTTGAATAATAACACTATTAAAAATAAGTACCCTTTCCCACATATCGATGACTTGTTTGATCAGCCCCAGGGAGCTGAGTACATTTTCAAGATTTAATTGATAATCGGATACCATCAGCTGAAGGTGAAGGAAGATGAAATCCTAAAAATAGTCTTTCGTACTAGATGTGGGAATTATGAATTTGTTTTTATGTTGTTTGGTTTAACAAATTCACCTTCTATATTCATGAATCTTATGAATATAGTATTTTATGAGTTCTTGGATAAGCTTGTGGTTGTGTTTATTGATGACATTCTAGTATTTTATAAAAATAAATAGGATCATGAAAATCATGTAAGGGTTGTTTTTCAAACCTTATAGGAAAATAAATAGTATGGAAAATTCATCAAGTGTGGTTTTTTGTTGCAACAGATTTTTTTTCTTAGGAACATTGTAAATAAGGATGGAATAACAGCTGTTCCTTCCAAAACAAAAGAGGTGGATAAATGGCCAAGATCCACAAATGTTACAGAGATTCATATTTTTCTTGGGTTATTTGGTTATTACAGATGGTTTGTTAAGACATTTTCATTGTTATCTAGCACAAAAATTAAGTTAACACAGAAAGGTTTTAAATTTATTTGTACATAAGAATTTAATGTTTGTTTTTCGGAACTAAAAAAGAGATTTTCGAATGCTCTGTTTTTTGCCTTGCCTTCTTGAAATGGTGAGTTTTTTATCTACAGTGATGCTTCTTTGAACGGACTTGGTTGTGTTTTGATACAGAATGATTAGATAATTTATTATTCTTCAAGAAAACTTAAACCTCATGTGTTAAATTATCCCACATATGATTTGGATTTGGCAACTGTGGTTTTTTCCTTGAAAAATTGGAGGCATTATTTATATGGATCCAAATTTCAAATATATACCGACCATAAAAGTCTAAAGTACATATTCACATAGAAGGAATTAAACATGAGGAAGAGAAGATGGATTGAACTTGTAAAGTATTATGATTCCATGATTGATTACCATCTGGGAAAATTGAACAAAGTGGCAGATTCCTTGAGTCGAAAACATCATGCATCATTTACCATGTTACATTTGGAAAATGATCCCTTGATTAATGATTTGATGAATTTTGTATTAGAATTTTTTGGTGTAGGGAATACATCTGTTTTGTCTCAGGTTTCAGTGCAGTAATCATTATCAGACAAAATTATGAAAGCACAAAAGGAAGACCATGAGCTATAGAAAATTGTAGAATTGGTTAAAAAGGGTAAGTTTCCAGAATTTAATCTTGATAAAGATTGTGTTTTATGATTTGAAAAAAGGTTGTGTGTGCCTTGTGATTCACAGTTTAAGAAAGACTTTTTGTGTGAAGGTCATAGTTCTCCATTTTTAGTTCATCCTGGCAGTACTATGATGTACAGAGACCTTCGAGAGTATTATTGGAGGGATGGAATGAAAAGAGATATTGCTTATTTTACTATGAAATTATTGACATGTCAATAGGTTAAAGAGGATTGGAAGTTACCTAATGGCATGCTTCATCCTTTTCTAGTGAAAGATTGGAAATGGGAGAATATATCTGTTGACTTTGTGGTGGCACTACCAAATACTTCTCGAGGTAACAATTTGATTTGGGTTGTTGTTGATCGGCTGAAAAAATCAGTACATTTTATTTCTTTTTCAGATACAATGTATTTGGATCATCTTTCTCAACTGTACCGAAAAAAAGATTGTCATGTTTCATTGAGTTCCCCTTTCCATTGTATCTGATTAGGATCCCATGTTCACTTCTAAATATTGGAAGGGGATTCAAAAGTCATTGGGCACAAAATTAAATTTCAGTACTACTTTTCATCCTCAATCATATGGGTAGTCATAATGAACGATTCAGAATTTGAAGGATATTCTTTGAGCTTGTTAAATGGACTATCGGGGAAGTTAGGATTAGTGCCTTTCTTTAGTTGATTTTTCTTAATATAACAATTTTCATTCCAGTATACAGGTGGCACCTTTCGAGGCTTTGTATGTGAAGTAGTGTCGGACTCCAGCATTGTGGGATAAAGTTTGTGAAATAAAGTTTATGGGGTCAGAATTAGTAGAATAATTGGCTGAGAAAGTGAAGATGATCCAGCACCACATGAGGATAGCTCAGAGAAGGCATACAAGTTATACAGATAACAGAAGAAAAGGCTTATCTTTTGAGGTAGGTAACCATGTTTTCCTTAAAATCTCTCCTTGAAAAAGTTTTATGCATTTTGTTAAGAAAGGTTATCTAATTTTGTGGTTCATTGGTAATTTTGAAATCCATGAGAAATTTGAAACATTTGCATATCGAGTATATTTGCCTCCAATTTTTTCTCAGGTATACAATTTTTTTCATGTTTCGATGTTAAGAAAGTATGTTCCAGATTCATCACATGTATTGAGCCCCTAAGTAGTTCATATAGAAGAGAACCTTTCTTATGAAGAGAAACGAGTTCAGATTCTTGATCGAAGGGAACAGATATTACAGAATAAGGTAATCCACCAGGTAAAGGTTCTCTGAAAAAACCACATGGTTGAAGAAGCAACATGGGATTCTGAAAATTCAATGAGGGAAAGGTACACTCACTTGTTTAATAAGTAAATAAATATTTTTAGGATGCAATTTCTAGAATGTGCGGATAATGTAACACCCAAAGGGTTTAAAAAATAAATGAAATGCATGTAACATTGTTTTAATTAGATATTTATACCTATCCTTTAAACATAATTTTTCATCTTCAATGTTTTTAATTTCAAAAAATAGTCATCTACAATTATGTTCAGTAAGATATTTGGAGTTTTATGGAACCAACTTGTATTTTTGGTGAATAGTAACATACCCTTATGAAGATTAATATTAACTGTAATATGACCCAAAGGAATAGTAATTTTATTATTATTTTATTTTCTTAATTCTTTAAGATAATAACATCTTGGTAAATATTAACAGCAACATACCCTTATGAAGATTAAAAAATATAATTCATTATTCATTTATACACATCGATAAATGGTTAGGGTGAATTATGGGGATTTTTTTGAAACAGTTGATTTTCCGGTGAATAGTAAAAAATACAGTTTAGAGTTTTGGTGTGTTAATGAAATCATTAATGATGTAATAAAGATGTAATAAATTTGGATTAATTTTGTAGAGTTAAATAAGATTTTAGTTTTCCAAAGTAGATAATACCATGGGAAAATACCACGGTCAAGCCAATGGTTTTGCAAATACCACTAATGAGGTGTCCCTTGGAAATTATTAAAATAATCCATCAATTTTTCTATAAATACCAACCCATTACTTCATTAAATTCATTACCAATTCATCCTAAATGAATTTTTAGTCTCCTTACCTCCCTAGTATTCCTCCCAAGGTTTCCTCAAGCCTCTGAGGTCCCATCCTTCATGTTCTAGGAGTTACTCTACACGGTAAGAAAATTCTCAATTTCTTTCTTTTTCTATTCAAGTTCACTTTTATGTGGTATAACATTAAAGTTTTGATACCATTTTATTATTTAATTATTATTATTTATCTATTCTGTATTATTATTCATTTCTGTATGGGTGACCATTGTCCCCTTATCTTTTTAATTTTTTCTAAAACCATGTTGTATAGCTATTAGGCTGCCGAATTTTTATAAGGGATTTCACAATTATTCTTTTATTTTAAGTTCCTTTCTTTTCTTATTCATTTCTCCTATCTCCTTAACCAAGAGGCATGAAAGCTCCATATATAATTTATGTTATTTATGTTCTCCTGTTCATGGAAAATTAAACATCATTCTTCTTATCCTCTCCCACTTATTCAAGGAATTAAAACATTGTCTATGATGTGTCGAATTACCAACATCGTGGACGATGTGATTTCAATTTGCATTAATTATTTCAAGTCTAGTTATGAAATTATTTTAATGTTTTAACCAGGTTATAATATGTTTATTATTTTCCATTCGTGGTTCTTTAATTCTTTTGTACACATTGTTTTAATATATAAAACAAAATGAGGTCATTATTATGAAAGAACCACTAAAATGATCTAAATGAACATCACTAATGTTTTATCTTATGAATCATCATCATGTAAGAATTAAAAATGATAAATGGTATATGTTATGGCTTTGTAAATATTTAAATACATCTTTATTCCAATTCTGGACTTTTACTTCCAATCGACAGGAACAAACCATCATGAACAAATCTTAAAAATCATGTAAAGAATGCACCCAGAACACTACAAGGAAAAAATACTAATAATATAAGGGTGAAATGATGTAATGAAATAATAATATAAGTTATTATAAAGATTGATATGATTCTTTTATATATTAATAACACTATTTTAACTATTATATAGTAGTTTTATATGATTTGGATGTAAGAAAAACATGAGGTAAGGGAATTCTTATCCCGATTTCCATCCTTTGGGTTAAACTTATTCTTCATTATTTATGGGGTATTTATATTTTTTGGGTGATTAATTATGATTATAATACGTTTAATTATGTTTATTTACAAATTATATATATATTCCATCAACTCTATTAAGTTTCGGTTCAATTATATGATATTTATAAGGGAATTTTTTTAAAAAAATCCTCTTTTAAAATTCTACTTTACAAAATTCAAAGTCAATGTTTTTATGAAATTATTCATGTAGTATTATTATGTTATGGTTCTGGTAATTGTTTATTATGAAGTCTGGGACCTATATATCCATCCAATTCACTATTTATGTATAAGTTAGAGGTCGGCCATCTGCTTTCTCCAAGTGTAACTATGATAGTTACACAAACTATAAGGTATTCATGGGGGTTACAAATGTTAAGTTATCCGAAAGGGTTACAAGATTATGTAAGCAATGCCCCTAGATACCTTTATGATTATATTTATGTTCTCATGTTTTTTTTGTATATTGTGTAAACCTCATGTTTCACAAAGTAAGTACATATAGGTGACAATCATTTCTTTTGAAAATGTTTTCAAACGTTACAAGTATTCATGGACTAATGTTCTCTTCCCTTCATTTACATCCCTTACTGAGCTTTTTGTGCCCATCCCAAGTTTTTTTGATGATTTTCACATGTCATAAGGATGTGTAAGACAAAGAAGGAATCTAATTTAAGTGTTTGGGGAATTATCTATGATATCACTTTTTAATCTTTAATGTTTTATATTATGAAAAAAAATGGAAATTGTTTTCATGTCATCCACTCTATAACAATGTGTAAGGTTATGAATGTATTATGTCCCAATTATCTAAAGATATAAACATGAAAATATACTCAATGTAAAAGGAAGTGATTACTTATCTAAAACCAAGATTATGTAATGTAATAAGGTCGGGTCTTTATAGAGGGAACCCATTTAGAAGTGTGGTGTCACTTCCTGGGTTGAGATATAGGGTACATTGTAAGGGCATTATGCTCTAAAGGTGGGGTGAATGTAATACCCCTAAATATTAATGGTTTAAAAGGATAATTGTTACTACCCATTTAAATAATGTAAAACTTTATATTTAGAAACGTACCTGATAAGAACTCAAAATTTTATGAAATTTTTCTTATAGTAGTGATCAGGATGGGTGAACTCCTAGTAAGTTTCCTATGGTGTTTACGATTGGGGACAAAGAAGCCTAAAAAGAATATGCATTGGCATGTAGGGATGTTCATTAGTATAAGGAATCATTTGGGAATGTGGGCGGGACCAAGGGATAGGGAAACGGGTTTCTGTGTGAGAACTAGGGTGCCTTTAGGGCCCATTTATTATATTTACACTATTTTTTAACTATTTTAATCATAGATTTTTTAATTTTACCATTTTTGTTTTTACCCTCATAATTAATTTTAACCAAAGTAATTTACGTTTAACGACTGAAAATAAAATGATACTTCTTAAATAATTAGTACCAAGTGGTACAAATATTAAATAAATTTTTCAAATAAAATTTATATTTTTAATGAAAATTAATTTTTGCATAAAAACCAATTTTTTGAAAACACATATTTTTAAGCATGTAAATAATTTTTAGGATAAAATTATCAATTTTTTTATTTTAATGAAATTAATTGGTTTATATTTACATATAAGAGTTATTATGATTTAAAACAATTCAATGAACTAATTTTACATAGAAAAAAACTTAATTAAAAGAGAAAAAATAAAAAAAATTAATTGGAAAAAATATTTCTGAATCTTCAAAATAATAGATGTGGCAGTTATAAATTAAAAATATTATTTAAAAATGAATAAATTTACTCAATAAATAATTTTTTTATCATGGTAATATTTTTATAAGTTTTTAAGTTATAATTACTTTTTGATATAGTCATAAATGCTACAATGTTAGTAAAAACTGTATTTTTTTACTGTTCACTAATAAAATAAATTATTTTAGACAATACTCAAAAATTATCTCTAATATAATTTTAACATGAAGAATTAAAAAATTAAATTAAATTTACCAAATTAAAATTTCAAAATTTAAAAATATAACTTTTAAATGAAAATACTATATACAAATAAAAATGGATTTTGGTGGAAAATTCCATTTCCAAACATTATGTGTTCTTAATCCAATTTTTTATGTTTTTATAAATGGTTAAAATATTTTCATTTACTAGTGGTTTAATTATTGCTAAATTTTTATAATATAATTCATCCAATATGTCATGGAACATTTTAGTTCGGTGTTTCATGTGAACCAAGAAATCTGATCGATATTTATTTTTAGGAAAATTATATAGTAAAATATTTTGGTGATAAATTCTCACACATAAATAAATTGAATAATAAAAATTATAATTACCACTAATTGATAAAAAATATCTAAGAGTTTATAAAATATAGGAATGACTCAAGATAAAATTTATACTAAGATGTCAACCTCAATGTCTTAGGTGAGACTAGTAAACTCATATTTTACCACATTATAAATACAAGTCTAGGTTTTCATTTATTACAAATATTTATACAAAATTTACATCTATTGTTTTATTGAAGGATTTTATTTGTATATAGAATCCATAGCTTCATTTTCCAGATCATGATTCCATCCCAACACTAAAACCAAATTGATTACATTTATATCCCATAAAATCATAGTAAACGATCATAATAATATGAAAACTTGATCTTAAGATATCTTATCTAATGAAAAATTCATTTCAAACTATGATATTTTTGGTTTAAATAAGATATAATTGGACCAACATATATCTCTCTCAGTTTAACCTAGGTTATAAAATGTTATTTTCCTATTATATAAGACAACCAAACTAGTTATATATTATATCAACTATTGTTGTTGTTCTAGAACCGATTGTTTGTAATTTTATTATAGGTATATTCAAACATTTGAATATTAATGAAAAATCATATTAAATTTTTTCCATTTTCTTCATGAATTTATTGTAGTAATTTCATAGGGTATCTATCTCATTAATAAGGTCAGAGAAGTTCGCCACTGGGATGAGTTCCTTGAAGTTTCATGGTGATATTCTCAAATATTATTATTTTGTTGGATATTGTACTATGATAGCACAAATAGTAAGTAGACTATAAATTTTGAGTACTCCTAAGAAGATGATGATTCTTCTCATGAAGTTTTCACACGGTATCTCTAAGATGCGGGTTGTGAGAACAAAACCTTCAGTATGAATTATTGTTGTTTTAGTGTCATCAGATATTCTTATTGGTGATCATGTGTAATATTCCTTAGTCTTTAAAATTATCCTTAATGAATTCTGAAACTTGGGATCTTAGACTTACTGACCAAAACATTGATTCCATATGTTCACTGGAATTGGGTTATGTTGGGTGCGTCATGAATGACATTTTATTAATAGCTATGTCAAGGAAGGTCCCCATTGATATTTTTAAAAATTAATATCTCAAACCTTTGATTGGAATAAAAAATATCATTAAATTACATCACCATAGTGTAAGGATGTGTTTATATCATAGAGTCAATGAAAGATGTATCAAGCATATAGGTTTATGATACATATGTGCAAATTTGTTAATGATATATTTTTTCAAAGTGATTTTATTAAAAAAAAATAAAGTGTTCATATGTGGTTATTAATGTTGTGGCAATTAGTTTATCCTCTTTAGTACCTGGACCCATTGCTAGAGAGAGAACTATGACTTTAGGGAAGCCAACCTAATTATAATGAGAAATAATCTTTAATGTTCAACAATAATTGTTTCTCATGATCTCGATTAAATTCTATTTGAATTTAATTACTAAAATAAATATTATTCTCCATATAGAATAATTTTATTCTTGTTTTACTGATTTAAAATCTTTATTAATGAACGAAATAATTAATTACATATCTATTCAAGTATAAAACAAATGTCATTGAATTCGAGTAGATCAAGATCATTTTCGATGATGAGTATTTATTTTCAAGCTTAGAAATAATATTATTATTGTGTGAGTTATGGCACACCATAAAATAATAATAATTATTATTTTTATTATTTTAATATTATTATTATTATGATTATTGTTATTACTGTTATTATTGTTATTATTGTTATTATTGTTATTATTGTTATATGGCATAAAATTTTAAAATGATTCTTATATTACTTAAGGTTTTATGAACACTAAAAAAATATTCCAACCTATACCATATCTCTATAAATATATGGTTATATATCTAGTGTAGGGTTAATTGATAATTAATATTTTATAATTATTGGGTGCGATGTAATTCTCTCTCCATTCCTCCCCATATATTACACTCAACAACGAGAAGCACTAGAGATATTCCTTTAAGCTAAAAGGAACTAGAAGAAATCAAAATGGAAAAATAAAAAAAAATTGATTAACCACAAAAGCACATGGTAGTCAATTGGAATTGATCGAAGATCCAAGGGGCCCATGTGGATCTCCACTAAAGAGAATCTACACTTCAATCCTCCCAAAAGAATTAATGTAATATGAGAAGTTTTTATATTCGATCAACATCACCATAAAATAAACTTCTTTGATGAGGTATTTATTTATTCTGATCATAATTAAATTAATTATAAATTTAACTAGAAAAGATCATTTCCGAGTTTTGGGTTTTCCTCGATGTTAATATTTGCAAAAATAATTCATTATTCACAGAGTTCACCTCATGTACAATATTTTCAACATTCCACCAAATAGGAAAACCCTTTTTTGTTTTATCTCCCACTAAGGTACTTATCCTAGGACTAGAACCTTCAAGTGGTATGAGAGAGTCCCCATTTCAAATTTATAATTATTTATTTTGTTTTTAATTTATATTCACAATAGTGGTAATATTTTCATGTCAAGAATTATTCATTCTTTGATCTGACCATAATTTACATGATTTTAAGACGTTAATAAAAATCATTTAGTGTTAACTTTCATAAATTACTAATAATTGATGAATAAAAACTATAGAATCCATCGAGAAGTTCCAAGGATTCGGGCAGGATGGCATGGAATCACACACTATGTATCTAGAGTACAATCCATTTACCCAAGTGTATTTCACATAACTATATTGTGGGATACATGATGCATCGAGAAGTAACTACATGTAGTATATTTATTAAACACTATGGGTAGATTTTTAAACCTAGAACAAGGAAAGTTAGATTACATGGTGCATAGTTTGCGTAAATGGAATGTAGTTTACAGGATATAGCAATGATATTTTTTCAAACTGTGTGGTCAAATACATGGTCAATACTATGTGAGACTGAAAGTTGGGGAAATAATGACATACACAATGTGTAGAAAGTATACATGGATTGTATTTCATTAATTTTGACATTCAAAGTACACACTGATTCATTTAGTGATTCTGGACGGAAAACGGAAAGCTAAACACATGGTGTGTGGATGGCATACATGTCATGTGGCTGCATGCCTGAAAAACACCCTGATTTTTTTAGCAGGTTGTGTGGACAAATAGTAATAGTTATACAATACATGTGGCTATCATGTACACACCATGTAGTCTAGATAAGGTATACACTGAATCCTCGATCGTTTATCCCAGGTTAATGATAATAAAGTTACATAGCATATAGCTCAAAAGTATTCATTTTACAGTCCCCCAATAAAGGAAATAATTAAATTAAATTAAATTGTTAATTTTATAATTAAAATATTATTATATTTATGGGTATTTATTGTGTTTTAAAATATTATAATGTTTTAAAAGAATTATTAAATACTCAATTAATTTATTATAATTGTCTACAATTATTATTTCTATCACTTATTTTCCATAAATAAATTTATGATGGATACCTCTAATAGAATTTGGATGGTCATTAACATAAAAGGGTATTAAATAGTAGAATAATTGATTGACTAATTTATTGATTGATTTATTGATGTAATCATGTTTATCTTAATAATAAAGAATTACTAGAAGTGAATGTTAGAATTTTTACTTTTGTGTAACTATTGCATGTATGTGATCTTTCAGAAGTTTGATCATGTCCTTTATATGTCTTTTATTTTTTTCATGGGTTTAAAATTATTAATTATTAAATGAAATATGATTTTATATGAATCATGCCTCCCTAAAATATTATATAGGACCATCATGTCCATGGTTTATGTAATTCCCATTAAAAAATCCTTGGTTCCCATCACCTATGTGTGAGATAAAAATACATCCATTATATTGAACATAACAATGTGTTTATGAGTGGTTCAATATGGAACCAATATGATACTACCATATGTGATAAACATTTGAACCAGTGTAATACTGTAACTCATTCCAAGACTGACATAAGAAGTTTTCCCCTAGGTCAAATGTTGATTTATTGTATTCTCAATAAGTTAATTGTTAGATAATTTCTTGATTGGGTGATTTATTTGTTTGTTTGTTTGTTTATTTATTTATATATTATGAATTATATATTTTATGAATGTAAGACTATGATCACATAAATAAATGAACTAATATTCAAAAGAATAAATATTAATAAATTCATTTTGCATAATTTTTTTATCATAACATGGTTAATAACTTAAGTAAAATCCACTTAATATTAATAATATTTGTAAAAGATTAAACAAGATAAGGTTATGGATAATAAATAAAATTCTTTAACTAAATATTAAGTTATACTTGGACTTCCATTACATGAATAAGATTGATACCAATAGAACTAAGTGTTTGAACAACCTTTATTGGGACACTTACTTTTTTAAGGGGAGTTATTATGAAATTTTTTGGTTGACATAACCACTTTACATTGAGAAGAGTAGTTATATTATACTTGGTGTAACTTCTATGCAAGTTTTGAGGAAATCTAACTTAGTGTTTTTTGATTATGCGGTCCACTCAATAGATCAAGGAGATACAATCCCACAGTTGGAAAAAAATTCATACTAAAATACCATCATGTAGATTGACCAACCCTTGTGGGGGTTTTGAGAAGGGGCATATGGATCCCTTCCACAAAACATGTCCTAGAAAATATACATTACATGTTAAATGGTGAGGGTTTTTGATATTTGATAGATTATTGAAAGATTTTGTAAAATTTATTGATAATTATTTATCAAAAAAATTAATCAAGTAGGGTAATAAAAATATAATCCTATAAATGGTTTAATAATATAATATTCATCATAAAAATAATCAAAATAATTTATATTATATAATTAAAAACTACTCACTTACATTAACATCCTAGAGTGGTTCATATAACTTTGGAATATAATGTGGTAGAATCCACATTATCTGATCCACTTGTAAAGTAGGTGGGTAATGAAGAGTTCCTTGTATATGAAAAAATTTGAACAAAGTGGTTAGGGTTCAATGTTATATATTGTCATCTATTTCTATTGAACTGATGATTTCTCCTAAAAACATGGATTCTTATAACATGTATTAGCATATTCATAGTCTTTACCAATATTAAAAAAGATAGGAATTGTTTGAGATCTCTAGGGGACTCTTTTTGAGTAATCATAGAGACAATGCACCGTCTAGGCCTCACGTAGTCAAAGTCATAGTATATAATAAGAATCTAAAGTTTCTAGATTTTAAAAAACCTAATGAACTATAAATTGATCTCATTCCTACATAACTACCACATTTCTTCTTCATATTTGTTATAAATTTTAATATGAATAACATTGAATACTTTCTCCTAGATCTTTTCACTATTTTTCTCTAAATTGATTAGGTGATTAAGATCGAAAATATTTTCATCTTTATAGTATATAAATTGAAAGGTTGGTTGAAGATCTCTAAGTTCAAATATTATTCACAATTCCCTCCCAAAAATATAAATATGAAGGGGTGAGAAAGGGAGAAGGATACAATCTATTTCACATGTGCAAAGAAGGGTAACTGGAAGAAAATTACACCCTTCCAAAGTAGAAAGAGGAATCTTTAGGTATATTTTTTTCAAGATTAATTTATATTTTTGGAAAAAATGGGTATTAGATACAACTTTTGGTTCTCAAATATTTATTAAAATATATGAAATATGTAGATTCAGGAAGATTAACCAAGGTTATGTACATCTACAAGAATCCCATGGTGAAAATATAGCTAATGTGGTTATTGGGGACTACCACATCACGTTTCCAATAGGAATGGTCTTGGATTTAAAATTATTTTTATTTTGTTCCATCAGTTACAAAAACAGTATTTATTTATCCAAAATTAATATAGATGGATTATTTTTATGTTTGGGAATAAAAGTTCCTTCTTTTATAAAGATAGAATTTTTTATGTTAATGAGCATTTAAATAACAGCCTTTTTGTTGGATTACACCAAACAAGTAATGGTAATCGATTGTGATATGAATTCACGTGAATCATACTAACCCAACTTTTGAATCACTAGATTATTCATATAAATTAATATCATTTGAATAAATTACATAAATATAGATATTTATATTCTTTTGAAATAAACCCCTTAGTGAATTTCATTCACATTTAAAAGGAAAAATGACCAAATCCACATTTAGTGGAAAAAGTAAAAGGGCTAAGGAGCTTCTTCAAATAGTTTATACCAAGGTGTGTGGACCTTTTTCTATTGAATCATGGAGTGGGTACTTATACTTCATAAATATTGCTAATGATATTATTAGATATAGATATTTCTAATTAAGAAGGTATAATTCGGATTCCTCTGATAGATTCAATTAACAGAATAATAAACAAGAGAACCATCATGCTAAGAAGATTAAGAAACTCCTCCCATACAAAGGTGGAGAATATATTAATCAATAAACCATTGATTATTTAAGAGATTTTGTGATACTATATCAACTTAATCCTCCTTATACACCTCAATGGAATGGTTTAAGAGAAATATGTAACCATACCTTATTAGACATGGTGAGATAAATGATGGGTCATGTGAATCATTTGTCATACTTTGTGGTATATGTTTATAGATATACACACACATACTACACAAAGTACCCAAAACATAGATAAATGGTATTCCATATAAACTATGGAGTGGAAGAAAAATCATGTTTTTAAATTTACATGTGTGTGGTAGTAAATCATTTGTTAATGAAACAATGGGATATTACTCATATTACCCATCATGAAAAAATGTAATAGTCAAGAGTCATTTCATATTTTTTGAAATAAATAATATCTATAAAATAGATAGAAATCATTATATAGACTTCAATAAATTATTGGCTCAAGGTACACAAGCGTTGGCATAAGAAAAGATTCCAAAAATCCTCATGGAAGAAGAAATTCTAGATACAAAAATATTGTGTAGGAGTATAACAGTTGAAAGAAAACCAGAACAGTACAGTTTTCTAGTCACCAAGGATAGTGAATTATTTTTATTTGATAATAACACTTATTTAAACTTCAAGTAATTAGTATGTGGATCATATATTTATAAGTGTCTACAAGCCATAAAATTTTTAATGGATTCCATGTATCAAAACCAAGTCTATATTTTGGTAGATCCTCCAGTAGATATAAATAAAATTGGATATAAATGGGTATTCAAGAATAATATAGACATATATGGGAGAGTTAGTTCCTATAAAGAGTGATAATTTACAAAAAGGTTTTAAATAGTATTAATTCATTAACTAGGAATAAGCCTTTTTCATGTTAATATGATAAAATCCATCAAACATTTATATACAATTATGGCCACCATGACTATGAAATTTAGAAAATGGATTTCCAAACAGTCTTCCTTAATGGGAACCTCTAAGAAAATTTTTATATAACACAACCTAAAGGGTTTGTGACTCCACGGAATTCCAACAATGATTGTAAATTTCAAAAAAATCATTTAAGGATTAAGGAATGAACATGAGTCATGGATTATTAAATTTGTTTATTCCATAATAGAATTTCTTTATATAGAAATAAAATATAATTTCCTCTAAAATTGGTTTAGTGGTAGTGTGGTCATTTTTATAACAGTAAATGTTGATAAAATATTACTTATTGGAAACACAATACCAGTCTTCTAGTCTATTAAGGTCTAGTTGATTAAATGATTCTCTATAAAGGAATTAAATGAGTAAAAATATATTATATGTATCATGAAATATTATGATATATCCAAGAGGATTCTTGCTCTAAATCAAGGTACATATATTGACAAGATACTGAAGATATTCAATATGGAACAATCCAAGAGTGGATTGTTTCTAATGTCACTTCAAATTCAACTTTCTTGATAAATGTTTCCTCATACACATGATGAATGATATATAATAGAAAGGATTCCATATGAGTTAGTGATTGGATTAGTTATTTATTTTTCTCTATGTACATGTTGATATGTTTCTTAATCCTTGAGTGAGAAAGGAAGATATCAAGTTGAACTAGGTGGCCGCCACTAGATGGTACACAAGACTATCCTTAAGTTTCTAAGTCACACTAAGGATATATTCTAATTATATAGAATATATGAGGAACTATTCATTAGATTATATACATATACTAGTATTAGAATATATAAATATGATCTGAAATCACAAATGGGATAGATATTCCCTCTTAAAGGAGGTGTTGTTAGTAGAATAGATCAAAGAAGGTTGTGGTTTCAGATTCTACAGTAAAGTCTAGCTATATTTTATCTTCTAAGGAAGATAAGGAAGCTATTTGTATTTTTATATTTTTCAAATATTTTTACATGGTTCGTAGTATTAAATATCTAATAATAATTGTTTTTGTAATACTAAATTTTTGGATCTCGAAAAAGATATTTGGACACATTAGCGGACAAATCATTAACTTAAAAAGTATCATATTTTGAGGTTTTTTAGATAGGTGAAGTTAAAAAAAGAATAATTTCAAAGGAAGAAAATGTTTTTGACCCCTTTACTAAAACCGTAAATTAGTAGAAAAATGATAATCATGTGATTTCTAAAAACTGAAAGTCATACGCGATTGGATCGAGTCCAAGTTATAGTTTTTTGAATTTGGTTTTCTATAGACAACAATTTTTACATTGATTACATGTATATTTGTTCATTTGAATATTAATAAAATATTTTATTAGATATTTTTGATTTTTGTACTTGAATATAATATAATAATTATCTAGGTTATATGTCACATTGATAAGGTCATATTAGTTTTCTACTATAATGAGAACCTCCAAGTGTAATTATAATATTCTTAAATATAGTTTTATAATTGGATAACGTACTATGATATGAAACATAGTATATATATTGATAGTTATGATAACTCATAAGATGATGAGGCTCCTTTTCAATAATTCCTCACTAAAAAATCTATAAGATATTAGATTATGATAATATACCCTCCCGTAGGAATTATTCATAATTTTTTTGATTGTATATTCTAATATGTGAGCATGTGTTCTAGTCCTTAGACTTTAAAATTATAATTAATTAATTTCATGCCTCACCCACTAAGATTTATAGACCAAAATATAGATTCCATATGTTCTTAAGAAGTATGGAACATTGGGTTTTTAATGAATGACATGTTATTAATGGATAATTCAAGGACTTCTCCCATCCATATTTTTGGAAGATGATATCTCGGCCCTTTGATTGGAATATAACCATCACATTAAATTCCATATCCATGGTGTAGAAACTTATTTATTTCAGAGAGACGAGGAAAGATATATCAATATTTTTAGTTTATAATACATTTGTGAAAATTTAATTATGAGATATTATACCAAAGGGATTATATGATACACTGACCATTCATATGTGGTTGTCTACATTGTGGCATAAAGTTCACTCACTTGGATACCTAGACCAAATTATAGGAATTAATCATTAACATTATGTAAGTCCTCATAATTCCAATGAAGAAGTATCCAAGTGGTTTACACACTAAGTGTTTCATTTATCTTGATTAAATTCAATTTTAATTAAATTCATTGACTAAATATTATTCTCAAGACATAGGAATAATTTTATACAGGTTTTATAAATCATGTATGTTTTTTTATGAATGAACTAATCAATTAAATATTTATTCTTGTATTTAATAAATATCAAGGAATTGGAGCAGACCAATATCTTGTCCAGTGATGAATATTTATTTACAGTATGGTAAACAATATTTATCATTACATGAGTTATCACATAACATAAGATATTATTATTATTATATGGAATGGAATTTTAAATTATTATTATATTATTTAAGGGTTGGTATGTAATAAAATAATATTTTAACTTAACCCCTAGATCTATAAATAGATGGTTATGTCTATTGTGTAGGATTCATTGATAATTGAAATTTTATAAATGTTTCACACAATGGAATTCTCTCTCAATTATTCCTCCCTGCTTTCTATCTATAACATGAAGTGGAAAAGTGATTCCTTCAATAATGAAGGAAATAGAAGCGATCATAAAAAAATTCAAGACAAATGATTCACTGTAGTAGCACCCAAAAATCATCTAGTGTCACATGGAGATTAAAGGAGCGTGTGGGAATCTTTTCTTGTGGATTATAAACTTTGATCCACCAACACAACAAAGTTAATCCGAGAAGGGTCTGTATATGATCAAAATAATAATCGAAGAAAATTCCATGATGAGGTATCTGTTCATATCTATAATAAATAAATTAACTATAAATTTAAATATTCAAATATCTTTTCTAGGTTTTGGGTTTTACTCTATGTCAATATTTGGTGGAAAACATTCATTGGTCATTGATTTCATGGAATGTATAATATTTTGAGTGATCCACTGAATCAAAAAACATTTTTCTGTTTATTTAACACCAAGTCATTTTTTTGTGCTTATAACCTTCAATATCATCAATTTTTATTTAAATATTTTATAATGGTATGTAAATATAATATTATTAACCAAATAATATCCATAATAGGTGTCTAGAAAAGTGTGCAGTCATAGGATCACACATATTGCACTGAGTAAAGATCAAGTTGACACTAAACTAGTCAATTTTAGAGTGATAAACCATTACTAAATCTCTGTTAAATCCATATCCACCTACCATTATTAATATAGTTATGTAATTTCTTAGAAAACCACAAACTCAAATCTTTACTAAACTTTCATGATGTCATCCAATAATTAGACTTATCCCCAGGGTTTTCACTAATGTTTTCTTATCATAATCTCCAAAATAACGAGATTAATCATAAAAAATAACTAAACCTTATTATGATACCACTTAAGGTGACCTTATGAATATAGACACATATAATTTATCATTTTACATTAATAATCCATTCATTTTACAAATTCTCTCATGATACAAAGAATGTAAGGTTTAGTATATTTTAGGACTATCTATAGAAGTAAATTTTCAATACCACTAATGAAAATTTCTCCTCACTTTTTCCACACTAGAATCCTTTCTATAATTCTCATAAGTTATAGTCATCTTCATAACCTAGGGAATGGAAACATAATAATGGGTTGATGTAAAATTCTCAATAAGAGAAAATATCACCAACAACTCATCTAGGGTTAAATCATTTTTATATTATGAAACATGAGAAGGATAAAATATCTTATTAAAAATAATATGTAATAATAATATTTGTTCATATGTCATTATAGAGTTACATGTAATCTCAAATGAATAAACATGAACCATAAAAAAATTGTGACAAACCATGGGACATTAAACATGATCCAAATCATAATTATAGGTATATAACCTTGAAATATATCATAAAAATAACTATAGGGATCAATAACATTGTGAAACTAGATAAATTAATCAAGTTTATGCTCAATCATGTGACCCTAGCTAATAGAATTTATTTTTATTCTCAATATTATAAGACTAGTTAATTCATTTCAGGTTCACACTTAATATTTTGAACATATCTAATATGCATCAACTTTGTGATCAATATTTTAAAACTAGAAAATCCATTTTGGGTTCACACAAAATCATCTAAACCAAGATAATCATTATAGGGTTCATGATCAGTCTTGATAACTTATCCCATCTACATCAGGTTTACAATCAATCTTGTAATCCTTGCTAACCTACAATGTGTAAAGACTCAACATTGTTATCTAAGGAGATATAAAATCTTAACTAATTCATTTGAGGGTGATACAGGTCACTCTCTATCAATCAACCATATATATGTGTGCCATTGGAAACCAATCATTCATCATATCATAAAGAACCAATGGAAATAAAAATGGGTTTCACAAAATTTCAAGAAGGTATCACCAAAATTTACCTCAAGAATTTAAGCTATTGATACCCAAAATTCAATCACTCCAAAATTTTATTTTCTACGAAAATTAATTGGGTGGTTCTCAAAAAATCACTCCAAAATAAATAAGTCCTTTAGATATAAAGAGTAAAATGGTGGTAAAATATTAATATTGTTTTTAAAAAATTATTTTATCTTTGGTTAAAGTGATAAAGTTAGAGTTACTTTGAAAAGTAAATTTAAAAAATGCCACTTTTGATAAATTTAAAATGAATAATTTTAAAAATAAATTTTTGGATAGAAAACTGAACAATGATTCCTCGAAAAGAGATAATGTTTTAAAAATGGTGAAGTGGAAACACTAGAGAACATTTACTTTTATAAAATGATCTTTAATAATATATCCATGAAAAAATATATATTTTATCAAAAAGAAATAATAATTGGATGAGGAAAAATTTTATTTTGAAATAATTGATAACCCTTTTAACATTTTCAAATGCCTTTATTAAAAACTCACATTTTTAAAAGTTTCAAAACATCATTTTCAAAATTATAAAATTTGAATATAAAGGTATCATCAGATTACACATAATTAATCCTCTAATTTAAATGAGGACATTGGATGGAAGGGAAAATATTCACAAGGAGGGGAAAACATCATTAAAGATGAAGGGAATTATTCTCAATATAGAAATATTTCTTGAGGAAGAAATTCATCAAGGAAAGATCAATTTATTAAAAATACAATCTGACTAGATAAGAAAAAAAAGTACCATGAAATTAAATCTTATGGTGTAAGAATCCAAAATTATAAGAAATATGTTCATTAAGAAGTATTATAAATTAATGAAGGGATTTTAGATAATAATGAATCTTGCAACCATGGTATTTTTTAAATGAAAGACCATGAATGACAGAATGTGAAGTGGATTTTGAAATCCCTTAAATTGAATGAAATTTTTGAAAAAAATAAATCTGTTTATAATATATACATGATAAAAGGAAAAAAGTAGTCAATATGCATATTATATAAATAAAGAAAAATTTAAATACAAAAACTATTAAATTAAATCTTATTTAGTCAAAATGTACACCAACCTCCGGTATAATAAAAACAAATACCATATTTACCTATTTCATAACCTTATTCTTTTCTATAAACTTTAAAAAACATCAATTATAATCAGCTATTCAAACATATTAGTTAGTTATATTTTATTTTCATCCTTGGATGTCATTTCCATCAACTGTTTTGTTTTGTTATGATTTCATAACAGTTGTGTCGATTTATGTTTGCCAATTGAAAGATCAAAATAGTGATATCATAATAGGTACTAGAATTGATATTTTATAATTATTTTAAATTTTAATACTTCATTTGATAACATTTTTAGTTTCAATTCATTAAAATAGAATTAGTGAAAACTACTTTTCATTAATTTTTATGAATAATGTTAATATATTGATACTGAATTAAAGATTCATATTAACTTTATATACCTTTAAACCAGACATTATTTGATCATTAATTTATAATAATATTTGTATCTAATTTTCCATAGTTATCCAATATAAAAATGTATAATATTGTACATGTAGGTGGTCAAACCCTCCTAAACAAGAACATGAAATAATTAGTAAATATATATGATTATGGGTAGATTTAGTTATGATATAATTATTATAGAATTATATTGCTATTGTTTAGATTTAATTTTAGTGATAGATCATATGAAAATATATTTGGATAAAAAATAAAATACTAGTGCAGAAAATGATATATGTCACTTTAATGAAGGTGGTAATCCCCACATATGCATGGGGGATTTGTTTGTTTTCCATAGATCTAGATAAAGATATAGAATTTTTTGATATTCCATAATAATAATAATTTTATAAATATAATATTAATCGATTAAATTAACTTTTAGTACCATATTTTTAAGGCATTTATGAAAAATGAATCGTGTCTCTTTCCGAGGTCGTAGTCTGCACATAACACAAGAGGAATTTTAATTTTTTTTTTACTAAAAGGGAAACGGTAGTTAATGGTTACTACATAATTATAAAAAAATTAATTATATTAATAATGTTGATTTAATAATAATATAATAAAAATATATATCCAAAATAGGTGGAAGAAAAAGGTAAATAAAATAAATTTAAAGGGAGTAATTAGGACTTTTAACCTTAATTTTTGGTAAAATCCTTTTGTAAAAAGGATTAAGGATATTAAAGTTTGTATTTTGAGTGGAATCGAATATCTTGGAAATGGGTAGGTGCATTGGAAGATTATTTTTATTGATTTTTTTGAATTTAAGTGGCTTGGATTGTTAAGAGAAGTGGGGTGGTGGGGGCTCCTTTCATAAGGGAGTGAAGTAGATTTTTTCATATATAAAAGGTAAAGTAACTTTTTTAGTGTTCAAAAAGTAAGAGTTAAGTAATTTTAAATTAAATAACAAAACTAATTTCACCTATAAAAAACTTGATTAAAAGATAAAGAACAAAATTAATACTTATTAGAAAAATATTACATATTTTCAAAATGTAAAACATGGGTTTTCTAAATTAAATATATTACTTTTGAATACATAATTATACTCCATAAATAAATTTTAAACCATGAAAAATTAATTATAAAATTTTAAGTTATAATTCTTGATATAGCCATAAATTTAATGGTTTTAGTAAAAACTATGTTTTTCACAATTCACCTAAAAAATTTATTTTGAAAAAAAACTAAAAAAACTACCCTAAGATAATTATTAATGAAGAATTAAAAAATTATATTAATTATAAAAAATTAATTTTATAATAATAATAAATTTAAATTTTAAATGAAAATACCAGATATAAATAAAATAATGGTTCTATAGAAAAATATTTTTTAAAAAAAGTAGTTGTTCTTAATTTTATTTTTTTGATTTCATATGGTCATAATATTTTTATTTAATAAGGTTTTACTATCATTAAATTTTCATAATAATATTCATCTAATATTTCATGGATTGTTTTTTATGGTTCATGTGAAACAAGTTATCAGCACAATGTTTATTAATAAGAAATTATATATTAAAATCATGGGGTGTTGCAGTAAGGTCTGATATTAATGGGTAATAAATACTATGAGGTATAATTATAGTGGAAATTATAGTGTGCATTCATGTATTGATTAAAGTGTTAGAATATTAATGCTGGATAGAATTAATCCAATTTATTTCATCATTTCAGGATAATATCTATGATTATTTAGTTTTGTTGAACGTTGTTTGGATTTTGGTTTAGATTATGTAATTTTTAAAGTCTAATTTTGGTTTTCGAATAACATTCTGCATTTTTTATTAAATAGATTTTTATTTTTTATGAGGTAAAATCCTTACCTAATGATTATGTTTATCATTAGCAGTAGTTTTCAAGCTTTAGTAATCAGGGATCACACATTAGGGTGTGAGGAAACACTATCCCAACATTGATATTTTATTTATTGAGTAAGATTATTGTAAATTATATCATGTTTTTAATGATGTCTTGAAACATTTTCATTTTCAACAAAACACATAAATGTTCTGAAAATATAGGTTTTCCTAATTTTCTCATCTATTCAAAACATCAATCCAAACAATACTAAAGTGAATCGTATACCACTAATTTGTTTTTTAGGGGAAAATTATTATCCAATGGTATATGAAAAACCACCAATAATATTTTTTTCTCAATATGTGGCCATAAATTTGATTAAAAAGAATATAAATGAAGAACATACCTAAAATTTAAACAATTGACCTCTTGAAAAATATTCACTTTCTCTGATTAAGATCTCTCAGAAGACTCTAAATGGATTTTTCTTAAAAGAATATTTATGAAATGAATGAATCTCTGAATGCATGAGAAGTAATCCAAATGATACACTATATACAAAAACCTTTATCTTGATTGATCAAGAGAAATTATGAATTCAAAATAAAGTAGATTATATTGAATTAAAAATATTAATCATCTCTTGATTTCAGTATCTCTTTATAGGCTTGAAGGATACTCTTTCAAGCCTAACCATTTTAAAAACATTCATTATTTATTTATTTCAAATTTAAAAAATATTTCTATTAGGAAACATGTCAAAAACCATGTAAAATTTTTAACCAACCATGAGAAAATATTTTTCTCTTTAATTTTTTTTCATGATATCATCAAAACCTATTCAAACATCATCAAATAATATTAGAAGAATTCATGATAGATTATATTAGATAAAGATAAATATACATGAATATGTATGATCAAAAAATTATAATAAATAATACAAGAGTAGGTGAATTTTATTTTACAAAAAAAACTTATAACTTCCCAACACCATAGGTATAATAAATTATATCAGAAAAACAAAAATTCTTATATAATTTATAATTTTTTTTATCATAAACAACTAAATACAACATATTATAAAAAAATTAACTTTCACAATAGTAATATATAAATTTTTCAAAGACATTTTAAAAACTAAAACAAAGATAAAAACTATACAAATAACATTTGATAAAAAGGTAGCAACAATACTTACAGAGCCTCAACTGAGTGAGTTCTTCATTTTTATCCAAATTTAAAAAAAATTATATAATCCTAACATTATGTATCCCCATTTTTCAAACTATCATAATATATTCCATTAAAACCTTGGAATCCCTCGATCCACTAAATGGGCCAAAGTTCTATCCCCTTATCCTTAGGAACCCTCGATCTGTATAATCTAACAAACAGTTGTCTCCCTATACCTAAAATCCCTAAATCACATGATTAGAAAAATATTTATTACAACATAAAAAATAAAAAATGTATAAAATAGTCTCACAAATTTATTCTATAATATATCACTATAATGATTAAAATATGAGGGGCACTCAGCAATAAGATGTTGAAAACCTCAGTAGTAAAATTTAGATAGTAGTTAGTCAATCACTTCTTATCCTTGAAGTTGTGGTCCTATTTTAGATATAGGGATTAAAATTGAAATATTATAATTTCATAAATTTTGAGATCACCTACAGTGACATTAGACAAACATCCTCCTCAATCAATTAGTTTATCACAACAACACTTCTTCCAAATGTCATCATGTACAACACCATAAAAATGCCTCATAAAATGTTCTATCTGGTAATATTATCATATCTCTATTTGGTAGAATTTTATGTTTTCATTTGATAGACTTTATAATTTTTCATTTAGTAAACTTTTTAGGTGTTTATCCAATAGAATTTTAAGTGTTATTTTGATGATATTTATATTTATTCATCCAACGAACTTCATAAGTCTTTATCCAATGAAATCTATGAATTCCCATTTGATAAAATTTATAAATTTTTTTCAGGTAAAACTAAATTATTTCCTATGTGAAAAACAAAAAAAAAATATACCTCTAGAACCTTCTATAAGACTTTGTACATCAGAAAAAATAAAAATTATGTATAAAAAAAATATAATATTGGTTTTTCATATTCAAAAGTAAGTGTTGAAATATATTTTATTATTCAGACATCTCCCCCTCTTGAAGAGAAAAATAAATACTATGAAGATAAATTTAAATATTTAAAAACATGCACTCCCTTACTTACAGATCTCTCAACTACTCTATCTTTGTCCCACTTTTTGATTTTTTGAAAATAAATATAATGGAAAAAAATGGTTTAAAAGATCCTAAAATGGTAAAAATAAACAAAAAAATTTATATGTTTCAATATGCATTTATCAAAAACATAAAATTAATCTAGAGAATAAAGTTAGTTTTGTAATATAGATGAAGGAAACATAATTATTACAATAAGTAATATTTTTGAGAAAAACAAACTTTCCTAGAACTTTTAGATAACTCTATACCATTAAAATATCCTAACCTTCTATTCCATAACCAAGACATGTCTTTCATTATGCCTAAACAATAAGGATCCTAGTTTCTAAATTCCTCTAGGTTTAAAGTGTAAACATGATCCTGCTTACCCTAAAAAATAAGGAACTTACCGTTTGAACATTAAAAAATATATGTATCCTTCCTAATGTTCACATGAAAACCACAATCAAATAATTAAATTTTACTAATGATATTTTCCTTAGGTAATACAAAATATAAATCAATAAAACTTAAATATTTACCATGAAATTCAAGATCACCAATTCCAAAGATTATTTATCTATAATTATTTCCAAAATCCAATTTTCCACCTTTCGTTTTATTAATATTCAGAAAAGAAAATTTTGTTTCATCTCATATATATTGAATAACCATTTTCTATGTATCATATAATTTTTCTAGGGGTACAAATTATTTCTTTCAAAAATAAAAATAATAACCCTAATTTTTTCACCCATACTTTCTTTGGTACAGTAGTATTTTAAAAAAAACTCTTAGAATCCACATCCTTCCAAATTTAATATCTTCTACATGTTTCAATTATTTAGAAATGTATTCTTTATAAAATTGAAATATTTAACATGATTTGTATAATATTTTTTCTAGTTTCATCTTATTTTAATTTTTATAAAAAATGGTAAATTTTTAGGAACAAAATAGTTTGACTAAAAATGCAGCTTTACTATGGTATAACATACTCCAATAATTATTCTATGTGGTCTCAAATATATATAAATATTATCAAAAAAATTATTCCCAAATGAAAAATTTTATAAAATTTTTTTAGGCTAATAATTTTAGAATTGATTTTTACAACCAAATTCTGATCATTGTGAATTTATATAGAATTGTTTTTTATCTAACTATGATGTAAGTTTAGAGACATCATAATAATGTTTTTAAATTCTAGTATTTTATTTTAAAATATATACTTTATCACTATAATAAACTTTTATATTTTAGAATTATTTTTGTTGATAAATGTAACATATTGATTAATTCATTAAAAAGTTGTAAAATTGTTCTCATCCTCTATTGTAAAAAAAATTTCCTCTTATAAATAAGTTAAATTAGGTTTTTCACTATAAATGTTAGAATAATTAACATTTAAGGTTAAGGGTGTAAGAGATATAGTTGATACCATATCAATGTAATATTTATTTTTATTTTAAAAATCTTCATAGATTTCGATAACATTCTAACTATCAATAGTTCTATTAGAATAAATTTATAAGGATTTTTATCCTCTAAAAACACTCCACCTTTGTGGAAATTTCTTGATTTTATTCCCTTTAATTTTATAAATTAATTTCAAATTTTCTCTTCTATCTTTAACCTTGGATAATTAGGTCTGATATTCCCTGGATTTTTACACTCATAAAAAATTAACTAAAAAGTATCTTTCTTCTCACTTATATATTTATAATTCTTATTGTACTTATAATGAAATTTTTTTTCGGAATCTATTTTAAATTTACTCCCATACTTCATGTGATTTACAATAAAATCATCTAGAATTAGGATTATTGTTTGTATCACTTACTATTGTCCTTTTAGATTCCCACTCTTTGGGCATTATATCAAAAATATTTTAAATAAGTTTCTCATCACTCGACACTTTCTCTTCAAGTTATTGTATGGTATTAAGAATAATCATGAACCTTTGATAAATTTAAGAAATTGATTCACCTTGTAAAAAATCAAAGGTTTAATAATCATTATGAATAATTTATCTTCTATTTTCCAAAACATTATAATTTCAACAATTTGTTACATTAATATTCTGAAAAATATTGCTGGAATCTCAATGAGAATATATTTGACGTATATATTCTTTTTCATTTAAAATAATAAGGTATTCTAAATTCTATAATTCAACTTATATTCTCTTTATTTGTTTAGTAAATGATATCACTTGTTTTAAAGTAATTTTATAGTCAACAGTTAGCATAAAAAAATTATCAACCCCTTGGTTTAACATAAAGGACTTAATTCAATCTCTTCAATATTCATCATCAACACCTTCAAATATTGGTGGTCTACTATGATTCATATTCTCTAAAGTACCAACATTAAAACACTATATTGTAAAAAATATAAAATAAACTTCCAACATAGTTAGTGTAAGAAAATATGTTGAAATACCCACCATGATATCAAATATTAGATCATAAAAGTATAGTAAATACTATAATAGTGGGTGAATTTTGGTTTATAAAACATTAAAATTACAACTTATTTCCACCTTATGTATATGAAATTTTATCAAAATAAACTATTATTTAGATATACCATATAACTTTTCAATTTAAAAAAATCTAAATAGAATTCATTATAAACATTTAAAAAATGAATAGTAGAAATATAGAACTTGTATAAAGATATTCTAAAAACAAAAATACTGTTAAAAATGCACATATAACTTTTTATAAAATGATAAAAAAACTTATAGAGACTAAACTGGGTGAGCTATTCACTTCCATCTAAAGTGATAAGGAAGTCTATAACTCATACTTAATTTATCAACAATTTTTAACCTATCAGAAGATTTTTCTTCCAGACCCTAGATTTCCTTGATCAACCTGATCAATCAAGTATATGTATCCCTATCATCGGGAGCCCTTCATCTACCTAATTGAACAAAATTCTATCTCTCTATCCATAGAACCTATCAATTGTATAATTAGACAAATATATATTGTAATGTAAAAACATAGATAATTTAAAAATATACCCTCACAACTACATTCTATAAGACATCTCTCTAAATACTAAAATATTAAGTGGACTCCGAAATAAGATGTTACAAAACATCAGTATAAAACTTTAGATCAAATTTATTTATTCGCATATTCTCCTTATGGTTGTCATCATATTTATAGATATTTGTGTAAAAAATACAATTTTAAAATTCCATGATTAATCAGGATTAGTTTCAATAACATCAAAAAATATCTTCTTCTCTCAACGAGTTCAGCACATCAGAACTTTTTTCGATGGACATCAAGTACAGTTCCATCACAATGCATTGTATAATTTTCTATTGAGTAATATTAATAACTTTTGTCTAGTATAATTTTTATGTTATCATCCAATATACATTGTAAGTGTTAATCTAGTATACTTTTTAGGTTTTTTATTGGTCGTCTTTTTCTGTATTTTTCTGATTATCTTTATAATTATCCTTCCAGTCAACTTCATAAGTCATTATCTACTGAACTTTATATATTTAAGTCTGATGAACTATATAAATGATTTCACGGTAAAACTAACTTTCCCAGTCTGTAAAAACTAATAACATTATACCTTTATAACTTACTATAAGACATTATACTTGCGATGAAATTAAATATTTTAAATAGAAACATAATTAGAGTGGATTGTGAGTTTCCAAATTAATAATTGAAAGAGATCATTTTACTCAAAAACATTATTTTATAGTGCATACACTTCCATGATTAAAACCAAGGTATAATTACCCTCATTATTTCGTGGTTACACCAATATAAAGTATAGAATGTTTTATACCTCTACTTTATGTTTTTATATTTATTGAATTTTTCTGTTAAAATGTTCCAAATTCCCAATTGTACTATATATTAAATAATAAAACCATTTTTCATAATAATACTTCAAATACATTAAATACCATATAAGATATGGTTTCTAATAGTTTATTTATAAAAATATTTCTATAAAGGAAACAATTTATATTTATTAATAATAAAGGAGACTGTACTTTTGAAAAATATTTTAGAGAAGAAAGAAAATAAAAGGTTATTGTGATAATCTTAAATATTGTAAAATTTCAAAGTTTAAATCATAAATTATTATATCATTAAAATTTAAAGTGATATTCACTTTTCATACTAAATTAATTTAAGATAATTTAGTAAATAATTATCTTAATATAAAATTATAATTAACATTTAAAAAATGATCTTAGATAAATTTTTTATTGGAAAATTTCTAAGATAGTGATAATGAAATTATAAATATTTCAAAGTAATTATGATAATAAAATTAATTAGCATCCAAAAATTGGATATTTTAAAGTAAAAAAGTTTGAGTGTTTTATTCAAATATTTTCACATAAGGATTATGAATCCCAAACACACTATTATTCAAACATTATTTTTTCAAATATGTTATCCAATTAAAGTCTTTAGTTGGATGATTTTTCAAATGACCACATAGATATGTGGAACAAATTATATAGTAATGTGATGCATAAAATAAAACCCTAAAAATAAAATAATCATAAGGCCTATATTTTAGTCTTTTATATGGAATATTATTGAACTGGTGTTTATATTTAGTTTTTTTATTATTCATAAACTGTTTAAGAATATAACAAATGTATCATTTTATACAAAATTTGGTCTCCAATTTATTATTATTTCATGTTTTATATATATATTACATGAATTGAAATAATAATTAACCCCTTATTGTGTGACTATGAGTTTCCCAAAGTTTATTCTCATCATGGAGTAATATATATTATATTTACTTGTGAATATTATCATGGGTTGGGTTTCTTATAGAGATATGAAATTAAATCATAAAGTACAAAAGGAATTTTATGTACAGTATTACCCACTAATTATACCAAATTGAGTGTTATACATTATAAACTTGGTTTATTAGGGATTCATGTTTCATATTTAATCCTGATTACCATTGGATAAAAATATTTCTAGCATATGAAACACCATATACATATACATTTATTACACTAAAAATGTGGAAAAGATAATTTTGGAATGGTTGGGTACTTATTCGATCATGTTCCCTATTGAGGCTTAAACAAGATAAGTTTTTATCTCTTATATGGTGAGCATAAAAAAGGTCCCTTGATTGAGATGGACTGTGGAAGTGTGTGTGTGTATACCTTGGAAAGTGAAATTTGATATTTATATCTATTTGGATTATGGGTGTGTGATGTGATCATACATATGAGTGAATGACATGAGATGTATCCATTAGATAGTCAGTCTTTTCTTCAATAATTAGTACTATATGAGTCAGATATATAAAATTCACATACTCCATGTCTCATGGAACTAAATTTATTTGAAAAGGTAATTATAATAATATTAATATTTTATAGGTTATAGTTTTCAGACATAAGAACATAGATAAATGTATTTTATAGGGATCAAATTGAATACCACTATTTCTTGAGTATCACAGATTTTTTTCTTGATGATTTGATTTTATTAAAATTTATAGGGAAAAAATCAGATACCATTACTACAAGAGTATCACTAATGTTTTTTCTATATTATTTAATTTTAGTAAAATTATAAATTTGGAAATTCATAATTTTTATCAATGTCACAAAGGCTTTTGGGGTCACAATTTGCGGTTGTGTGAATGAGAATTAATTTTTCTTACAAATGGTTTCAAAAAAAACTTTTAGATCCAATCCAAATGTAATTTAAACGTTATCCAAAATGTATTTTGGAATTATTTTCACATTTTTCTATATATTATATAATAGATATTGATATTGAAGGATGAATTATCAAAAATGTGTTTTGGAGGATACCTAAAAAAGGGTTTTTTATATGATTTCATAAGTTGTTACATGTGTGGTAGTATAAGATGAAAGTCATGGATCCCTCCCAACCCAGTTGGTTCAAATAAGGGATTATTATCCTTGAGGTTTGGGGTTCAAACCCCAGTAGAACAACTTCCCATGTAAGTGATTTAGGGCATCCCTAAAAATGTAAAATCTTTAGTTAACCCCTCAATATATAAGTCATTCAGGATACCCATCTATTTTTTTTTCCTTCAGGACACCACTAAAATGTAGTTGTAGGTCCAAAGAAGGGTGAATACCCTAAGAGGGGGTGGATATGGGTATGAATATTTTTACTCGACCCTAACCATGAATCATCTCTCACAATTATTAAGAACACTCTTTATCTCTCTCACAAAAATAATAAGGTGATAAACCAACACAAAAAGGTCACAATAAATTTTTGTAGTTTACCCAAACCAGGTTAATATAATTATCAAGCTATAGAAATGTGTGGATGTACCTAAGACAGTAAAAACCCTAATTGAATTACAATTTTGATTGGTCACAATAACTCTTTTGGTTTGTAACCATAAAAAATAATAAAGAATCAAATACACTTCCAATAAGATAAAACTCAATACTCCTCCTATCATTTGTATCCTTCTTCAACAAATAGTATGTAATGATTACACCATGGATGGTGTTTCAATCAACCCTACTCATGGGCTTTTTCAGTGAGTCAGAATACTATAATTACTACTTCTACTATTATTTTTAAGCATTATATTAAAATCCTTATTCTTCTTTTAAGAAAAATAATTATTCAAACTATTCCTCACTTTCTCCACCTCCACTTGAAAATAGTAGGACATATCCTTCTCATTTTTTCAAGAGAGTCTCAACTCTTATTTTTTTTATTTTTTTCTCTCCTTTGGTACAAAAAATATCCAAATGAGAAATACATTGCATATATGAATATATAAAATCCAAAGGCCATAATAATTATTTTATCACACATTTAAAGCCATGAAAATCACCAAATATTCTATAAATAACCAAATCCATTATCTTTATTCAAATAATTTAATTTAATTTCTAAAAAACTCATTACTGAGAACTACACAGTGCGAATTTTATATTTACAGTTTATGGTCTAGTCAAAACTAAATCCACCAAATAAACACAAACCATGTATTAAAACCACTGAAATATCATGTCTTGAACCTCATCTATGACTTTTAATATTTTCTCTATCACATATTGACTAAACTAATAATCATATCTTTGAATAAAAATGTTAATCCTCATATTATACTATTATATAAATAGATAACTGTTTGTTCATCCAAAATTATATTAATTATAAAAATAAAGCACTATATTAAGGTCATAAAAGACTTATCAAATTTTATAAAAAACATAAACATGAAAATATTCTCAGGTATAAAACCTTATATATCAAAAAAACATATAAATTGAAACCAAATTTTTTGTGTCATTGTGGGTGATACATGCCTTTTTTCATTTCAACTCCATGAGAATATATTATGTATCTACTAGAGACTTATGAATAGGTAAAAACTTACATTTCTCTAAGAATATTATGTGTCAACATGGGTGATTTTCTTTACTAATTCTAGGCTTCCCCCCAAAATAAATTGCCCAACTCCAAAATATGCTATGTATTATAATGAAGCTTGGAGACATTTATAATTATCGATGAAACCCAAAACAAATTCTTAGATATCATAAAGGACATCACTCTTTGCAAATTTTTGTTAATGATTTCAAAAAAACATCTTACCTTTGAAAAAATTTCATACATACCTCTGCCTTTTAAAAATTTATAGGGAAACCCAAGGAAAATATAATAATCATTTCTTTAAAAAAAAATTAATATATATGGAATAATCTAAAATCACTAACCCTTCTCAAATATATCTTTTCTACGATTCATCTAGAACACTGCCAAAAATATTTTTTCCTTCAAAATCCACATTTATCATACTAAATAAGCTTCCTTGAAGATTCCTTCAATACTATTTTCCACAAAATTAATCCAAAAAACATTCCAATTATGGTTATTTACAATAATATCCCCCTTGAGGTTTGTTGGAAATATCCAAATAGATTTTTAAAACATTATCTAAAAACATCGTATATAAACAGAAGTGACTAGGAATAATTCCTAACCCTATTTCCTTCGGATAGTACAAAAATTATGTTAAACCACTAATTATGTATGATCAAAATCACTAAAAGTATTTATTAACATTGTTTTTTTATTAATTTTTTTACCTAACAAAGGGATCTTACTATACCAAATGATGGCATTGAAAGAAGTATAAAGGGTTTCCTTGAAGACCTAACTAGTCAACACCCACTAGTTACTCGGTAAAAAGGCCCCAGTCAACCAGTTGAGAAAAATCCCACATTAAGAACTATAAATCCCATAACCTAGATAATATAGTTCATTAGATACCTATTAGAAACTTATGTCATCTGAGGTCCTACAGGAGTCTCATTAACAATCTAGTGGGATTTTACAGCTATACGGTGGCTTCCTTTTTGAGTAGTCAAAGAGAATTAATTAATTGATATAAAATATTTTATTTAGATCCTTAAAAGGATTGTATTGACCCATGAATATTCCACCACCTATGAATAATAAAAATAAACATCTAGGAAGTATTGGATTCCAACTATGACATCTAATACAACCAATTATCATAGAAAGATTCTTGATCAATCCATAATAACTTTTTGTAAGAGATATCCAAGAAAACACCCATTCTCAAAAGATATCTAGACATCAATGACTACTATCCAATTTCAACTTCCTCTCTTCTTATGACTTTTTCTTATGTTCTATCTAATGATAATTTGTAAAGGATCTTCTTCTACCTTCTCCCACCTTTTTAATCTTTTATATTATTCTAAAAAATATAGGGAGAGTCAAGTGCTTTGTAAATTTTTTATCAAAACAAAACTTTTACTTATTCATCTTTGTAAATTCTTATACTAGTTGACACTCAAATGTGCCCCAAACATGGTTGGCCACAAGGGCTCAAGCATGCCTAACCGCATGCCAGAGTCTTCCGACTAGCAGTGAGGGCCTAGGGTGTGTCTATGGGGATATGATTACCCCATTACCATAGTGTATCATTGTTTGTATAAATATATAATAATTAAAGAGTGGAAGTATCATAAATAGATGGCATAGAGTAAACAAAAACAATCAAAACTAGACAGGTAACTCGTTGTAGTGATAGAACTATAGAAATGAATAAAAATTTAATCATCTGATCATAATACTTCAGAGGTAAACATAATCATATAAAAATGATGATGACACATGTCATGTATCTAGAAATTATTAAAATTTGAATACATGGAAGAAGGAAACACATTATATTCAAAGGAATCAAAAAAAAATCAAAAAAAACAATCCATTTTTCTGAGCACTACCTCTGACGTCTGCTATTAAGCTCCATCTTAGAGAAATCTATCAAGATTGGGTGTCCGTAGTGGGAAACATACCCTTATCAATAATTTATTACATATAATCATACTAGGTACCAATGGAATCCTAGATAGTGTGTGAGATAAATCTCAGTAGGCCACCACCAATATGATCTATACCATCTTGTCTGATAAATATAAATTGAAAGTTTACAGGTATATGTAAATGTAAAATAGTAATGTAATGTAAATACCTTGATACCTACTTCATCCTCATTTGGTTTCTGAACATGTAATCATTTAATTAATTATGTTTCAGTTTATATAATTGGGACACATGACATATAAAATCATAGACAATGTATCATGTTAACAATATTAGTAAAGGATTAGAGACTTAACAATGAAACCTATAACAATGATAAAAATAATGAAGTGGATCCAAGGTATTAACCAAGGTATCCTTGACCTAAGGTGTCCATCCAACTCAGTAATAATATGTATTCTATTAATATGGGGTATGTGTGTAATCCAATGGGAATCTTCCAATTCATTCCATTATAATATGATTCTAACTAACTACAAGGATCTCATCCATCGTAAAATTGGCCAATAAATTAATGGGACCAATGGGTGTATCCATGGATTCAATTGTCCTAGATGTCATGTTCAATCCAAGCAGTGTATCCAAGGAATCCTAATATCTGAATATAAATGAGGGATCCTACAGCATCTTATCAGGAATCCATGAGTATATAAGGACTACGTTCCAAGGTGGGTATCTCAATTAGATATCGGCATCCTTGAATAACAATGGAATCCATGACTGTTCAAGGAATTCCCTTTCGAATCCAAGGTTGGATCGAGTCTAACCACTCTTATAAAGATCAATAGGTCTATATAAAATAGTCACATTATAATATATTCATTATTTAAATAAAGAAATTTAATACTCATACATCTTAAAATTTTAATTTTTTATTTCATACCTCTCATTAGGGTGATAGGGCATAACAAGGACATGAAAGCATATATAATTTTAATTACTTAATCTTTAATTAGGTTCACTCAACTACCTTCTATTAGAATGGTACGAGGTTCTATGGACAAGAAGAAAAGTTATTCAATTTTGCGGAGGGATACATATAATATAATTTCATTTAATAATTCAATTTGAAATTTATTTATTACATTAAATAACTTACCTTTGAAGGGTTAAGTGTTACATTTTCATAATAGCCGTTGACAATTCACTCATTTAATTATATAACTTAACATTATGAATATCAAGTCAATGAACACCTAAACAGTGGCATGGATAATCATAATAAACCACTAAAGGAATATAATAGGTAAACACCCCACTTGGGGTGGTCAGCATTGATGTCATAAACTCTAATGATGATGAACAAACATATAGAACATGCTCTAGAATATGAGCATGATGGATATAAGAAAGTCACGTGAATTGAATGTGTACCACCCAATTAAATCAGCATGCACACAATGACGGTGGTTTATAAAATAGAGAGACTCAATCGATGAGTTAGAAGCCACATACCTTAAGCTCATACAAATCTCACCATCCTCTATCTGCATTTCATTTTGAATATATTAGAAAAAAATATGAAGAATTAATCAATGACCTGAATATATGGAATAATAGATTACATCTAAAAAACATCATCGATAGAAAGAAGAATGATGAACGAATAAAGAAGAACAAAGTACATACCGATGTACATCTAGAGAGATAAATGAGGATCAAAACAGAGTTTTGATAATGAATCAAGAATAAACCCTATCAAAATTGGAATGGGAGCTCAAAATAAGAGAGTAAGGAGACCTCTGTCATATATAATGAGAAAAAGAGAAATGAGGGTAAAATATTTGATCATTAAAGGTAATTTCATCATTTTTTTCAAGAAAAATAGGGGAGCATGGTTTTGTCACATGGTTGTCCAAATTGTGCACTAACCGTGGTTGGCTAACTTCTTGATGAAGAAACCCACATGGTTAGGTAAAACATGCACTAATAGTGAAAAACATATCTCCTAAAATGTATAAAATGTTTTCATAGGCTTGCGGCCCCAGGTACATAATTAGGGAAAACCATGCACCCAACTTTCTCCTATGACTAGCCTCACATGGTTAGGTGTAACCATGTATCTTGCCCTGCAAGGTTTCTCCTAACCATTTGATTAGTCTATTTTCCCAAAAAAGTGGTAATCTATGATCCGAACAAGCCTCACACACCCCTATAACCACCATTAACTCGTTAGGCTTCTATATTAGGTAAAAAAGAATAATTGGATTGAATTGAAAATGATCCATATCTGAAAAGAAAGCATGGTTCTTATAGTCTTCCCCCATTAAAGGAAGTCATCCATGAGTTTACCTCTTAATGGTGGAAAATCATTGTTTGGGAACAACTCTAGATACCGGGATCATACGTTGGCCTCCCACTCCCATGTCTCATCATGTAAATAGACTTACTTCCATAGAACCCATACTGCAGGTACAAAACAACATTAGTTAACCTTCATGCTTCATTCAAAGATTCAAATAGGATACTCCTCAAACAAAGCATCAGCATCTTGTTCAACATACTTTAGAAAAAAAGTATGATAAGTGTCATCATGGTTAAACTGATGGTGTGAAATGTGGAAGACTTCATCCATGGAACACTACCTCTAAGGTAATAGCAATTGATAGAATATCATCCAAACTCAATCCAGAACCAAAAACTTCCTTAAAAAATGAGGTAAAAGTTTCCCTTACCTATGTATCCATCTATTCCCAGTCCTGGGTGATACCCATAAAAAAAATCCCTAACCTCAAATTCTAGAGGTCATCGATGGGGATCATCATAATATTTTCTGTCCAAACTAATTAGTAGAAATATGATTCTTGATTAACTAATCCTACTCTAAAGTATCTTGTATAAAATGAGGATCTTGCAGTGCTGCTTCACCAACCTCTAACCAACACAAGGGTGAACATCATGACCTACCAAACAAGGACCTGCAGGTATCTATCAGAATCGTCACCTAAAAGATATTATTATTAGAAAACATTAAGAAATAAATATTTTTCTTATAAGAACCACTAAAATCAAGGATGCATGCTCAAAGAATATCCTATAAAACACATATCATCTATTCTGACTGGCCATTGATCTGAGGCTGAAAGGTTGTGCTAAGAAGCATCTGTGTACCCATAGACTTATACAACCCCTTTTAGAACCTTGATGTGAAAAAATCAACCCTATCTGAAATAATAGTATGAAGGACCATGTGTGGTCATACAATCAATAAAACATATAGACTTCCCATATCATCAACATACAAGGGCTCTTATATAGGAAGAAAGCATGATACTTTCTCTAATCTATCAATAACTACCCAAACAATGTTGCTACCTCATGGAGACCTTGGTAAGATAATTAAAAATCCCAAAGAAACATCATCCCATTTTAATTCCAGGACAATAATTGGATGTAACGTGTCTATAGGTCATTGGTTCTCCACCTTCATCTATTTATAGCTAGAACATCAAAGGATAAAACCTGCTATCTGGAATTTTAACTCAGGCCACCAACATAGACTTTACATATCTCAATATAGCTTAGAGATTCCTAGTTAAACTATCCATAGAGAAGCATGGGTCTCACACATAAGTTCCTCTATCATATCATTAGTAACTCAGACATTGTCTTGTATACATAAAATGCCATCTCTATCCATAGAACAATTTGTAGGTGGGGCCAAACCAGAAATACTCTTTGGTGAACCAAACATTCAGAACTTGAAAACTGCCTATTCTTCACCCTCTCAAAATGTGAAGAGGTAACTGTCAAGCATGAGAGATAATACTACATGTTACTCTTGTTAAAGCTCAAAGGTATCATGGAGAATATTTCCATAAATTTTGATTCATCATGGTCTTACTATATGGAATATAGCTCAGTTTTATGAATTAGTACTTCCACTATCGCATTTCCCTTTTTAGGCATATAGGTAAGCTTAAAATCAAAGGACCAAATATATTCAACCCATTTCCATAGTCTAAAAATCAAGTTATTCTACATAAAGATATATTTTAGGATCTTGTATTCTCTATACACTATAAATAACTTACCAATTAGATAGTGTCTCCATAAATTTAATACATGGACAAAATATGCTAGCTAAAGGTCGTGCTTTAGGTAATTCCTCTCATTATGCCTCAAATACTAAGATATGTATACAATGAATCTATCCTCCAACAGCACCACTATTCCCATAACGATACCATAATCATCACATAACATTCTATATCCCCTTCTAGCTTTATAAGAATCTAAATTTGTGACAGCACAGTCCTTCCTTTCAACTCTGAAAATTTTTTCTCACACACTTCAATGCGTAAGAATATAACACCCTTTTAGTAAACCCAGTAAGTGGTAAAGAAAGGTATGATAATTCCTATATGAATTGATTTTAGTATCCAACCATCCCCAAGAAACATCATATATCAACCATCCCAAAGATTATTCTCTAAAATTGTACTCAAAATTATAACAATATATCTATCATGTTCTCTATGAGTGTGATAATGCACTAAGATATCATCCAAAAATTCCACAAAAAATAAATATAGATTATCATAGAAAACCCTATTTATCAAATCCATTAAAAAATGCATATTCATAATACTGAATAGCATAACAAGATACTCATATAGACCATACATGATATGAAAAGTTTTATAAGGTATGTAAGATGGTATGAATCACATCTAATGATAGCCTGATCTTAGTTCATTCTTTTATAACATCAAAAATCCTCACATCCATTCAAATAGATCATCTATTTTAGGTAGTGGATATCAGTTCTTAACTAATATCTTGTTCAACCATGAGTAATTCAAAGAAAACCTGAGGGTTCCATCCACCTTCTTTGAAAAAATCATGAGTGATCGCCAAGAGAAATTATTAGTCCTCATAATTTAACATCTTCCAACAATATATTGAGCTCTTGGATATTTTTGGACTCTATCCTGTAAAGATAAATGGAAATTATTGTTTATTCAGGTACAATATCAATTGTAAACTCTACTTATTTATTAGGTGGTATTCCATAAAAATAATCAAGAAAGACTTCCTTGAAATGATCTACAAGGGAAGAAAAAACTATATAACACAATCCCTACTCCTTCAGGAAATGAATAGAAATATCGGAAGTCATTTCACCAATCCCATGATGCCCTATTAAATCTCTACTGGCCTAAACATCCCACTCACCCTAGTAGAGATAACTTCTAACCTTTGGTGAGGTAAAAGACACCCTACAATGATAATAGTCTATAAAGTCATGATAGGGAACCAACCCATCCATCCTAAGAATGTCATATCATCCCAACATATCAATAATGGTGAGGTCCCATAGGAATGGATAACTGCATGTGTCAATGGTAGAGTCTCTACATTGGTGTATACCTTAATATCACACTCTTAATGGTGTGTCCAAGGTCATAATCCCATAGTAATACTAAATTTATAGATCAAGATTATCCATGGTAGGTAAGGAGATAAAGGAGTATGAATTACCTGTATTGAATAAATAATATACTATATTAGAGGACCCAAAAACTATACCTCTTATGGTAGAATATCCCACACTCTAATCCTTGGGTATCAGTTGTAATGGATGCAACTGGCATGATCCGCATCCCTATGATACAGCTGGACTACACAAAGTAGGTCCTCTCTACTAGAACTGGTAATTAAAAGTCTAGTTACCATAGGAATGACTTCATTTTCATCCATTATTTATTGTTTTACTCCAACTCCCCCACCTGATGCGGTGTAAAATACCATGTCCCTAATGGTAGAGAAAGTTTGGATCCTTCTACACTCAAAATAGATAGAAATGTCCAATATAATCTCTGAACATGCCCCATATGGATACAATCTCAAGACTACGGAGGGTATCTATGACACCGAGGCTTCAGATTCCCTTACTATCCACACAGAAGGCATATAAAAGAGATTCCAGTTTAGCTACTCTAACCACCACTGATCTAATGAGAAACCTCAAAGTAACACTTCCTACTTCTAGAATAATTAATCACCTATCATGGCACTAAACAAATATTCCTAAAACCATATCCTTCCCTTGGGTTTTACTTAGTGATAAGATCATAATTAATGATCTCATGGAATGTATATAGGAAGAAAACATTCACATGATTATAGACAGAATAATAATCCCATCCTCGAAAGGTCTTCCACATGATAGATCATCAACATCTAGAAGTGGTGAAAATCACTATAACATAATAAAATTAACTGAATAATTCATAGCAGACATAGAACCATATTATAGATTCATTATCTTTTTGGCTTTATCAACTCTCAGCATCTAAGGAAATAATTAGTCAACGAAGACAACATGAAAATCATCCCAAACCATGCCCTGATGTTGACTTGCCTGGGTAATAACATCCCACCAATTCTTGGCTAAATCACACAGCATGTAGGTAGAAATATTAAACATCTTCTATAGATGCATCTCCAGATTCAAAAATATAGATAGAGTGGCCTCCATCCATGACTAATCCATACGTGGATTGCCATCCCCTGAGAAGGTGGGAGGATGATACTACTAGAACTCATGTGTCATATTAGCCAAAGTTGGTGTAGGTCCGGGAGCACACTTCATGGACCACATTTGATGTTGGAAACTATCAAAAAGATGAGAGTTAGTGTATAGGTCAAATATAATAGGTGGAACCTCTAATATAAATCCTAGTAATAAGTCTTGTGACTCAAGGCCCATCATCTCTGCAGCATGGTCTTCAACACCCTCTTTGTGCATGAGACAATGACATTATGGTGGAATAGGACTACAAATGTCAACTACACACCACAGATACTGATTTTAAGAAGATATAAGTACTAGAAGAAGTAGATTACAAGCATAAGGGATCACTAACAAAGATACTACCTCATATACCTACTTAGATGGACAGGGTATTGGTAAGTTCTTTGGTTAATTTACTAGGGTTATAGTAAGTCAAGGGTTAACTCTACCATGCCTCTTCATTAACTGGGAACGATTTATTTATAACTCATGATTGACATTTTAAATTTTAATTTTCTCATATATATCCTAATGTTTGATTTAAAAAGGATCATTATTCCTGGTTAATAAGGGCCCATACCCCTCGTCACTGAAATCAACACCCATTTAATCATCATTTACCCATATCTAAATTCAGTCCTCAAATGTAACAGGTAGTATATGATGGATTGACTTGGTAAATTACTCATTCCAACAAACAAGGACCCATACACGTCAATAATTGAGATTGAAAATCACTAAATACTATCCAAAGAGTAGCTCATGCAACTAGTGGTAATATTTTAGAAACATATGAAAAAATATAACTTCCATATCGTACTCAATAATCATAGGCAACATAAGAAATTAATGTAGAAAAATGTACCTATATGGTATGACATATGAATGGAATATGAATTCTATGTTCTTATAAATATGCATTTGACTGTTCTCCTTGCCCTCATCTTATCGGGCCAAGGATAAAATAAAATACTCAATCATAAAATAATTTTAAAATCCAATTGCATCACCCAACAGTGGAATGATATCAACTGTAATAAGTGAAAATAAAAACATTAACTCTTATTTCATGAAACTTGGTATTTACCACAAATTTGGGTTATCTATTCACAATAATGGATTATAACAATGCTCTGAATCATTAAAAATCACTTTTCAATTGTCTCAAAATAGTAAATCAAGAAAGTAACTCCTCTGATACCACTTTGTAACAACCTGACCTAGGTTCCACTCAAAGGTGCCCTAAACCCAATTGTCAAAATGGCCCCAATAACACTTCCCAATATTTTAGAGGCTATCGACTAGCAGGGAGGACCTAGTGTGTGCCTATGGGGATACTATTTCATCATTACCATAGTGTATCATAGAAGATATATATAATAAAAATTAAAGAGTAGAATAATCATAAACAGATGGCACAGTGAAAAAAGACACTATCACAACTGGACTAGTAGCCCTCCATAGCAGAATCAGTATAGAAATAAATAATAATTCAAGAAACTAATCATAATACTCAAGATAAAAACTAAATAATATATAAAATGATGATTATATATTTCATGTCTCAAGAAAGAATAAAAAAAGGTATAAATGGTAGTCTTTAATACATGTTATACAAAAGAATCAAAAATAATCAAAAAAATATCCAGCATTTAGAGCACTATATTGGTCATATACTGCAAATCTCTATCCTAAAGCAACTAATAAAGATCAAGTATCCAAAATGGGATGCTTCCCCTTATCAAAACATGTATTCTTATAATCTTCATAGGTACCAATGGCAGTCTAGATAGGTTGTGAGATAAATCTTAGTAGGCTGCCATCAATGACATCTATACCGTCCCTTTTGAGAAAAATAAACGCACAATGTGTTGGTAAAGTAAATGTAAAATATTAATGTAATTTAAATACCCAGATAACTTCTCCCATATTAGCTAGTGTTTGAATATATAATCATTAAATTAATTTTGTTCCAGTTAATATAATCAATTCACATAAGATATAGCATCACTAACAAGGTATGATGTTGACAATAATAGTAAAGGATCCAATATGTAACAAGGAATCCTATAATTATGATGATAATAATGAATAGGATCTAAGGTATTAACCAAGTAATCCTTGACATCAAGGGTCGATCCAACTCAGTAATAATATATAGTTTAGAAATAATAGGTCTTTTGTGATTAAATGGGAATACCCCAAGGAAATCCACAATAATATGATTCTAACCAAGTCTAAGGATCTCACCCAAGGTAAAACGAGTTAAGCAATGACTGGGTCCAATGGGTGTATCCTTGGTTCCATGTATCCAATACATCAGGTTGTATCCAAGGAGTGTATTGAATGAATCCTAATATCTAAAGAGAAAGGAGGGGTCATACAACATTATGTTGGGAATCAATGAGTAGACAAGGACTAGGTTCCAAGGTGGGTATCTCCATTGGAAAATGGAATCCTTGAATTGGAATAACATCTATAAGGGATCAAGGAATTCCCTCAGGAATCCAAATCTAGATTTATTTTGACTATTCCTATTAAGATCCATAGGTCCATATGAAATATGAACCGTATAAGTAATTCATTATTTAATTAAGGCCATGTAATACTCATGCCTGTTAGTAATTTAATTAGTTCATTCCATACCTTTCATTAGGGTGATAAGACATAACTGGGAAATGAAATGATTAATCAATTTATTTACTTAATCATTAATTAGGTTCACTCCACTACCATCCAATAGTTTTCAAAGTGGTGTTACAGACATGCAACCAAGTCATTCAATTAGGAAAAGTGACATATATATATCATAAATTCAATTTAATAAATCAATTTAAAATTTATTTATTATATTAAATAACCCACCTAAGAAGTTTCAAGTGGTATTATGTCATAATATCCATTAATAATCAATTAATTTAATTATAGCACTTTCCTTTGTAAAGGCCAAGTCAAATCACACCCGAACAGTGGCTCATATAGTCATAAAAACCCCACTAGAGTAATATAATAGGTAGTGGTCAACATTGAGGTCATAACCTTTAATGATGATGAACATATAAATAATGGGATATAGGAAATGAATCCAATGGATATAATAAAGGCACATGAATTTAATAAGAAAATCTTTATGAAATTAGCATGCACACAATGATGTAAATATATAACATGGTGAGGCATGAGGGATGAGTCACAGACCACCTACCCGAAGATCGTATAACTCTCCTCATATATTATCAGCCTTTATTTTGAACTAGATCAAAATAAATCTGAAGAATGGTTCAATTTCCTCGTAACAATTCATATTATCATTCATCTAAACAGCATCATCAAAAAAATAATAACGATGAATTGATCAATACAAATGAAGTAATTATCAATTTTTATCCAATGAGATGAAAGAGGATCAAATCAGAGTTAGAATGGTGAATTTAGGTAAAAACCTATAAAAATAGACTAGGGAGATGAAAATAAGGGAGGAAGGAGACCTCTATCCACTTGAATGAGAAACATAGAAATGAGGGGAAAATATTATTCCCTTAATTTTTATAATACAACCTAAGAAAAATAGAAGAACAAGGTTTTTCCACATGATGGGATAAACTATGCACCAACCATGTATAGCTCACTTCTTGAGGAGGCCACCAGAATGGTTATGCTGCATGGTTAGGAAAACCATCCACTAACTATGAAAATCACATCTGCTAAAATTTCTGTAGTTTTTTCAAGGGTGTGTGGCCCCAGGTGTACAGTTAGGGAAAGCTGTTTACCAGTCTTTCTCCTATGTCCAACACCACACTATTATGGAAAACCATGCACCCTACCCCAAATGTATTCCCTTAACCATGAATCCAATGTATTTTTTCCAAAAAGAGGGGTTTGGGCTCTGAACATGCCCTGGGCACACCTGTAACCTCTATGAACTCATTAGGAATCCAAATTATGTCCAAAAGGAATAATTAGAAAAAATTTAAATGGATCCATACCAAAAATAAAAACATGATTCTTATAATCTTCTTATTTAGTCATTCACCATCATTAAAGAGAGGGTTATCAGTTTCCATTAAAACCAAGAGTCTTCATATTTGTTTATTTTTTATTAAAACAAATAAATTTATTTATTCTTCTTTGGTTCTTGGTTTCAATTAAAACCAAGAGAGAAATATAACTGTCTCAAGCCTTTATGAGGGTAGGATATGTAGGGTTCATTATTGAGCTATTTTAAAACTCCTTTATCAAAGTTTATATTTTTAATTTCCAAAACAATTTCTTCCAATATACTTAAATTTTTAATCTCCACTATTCTATACGTTAATTTTATTATTTCATTCATAAATTGATTGCTTCCATGATAATATCTTTTATTTTATAGCAACATTTAAAAATTATTTTTAAAGGAAACCCACCCCCTATCACCATCTCATATATGATTTAGAAATTATAAATTAAACACTAACTCTAATCCCACACAATTCAATCTCATTTGGAGAAATATGAGTTAAATGAAAAGATCCTCATGAAAAAAATTCCTTGAACTTTATTATCCTCAACTCTTCCAAGATATGGATCCCTATACTAAATAGGTAAATACCCCCCCCCCCAATGAATTTTAATATGTCCATTTATTAATATAATAGAAAAACTATAATCCACATTAGTTCAAAACATGGAAAAAATATTCTGCAAATAACTTATTGAAAGCTTATGTCCTTTTTCAATAACACTAAAGATAATTCTACTAAAATCTCATAAGGGATAGTACGAATTTTTAACATTGAATTCAATAGAGGAATCATACTTTTCTATAAATATAAACTTCCATGGGGAAGTGGGGTCATGTCTCTAAACCACTTAGGTTGATAGAGTGTTTGGACTCTAAGATCTAACTAGCATGTTTTAAAATAACCCTTGGGTAGTTCCTTTTTTATGATTTCCATGAAATTATTTTGTGTTGAAAAAAATTCAAACTATATTATCCCTTGATCAACCTTATCCTTGATGAAATGATACTTTATATTAATATGATTTTACCTTGAATTATTTATAGTATTCTTGATAATATTAATAGTAGTCGATTTATTACACATAATTGTAATCGGAGATTTCACATAAACTTTAATATCTTCAATATGTTCATTCATTAATATTAATTGAGAACATGTTTGACTAATCCTAATATATATACCCTCTGAAATATTAAAACAAATTAATTATTTATTCTCCACCTGCTATGAAATGTATGAATATCCCAGAGAGAAATAAATACTTGATGTTGATTTGTGATCATTTATTGAACCTTCCCAATTAATATTTGTATATAATAACAACTCTTATTATGATTTTTTATGATAGATCGTCCCAAATTCCACTATGTTTTTTATATAATGAATCATTTATTGAACTTATATTATATTTATTTCTATGGGACATCTTTGTTATTATACATCTTGATATATGGAAAACACAATGTCTGGTGTTATTCCTATTAAGTATAAGTGTCCTCAAATATTCTTCCAAATCTCAATCATATTGACCTTCTTATAACTATCATATCTATAAAATTCTATCAAGGTAGTCACTAGAGTGTTTATTATCATATAATCCTCCATTCCAAATATTTTTACAATTTATTAGGCACATTTAGATAGGGAAATAAATGTACCAGTCCCTTCTTGAGCCATATGTAAGACAAGGACAATTTTTATCACACCAATCACAAACCTCTCAAATTTTCATCTCATGTATTCTAAAAATATCTTATATTGTGAATCATTCATTCATCCAAATATTATCTCATTTATATAAATGGGAAACATCTTTCATTTAATTTTTCCCTTTCTTGATATAGAGGTAGTGACCAACACCCCCTAATTGGAATCTAAGCTTTCTAAAGTACTGGTCAAGCCTATAATACCAATATCCTAGTTTTTTATTTAGACTATACAAAGACTTATTTAATTTACACAATATAATTCATTCTTTATCTATAAGAAAAAAATTTATATTCTCAATATACACTTCTTCCTCAATGAATATATTAATAAATTATGATTTGATATTCATTTGGTACACCCTGAATCCTCTTTGTACTGAATTATCTAGGAAAATTCAATGGGTTTAAAATTAGGCTATGGGAGAAAATTATCATCGATATCAACTCCATTAATTTGGGAATACCCCAACACAAAATTTGTACTTTTTTATATGTGTCCTTTATCTATTCATTGAGTTTTTTTCTAGAACACGCACTTAGTTCTGATGAAATTGTTATTTTTTATCCTTGGAACAATTTCCCATATTTGATTTTTTTCAATTTAGTCATGTTCATCATTCATCACTATGGATAATTTTTTCATTTTTTTATACCCTATTAAAAACAAATTTCCTTTAATTGAGATAAAATTGAGGTATTCGATAGAGTATTTATCATCTGTTCTTCATTGGAGATTTCTGATCACCAACGATGTTTCCTTTATTTATTTCACTAATGATTCTTTACTTATTTATAGATATTTTTCCTATTTTTGTTTCCTCATAATCATTGTATTATACTAATTCTTTTACAATACCATATCCTCCCTCTAGGTTTTAAACTTCATCATATACACCCTTGGACATTTTATCAAAATTTTATTTACTAAATTTTCTCATTGGTTTATATAATATTCTCATTTTTATCTACCATTACATATTTAATTTCAATAATGTTCCAAATATATTTTTTATAGAATTTTTGCGCCTTTGTTTTGGATGAGTATCTAAGGAAAATAACTTCATCCCCATGTGCATAAAATAATAGGTTATTCTCTTTTTTGAGAATAAATCATTTATATTCAAATATTAAATAGTACTTAAATATTTTCTTCTTCTAATAAAATATATCTTAAATTGTATTATGTTTATTTGGATATAAAAAATCACTTCTGGGAATGTAAACTAACGTAATAATAATTTATTCTTTCTAATATATCTTTAGAATATTTTTCTCAAGAATCATTTCCTGCACCATATTATAGAAAATTTGGTTCCTCATCTAAATGGATTAGTTTTGTTAAGGATAACTTCCTATTAAAACTTGGTGTCATGTCCCATGATTTTTTAGATATTTTTACATTTTATTTCTATTCAATTATTTACCAATATAAATTCAGAACTTTTAATTTTTCATCCAAAGCATCTTCTTTTCATATCTTCAATAATAAGTATTAGCCTTCAATACATTGTATTTGTGGGTGATTACCATAAACCATACCAACCTACTATAATAATTTTTAAATAGAATATAGTATATCTTTCCTTCTATGGATTTTGTTGATATTGGCCCACACAAATAAATGAGAACCAGCTTAATAAATCTTTCTAATTTATTTTTCCTTTGGCAGTTACATCTACTGAAAGATTTTCACTTTTTGGAAGGTATCACATGTCTAAGTGAGATCCCATGAGATCTTATGGATATCATGTATCCCTTTATTCTTCACTAATTCTTATAATTATTTTTTCCTTAAAAGGCTAAGATTTTACTCCAAAACTAATTATCATCCTCCTTGGGTAGAAATAACCTTTCTTCTTCTCCAGCAATGAGGGATATATTCCTATTTGTTAACTTCTCTTACATCACAATAGTTAAATCACTTCCTTTAAAAATTCGAGTCTTTTTGTTGAAATTAATCAAAATCCTCATGTCACATTACTGACAAACACTTAGTAAGTTGTGACGAAGGCCTTTAAACACTAAAATATCTATGCGCCATATTTGTTTTTCTCTAATTTTGGATATCTCGATGCCAAAAACATCAATCCTTTATCACATGAAAATTGAAAATGGATAATTTTTCATACTTTATGTCTTTTACAAGTACTTTGTTTTTTTTATATTTTAAGTATAATTGCTTTCCAACATCCATACTCTAACTCAATATGTCAATTTAAAATAAATATGACCAATGTTGGTCATTTAAAAATATCCTTTCTTGAACCATGTTCACTACATTCCTTCATTTTGCAGTGATTTATATTGATCCACCTTGGGATCTATTGAATCACATCCAACATGAAAGGTTGAAAATTTATTATATTATTTTATACCACTTGATGAAACTTAAATCTACTATGATCTCTTTCTATAGGTATCCTTTGGAATATTTCTCTATACCATTGAAAAATAATTTTACTCTTTGTTTCTAAACCCTTCACCCAAATAACGATAGCCCTTAATAACAAACTGGGAGTAGGATATTCCCCTCATATATTTTTTTTTCTTTAGAGAATTAATATGAATCATATCTATATAACACATATATTTTTTGTGCCCAATATTTCCAAAACATTAACACTGGATATTTTTTCATTATTAGGTGTTTTCACTACTCCAGATGTAGATTTTTGAGTCTAATATGAGTCACTCAAAACAACCTTCTTATGTGGAGTGAGTTCTTGTGGCCTCGCATCAACCACAATTGATTTTTCTTATGATCAAGAACCTTAATATATTTTCTATTATATTTAATATGATTCCTTTTTTCAAAAGTGGATCATTATTTGGTTAACTCCATATGTTCTTATATAGCTTCTTTGGTAACTTGTATACTTTAACTTCCCAATATCATGTTTGTAGTTATGAGCCTTTAATAATCATAAAACACTTCTTACATCATCATGGAATCTCTTTAAGGTTCTTAATTGTTTTTTGGAAATTATTCTTCACAGAATAATTATACACAAAAATGATCTGGTCCTTCTCATAAATTTTGAATATAAGCACAAATTAATTCTCTAGGTTATAGTAATTATAGAATTAATTAACTTAATCATAGATTTAACTCCATATTATATTATTCTTTAATCTACATATAAAATTTTTATTCACATTCCAATCCATTGGAATTATTTTTATTGTCCCTCAAAAGGTTAATTTCTTTAATATCATATGCTAATATAGCCTCAAGGATGAATCTTACCTCAGGTTCAACACCTTCATCATCATTGTCCTAGGATTGTGTCCTATAAATGAAATTCAAAATAACTTTCTCACTTAGTTCATTCTAGTCCAAAAATTATTCCATGATTTTTATTCCAAGATAAAATATTTTTTGGAAATAAATTTCTACCTTTTAAATAATTTCCTTTGTACTTTTCTCTTAACTTTCTCACCCTTAAATAATTTCATCATGGGATATTCCTCTTCATCACCATCTCAAATTTTTATTATACATCTTGCAACGAGAATCCCAACTTTCCACACTAAAATGAAATAAGTGGAAGTTTTCTATTTATTTTTTTACATTCCCGTTTTTAGATTTAAAAAATTAATGGATATCACATCATTAACATCCTTATAATTTGGATCATACCCCTCTATGTGTTTATTCATCTCCTATAATAATAATTCCATATAATTACTCTTTTTTATAGTCTCATTCCCGTTGTTCCTCATATTTTATGTAGTAAGAGTTCTGTGAAAACAACATGTAGTCAATTACATTGGGCATTTACCTTCGAGTACTAAGATGGTTTCATTAAGATATTGTAGTATTATAATCAATAAAATATTTATGATTTTAATATTTTCAAGGTTTTCTCAAATTCCATGCATAATCTCTATAATGGTGTCCACCCAATCAAAGAATACATCAATATAATCACCTGGTTATATCCTTATATCCTCATACATAATCTATAACACATGAAACTTATCTTTAAATACCTTAGAATTACCTTTATAAATTTTGAGAAGTTTTTCCCACATGGCTTTTGCGGATTTGAAAAACATCACCTTCATTTATATAGAATAGGAAAATGGTACTTCCAATGTGTTGACTCCTTTTAGAATAATTTTATTCTCCCTTTAGTCTTTTTATGATAAATTTACACTTTATATATAGGATGAAGTCATTTATATAGAATCTATATAGATATTTGTTCCCAAATGTTCATAAATAATATTTTATTTTATTCCTTTATAACAAGAAATTATTTCTATAAAAAATTGTAATTACTATACGGTTAAAAACAAAAAACCATAACCTCAGGGAGATAAACTTTCATCAAAACCCTTTATTAATGATACCAATTTCTGGTCCTAGGTAAGATCAATAACCAAATATGGGGAATAATTAGGGTATATCAATTTTTATTCGCTCCATGCCACTGATATTATATAGAGGATTTTAGGAAATATACTTATATCCCTAAAAACTATTATAAAGAAATAATGTAGAAAAAAGATCATAAGAAATTATTTTTTCTCACCCAATCCATGTTAATCTAGATATAATGTTATGATGATGTGTTAATACTACTAAACCGCTAAGTTAACTACTTGTATTATAATTTAAAGCAGTCTCACTTACCATATAATATTACAACCATCACAGAATAATAAATAACTCGTTGTTATTCTTGTATTATATAAATAATTACTTCTCCAACAATTTATCTTATTCTTCCAAAAACATCAAGTGGATCTTACACCATGTATTTTGTATCAATCATCACTACACCCATGAACTTCTAGTGAGTTGGAATCCCACAACACCCTCTTCTTCACTAAAATTTCTTCAAAACACTGAAATATTCCTACTTCAGTTTTGAAAAAATAGATCTTCATTCTGTCCATGATCGCCTCTTACTCTATAATTGAATAGAAAGATATATCCTCCCCTCGGTGTTAAGAGGGTCTCAGCTCTCATTTTTTATTTTATATCCCAATTTTTTTCACTAAATATCCACTTGAGAAATATATTCCATATATGAATATAGAAACTCCGAAAGTCAGTAGATATATTTTATATTGTGTTGAACACAATCCAAATCACTTAATATTTTATAAATAACCAGCTCCACAATCTTTAAACGGAACCCATATTTAAATTTCTACTATACTAACTATTAAATCCTATATGGTTTGAATTCACACTTCAAAGCATGTTGTTTAATCAAAACTAGCTCCACAAAATCCATATAAAGCTTGTATTTAAACAACTAAAATATCTTGTATTGGTCCTCCCTTGAATTTGATAAATACTTTATCCATTACATCTCAACTAAAATAATAATCACATTTTTGAATAAAAATTAAGATCCTAATGTTTTTTTAATATTTAAGAGACAAATCATAATTCTTCAAAAAAATTATCTAAATTTTAAAAACTTATACACTATATTAAGGTTGTAAAAAACCTTAAGCATCTCTAAAAAACATATGAATGAAAATCTCCCCATGTGTAAAACTTTGTATATAAAAAATCTTACACATGAACACAAAAATGATACACTTCACTAGAGGTGCTTTAATCCTTTACTACATTTGAACTCTCTAGGATAATATTACATATCATCCAAAATATATATAAATGACCAAAAAAACTATAACATCTCTAATAGTATTTTGTATCAACATAGTTTATTTTTTTGTCGTTTTTTTCTTTCATACTAAAATATATTACACAACACTGAAATAGGCTATGTATTTCTATGATGCTTTAAAGATTTCCAATATTCAATAAAACCTAAATAATATATTACATGTCATGTAATATATCACCATTTTCTTATTTATATGGATATTTTTAAAAAATATATTACATATTAAAAATATCATACATATGACATGACCTTGAAAGATTTATAGGGAAAACCAAGGAAAATATATTGTGTATTATTAAATCAGGTTACATATCAAGTTACTTCACTAATATCACAAAACCAGCTCAAATATATCTTTTCTAGATTTAATCAAGAACACTTTAAAAACATTTTATCCTTCAAAATATAAATTTATCATGACATGGTAAGCTTCCTAAAAGTTCTATTTAATAATATTTTAACCAAACATAATAAAAATACATTTAAAATGTATTTTTTATAAAACTAAGACATTTCTTCCACCCATAAAAATATAAGGCCTCTGAGAAACCCAAAGAAGTAATCCCTCTAGGGTGAATCTTGATGTAAGTCCCTCACTCCAAGGCCTTTGGTAAACATTTAGAAAAAAAATAAGGTACAAGTATATAAAGTTTGTGAAACTTTAATTCAAGTGATAGATAGATAGATATGTGCAATAAAACTATACATGGGATATTAGTATTTGTCATACCATATTTTTGAAAGTGTAAATCAAATCACGGTTATGGAAACTGAATTACGGAAAATGAATCCCACCAAAAACTTGTTGGTTTTTATTTTAAAGATTCACTTTCAAAGGTAATTACTGATGAACAAGTTGTTAATGACTCGGATGACATGAAAGCTGCCAAGGAATTTAATGTCCAAGATGATTCAATTATTTGGAGAAACATAAATCTATTGCTTCAAAAAAATAAAAGGGAATGTGAATGCAGATGCAACAACTTCCATGAAATCAAAAGAAAAAATGGGAATTATTCTCTATCTTTGAAGGTGATATATCTTGATAAATCAGGTTTTCATGTTCAGCTTTCTGTGGCTACAGATTATAGTGAACCATAGTCTCACATTAGACAAAGACTGGAAATAGTTGTTGAACTGACTGGTGTATTTACTAAAAAGGACACAACCCATTTGAAGGTAGGTGATTAAAGGGTTGTTAGCTTATCCCCTAGTAAAAACTCTCCCATGTATTTGTGGGTGTCAATAAGTAATAATACAAGTAATGTTTTAACATCCTAGGACATCTCTTAATGAAAGATATTTCCCTTGACATTGGTGTCAATAGTGATGCATCACCTTAACTTTTGGATGACATTCCCTTGAGAGAACGGGTCCCTTCTTTTTCCTCTTTTCAATATCATTTAATACAATATTCAACCTAAGAATAACAACACCTTGATGTTTGACTAGGACTGAATAGTGCTCATGGAGCTGGAATAGAGTCAACCAATATTTTTTTCTTCCTCTAAAGGGAAATGAACAGAGGGCCTCAAAGGGGTTTTCCCTGATTGATAAGAACATAGCTATGTCTTCCACTATGGGACCAAACATGGCTTAAAATGAACAGATAAAACAAAATATAATGGTTAAGACTCATAATTCCTTTGAGTTACTTGCTACATGAAGTAGTGAATTGGATTGTCAAAGTTATGCTCAAACTTTTTTAACTAAACAAATAAAGGAGGCTGGTGACATGAGGATTCCAGGCAATGGAGAATAACCATGGATAAAAACCAAAAAATGGATAAGAGGACGTCACCCTTGTGGTCAGGGCTGGAGGACCCCAAAAATGGCTTGAGTACTCACTCACGAGCTGATTAATAGTTTTCTCTGGAACTTTTTTCATTTGTGTTTGTCTTTTCTGCCTTTTGTACTTATTTATATCTATTTAAGGGGCCTATTACTCCCCTTTTTCTTCAAAAAATATAAATTTTATTGTTTCTTCTATAAAATATATCATGTAATGTTTGAATCGTCATTTAATAATGATTTAATTATTTTTAATGATAGTTTATGAAATGATTATATATTTAAATATTTCATTGTTGTTGGTCGAATTTTAAGAATGGTTGGTAACGTGTTTCATCATGTTAATATTTATAAAAGGATTTTAATAATATAAAATTTAATATTTATAAAACATGAAATTATATAAAGATTTCAATGATTATCCATGATTCATTTATAAAGAGTTTGAGACTATGAGAGATGGTACAAAAATGGTGCATTGAAAAACTACTTGAACTGAATCACTTATTTCTTCCATTGTCTTTAATTGGGGTTCTATAGAGTGTACAATAGGGATAATCCTTCCCTGAAATTATAATATTCATATAACCTGTGGATTACAAATGGAAGGGAATAAATTTTCCCCTTAGGTATCTCCATCGTGAACTTATAGAATATATTTTAAGAATTATCTTCATACATCAAAATAGGTATATTGTATATTTATATTTTTTCAATAAGATTGAATGGTTCGACCTTATGGTAGATAAGACTTTTTTTACTTTCCATTAGTTTTAGAATATATTTATCCAATATAAAATATATAAAAACCATTGAAAATTTTATGTTTTAGAAAATATTAAAGGCGCTTATTCATCCAAGTGAATAATCATAAATGGAGAGGTAATTTTAAATATAACTGAATGATTAGAGGCATGATGAATCTTAGAAAGTTTAAAAAAATGGAAATGAAATTTAAAGACATTAATGTTTTTAAAAATCCATTTAACATTTTTTAATTCAAAAAAATTATTCTTGAACTAAACATCAATTCAATAATAAACACTTCAAGACTATCCACTATCAAAACCCATTAAAACTTTCCTAGTTTTTTGTTTTTAAATTTCAAATAATAAAATTTGACTTTACTTGTACTACAACCAAATGTATTATTTCTATGTTTATCATAAAATACAAAATGATCAGAAAAAAAAATAACAACACCTCACAAAGCTATAATAACTTGAGAAACTAATCAAAAATTATAATTTGTGGGTGAAAAAATTATAAAAATGTCAAGGATGAGGGTATTATAGAAGAAAATAATTTTTTACAGTGATTAGATCATTACCTATAATAGTAGTTTAAAAATATATTTCATTAATTTCATTAACTTTTCTAGAATGAAATATACAATAGTCAATAATACCTAAATCATTTATTCATGCACTATAATAATCAGGTTTAGAACTCCTACCATAACCTTTTATAGTTTCTAAAAAATTCAATATTGTATCAATGAAGTCATCAACTATAAATGCTTTAAAAACATCATGAATCAGATTATATTTGGAATCCTTTATTTAAAGCATCGTATTATTCTCCCACCAATAAATATATCTCATAATATTAAAATAAAAAACTTAGTATGACTTTATTTTTGGAATGATTATAAAATTTTCATCCATTTTTCAGTATCCAATATAACCAAATAAGCTTTTTTATATACCATGTAAAATAAAATAAGTACTTTATTATTTTAAATAATTTTATTGTATAAAAAAATACATATACTAATGAAGAATCAATCATGTTTATTTTTATTCAATATATAAAACAATTTATATTAAAAGTAGTAAAAATATAGTTAATTTACATTCTAAGTGGGGGGGTCTCTAAATATTCACATTAATTGATACATAAACTCTTAATTTCTGGGATTTAATAATGCTAAATATATAGATAAAATTTCACTTTTTGTAAACTAGGAATATAATAGTTCTATACTTTGATGGTTTATAAATCATGGTCATAGTATATACCTACTTCAAAAATTCAAAAATTATGTTTGTTGATTGGTACACAAGCGTGATTTATAAACCATTTAAAAAAGATATATTTTTCTAAAATGTTATAACTGTGAAAATTATCTACATTGATAGAGCCTACTTATATGGTTTAATAAGATACTCCAATAATTTTAAATAGTGACAATATACTAAGTATGTATTAATGATTTTTAAAAAATATAATAGAACTAGTGTTTGTTGGTTCATGGTCATTAATATTGTGTTTTCTAAAAAAAATATTTACAAAACATTTTCTCCTTTTCTCTAGAAAAAATAAAAAATACAAAAAATTTAGTGATAATTTTATAATATCAAAAAAAATTAAAAATTATTCAAATTTATTGAAAATATATATACTTTTTCAACAATAGAGATAACTAATCTAAAAAATTCATTATGTATGATAATCCCATTATGTAATGAGATATATAATTATATATAGATTTCAAAATATTAAAATTTTAAAAACAAAACATAAATTTGATAACCCATTTTTTATTATCCATAAAAAATATATTAGGAAAGGGACACATTTCATTAAAAATGAAACTTCCTATCAATTTAATCATATCACCGAACAGATTAAAATGAAATTCATTTAACTTGTTATAAATGAATCTTTAATTATTGTTTAATTATTTTTTCAGAAAAATCAATCTCATTTATGAAATTTTGATAATTTAGTTATCATTTCCCTATTAAGAAACATTTTAAATTACAAAAAAACATATATTATAATCATAGGAACATAAAATGTTTGTGGTAAATAATATTTATTTCTAAATTCCAATAATTTTTCTTCGAATGATTCAATGATTTAATTAAAAAAATTGATCCCAATTTTTTTATTATTAAACAAAAAAATAAATTTAGAAAACAATAATAAATATAAAGATACATTATGATGATTCTCATCACATGATATGTGTGATTTGTGAATGGTTTGTTTATAAAGATTAAAAATGTGTCTATTGTTTTTTTCTTAAATGTTTATATCAAAATGATATCATTTTCTTTAATTTATGAGTTTTATTTTTTCTGCATTTTATAAATTAATTTTAATAGTAAAAAGGACTTTAGTAATTTTGAGAATTTTGGTTATTTTTTTCATGTTCAATTGGTTCCTTAAAGTGAAAAATGACACAAGAATATTTTCACTAATTTCAATATCAAACCAACCTCATTTTCTAATTTATAATTATTTAACACATGTTCAAAACATAGAAAAAAATTAATCTAAAATTATACTTTATTTTAATCCTAGATTATTACTTATCATATTTAATTATGGGTAATTGTTATTGGTCATAAATGAATAAATGGTCATCATCCTAAATTTTGATGATAAACAGAGCATATTTTATTATATTTAGACATTATGCACTCATTTAATTGGTAAAAATTAAGTTTAATTATTAAAATATCTGTTTAATAATTTTGAGTAAATTTGAAATTATATTCATGCATGGTTTGTTATTAATGGCCCAAAACGACTCAAGTTTACTTTACTTAAATTTTACTAATAAACCATCATCGTTTTCTCATTTTAGATTGTTTGAAGGACATTTTTATCTTAGAAAGCAACTTTAAATATAAAAAAATTACATTTATTTATTCTCAGAACATGAAATATCATAATGACGTTCAATTTTTTTCAACATGTAAAAAAATAAATTAATAGTGTTATTCTTAAATTTTTAGGATAAAGTAAGATAATTTTAATTTATTTAAACATTCTGTTCTCATATACATATGAAAAATAAATTTTAATTTTTTGACAAATTCGACAATTCTTCCACTGATATTTGTTCAATTCCAGAACAGTTTTTTTATATAGGTCACAAATGATTTACATATTGTTTTTATACATTTTAATGAAACTCTGTTTTTAATGCCTCATTTTTTATTATTTGAAACATGTTTTAGGCCTATAAAAAATACTTTTCATTCTAAGATACTCTTATGATCATGATGTGGTCATCATATGTCATATTTATGAGCATTTTGTTCCTAAAATTTTTAAATGACATAAATTACCATTTACAAAATTTTCTCAAAATGATGAACAAGTTTTCTCATGGAATTTATTTCAAATGTTTCAAAAAAAATTAGTAATAATTTTTAAAACCGTAGAGGTTGGATTCAATTATTTTTTATTCCCAAAATTTAAAAATGACTCAAGGATCATTGTTTTATATTTTCTATATAAATTAGCCACATGAATATTTTTTAATCAATTTACACATGTATTACATTTAAAAAAATATTAATGATTCAAAAATAATGACAAATATATAAATAATTTTAAAAAATAGTAGTAATTTTTTAATAAAATAATATTAAAATTGATAAAATGAAAGAGACATTTTGGTTTCCGGATATAGTAGTTACTTTTCAATGCAGTCATTTCACTAATAATTTCTTCCCACATATATAGAGTTTAATGAAATCTTTTGATACTTGTTATACATTTAATAGTCTTTTTAAAAAAATTATAAATATTTCTTCAATGACCTATGTATTTAGAATATATTTTAATTTATCTATCATTATACCATGTTATTTTTTCATTATTACAACTTTATGACCCGCACATGAAGTTAGACAACCACCACCCACTATGGTAGTTTTTATGTGGAAAAAATAAATATCCTCATCTCATTTACAACTTATTATGTTTCTTTATATATACCTTCTTGTGTAGACACTTTTTTTAATATTACTATGTCATGTGCTCAAAGAATATATCATTGTGGATCTGTGTTCATCTGGGTCTATGATATATCAAAAATTCTCATTTCACAAGATTTTGACCTCGCACTCCTCCTATATAAATTATTGTTAATTCTCATTGAAATAATATTAAAAAAAATGTGAAAATAATTACTATATAAAAAATCATAATTTTATCATAAAAAAATCAATATCAGTAATATGACAACCCTTCTATTTATTACACTTTAATTCATGAAAAATTATATAAAATTACAAAAAAAATATAACTTGGAATATCAATAAGTATAGTGTATTCGGTAATTAGGTACATTAAATAATATATTAAAATAGGAAAAACATAATCTTAATTGAAAACTTCCATAACATTCTCACACTTTAAACTTCATTGCATAACCTAGTGACAAACATAACAAAGGGGTGAGATATAAATCCAAATAATGGAATAAACATGGAATAACATGAAGAAGAAAATACATGTTATAAAATAGAAATATATATGGGTCATAAAAAGAGTGATAATCATAAACATGAATAATTTGACATGACATATCATGGTAAATAAAGTAAACATGGGAAATCTGGAAAAAACTTAAAACACTACACCATAAACATAGGACAAGAATAAATATCAAAACACCATGATTGAAAAAATCCCATAAATTAATCAGGTTCACTTACTATCCCAAAATGGCATCCCATGATATTAACATTACCCAATTCATTAGAGTGCTATATAATTTTGGGCACACCCATCACTTTCATTTCATTCTCATGTTTTAGTGTCTCACATAGATCACTTAACATGGATTCATTCATTGTCAAATTTTATTCCACAATCAAGGAGTGTGTAATACCTAATTTGAATTCCGAATTAAAATAATTATAATTCTATAATGTTTAACACCCTTGATATGAAATGGGTATGGTATTCACTACATAATTGTTTTGGCATGAAAAAAGCGTGGTGAAATTTCACCAGCATAATGGCATCTCTTAAAAATTCATAAAATCGTTTTATGATAGAGAAAAGGGTATATGGTCATTTTTAAATAAAATGGGTACTAATAGGTACATGGAATAACATATCGCAACATTAGTAATTTAAAATATAATTAATAATATAATAAATAATCTTAAAGACGAGAAGCTGATGACCTCTTACAAAAAAATGTCATGGTAACAGGTGTACATAATGGTTCATGGGAGGATCCAAAAACCAAGTTTAGTACTCTACACTAGGAATTATATAGAGTTTCTGACTAAAATAATCTTATTCTCATGTTTAATAATTTTTTCAGATCTTTCATCATGTAGTGGTCCTTGTTTTGCGAACTATGGTTTCCCGATTTCCCTTAAAGTGGATTAATAAAAATTTATATTAGGATGGATAGGAGGGATTTAATGAAAGATAATGGGATATCTCATCATTTATAAATAAAATTGATATTAAGGGTGATATGTAAGAAAATATCCCAACATGAAAAAATGCTAATTAAATGGCCTTATATAAAAGAGTTTCTTGAATAAAAAAGGAGAGAGAGATCTCTAACATAAGTGTGTGACTCCAAATACTGAGGAGGAGCTTCTTGAGAGTTTGGGGCCACATTGTTAATACTTTATAAAGGGTATGTAAGAGTAAGTATGTGATCTATGAATTTTTAGTGATGATTAGTGGGATTTGGGAGGGTTTTATAGGAAAATAATGGGGAATTCTTTATCATTTCTCAAACATATGTTTGGAACTCTATATAATAAAATGACAAAACCAAAAAACTTAAAATATTTTTTATCCATGTTTTCTTCCAAATGGATGTTTATTTCATTATTTTATTAGTTAATGGTCCTAACTTAATAAAATAATACCCTCACAGATTTGAAAGTGATTCAAACTCTTGAACATATGATTCTAAAAACTTAAAATATATTAATGGTTTAGATGGATTCATAATGGCTTTATAAAATTAATAAAATAAACATAAATTCACATTATTTTTAAGGTAAAACATATATTTTGTTGTGGATATCTTTTATTTCATTTGTTTCATCACTTTTGGGTCATTATAATTCAATAAAAAAAACCTTATATTAAATGGTATTTAATTTTTACTGAAAATTTGACTAACTCAAAAAATTACAAAACAATAACCATATAATAATTTTGGGATTACAATTAAAAAAATATTTTTATATAAATAATTTTCTAAATATTTGAATTTTATATTTTAAAATATGAATCAATATTTGTTGAGAAACACTGGTTTTTTTTAAATAACAGTTTTCAAACCCTTATAAAAATTACAATTGAATTTTTAAAAATTATATGATCATTTATGATTAATAAAAATTATTTAATAAAAATATTTTTTGAAAATATTTTTTATTTTAAAGATCCATTAATACATCATATAAAATACTAAATTGAAATTAAAAAAATACAATTTTTTCTTATTATATAAAATTAAAAATCATTTATAAAGTAACGATAAGGAGAAAATATGAACTTTATTATCTTGAAAATAAGATATACATATTCATATTATTATGGACATGATACATATCCCATAAATACACTAGAAAATTCCCTAATTGTAATGTTTGCAATGGTGATACATTCATGGGGTGGTTCAGCGAACATGGTTTGGGTCGTGATCTCATTTAGCATGAAATTCTCTTATAAATGGCTTTTCTCATGATTAAGTTTTTGGATGTCAGGTTGGTCTTGGTCAAGGGAAAATACCAAAGATGCTACCTCCCTCATAAGATCTGATAAATGGACTTCATAGGGTATGATCTTACTAGTTGAGGTCATCACTTTCTTTTTTTTTAATTTGATTTGTTAAAATCCCATATTTATACTAATCATGTGATCACTACTTCATGACTATTGTTGACCTCACCTGTTTTGATAATCTCAATCATGTATTCATATGTGTTGAAAATCCCAATTATGTTTTCATTCTCTATGATATTTTTTAAGTATCATTGATCTATACTTTAATTCTTTCAAATCTGTGATCAAACCAATAATAATTCTTAAAATAGTCTTTGGAATATGTTAATTCTCATTTATCCATGTTCATACAAGTTATAAATTGATTCTAACACAATCGGATGTGTTCTGCATAAAACAGATAAGTAATCTGCCTATAGCTACTGATAAAGAGCTACCGGTACCTAGTCTACCGATAGACTTAGTCTACCGACAGACAGAGTCACCGATATACCTAACACAGAGCTACCGATGTACTTATAAATGTAAGCTACTGACTTACAGACAGCTACCGATACAAACATAGAGCTACCGGTGTAAGTATAAATAGCTACCGATGGAATAAGAGTCACCGATAGACGAAGCTACTGACAGACTCACAGCTACCGATACCGACGCATGGAGCTACCGACGCATGGAGCTACTGACGCATGGAGTTACCGACTCATGGAGCTACCGACGCATGAAGCTACCGACGCATGGAGCTACCGACTCATGGAGCTACCGACGCATGGAGCTACCGACGCATGGAGCTACCGATAAACAATCACCGATACAAGCATGTACCAACCGACGCATAGAGCCACCGATAGAGTCAAAGCAACTAATGACATTGAGCTACCGATGTTCAAGCTACTGATGCTGATTACCTACCGATCACTCGACTCACTGTTTGAATTTCTTTATTTTTATTTAATCTATCCAACGGTCATATCATGTACATTTTAATGATTTTTCAAATATCTGATAAAGATTGTCGGATGTCAGGAACCCGTACCTCGTACCTGCAGAAAGGAAATCTTTCTTGTCCCCTGTTGCACGTGACATAAATACAAGAAGACTCTGCTGAAGAGAAGTGTGACAACACACACACAGAGACAAGGAAGACATACGACATACTCAAGAAGAGCTCTGTGCATACAAGAAGAACCAAGAAAAACAGAATCACATAGACAATCAAGCATACTCGAGAAGTGTTTTGTGCATACAAGAAGAACACTGACGAACTTCAACCACTACTTTTTCACTGTCTGTGAATCTGGAGCATACGACACTCTGTTTCTCAAACAGAAATGAGAAGAGGACTCAGACTCACTTCTGATCGAATCCAAAGGAGTCCAGAGCTACACTGAAATCACCAGAACCATCTCTAAACTCTACATCTCTTGTTCTGTGATTTATTATTATACTTTTCGATCAGTGTGTGTTATCTGCTGTATCTAACACATACACTGTCTCCTGTACTTAAACTGGAGGATTTTTAAATCCTTACCAAACTCTTTCATTCTTTCTTTCCCACGAATAACAGTGGTAGAGGTTGTCTGTGACCTGGACAGCTGGGTGCTATTGTACTGTTTCCCACGAAGAACAGTGGTAGAGGTCTTGGACCTGGACAGTTGTAAACTGTTGAACCCCGATCCAGGGTGTGGATCATTTTTATATAAACTTTTGAGAGGACTAAGTCTCGGCTTGAGACTGAACTTCTTGGTTACATTTGTTGTGCCATCTCTTTCAAAGTTTTATTCCGCTGCTAATCACTTTAAAACCAATACTGTTTTTAAAGTTACTTTGATAATTAAATTAGCAAGTGTTTATGTTAAGTGTAGATTAGTAAGTTAGTTTCAAAAGATAATCACACACTCCTGTGTTGATTAACTGGGAATTAATCAATCCCTTGAGAATCTAACAGAACCTCTACTTTAATATAAATTCACGATAGTTTAATTTATTATTTTATTTGGGGGTCTTTAAGACAGTGTTTTTAAATAAAAAAATTTTAATTGGTACTCAATTCACCCCCTCTTGAGTAAACCAATCCGACCAACACTTGGTATCAAAGTATTGAAAATACTTTCTAAAAGTACTCTGCTTTTGAACTGTGATTTTAGTTGTATTTTAAAGTTCTTAAAATTTCTGTTATATCTAAATTTTTATCTCTTTAAAATTTTCTTATCATAGACAATAGACTTGAGGGTGCTGCTACTAACCGGCCACCTTTATTCAATGGAACTAATTATGCTCAGTGGAAACTGAAAATGAAAATTCATCTAGAAATCATAGGTTTTGATATTTGGACTGCTATTGAATCAGAATACAAAATTCCCACTACTGCTAGATCTACTTGGGATGAACCTACAAAGACTGCTTACAATAACAACTGTAAAGCTATGAATGCCTTGTACTGTGCTCTAGGAGATGAAAAGTTTAATAGAATTTCTTCTTGTAAAACTGCATATGAAATTTGGGATACCTTAGCTGTTTCTCATGAAGGAACAACGAATGTTAAAGAAATGAGATTGAACACTTATACTATCAAGTATGATAATTTTAAAATGAAGCCTGACGAACCCATTTCTGACATGTATCTCAGGTTCAATGAAATTGTCAATACAATGATCTCTCTTGGAAAGGATGTCTCATCGAAGGAACAAATTATGAGAATTTTGAGATGTCTACCTAATAGATGGAGAGGCACATCTGTCTCAATCAGAGAATCTTGTGACATTGCTGCTCTACCTATCAAGGAACTAATTGGCAAGTTGATGATGTATGAAGAAGGGCTTAAAGTGAATAAAGAGGAAGAAAATGAACCTCCAAGAAAGTCTATCGCTTTCAAATATTCAACTTCAAAGAATAAGGACAAAGAAAAGCTTCTAGCTGTAGTTGAATGTTCAAGCTGTGAAGACAGTGAAATTGATTCTGACAGTGATGCTGAGATGGCTCACATTGCTAGAAGATTTAAGAAATTTTATAGGAAAAAGAAGTTCTTCAGAAAACCAAATTATAAGGGTAAGTATGATCACCAAGGTAAATGGAAAAAGGATTGGAAGAAGAATGACAAATCAGATGATGTTGTCTGTTATGAGTGCAAGAGAAAAGGACACATTAAAGCCGACTGTCCAAAGCTGAAGTATAAAAAGAAATATGAATATAAGGACAATAAGTTTAAGAAAGCTATGAAGGCTACTTGGAGTGCTTCTGAGGATAGCTCTACTGAATCTGAAAGCTCTGAAACTGAACACAAAAATAAGGCAAACATGTGCTTTATGAAAAACACTTCTCAGGTAACTGCTGAAACTCCTGCTTTAAATTATTACTCTGGAGATAATGCAGAATCTAATTCTGATTCTGGAACAATGTCTAAAAATGAATTGTTTGAGTACTGTGATATGATGGAAGAGACATGTAATGAACTTAAGGATAAATACAAGTCATTAAAGAAACAGCATGCTCTCACCACTACAGTTAAAACCGAACTCACTATTGAAAAAGAGAAAAATGCTCAACTGTTAAAAGAAAACACTGAACTGAAACTATCTAATGAGCAACTCAAGAAAGACTTAGAGAAGTTCAACAATGGAAAAAATACACTAACACAGATGCTAGGAAAGCAAATAGCACCTAAATATACTACTGGTATAGGATACCAACCTGGACAAAGGAAAATTTCCAAAACTAGATTCATTTCTAAATCTGGACAGAATGAAGGTAATTCTGGAACTTCATATGCTTCAACCAGTTATATACATAGATATGGATCTAATAAATTTTATCTTTCAAAGCATGTCAATTCTAAAAATTATATGAGACCCATTAGACAAATATGGGTACCTAAAGTGTTATTGGCTAACCTGTCTGGACCCAAGAAAATCTGGGTACCAAAATCATCTCCCATCTGAATCTGTTTTGTAGGGAACTTACTTAAAGAGCTCCTGTAAAGAGACCTGGTATTTGGATAGTGGATGTTCAAGACATATGTCAGGAGACTTCTCTTGTTTTAAGAGTTTACTAAAAGTTGATGGAGGCTTTGTCACCTTTGGTGATAATTCAAAAGGAAAAATCATCGGCCTAGGCCAGATTGGTAACACTGATTCAATTTTGATTTCTAAAGTTGTATTTGTTGATGGCCTTAAATACAATTTATTAAGTATTTCTCAGTTATGTGATGATGGTTTTCATGTTAAATTTGAAAATGATTCTTGCAAATTTTTTAATTCTAAGAATGTTTTGGTATTTTCTGCCTTAAGAAATGAAAATGTTTATGCTGTTAATCTGAATTCTTTAGCTAAGCAGAATATTACTTGTTTGAATGCTTTTCATAAAGAATCTTGGCTATGGCACAAAAGATTGGGACATTGCAACATTCACTCACTTAGAAAACTCTCTAGAAAAAACCTAGTTAGAGACCTACCTAAATTAGAATTCCCAAATGATAGAGTGTGTAACCCCTGTCAAAAGGGAAAACAACACAAAGTTTCTTTTAAATCAAAGAAAGAAGTTTAGACTTCTCAACCACTTGAATTGGTTCACATGGATTTGTTTAGACCATCAAGAGTTTCTAGTTTAAATGGTAAGCACTATGTTTATGTTCTTGTAGATGACTTTTCTAGATATACTTGGGTATATTTTCTATCTCACAAAAGTGAAGCTTGTTCTTCTTTTGTTAAATACTCTAAATCTGTAGAGAACCTTAGTGGACTTAAGATTAAAACTTTGAGAAGTGATGATGGTCGTGAGTTTGAAAATCAAGATTTTGAATCTTATTGCTCACACAATGGCTATACTCATAACTTCTCTACCACTAGAACACCCCAACAGAATGGTGTAGTAGAAAGAAGAAACCGAACCCTTCAAGAAATTGCTAGAACCATGCTCAATGAATATGACCTGCCTATTTTTTTTGGGCTGAAGCTGTTAATACAGCTTGCTATGTCATTAATAGAGTCTTAATTAGACCTGTTCTTAAGAAAACCCCTTATGAATTATGGAACAATAGAAAGCCTAAGGTTAATTACTTTAAAGTTTTTGGTTGCAAAGTATTTATTCTGAATACTAAAGATAATCTGGATAAGTTTGCTTCCAAAAGTGATGAAGGAATTTTTCTGGGTTACTCTATTTCAAGTAAAGCCTATAGAGTATTCAATAAAAAAACCAAATGTGTGGAAGAATCTGTTCACATCAAGTTTGATGAAACTGATCCACATGAGCCTAAAATCTCTCTTGAGAATCTTGAAGAAGATTTGTCTATTCTGGACCTTAATGATAAATCTAAAGAACCTGTTATAAAAACATCCAGTTTTGGACTTTTTCCAGAATCTGCTTCTGTTGAACCCGAACCTATAGATGAACCTGAAATTTCTATTCCAACCTTTACCAGATCAACGAGGATTCTAAATAATCATCCTTTAGAAGCTGTTGTTGGTAATCTTGATAGAGGAACACAAACTAGAGCTTCTATAAGGAACCAAGTTGAACATCAAGCTTTTCTTTCACAGCTAGAACCCAAAAATATCAATGATGCTATCAATGATGAATTCTGGGTAATGGCTATGCAGGAAGAATTAAATCAGTTTGAAAGAAACAAAGTCTGGGAATTAGTTGACAGACCTAAGGACACTTTGACAATAGGCACAAAATGGGTTTTTAGAAATAAAGTAGATGAATCTGGAAATATAGTTAGAAACAAAGCTAGACTAGTTGCACAAGGATATAGTCAAGAAGAAGGTATAGACTATGAGGAAACTTTTGCACCTGTAGCTAGACTAGAATCCATCAGGATCTTACTTGCATATGCTGCACATCTGAATTTCAAGTTATATCAAATGGATGTGAAAAGTGCATTTCTAAATGGTTTTATAATTGAAGATGTTTTTGTTGAACAACCACCTGGATTTACTAACCCCCATTTTCCAAATCAAGTTTTTAAACTTTCTAAAGCTTTGTATGGTCTAAAACAAGCTCCAAGAGCTTGGTATGATAGACTTAGCAATTTCCTTATTTCAAAAGGTTTCACTAAAGGGATTGCTGATCCAACTCTTTTCACTAAAAGAATTTCTAAAGATGTTTTAGTTGTACAAATATATGTTGATGATATTATTTTTGGATCTTCTAAACACTCTTTATGTACTGATTTTTCAAAAAGTATGAAAAATGAATTTGAAATGAGCTTAATGGGAGAGCTTAAGTACTTTCTTGGTTTTCAAGTATATAAAAATGAAAATGGTATTATTTTTAATCAAAGTAAATACACAAAGGATCTTTTAAAACGTTTTGGTCTGGATAGTATCAAGGAAAGTGAAACTCCTATGAGTACTACCTGTAAATTGGACGCTGATGAAACTGGGAAACCAGTTGATCAAACAAATTACAGAGGTATGATTGGTAGCTTACTTTAACTTACTGCTAGTCGACCTGATATTATGTTTAGTGTGTGTATGTGTGCTAGATTTCAAGCTAATCCAAAAGAATCTCATTTGCTTGCTGTTAAAATAATTTTTAAATATCTCAAACACACGGTTAACTTAGGTTTGCTTTACCCAAAAGGACAATCCTTTGAGTTAATGAGTTATTCAGATGCTGACTTTGCTGGTTGTAAGTTAGATAGAAAAAGCACATCAGGAACATGTCATTTGCTTGGAAAATCCTTAGTTTCTTGGTGTAGTAAGAAACAGAACTCAGTTGCATTATCTACTGCCGAAGCAGAATATATAGCTGCTGGTAGTTGCTGTGCACAAATTCTGTAGATGAAACACACTCTTTTGGACTATGGATATGTTTTTAAACATGTTTCAATCAAATGTGATAACACCAGTGCAATAAACATCTCTAAGAATCCTGTATCTCACTCTAGAACCAAACACATAGATGTAAGACACCATTTCTTAAGACATCACTATCAAAAAGGTGATATTTCTCTTGAATTTATTGGCACTGAACATCAATTGGTTGATATTTTCACTAAACCTTTATGTTCGGATAGGCTAAGTTACATAAGACACGAATTGGGAATGTTTAATCACTGATGTGAAATTCTAACCGATGTGAAATCCTCACTGATGTGAAATTCTCCCCGATGAGAAATCCTCACTGATGTGAAATTCTCACCGATGTGAAATCCTCACTGATGTGAAATTCTCACCGATGTGAAATTCTCACCGATGTGAAAATTCTCACCGATGTGAAATTCTCACCGATGTGAAAATTCTCACCGATGCAATGCTAGATTTTAAAACTTCTGTCTGCCACCAAGAATACGAATCATTTTACTTTATTTTATTTTACTCTATTTTAGTCGTTTATTTGGAATTCCTAAATGATAAAACTAAGTCTAAGCCACTTCTTACCTCACCGAGCTCAAAATCTCTCACCTTTGAACCTTTGCTCCCAAATCGGCCAAGAACCCTAAACCCGCGATGGAAAAAACTAAGCTTCCTACCGTCAGAGATGAAAGTGTAGAACCAAACGCTAAGAAGTAGAAGACACAGCATAAAGCCAGTGTTAGTGAAGTCAGAACTAGATCGGGAAAGCGACCAGTGAATCCTCACTTGCAGAATATAGACATAGTAATCAAGAAGGAACTGTGCGTGGAATGGCTAATGCCTAGCAAATCGTTAGTACTCGAGATTCTGGAGGACCAGAAATGGGTGGATTGTTTCTCGAATAACAATGGCCCATACTACCCGAAGTTGGTAAAACAGTTCTACGAGTTTGTAAGCTTCGAGAAGTCTGAAAATGAGAATCGGGTAAGCTCGTTTTTAAATGGAAAAGAGATGTCTTTTTCTTCAGTAGAGTGGGCTGAGAGTTTGAAAGTACCACATGAAGGTGTCTCTGGGTACGTATAAAGAGCAATGCCACCTAGCAGGGAGATCTTTGATTATGAAACTGCCTTAAAAGAACTGACTGGTAATGGGAATCAAAGGCAAGTGGTTGCTACTGAAATGGATGGAGAGAATCGACTGCTCTTCAAGTTTGTTCATCATGTGTTGATACCGAGGCGAGGAGATTTTGCAAATCTGAGATATCAAGATATCTATCTTCTTCATTTGCTAAGACATGGTGTGAAAATCAATCTGTTCAGATTGTTAATGCTTCAAATGGAAGACATGATTAGACCAAAGTCAAAGACTAATGCTTTATTCTTTGCCAAGCTAATTTCAGTAATGATAAAAGTGAAAGGAATAGCTGAGTCTCAGGATGAGACAGTTGTAGTCAAGAATAATTTCTGCATCACCTCGACTATTTGTAAGTACATGAAAATTAACTGGAACCCATGGAAGGGAGAATGGGTCAGTGATGATCAGAAGATATATGATAGGTTTAACCCTGTGGATCATCCCTCAAGACCAAAGGATATGAGAGATCCAAGTCTGAGACCTGATGAAGAAGAACCTGGTTATAGTGATGAAACATAAGAAGAAGAAGAAGAAACTCCCATGGATGTTGGAGGAGATCCAGACTTGCCCCCAAGTCCTGTTGCAGAATTGGTTTATTCTAGGAAAGGAAAAGTAGAGGAAATTTTGTCTACTTATGAGGAAGACCAGTCTGTACCTCACCAAGAAGAAGAGGAAAAGGAAAATGTATCTGAATCCCCTGCTTCTGGTAGTTTAAGTATGAGTCCTTTGATTGGAAACTCAGCTATGCCTCCTGCTGAAGTAGAAATAGATACAGAAAAAGTTGTACCTGTATCAGAAGATCTTCCAGATGCTGCACCGATGGAACTTGTAGTAGAATATTCTGATGAAGAGAATCCAGCACTGAATGTTGTTGTGATACATGAGAATGCACCCATTGAGGGGGAGCATCAATCTGTTCTTGGAAATGTTACAGTAGCTGTTGAGCTTGGAGACTGGGTAGAAGACCCAGGGTTTATAGTCTGTGGATTGGATTATCCTGATTCTGATAATGAGATGTCTGTGAATAGACCGAAGACCAATTATGATCTTGCTTCTGAATTGTTGCCAGATAATGTGGTCAGATTTCATGATCTGAATAAGCTGAAAGAGGACCTCAAATCCAGTTTTGTTGAAGAATTGAAGTTAATGGAAACCTCCCTTGCATCCTCAATTAATTCAATGATGACTGATTCTGTAGTTAGTTTGGCCTCAGTAAAGGGATCTGCTGCAGTTGCCCCTAATGATTTTGTCTCTAAATCTGATCTTGAATCCATGAAGAATGAGCTGAAAGAATCATTCAGTGTATCAGTTGCTGAGATGAAGCAAATCTTTAATGAAGAAATGAAAATGTTAGAGAGATCCTTCGAGCTATCTCTGGCCTGTAATTTATCTTTTTTTGTGTCTGAGCTTATGGAAGAAGTGAAAGAGTGCCAGACTCAGTCTTCTAGAATCGAAGCTGATCTTGAAGCTCTCAAGACAACTGTTGTTGCTTTGGACTCTTATATGAGCTCCAAGTCTCAAGCTGACAAGGACCTAGCTTATGTGAAGAGTGTAGTAAGCCAGTTTGTCTCGGTGTTTGAAAGTTTCAAAACCTCAGTGAAGGATCACGTTCAATTACAAGACTCTCAAGTTCAAAGCCTAATCAGTGGTTTGTCTAAGAGTTTCAAAGAAACTATTTCCTTCTCTCTTGGCCCTCTCACATCCAAACTTCTAGTTGACCTGAATCTTGTTCGAGAAATGTTGAAGGAGGAGATTGGTTCTATTTCAACCAGTGGCTCTGTGGACTCATCAGAGTTGAGACGAGTGGTGCTTTCTACAAGAGATTCTTCTAGAGAAATAATGAAGATTGTTCAAGATTATATGAGAGAAGCCTATGCCTCTCAGGAAGCCGTAAAGAGAAAAGTGGACTACTACTTCACCAAAAGTTTCACCAAGAATCAACTCGAACACCACTTCAAGCTAATGTTGGAACACATGAAGCTACCTCCAGTCACTCAAGCTTTTAGAGAACAAGTGAGCAAACTAAGAGAATTGACTCCTGCCTTGGAGAAATTCATGGAAAACAAAGATGATTTCATTTCTGCTATGGAAAGAGGAGGAGGAATTATTATGGATTTTAGAAATTTGTTGCTGCCCTTCTTGCATGTTGATGCCAGACCAGTCATCATACCTCCTACTTTGCCTGCTTCTGCCTCAGCTGCTTCCACAATCCAGCTGACTCCTGCTCAAGCTATTCGAAGCCTCACACCAATGATCACCCAAAGATCTTCAACATACAGGCCTGACTCTGTGTCAGTGGCCCAGCCTCCTTTGATCTTTTCTGGCATTCCAAAACCTTCACCTACATCCTCACCAACCTAACCTTCTTCTGATCCCAAAGGAAAATATCACGTGGAAGATGTGGATTGATCCAGTGGCCAGGATTTTTGATAGGAATTCATTTGTATTCTGTTTCTGTACTTTTTGACTGCTGTAATACAGAAGAACTCCTTTTACTTCTCATGTTTTATTTGTCTCCTATATATACTTTCCCACTTTTTGATTATCACAAAGGGGGAGAACAAAATGAGAGAATAATAAGGGGAAGAACAATAAGCGGGGGAGAACAAAATGAGAGAATGAGAAATATTTTCAATGGAGAAAAATAACCTTCTTTTCAATTTTATCTCTGCTATTATTATGATTCTTTTTACCTTCAGTACCTTATGATTGTTACCTCTGATAACTTATGTCTATATCATACTATTTCTATTATCTCTGATGCTGTTTTCTCTGAGAAAATTGAATTCAATATTATAATCTTTACTATTATATTTTCACTATGTTAAATTCCCATATCATAAATTGTGATTATCCAAAAGGGGGAGATTGTTGACCTCACCTGTTTTGATAATCTCAATCATGTATTCATATGTGTTGAAAATCCCAATTATGTTTTCATTCTCTATGATATTTTTTAAGTATCATTGATCTATAATTTAATTCTTTCAAATCTGTGATCAAACCAATAATAATTCTTAAAATAGTCTTTGGAATATGTTAATTCTCATTTATCCATGTTCATACAAGTTATAAATTGATTCTAACACAATCGGATGTGTTCTGCATAAAACAGATAAGTAATCTGCCTATAGCTACTGATAAAGAGCTACCGGTACCTAGTCTACCGATAGACTTAGTCTACCGACAGACAGAGTCACCGATATACCTAACACAGAGCTACTGATGTACTTATAAATGTAAGCTACTGACTTACAGATAGCTACCGATACAAACATAGAGCTACTGGTGTAAGTATAAATAGCTAACGATGGAATAAGAGTCACCGATAGACGAAGCTACTGACAGACTCACAGCTACCGATACCGACGCATGGAGCTACCGACGCATGGACCTACCGACGCATGGAGTTACCGACTCATGGAGCTACCGACGCATGAAGCTTCCGACGCATGGAGCTACCGACTCATGGAGCTACCGACGCATGGAGCTACCGACGCATGGAGCTACCGATAAACAATCACCGATACAAGCATGTACCAACCGACGCATAGAGCCACCGATAGAGTCAAAGCAACTAATGACATTGAGCTACCGATGCTGATTACCTACCGATCACTCGACTCACTGTTTGAATTTCTTTATTTTTATTTAATCTATCCAACAGTCATATCATGTACATTTTAATGATTTGTCAAATATCTGATAAAGATTGTCGGATGTCAGGAACCCGTACCTCGTACCTGCAGAAAGGAAATCTTTCTTGTCCCCTGTTGCACGTGACATAAATACAAGAAGACTCTGCTGAAGAGAAGTGTGACAACACACACACAGAGACAAGGAAGACATACGACATACTCAAGAAGAGCTTTGTGCATACAAGAAGAACCAAGCAAAACAGAATCACATAGACAATCAAGCATACTCGAGAAGTGTTCTGTGCATACAAGAAGAACACTGACGAACTTCAACCACTACTTTTTCACTGTCTATCAATCTAGAGCATACGACACTCTATTTCTCAAACAGAAACGAGAAGAAGACTCAGACTCACTTCTGATCGAATCCAAAGGAGTCCAGAGCTACGCTGAAATCACCAGAACCATATCTAAACTCTACATCTCTTGTTCTGTGATTTATTATTATACTTTTCGAGCAGTGTGTGTTATCTTCTGTATCTAACACATACACTGTCTCCTGTACTTAAACTGGAGGATTTGTAAATCCTTACCAAACTCTTTCATTCTTTCTTTCCCACAAATAACAGTGGTAGAGGTCGTGTGTGACCTGGACAGCTGGGTGTTGTTGTACTGTTTCCCACGAAGAACAGTGGTAGAGGTCTTGGACCTGGACAGTTGTAAATTGTTGAACCCAGATCCAGGGTGTGGATCATTTTTATATAAACTTTTGAGAGGACTAAGTCTCGGCTTGAGACTGAACCTCTTGGTTACATTTGTTGTGCCATCTCTTTCAAAGTTTTATTCCGCTGCTAATCACTTTAAAACCAATACTGTTTTTAAAGTTACTTTGATAATTAAATTAGAAAGTGTTTATGTTAAGTGTAGATTAGTAAGTTAGTTTCAAAAGATAATCACACACTCCTGTGTTGATTAACTGGGAATTAATCAATCCCTTGAGAATCTAACAGAACCTCTACTTTAATATAAATTTACTACAGTTTAATTTATTATTTTATTTGGGGGTCTTTAAGACAGTGTTTTTAAATACAGAAATTTTAATTGGTACTCAATTCACCCCCCTCTTGAGTAAACCACTCCGACCAACAACTATATAATCAATTAAAATGATACTTAACTGTCTTGTAAATTCAATTTGACATAATAAAACAAAATAAGTGCATGTTTTTTTATAACCATATTACATAATGAGATATTTAATTAAATTATATGGGGAATTTTATTTATAAAAGGGTTGTTATAATATCCACCCCCCACCATTTAGAAATTTCTCCCTTGATATTTTATTTACTCAAAATAAAAAAGGTTAGGGTAATTTTGTTTCATCACTTCCTCCAGTTCCCATGTTTCATCTTCAAAATTTTGGCCTCTCCACAACACTTTGACTGTGTTCATTTTATTATTTCATAAAACATTGTCTCTATGATCAAAGATCATCACTGGTTACTCCTCATAAGAAATATCATTCTCCAATGGTACCACCTATGTATTGAGTACATGTGAGTGGTCTGGTATGTACTTATTCAATAGAGATGCATGAAATTTATCATTATTTGAGATAGGTTAGGTGGGAGTGTTAGTCTATAGGTCGTCACTCCGATGTGATCAAGGATATCAAGGGGACCGATGTATCTGGGACTAATATTTCCCTTATTCCAAAATTTCATGGTCTTATTCCCTAGAGATATGTGGAGGAATACCATGTCTCTAACATAAAACATTAGGTATTATCGATGATATTTATCATATAACTTTGGTCGACTCTGAGCATCCTTGATGTTCTTCTGAATGGTCTTAACTTTTTCCTTCATTTCCTCAACCATTTCAAGACATAGAAGTTTTCATTGCATAACTTCATCCTAGCATAAAAGGTATTCAAAAAATATTCCCATAAAGGAATTCAGAGGGATCCATTAGGATACTTAATTGGATACTATTATTTTATGAGAACTCAACCATAGAAAGATATTGATCTCATCCTCCTTTGAACCAAATTGATCATGCTATCAACATGTCCTCAAGTGTCTGGATAGTTTAATCAGATTGGCCATTAGTTTGGGAGTGATAATTCGTGTTGAATTTCAACTCAGTATTTAGAGAATGTTAGTGACTCTCCTAGAACTTGGAGGGGAATCGTATATCTCAATTGGATACAATCTATAGTGGTGTTCCATGCAACCTCAACACTTATCTAATTTATATCCTTGTATGTAGATCGAGTGAGAAATCTACTTGAATCAGAATGAAGTGTGCAGTTTTAGTAAGATGAACCAGCACAACCCAGATATAATTATTACCTATTTATGTCTCTATAATAAAGGTAACAAAATCCATGGTGATGTTTTCCCATTTCCATATAGGTATGGCTAATAGTTGCATCATCCCCTTGGATTTTTTCATTTTCTATTTCACTTCTTGACATAAACGATATATTGATGTATATTCTATGATCTTCTTATTCATGTTGTCCAAAAATATTTCTCAAAGAGATCTTGATACATATTTTTGATTCCAAGATGGATAGAGAAGGTTGAGTTATGTCCACCACCCAACAGATCCTTATTTAACTCGAGATTTGATGGCATAAATAGTCTTGACCCAAATCTCACAACTCCTACTTTATTAACATTCAACTCCAAGGATTTCCTTATTCATATAGATTCCAATTTCCTTTGAATTCCCACATCATTCCTTTGAGTATACTTTATCTTCTCTATAAATGATGGTTGAGTAATCATTTGTGAAAGGATTGATGATTTTCCTTCATTTATAATTCCCATGACCATCCTTTTTAAGTCTAGTAAGATCAGATCCCTCTCAATTCTCATCAATGATAAAAATGTTGGATCCTTTATACATAGATCATCCATCAGTTTATTCTCTTTACTAGGATGGTAGTGAATTGAGAATTCATAGTCCCTGATCAGCTCTAACCATCTTCTTTGGTGTATATTCATCTATTTCTATGTGACTATATACTAGATGATTTTATGATCTGTATATACTTCAAACTTCTCCCTGAAGGGATAATGCTACTGTATTTTAAAATTCAAGATTATTATAGTTAACTCTAGATCATGTGTTGGGTAGTTTTGTTCATGAATTTTCAACTTCCTTGAAGAATATTATATGACTTTGTCATTATTTATTAACACAAAACCCAATCACGTCTTTGAATCATCATTGAATACAATGAAAATTTTCCCACTTATAGGTAGTGTGAGTATAGGGGAAGTGTTAATCCTCCATTTCAACTCCAGGAAGCTCTCTTCACTTTTATCATTCAATGAAAATTTAACTACCTTCTGAGTTATTTTGGTTAGAGGGTTTCAAAATCATGATAAATTTCTCAAAAAATGATAATATTACCCAGATAATCCAAGGAACCCATAGATATCAATCATAAATGTTAGACTTTTCCATCCTTTAAATTATTTTTCATTTTAAGGTTCTACTAATATTTCATTAGTTGTGATGATATACCCCAATAATGAAACTTCATTCAACCTAAACTAACATATGTTGTAATTGGCATAAAGATTCTCATTTCATTATATATTTATCATAGTGCCTAGAAGATCCTCATGCTACTCATTCATTTTGAATTATTTTATAATATCAACTATAAAGACTCCAAAAAAATTCAAGGTAACCTCTAAAGACTCTATTCATCAATTTTATGAAAATTTCTAGAGCATTAGTGTGTTCGGATGGCATTACTATGAACTAATAGTTCTCGTACCTTGTAATAAAAGAAGTCTTGTGGATATCCACCTTATTCACCCAAACATGGTAATATCTAAACCTTAGTGAAGCACTTGGGAATATGATCACTTTATCCATATTCTCCTTTAGTTATTTTTTCATCTCCTCAAGTTTCATAACAACCATTATATACAGTGTCTTGGATAATGGTAATTCCCCATGACTAATTTCAATTGAAAATTTAACCCCTCAGCAAGGAGGAAAACTAGAAAAATCCTTAGGAAGTACATTAGTGTATTACATTACAATGTACATGACTTAAAGGATGATTCTTTCCTTATAATCAATCTTTTTATCGAGATACACTTTCTTATAGGGAAATAATATCCATGCATGAGATATTGGTTCTAAAGAAGATCTAGCATCCCCCTTATACTTATACAGAATTGGTGGTCGATTTACAAAATAGAGAGAGATTTCTTTCTCACAAAAATTTATTTTAGATATATATATATATATATGGAAATCCAATCCATTCCCTAAATTGCATCAAATTCCACTAAAGGGAGTATCACATGGTTTTTTGGGAAGTTCAGCCCAAAAATTTTGATAGGAGAGGATTTATATACTAAGGATGCAATACGTTTCCCAATTTCTATTTTCACCAAAAACTCTAGTTCTATAATTTGTGGTGGTGTTTGATTTTTTCTAATAAACTATCATTATATGAATGAATATATAGAACCATAAAAAAAATTACGTTAGCTATTATTTAATAAATAACTATCATATATGTCACCACTTCATTTTTGGGATCCACCTCAGCGATTTTAATGAAAAAAGATTTCCCTTATTTCCTTGGAGGATGTTGGTTGTCTCTGAAAACCCTTAGCTTAATGAATTGGTTTTCAAAGGTCTTTGGTTCCTTACAGTTGAAGAAATGAACAATGGACTATGGGTTGAATGTAGAATTCTATTCCTTTATCGCATTAGTGGGTTTCTTCTATTAAAGGTCATTAGTTAGGTGTCCTTCATTCATATACCTAATTCATTTCTTCATCCCCCTTATGAAATTTTTAGGGTTCTTCTTTCCACACCATGGACAATTGGGATGTTGAAATTTCTTGGAACCATTATGTTTCTCTTTAATACTGCCAGACTTTCTACTTATTATCCCCATGATTACCTTAAGATTCACTGACCTCCATCTCGACAGTGTGGGAAAATTGTACATTTTCCTCATAACTATAAAAGTTGTATATCATTGGGGATTTTCATAGACTAGGTTTTATCCCACCAATGATGTTCTAAAAATTAATTTAGGGTTAATAGAAAATTTGGAGGCGTATAATACAAGTCTTGTGAAGTTTTCCTCATACACCCCAATAGATTCATCATCTTTTTTCTTGAGGGATAGGAAGTCCCTTTTCATTTTAAGCAGGATATTGTAAGGAAAATATTTATAAAAAACATTTTCTATAATTCATTTCACTTAATCACTTAAATATCTTCCTCAAGATTCATATTCTAGATCAATTCCCACCACGGATCAACTTCTCCCTCTATTTGATAAATAGATAGTAGAACCATCTCTTTCTCAAAACATTGAATTATGGTGAAGGTCTTCATAATGGAGTTGATCCACTGTTCAGTGATTAAGGGATCAGATGATCCATTGAAAGTTAGAGGCCTTTGTTTCATAAATGGAACAATTGCAGCTAGTTATTTCCTAGGCGGATTGGACATTACTCCTAGTTTAGGTTTCTATTCATAACCTAAGTCGAGTGTAAGAGTATCATCATAAAGTTTGTGACTCCCACTCCCATCAGGTTGGGTATCTCATTGGCGTATTCACCACATTTTCTGTCACATTGAATATATACCTAATTCATTATACTTTCATCCACTGGATAGAATAAAGGTAAAATTATATATGAGTATTTGTAAACTATTAAACATGTAAAATGGGGAATCTGATGACATTAAATAGATAACTTATTAATTACACTTATTTATTAACTTATGAATTTCTAGGATTCAACCTATGTTATCCATGGTCTATTTCTTAACATGTATTCTTATGGGAATCTTTGTGTTCCCTAAATAATGGTTCTTAATTTTATTATGAATTTACCTATGAATATCCCCTAGGATTGTCAAAATAGGTGTATTAAAAGCCTATTTCCATGCACTAACTCTTGGTTGAGTCTATCTCAATGTGTTGTTTTCAGGTTTTACCCTTATGTACATCTGTTCTAGAGCCCCAACCACTTATAGTATCCAAACAGGTATTTATTTAATTGATATGCCACTTCATCAATACTTATCAAATATTAGGGATTATTTATTATACAAAGACTTATATGTAAGGCTTTATCTAGAGTTTTCTAATCCTAATCCCAAAAATAACTAAGTTTTTCCTTTGATACAAACTATAACAACCCTTTTCTCTATTACACATTAATTCATGATTTATTATATAAAATTATATATAATACCTCTTAGAAGATAAATAAGTACAGTGTATTTGGGAATTAGGTACATTACCTAACAAAATAAAATAGAAAATGAATTCATATTTATTAAAATCTTCATTAACATGTTTTCACTAAAAACAACTTGGGATAACCTGGGGACATACATAAGAAAGGGGGAGCTATACATCCTAGTAAGGGAATATAAATGGAATAAAATGAAGAATATAATACTTGTTAGACAATAATAATATCAATAGGGCATAAAAGGAGTGAGAATCATACACATGAATAATAAGACATGATACAACATGATAACATAAAGGCAACACAGGAAATGTGGAAACAACTTAAAACACAACATCATAAACATTGGTCACTGATAACTTATAAGACATCAGTATAAACAAAGTCTTAAAATGATTTATGTTCACTAATGGTTCCATCATGATGTCTCATGCAACTAATCATTACCCAATGCATTAGAGAATAATATAATTTCACGCACACCCATCACATTCATTTCATTCTCTTGATTAAGTGTGCCACATATATCATAGAATAGGGATTCATACATCATCATATTTTATTCCCATATCAAGGAGTGTGGAATAAATACATGTAAGTACCTGGAAAAATAATTATATTTGTATAAAGTTGAACATCATTTATAGTAAATGGGTATGGTATTCACTACCTAATTGTTCTGGAATAGAAAATCATGATGAAAATTTAGAAGCATAACATCATCACTTCAAAATTATTTAAATGGTTTAATGAGAGAGAAAGGGTTATCTCATCATCTGGACTTAAACTGAGCAGTAATAGTAACATGGAAAGACATATACCAACATTAAAAATTGGAAAAAGAAGGCATAAGATAATAAATAAACTTGAATAAAGAAGAGAAGCTGAGGATATCTTACTAAATTTTGTTATGGTAATTGGTGTACATAATGGTTCATGAATGGGATTTAATTAAAGAGAAATAGTTCTATTATCATATAAATAAAATGAAAATTAATAGAGGTGCTTTAATAGAAAGCATAGAGGGATATGTCTTACTTGAGTGTGTGAATTCAAATGCTTGAAAGGAGATTCTTCAGAGCTTGGGGAACCATGGGAGGACTCTAGAGATGGTATGGATATTTAAGTACATGCTACAAGAATTTTTAATGAAGTGGAGTGGGATCTTGGGTTCATTTATATAGAAAAATAGTGGGGAATTATTTATTATTTATCAAACTTAGGATTTGGACTCTTTATAAAAAAATAACCAAATCCAAAAACCTTCTCATAGATTATGCCCATGGTTTCTACCAAATGGGAGTGGTTTTAAATATTTTAGAAGTAAAAGGGCCTAATATAATAAAATAATACCCTTGATGATGTGGAAGTGAGTCATACTCTTAAATAAATTATTTTAAAAACATAAAATATATTAATGGTTTTAGAGGAATCACAAAGGATTTATAAAATTAATAAAATAAACTTAAAATCACATGAGACTAAGAATGCATTGAAGTCCCTACTTTAAATGGTCCCCAACCTGTGTCATAAAAGTCTAAAGCATTCTTAATATATCGAATAATTCATTTAAAAAATAAACAATGTTCCTTATAATAAAATATTCATATTGAAAAAATATACATATTTATTGAAAATTACTCAATGGAGGATAAGTAACAACAAGTATTGTTGATGTTGATGAAGGGAAATAATATTGAATGATCATTAAAAACAGGGGTGTCTCTAGGTCGGGTTGGGTCGGGTTGAGGGCTATTTTGGACCCAACCCAAGAAAAATAAGTTGGGTCAGGTTGGTCCGGGTCAGAGATGTTTTTGGATTCAGACCCGACCCATCCCAAACCGTCTCAAATCGGGTTGGGTCGGGTTGGGTTGATCAGGTTAAGAAAAATTGGAAAATTTTTTATGATCCCAACCCATAGGTTGACCGAGTTACGACAAAAAAATTTCAACTCTTTTTTTGGCTATCACCACATGGGTTGATCGGGTCACGTATTTCTCTGCTTCATCTTCTTCTCCATGCTAGGGAACTCCCACATCGTCTTCCCTGTAAGAAATTGACCCCAAAAAATTTCAGTCTGCGACTCGATGTTGTGATGTGATTAGTTTTCCTACAAGTAGTTATCAAGGTTTTAGGAGGTTCAAGTTGAGGCCAAGAGGGTGATGATAATGGGGTAGTTCCTGACACCGATAGACTTGGCACTACACACAGTCGCAATGGATATGGAGGTGGTTTCAGAGTCAGGGGGTATATGCAGGTGTGGTGCGCTGGATACACTGGACTAGTGAGGGAGAGTGAGGTGTTTGATGATCGTTTTCTGAGTCGATCCTCCACCGTTGGATCTTTGAATCGTTAAAATTATTCTACCTTCTTTTGGTTTTTTTCTTATTCTTTAGTTTTTGTATCAAAATCGAATAAAATCTAGTTATCTTCATGTTTTTGTTTGTTGATCGGGCATTTTTTTCCACTGATTTCACATGTCTCTATTCCTTTGAATTTATTTTATGTTTGTCTTAGAAATTTCATTGAAGATTCAATAATCTATGCGATTAATAGAGTATTCATGTAATGGTGGGAGATGGCATGGACTCAATGGATGGTGTAGCAAATGAGAAAGATAACGGAATGGGGTGAGGGTGAAGGGGAATTGGGTTGAGAGGTAGGGGAGAGGGAGAAGTCTGAAGAGGCGTCTCACAGTAGTCAGGTTGTTTGGGTCAGGTTGGGTCAATTTTTTCCCAACTCGTGACCCGACTTAACCCGACCATGATATAACCCAACCCAACCCAACCTGTGGTATAAATTTTTTAACCTGACCCAACCCGATCGGGTCGAGTCGGGTTGGTCGGGTTGGGTCGGGTCTGGAGACCCCTAATTAAAAATATTTTTGAGGAAAATAATATTTTAGCATTCCAATGTTTCCCATACCACTTTAAAATATTTCAATCATAATTCCCATAAATTAATAACATTAAATGAAACTTATAAGATCATGAGAATAAATATATTGCTGATATAACATGTCAAAGAGCATCATATACACCATATAAAAGTAAATTGGTGAATAATAATAAATAAGTCTCAATGGAATGTAAATTGAGATAAAATACCTTACCTTGAGTCCGAGTAGTCATGGGTATCATTATATTCTAGAATAATAAACTTATGTTAATTATATTATTTATTCAGAACATTTTTTAATTTTATTATTGATTTTAATTCACTTATTACAATGTTTTATATAACATCTTAAATAATTAATTCTACATCATGTATCTTTTTACAAATTCGGTTCATGTGTCAAAAACATTTTTGGTAGGTCAGTTATGGTAAAAGGGTTCATTGTATAAACATATACAGAATTATAATCATGAAATAATTGTCATACTTAAACATTGATTATACTTTTAAAACCAATTATGAAATATGGGTATGAAAAATTAACCAATGTTACAATCATGAAGACAATAGGTCGTACGTATGCATGAGTAATGTTCCCATTTTTTGATGATCATTGTGGAAAGAAGGTAAGTAACATTATATATTCCTAGAGCCATAATCATATCATAAATACCATTTTATTTAATCACATTTAATTATATATATAATTATTGTGATGTAAAAATAATTGCATCATGTTGAGGAGGTGGTAGACCACACGTCCATGACTGACATTATCACTTTTTAATGTGTGAAACGTGTAATAAATAAAATGATATATTAAATTTACAAAAAAGTATTTATGTAATGAATATAATATATATTTTATTTATGTCACATATTTTAAATTAAAACCATCCTTTATACATTCCATTCTTGTGGAGATGTTTCTTAGATCTTGGTTTGTTCGTATGGTGATTTTACTTTCTTTAGGGATTCTTCTACTTAATATTTTGGTTGTTCTGCTTGTTGTGATAGTTTGAATTGGTTCTGTTGATATATTCTTGATTGGTGAAAGGTTTTTAATGAATTAAATTTTTCAATATTGTAATTTTTTGGTTTGGTTTGTTTCCAAAGTTGAAAATCTTGTGCAACCAGTTTTGACCACATAGAACATACTCTATATGAGGATTTAGAGCTGGCGATTCTCTTTACATTGCTTTTCGGATTTGGTTGTTTGAGAGGGTTTGGAGTCATCCAATGGGTTAGGCATGTAATTTTACATAGTACATTTTTTGTAAAAACAACCTTGTAATGGTGGAGCGCTTCATCTTGGTCAAATGCTGGGGAGGGGCAGCTCTGTGTTAGTCGAGTTTTACTCTTGTTGTCCTTCGGGTTTGATTTTTCCTATGCCTTTGATGTCTATTTGGGTTTCCCCTTCTTCCCTTAAAAGGGGGATTTATCATATAATAAAAAAATTAATGCCTTTAATCCATTGTATATAATCATGTAATAAGTATAATTGAAAGAGAGGAAAAATAAATAAAACTAAAGATCTTGGGGAAGGATTTTACCTCTTATTTGGGTAACTTCTTTAGGTATGTACCCACGCGATTCCTGGGATGGATTTCTGAAAATGTGATGCTTATAAGTTTAGGGTAGGTATTTTTCTGAGAAATGTTACTAGATATTGTTCAATACAAAGTGTCTATAGAGGAGTGATGAAGTGGGAGGAGAGTAGACCTTTTTATAATGGAGGAAAAGTGGCACTCTTCCAAATTTTGGGAAAGGGAATTCCACCCACATTTTTTCAATTTAAAGGGGATCCAATAATGAATAAAATTAGAAAAAATGGAGGATAGGTTATAAATATGGTCCTAAAATTTAATTTTGACAAGTTTTTATGTCATTTGGGACCTTAATTTTAAGTTTTAGTCCTTTGTTAAGCTAATTTTTTTCTTAATCATTATAATTAATAATAATCATTTTTACTAATATTTTTGGTAATAAACAAATTTTTTATTGTTACACAATAGAAATTATTCTGATTAAAAATATGGAATCAAATTTTCAAAATTATGCTCACAAAAGTGGCAGAAATTAATTTAAATTTAATCCCACAAATGGGGCGACAATGTGGGTTTTTAAAGAAAAAATATCAAAAAGATTTCAAATTTTTTATATCTAATTTCAAAGTATAATTGACTATAATAACATAAATTGGAATAATTTATATATAATTTATATAATTTTACATTCAAACCAATTAAAAATATAATTTATTATAATAAAATAATCAGATGAAAAGTAGTTTTGAATTAAAATTCAGTATTTTCACTATTCATTAAAAAATAAAACATCATAGATTAATGCCAAAAATTCACCCTAATATAATTTTTATGTTTTGATTTCAAATTTAAAGTTCATTTTAACATATTAAATTTATAAAATAGTCAATATTTGGATTTAAAATATTTTTTCTGTTAAAAGGTCGTAAAACTACCTTTATAAAAATATAGATTTTTATGTATAATATTGAGTTTGTTCTTATCTTATGACCATGAAATATATTGGATGAATATAAAAAATATTCAATTAAATATGTAATATATATATATATTATTAATATAATTTAATAATTTTAATTAATTAAATTTATTCGGATAAAAAAGCATTACAAGTATAAAAAGAATAATGTTTTCCTTTATATTTAATTGGTTCTCATATTTATTTCTAACTAATTTGTAAACGATGAATTAGTTTTATACTAGTGAAAACCATAGATTTTAAAAAAAATTAAACCATTTTCATAAATACTAATTTAACAGAGAGGTTATATCTTATTTTATTAAAAAATTATATTTTAATAATATATTATGGTTCGGTAAAACCTGATCTTGCGTGTAACAAAATCTATTGAGAAACTAGTTGTTTTTTATGACGCACACTAACTTAGTATAACCTGAATTGAAACATATATCATAGATTTAATTTATTTAAATAGTAAATGTTTTGTAAATTCTAGAAGTATTATATTCCCTTATGTGCTTAGTGTCGTGTGTCATACACACTATCGAATACAAGGTTCTTACTTTAGAATTTTGTGGTACTATATTCTCCATACCTTAAATAAATTGCATCCCCTCAATTTAAACTTGATATTTATAATCAAGGGATGGAAAATAAACTATTATTGAAAATACCACATCTTGAATAGGGTTAATAACACATCTTATTAATAAAAGAGAAAAGAAAACACAATGGTCACATAACAAGGTTCCCTAGTAGAAGAACATAGGTGGGAAATAGAAACTCAGATACATAAGAAAAATATAACAATAATTTTATCATGGAGGATGATATATAATATATTAAACTAAATGTTTATGAAAATAAGGCCTTAAACCACTATTTTGAAAAGGTCATTGATATCATCAAAATTTATGATAATAGGATAACATATCTGTATCAAGAATATTTTTCTTATAGTTTAGGAATTATTTCACTCGATGAGAATATACGTAAACATATGTTTCAATCTTATAAACACAATATCATCCTTTGGTTGTGACTTGAACTATTTATAATTCATTTCTTAGTGCATGATGCATCATATTGTAAATTTATACATTATCCTCTAAAACCTCATCCAAATATCAAATTAAACCATTTATAAATGGTTAACATTTCCAAAATATTATGATCCAACTCTTTAGAAAGAAGGTCGCTGAATTTTAAAAATGAAATTATCAATAACCATTAATCAATAAGAGGTAGCTTGATAATCATACTGAATATTTGAATGAACTTATCATGTATTCTCTTAAAATATTGTAATAACTTGAATTTTTATAATGATTTATTGGAAAGTTTAATTTTTCTTTATTACTTAAGGAAAACACGTATTATTGGGTATATTCCTTAAATCAAAAATAATAATGTAGGTAACATAAATCACATTTTCAATAAATCATTACTCGGCTCCAAGTTATTTAGCACTTATCTTATTTACATTGTCTAAGGCAGTCATTACTTTAAAAAAACATAATTATATTAACATTAAGAACATATTAAGGATTATATTTCCCTCATTAATTTATTTTCCAGAATGTTTAACTTCCTACTAAATAACGTTTCTTGGTACCATTCGATATATGATCTCAAATCCTTTTTAAAATATTTCTATGGTACAATTATTATGTATTTCATACTTCTTATAATGAGTGCATCACTAAAAAAATTATTTTAAAACATTACTAAATGATCCAAATACAATGGAATATTAATCATACCACTTCATCATTATCAATTACATAAGATTGACTTTGATCCCTTAACTTCTGTTGATGTATATTTTCTTCATGTTTGTGGAATTCATTTTCATAGTTCACAATCTTATTATAGAGGAAGAATTTCACATTTTAATTTCCTTTATTTCCCATGAAATCATGAACCTGGTGGCTTTTTTCTCCACACTTATAACAAACTTCCATTCCCTTTAAGAAAGTATTGGGGTGTTTCTTCCCCCAATTATCACATGTAAGAAAATACTTCATTCTATTCAGTCCCTTATCCATTTTCTAATCCACATTCCTCTTATTCTCTAGATTCCCTTTTAATCCATAATAATTAGATAAATATTTATTTATCTTCATAACAAATAAAACTATTTCATCATATGAAAAAAAATGGATACCCATTCCCTGCAAAGACTTGGCTAAGCCCTTAAAAAAGTGATCAATCTTTCACTTCACATTGCATATTTAATCTATAGAAAACCTGGATAACCTTATAAAGTTATCTTCAAAATCTTCAACACTCACTTATTTATTTTTTATTAAGCTTATGAAAGTCCTCTTCATCTCAATTTTTTGATCTTGTGGGGAGTATTTATGAAATAATGCCTCATTAAATGTTCTCATTTCCATGAGTTTTATTTCTTCTTCCTCCCAAGAATTCTAGATCAGAGACAACCATTGATCAACATCACCTTTGAGATAATACACATCAAGTGTAACATATTATATTTCACTGAATCCCAAATCTATAAACATATTTTCCAAATGATTAATGTATTTCTTGTATTCCATAGGATCAGTAGTCCTACAAAATGATTGGGTCTCTATCGTATAAAGTGATCCAACTTTGGAGAGTATTGATGTGAAACAAGTTTCTCCATATGAGAAAGGTTATGTGTCATAACCAGATTAATCTATCCTAATATATCCATTACTAGATCAGTTCTAATATAGGTTATATTGTCTTCCTTAGCAGGGAAACCTCAACATTGGACATGAGTAGTGGTACACTTATTCCTTCTTATTCTATTTATAAACAATTTCATATACTATATTAGCTCATAGAATTATGTACTTAGTATAAATCTAAATACGGTGTATCACTTAATAAAAATTGAAAATTTATGTAAAGATAATCCCATAATCATAAACATGGTTTCTTTGAGGATATCGTTACTTTCAAATACTTTATAATAGTTTGTAAATAAAATGTGAATTATCATAAGAGTATCCCCTAAGAGTTTCAAACTAGGTGTGTAGTAAGGTCTCTTTTCTTGTACCAGGTTATATCAAGTTAGGTCTAACATACCTTGTTAGATTTGTTACTCCTAGGTATATCTGTGTCAGAACAACATCTACTTGTAGTAACCAAACAAATATGTTTTTTCGAAGAATACCCGCACAATCTATACCTTACCAAAATTCTACTATGTTCTTATATACTAATCCAAACAGCCCATCTTAGGGTTATTTTCCTTAATATATGTTTTCCAAATCAAGTTTCAATGGTTTGTAGCAAACATATTTTGATACCAACTCTAACACCCCAACCCCAAAGCCCAAAGTCAGTGCATTATTTTATCACATTGACATGATTACAAAGAATTAGATCATGAAGGGCCGATTAGTTTAGTAGTTTTAGAAATCCAAATTACATTCATGATACCCATAATACATTGGTAAATAGAAAATACAAACATGATACATAATAAAACGAAATAAATATAATCCTTGAGAGCTTAATCAAATTTTTATTCTTAATAACCTGGAGAAAGGAAAAATAACAAGAGTAAATTCAAATGATCAATAAGGGTATGTAAAACAGAAGAAATAAATAATTTATAAGAATAATAAACATGTAAAGTTAAATAACAGATAACACATTCCATTAAAATAATTTGATAATGCAATATCAATATGGCACGGTAAGAAACTGAAATCACATGCCATCTAATAAATGAACTAAATATGAAACACATCCATAGATATATATAAAAACTATCATGGATAAATAATAACTAAATCTCAATAAGGAAAATTCATAATTATTGGATTTCATGTTTCTTAGGTACATGGTACCTTTACCATCAAGAACATTCACAAAACAATTTATAACATACTGGGTACAAATCGATCTGGTTTGGCTAACCTTTTTTATACTGCCAAGACCTTTCACTAGATAGTTTATAACATAATGGTTACAAATAAAAATGGTTTTTCTTAATTAATTTTTTCCCATGAGACTAACGATGCATTTAGGGAATTACTTTAAATAGTCCCCAACTCGTGTCATACCAGTCCAAAAAATTCCTCATATATTGAATAAGCTATTTAATAAATAAACAACGTGACTTATCATCAAATATCCATATTTAAAAATGAAATTGATTTATCAAAATTTTATCAGTAAAGTATAAGTAACAACAAGTTCTTTTGCTATTGATGAACGTAAATACCATTTGAAGATCGTTAAAAACATTTTTGAGGAAAATAATCTTAAAACATTCCAAAGTGTCCCACACCACTTTGAAAATTTTGAATCATATTACCTATGAAGGAATAACATTAAATAAAACTTATAATATCATGATAATAAGTATATTAATGATATATCATATAAAATTTTAGTATATACAACATAAAAAAGTTAACTGGTGCATAATAATAAATACGTCTCAATGGAATATAAATTGAGAAAAAATCCCTTACCTTGAGTCTGACTTGTCACATGTGTCTTTATATTTCTGAATAATAAAATCATGTTAATTATATACTTGATTTATAACCATTTTAATGTTTATTATTAATTAAAATTACCTTATTACAATGTTTTATACAATTACATAAACAATTAATTTTACGACCGGTGTTTTTGACCAAATTATGTTTATGTGTCAAAAAAACATTGGTAGGTCGGGTATGGTAAAAGGGATCATTATATAGAAATATATAGTATAATAATATTTAAATAATTATCATATTTATATATAAATTATACTTTTTTACCAATCATGAAATCTAGTTATGAAAAATGAACGAAGGTTACATTCATGGAGACTGTAGACTGTATGTACGCATGAGTAACGTTCCCGTTTTTCTATGATCATTATGGAAAGAAGGTAAGTAACATTATATATCTATATATTTATAATAATATCATAAATAACATTTTATTTAATTATATATACTTATATATATAATTATTATGATGTAAAATTAATCGTATCGTGTCAAGGAGGTGGTAGTCTGCACGTCCACGATTGACGTTATCACTTTTAGTGTTTGAAAAAGGTAATAAATAAAATTATATATTATATTTATAAAAATTTAATTATATAATTAATATAATATTTATTTTATTTATTTCACATATGTTTAATTAATACAATCATTTATACATTCCATGTATTTCTTGAATGAATCATGTCGCTTTGGGGAGACAGTAGTCCACACTTCCACAAACGATGTTATCATATTTACACAAAATAGAAAGTATAAATGTATGTGTTATAAAATAATTACATAAGCATAAAGATATAATAATTAACATATATATCACATATATTAGTGTGTTAATCATAATTCCAACCATGATAGGTGGTAAAGGAAAAATGAACAATCATCGTTTTGTGAAGTGGTACTTCATCGTACACATAAACAGTAGGTATATTACCCATTAGATAGAAGTGTGTATTAATGTATGTCAGAACCTTAACATAAAAAAACTATTAAAATTTTTATTATACTATTTTAGTTATATAATCATGGACAATGGATAAGTAAAATATTGTAAAATGAAACAAAACTAAAGAGGTTAAAGAAGCTTGTTACCTCTTATTTTGGGAACTTCTTTTAGTTTGTATCAAAGGGATTCCTTGGATGGATTTATTAACAAGGTAAGTCTTATGTTTTTAGGGCAGTTATGTTGAGTATATATTTTTGTAGAAATTGGTTAATAAAAATTGGTTTAATAGGTGTGATTATGTGGGAGGATAGGATGACTTTTTATAGTTTAGGAGTAGTGGCACTCTTGTAAATTTTGGAAAAGGGAATTCCACCAATATTTTTTCCCTTGAAAGTGAATAAAATAATGCACATAATTGTATAAAAGGGATTATATCGTTCATATATGTCCATAAAATTTATTTTTTAAAGTTTTATAGGTCATTTGGGTGCTTATGTTTAAGTTTTAATCCTCCGTTAAACAAGTTTTTCTCTCACTCATTTTATTTAATTTTAATTTCTTTCACTAATATTTTTGGTAAAAAAATTAAATGAGATAATTAAAAATTAAAAATTAATATGATTCAAAATATTTAATCTATTTTTCTAAATTCCAATGAAATAAGTGGAAGAAGTTAATTTAAATTTAATCCCGTAGACGGGACGACAACGCGAGTTTTTAAAGTAAAAATGTTTAAAAGTTTGCTAAGTTTGTATATCTAATTTCAAAGTGGAATTGAATATAATGATATAAAATAGGTTAATTTATATATATTTTATATAATTTTACATTTAAATAAATTAAAAATATAATTTAACACCATAAATAAATTAGACAAAAAAATAGTTTTGAATTAAAATTTTGTATTTTCACTATTCATTAAAAAATTAAACATCACAGATTAATACCAAAACATCACCCTAACATATTTTTTATATTCATATTTAATATATTATTTATTTTTCATATTAAATTTATAAAAAGATTAAAATTTTGGATTTAAAATTGGTTCACCATTAAAAGGTAGTAAAACTGATTTTATAAAAATATAGGTTTTTTATGTGCAATATTGGGTTTGTTCTTATCTAATTACTATCAAATATATTGGATGAATATAAAAACTATTTTATTAAATATGAAATATATATATATTTCATTAATATCATTCACTAATCTTAATTAATTTAATTTTGGATAAAATAGCTTTTTGATTATAAATATAATATTATTATCTTTCATATTCAATTGGTTTTAATATTTATTTCAAACAAATTTTTAACTAGTGAATTAATTTTATATTTGTGTAAACATTATATTTTCAAATTTTAGTTAAAACTTTTCATAACTAATAATTTTCCTGATAGGTTATATCTTATTATATTAAATAATTATATTTTAATAATATAATATTGTTCGGTAAAACATTGTCTTGCGTGTAACCTATGTCATTGAAGAAATTGATTGTTTCATGTGGCGCACACTAACTTAGTATCACATTCACTGAAATATATATATCATATATTTAATTTATTTAAAATAGTAAAAAAATTAAGTATAGGGGTATTATATTCTCCTACACGCTTGGTGTCTCGTGTTATACACGCTATCGAATACAAGGGTATTTCATTAGAATTTCAGGGTGTTACAACTGAAGCAGTGAGTACTTCTTAATATAAATTGAAATGTGTTTTAAATTATCCTTTTCTTATTAAAACTGCTTTTTTGTTTCATACCATAATAAAACTAAAACTTTTATACTTCATAGTCTTTGGGTGTAGTATCTTGATTTTAAATACTAAATATCAGCTTCACAAATTTTATACCTAGGATGATAAAAGAACTTTTCTAGATTTTTTATAACTAGTAAGGGTTAGTGTTTTTAATAAATGAAAAAATAATTTTGAGGAACTGTTTCATATAAAATTTTATTAAACCTGAACTTTTTTTAAATGTTTTGAATTTAATACTACATAGTATTTTTTTGAAAAAAAAATCCATTCGTTTACCTAAACCTAAACCACAATAGATTGTAATAAATCTTTCTGTAGCTATACAAATTGAATTTTAGATTTCATAAATTAATTTAATTAATTAACTACAACCCATGGTTGTTGAAAATTATTCCTTTTTACCTAGAAATTTATTTTTTAGGGAATAATCGCATTAATAATATTATGATTTATTTAGATCAACCAATCAAAACCCAAAGTTCCTTATGAAATCAATATGATAATCATTAATTTCAATCTCAATTTAAACTTAAAACAGCTTAATATTATTTGTGTGATGAAGTTAATAAAAGGGCCACAAAATAAAATATTAATAATTTAAAAAAAACAAAGTTTGTACATTAGTTGAACATTTTGAATAACTTATGTTGATTAGAGTGAAATGGGTTTTTTGAAATTAATGTCATAAAAATAGAACAATTTTATGAATAAATCAAGAATTATTACTAAGTATTTTTATAAAAAATAAGGAATTTATTTTGGAGATATTTTTATTGGTATCAGGGATCGAGTCTACTTGAATTCTATTAGACATAGAAAAACAGAAGAACATTAATTTATTTAAAATGGTTGTTAAAATTCCTTTTTTTAATAGATATGTTGATAAGGGGGACTGTATTGAACATCCCATAGGTTTTGAAGATGTTAACTTTCTATAACATATATATTAACATAGAAAATATCACCATGAAATTAAACAATACCTAAGAAGTAATTTAAGATGAAAACACTCAAAAATATTTTTTTTCATTTGGAATATTTTAAAGTCTTATTGTTGAGTTCACTCTTGATAACAATAGTTTTTATTTCTATGTGTTTCTGATTAGATCATCAATTTGTAAGGATATTTTCGAAATTGTTCTATGTTTTTTATTATAGACATATATTTATTATCCATTTTTTTAGAATGTTCCTATGCATGGAAGTGATGTTTTCAAATTGAGTTTACTGAGGGTCTTTCAAGTCTAGGAATTAGGTTGTTTTGGTCTAGTTGATGATTAGATTCTTGGGAAAGGAATCTGCTGCAACCCATGGTGTAGGAGAAGTTTTTTGGGGTTTAACCTTTGCGTTTATAAAATTTCAATTAATAGATTATATATTTTTAAGGTAAAACCAAGAGTCATGTAAAATACTTCCTTACTATTTTGGGTTAAAGAAAACACCTCCATGATTGGAGGGTTTTATCCTTTAATGATATCCTTTAAAGTAGTTTTTTTTCTATTAACATGTACTCTATTTTCATTTTTATTTTTTAAATTTTTAAATTATTATTACATATTTTATTTCAAATGTATTTATATTGGTTTAAAAATTTTCAAAATTTCCATGTTTTTATTACTCAAATATACGAGTTTATCATATGTTTATAACTACCGGTAAATTAGATACTTGAGTGAGATTAAAAATTTTAATTTAATTTTCATCTATAATTCACCACCTATTATACCATTACCCATTGATCTTATAAATATCAGAATTTTCTCTTCCCAATCTTCTCAAATACCTAATGATCTTGATTGCATTGTAGCATAATAATTTTTATCATGATGGAAAGACCTTCTTTCTAAGTCAACCAATATTTTTACCACTCTTCCAAAATTAAACATCACATGGTGAAAACACAATGTCATGATATTATCAATCTTAAATATTGACTAGTCAATTCTAATTTATGAAAAACAATATTATTCTTCTGATCCATCATATTACAAGATTAAAAATATTTATCCCATATTCTCAATATATCATGACTTTATCCTATAATTATTAATCCCAGACAAATTTTAGATTGATTCTTAAAATTATAGAATGGAACTCCAAAAATAATTCTTATATAGCTTTATTTTATATTTCATAGATTATTTATTCCTCACATTTTATGCCCACGAAAATTTGAAACTTTTCCAATTGTTCTTATCTGAGATCCTTTACAGTGTGCTCTGTTTATTTTGTAGTGAAAAACCTCATCCATATTCATATTTTTATCTTATATATGATTTATTTAATCTCATATATCTAGGAATATGGAATGGTTACTACCTTAATAGAAAAATAATCTTTCATCTCTAATTTCATGTATTCATGCAGAAATCACCATTACGAGATAGCATATACTCTTGTGATGGGGTATCTCTTACTTCTCCTAAGTTAATTATTAATGGAAGTAATATTATTCTTAAAAAATATAATGGAGTGTGGTACACTATTGAGGCATAATCTTTATTCTCCACTAAATCTCTTTCATTCTTCCCCAAATGACATTATTTAATCTCCAACTTTTCATGACACCTTAATCGTCTTGAATAGATATAGTATGAAGTAGCTATCAAATTTAATGAATTATTTTCAAAATATATTTCTATTTTATGATAACTAAATTCACTTAAACTAATAATATCAAAGATCCATGTCTTCAAATGATAACCTTCACTCACTCTTAATAAATCTATTAGTTATTGTCAATAAATCCAACAAACAACCTACTAGTTTCAAAATTATTCCCCTTTTCTCTTTTTTGAAAATACTTCAATAGATCAAAATTTAACAAGTAACACATAATTATTTAAATAAATCTATGTATTTATGGCACATTATACTTACTCTCCCTTTATTAATAAATCGAAAAGGTTCTTATTACTCAAGTTTTTTGTTTCCATTTTCTACACATTTGTCCATAAAATTCCATAGGGGTGTATTTATAAACATCAATACCCCTTTGAACAATATTTTCCCTGAAATATCACTTCTATATCATCTAAAAATCAACCCCCTTGTGGGAAAAAGAAAAAAACACTAGATTTAGAGAGCTATACCTCTTCCTTCACTTTCAAACATCATTGAAACCCACTTGATATCACTTATTGATATCCAATACTATTACCTATTTCAACCACTGGAAAGTTATCATTAATTGTATAGGTTTATATTAAAATATTTTTAATCTTTTTCACCTCTTTAACATTTGGTTTTGTTTACCACCTTCAACCCATTAGTATCTTTCTCAACCACCTATTAAAAATCTCTAATTTTTTTAATCTTTGAACCAATTTCACTCTTAGGTGTGTTTCTAGAAACATTTCATTGATACAATTTACAAATTTTTAATGAGCCATCAAAAACTAACCCAAACATACTAATTCAATAAATGTTGTATGAAGTAAGTCTCTAAGTCAGTAACATCAATGTTTATCATGTCACTCAGTTACATTCATGAATGTAATTCAACTTGTACTTTTAATTACTTCAATATTAAACCTTGTGATCTCAATCACACTTACAAAAAAACATCAATGAATAAAAAATAAAGTAATAAGTTTGTGATTCATACCACATGTTGAATCAATTGATACCACCTGTTATGATAAACTCGTGATATTGTTGGATATCCACTATCTTACTTCCAAAAAAGGGTTTCTCTTAAATACCATATTTGGATATCTAAATTTAAACACTAACATCACTCCCCCCACCCCCTTTAATTTAAAAGATATGGACACTAATAATAATCACTTGGTACAAATTTTTGATGTACACAATGGTATTTTCTATTCATTAGCTCATTGTATCCTGAAAAAAATACCATCTAATAACCCATTATAAATACATAGAAAAAATAAAAATAATTTTCAAAACTATTTTTAATTCTTTACTTGATCCATATTATTATTTTTAGGGGTATAATACCACTTGAAATTTGGATTAATAAAAATTATTGATCACCAAAAATTGGATTTATGTAAAGGAAATTTTAGATAAGGCTTTGAAAATACTTTAATTATAGATTAAGCTCTATATCATTTGTACTTATTCATCACTGCATGAAATTATAGATTTAGATTTGGTAACTAAATTGGTTGGTTGACACCACTTGTTAATTAATATTTTGACATAATTTCATTTGTGTTTTTGTTCAGGACTAATACAAATTTGGGAATCCAATTAAACTAAACCCACTTGTTTAATTTTTATTATCTTAGCACATAAACACCCCACAAATAATATCTCCCCAACAAATTTTAATAAATTATAATCAAAAATAAAAAAAAATATTAAACACCTTGGGATATGGGAACTTCATATACATCCTCAAGTAGAGGGTTTTTTTGTTAATATTGAACCAACCTCTTACTTAAAAATTTATTCCAAACATTTTATTATAGTTCTCCTTTGTGTAACACAACTTGAAAAAACTATTTTCTCTATATGTTTTATATAATTATCTATATTATTTGTATCAGGACTCACTTTTTTGTGAGGGTAATCCCACTTATTGATTTTTATTCCTTTCATGTATCATTTTTTCATTCCTCGTCAAAATTCCACTATCATATGAGGAATATTCTTCCATTATTCAAATATTTCCTGATGGTAATTTTATGAGACCACTTAGTCAGGCCTCATGCTTCTCCAATTCAATGTACAATAATAATACCTTAGATTTATTGGAGTATTTTCCTTTGGTTCAAATCCCTCTTTTTCAAAGTTTGTTTATCTTATTTATTTCTATTACATAAGTTATTTTATTTTATCCATTTTAGTTACTTCTTAGGGAAACCTTCAATGATCACTATCTTTAGTTTCCTCTGATGTAGTAAATTTATATTCAACCATGATAGATTTTTTCATTGGAAACTATCATCCAATTTTTCAAAGGAATAGAGGATTTATTTATAGCACTTTTAATTCCTATATTTTTTTAATTTTTCACCTCATGAATAAAGTTAGCACATATAAAATATATTTTATAAAAAACATACCTCATATAGTCATCCTTAAATTGAGATTTTGTTATAGTTGATTTTATTTCACAATTACGACATTTAGATTCTATAAACACACTCATGTGTGTCCAATTCTTCCATAACAATAGTATAATATTGTAATGCCATGTTTCTTTATGTGTAACATCAAATTGATAGTGATATTATTTTCTATTTAATAACTAAACCTAGATTTTCAGTTTTAATACTTTTATTGTACATGCTTCCATAGAAGATATATTTATATTTTCATTAGCAGTTTTCGACTTCTCTATAAGCTCCTTGAACTTCTAATAATTCTTCATTAATTCTGAATCCATTTCCTTAAAACATGATCCTCTTTTATTCATAGATTTTATCCTCTTTTTATGTTTTGTTTTGAGAGTGATAAATCTCACTATTAGTTCCTTCTCTATAGTAATTGTTTCTCCCAAATCATATGAAATTTCTCCATGTATGTTTATTTAACCCTTCATATGTATACCCATTCATATAATGTTATCATGTAAGACTATCACTTTTTATTTAGACTTTAATTTTCTATAAATAAAAATATTAGGAATATATAATTTACACTATATATAATCTATAGCTGACCCTACTTCTCATACATATATTGGATCTCATTTTGGTTTCTATATGAAAATTATTTCGATTAAGTACATGAAATCTCTATCAACATTAATATTCAAGAGGAAATATAAATTTCCATGTTTTCAAGAAAATTCCAAAACAATGTGAGAAATATATTTAACATTGTTCTCAATCTCATTCACCTCATCAGGTGTGTTATTTTTATAGTGAGTAATCTTCCCACTCTTATTCTTCTTTACCTTTAACTTATGAAAGTATTTTCTATATTAATACACTTATTTATCATAAAAACTAGATACATTCATATGTTGAGGAAGTCTCTAAAACCATCATTTTTTCCACTAGTTTTTTTATATATTTATTTCATAACAACCTAGATATTAAAATTACTAAAAAATGAATGGTTTTCTTAAATACCTCATTGGTGAAAACTCTTTTTATAGTTTTATGTGTCTCTATATTACAAACTCATTCATATTGCTTTCTCAAATTAGCATCTCATAGGAAATATTCCATGATATCTTCAACACATGCTAATAAAAACTAATGCATCTTCTTTTCCCATCCATAAAATTCAATACCACTAAAAACATGAGGCTTAATCATTGAATTCATGTTTATAAAAATAATATTTTTCTTAATTTAACATTAAATTAAAACCTATATTTAATAACACTTTTTGGTACCAAACAAAATTTAATCACCCTAAGATAAGTGGGGGTGAATCAAGTTTCAAACCGAATATGACTTTACTTATTTTAATTCCCCTTGAATGTAAGAATTTTATTCCCTCATTGGAAGGAAAATATTCAATCTAAAATTCTCTCAACACTAATCACCCTGATTATCTAACATATTTCCATTAAGTTAAATACAAACCATACAAGTATTTTATTTGGTTCACCACTTAGGGATAACAAATTATAAATACACATGGTAATATTCTAGGGTACCATAATCCTTTATCATGAACTATTCCTTTGATACAAGTTTTTAGATCATGATAACATCATTAAAAAGTGTAATTCCCTTACAAAGTTTTGGAAAGACTCACTATTGATCCAAGGTCCACTCCCAATTTTTATCCTTGATACACTACTTCAATGAATGAAAAATTATTTTATATATTTTAGGGTCTCATCAATAGTTTATAGACATATATGTATCTATTATATCATTATAGTTTACTAAGAAACATTGAATTATCATAAAAAATAGATATGTCATTGATGTCTTCTTTGTTTCCCTTCCAATCTTCTGTTTATAAACAAAATATACTCCATAATAAGAGAGATAGTTATTTTTATTACACAAATAAACAAAAAAAGTAACACTAATTACTTTAAACAAAGAATGGTGCATTAATGAGACTATTCTTATTAACAACCTTATTTAATAGAAAAATATTTTAATTGAATTCACTATTATTAATCAAGCCATATTTCTTTAATAAATCGGTTATTATTGATGTTGATCCATATATGGAAGTCATCTATTTCTTTTCCTAAGAAAAATACATATCATTCAACCTATTTTTTTAGAATCATTGTAACATTTTTTTATAAATGTTCCAAGATGATAACCCACTATTAAATAATTTTTATTTATTATTATTCCTCTAATCCTATATGATAACTTCATGTGTCCGGCATAATTATATGTTTTCAAATACATCAAATTAATTTAATTAAACCTCCGAAATTTTTATCCATATTTTCCCCCTTCTTAAATTCAAATTATATATTCAATATGTTTTAGGAATATTCTAAATCAAAATGTGATACCCTCCATCATGGAATGATTTATCAAAACATATTCCATATTACTACATGGTCACTTTAACTTTAGTGTGGTTTTCATCCAATATTCAAATCCACAAAATCTAAAAAATATATCATTTAAAATTACTTTAAAGATCATACAATAGTATTCCAACTATCTTAAATAATTTTCTAACCATGAACACATTGTGGCGTGACACTTTACTTCATGATGCAAGGAGCTTCTTCCTCATCCAACCAATATTTCTAACTCTCTTACCAATTACAACATCACATGGTGAAAATATTATGTTAAAAAATGTTCCTTCTTCACTCTTGACAATTCATAGTGTGATTCACATACTATAACATGATTCCTCTAATCCATCATTTTTAAGGCCCATAGTAATTTTTCTCAAATTATGACAATGGTATAGATTAATCCTATAATCTGTACTTCTTCACAAATTATGGTGTGATTCTTACTTTTGTAGAATTTCATTCTAAAAATTAGTCTTTCGTATCTGGAGTTTCTCTATCATAGATCTTAGGTTCTTAAGGGTTTAATTTCATACTATGTTCAAAATTTATAAATTATTTTCCCATGAGATCTCTTATGGTGTATTATGTTTCTTCAATAGCATAACGCCTCATCTGCCTTCACAGTCTTATCTTTTGTGCTATCTATTTAATCTCACCTAGCCTGGATTATGGTGTGGTTAGTTCCTTCATAGAATAATACACTTTTATTAACATGTTCAATAATTCATTCAAAACTGAAATCACTACATAGCATATACTCATGTGACATGTTCTCTCCAACTTCTTGTGAACTAATCTTGTGAATAAATAAAATTATTCTTAAGTAACCTACTTTATGGGGTTAGGTACATCGAGGTATCATTGAATTCATTCTTCACAAAAACACCTCCACTATAATCCAAATGACTTCATGTAATATTCTACTTATTCTAAAACATTAATTGACAAGAATATATAGAGTATTACACATCTACCACATGTCGATGTATTATTCACTATATTTGGTAACCAACTTCACATTATCCTAGTATCTCAAAGCTACAATTCTTCTAATATAAATTTTTATTAAATTTCAGTAAATCTATCAAGTATTATTAATAAAACCAACACATATACTCTTTATTTCAATATAAACTATTATTAAAAAATTAAAATTTAACATATTTCATGATATAGAATAATCAATACCATAATTAAAGAGAAAAAACTTATAATGTATGAATTCCTTCATTATGTTCAAACTCTTCCTCCATTGAAGGTACATATGATAATAAAAATTAAAAATACAATATTAAAAATAAATAAATAAATTTATTACTCAACTTGGCCAACTCACTTGACCAATAATAAATTAAAAGAATATAATAAATACTACTAGTTAAATTATAATAATTTTTTTAGAATTTTGTTTAATTTTTTATATTTAATAATTGACATTAATAATTATTTTAAAAAATAAATCTATATTTATAAAAATTTATAATTATTAATTTCAATTAAAACATTTAAATTGATAATTTATTAGGAATTTACATAGTAATATTTTTATTTAGATTTTAGATTTTCATTTTGTAATGAAAATTTTTAATTTGAAAATTACATTATAAATTTTACATTGACAACTTAATACTATAAAAATATTGTGGACATTGAAAATGCTGAAATCCCCACTATAAAATTGCAATACGTATTTCCATTATAACTTTAACACCTAGAAATTTTACAAAAAATTATTTGTAAAAATTCCTTATTGGATTACGTGTTGAATTTTAACATTTTACCATACACATGTTTTCTAAAAAAAATTATATTTTTCATTATTAATATAAGGTAAAAATATCAATTAGTAAATAAAATTTTATAATACCTAGTAAAAACAAAACATGCCATTTCAATTAATTGAAAACATTAAAATAAAATATATTCTAAATTAAAAAATCAACGATGCATAAAAATAGATTATCACATAAAATAAAATCAAAACACAGCTAAAAAAATTATTTTTTTAATATATATACACAAAATGGACATGTATTTTTTAATCATAGATAGAGATTCTAAAGTGTGTTGGAATTTATCAAAAAAATTAAAGGTTAGTGGAAGGGGCAGAGTCATGAATGATAAGATTTGAGTAGTTTTTTTGGTATGAGAAATGGGTGGGTCATGAAATAGAGATTGGGAAATGTACAATCATAGGTTTAGGGGTGGTGATTATATTTGTAGGAGCTTGGAAAATAATGAGCTTTGGAGTAGGTAAGCATTGTTGGCATGGGCATGAAAAGGGGGACAATGATGAGTGAATTTGGGTGGGATAAAAGTTATGGATTTTGAAGGTGCGTATAGGTTATAATTTAGGGATTGAAGATCATTGAGAGGATAAATGAAATGAAATTAGAGTTTTTTTCATTTAATTCACTAATACTCTTATTAGAGGCCATAAAATCTATGTGTCCTACTTCTGTCTCTTTGAAAACTCAGTTCTTTGGTAGTGATACATTTGAGTTTTTTTAATATAAATAAATTTTACATTCATAAAAATAATGAGATATTTTTTTTCATATATATATATATATATAAACGCACACATCTATTCAATATTTTTATTTCCATAAATAATATAAAATATATGATCCATAATGTGAACAATTACTAACATATTTTGACAAAATTAATGGTCTTATTATTTACCATTAAAAATAGTTGGGGTGTATTAGAAAAGTGTCGTATAAAAAAACTTATGTATATTAAACGTAGGGATAATAACATATACCCATTAATTTTGTTGTAGGATCCTTCACCTACCCCAACATTCCCTGTAAGGAGGGATTATTCATCCTCGGGTTCCTTCACTTAGTCGAGAGGTCCCCCTTGATGATGATTTGTATTCTTATACATTCAATAACTCTATGAGGGATCCTGATCAAGATGTTTTTGTTTTTATGGATGAGGCCAGTACTTCACCTTCGCCTCTCCTAGATATTTCCCTTTTTGAGAACATCCCATTTCCATTTCTGTGGTTAAAGGATTTCATTCCCCTTGTTAATCATGTTCCAACCCCCTGCTACTTGGGATCTAATTCCCCCTTTAAATTTTCCACTTTATTATAATCTAAACAGATCTGAGGATTTTATGGACTTAAAATATCTAATAATCAATAAGCGATAATTCTTACTCTTGGTGGGCATTGTATACCATGTCCCATTCACTCTTTTTATATCTCTCTTTTCCTCTAGGAAGTGAAAAGAAAAGGGTATCATGGGTCTCTTATCTTCCCCTTCCAATATTATTGAAAAAATACTAACTAGATCATTATCCAAGAAATTTTTTTCACAAGATAAATATGTTATTAGTATAAAATTATCAAGGATGGGAAAATTATTAAGACCATTTACAAATTATTTAATTTTTAATGCCAATCATCACATGGATTGTCAAAGTGGTGGAATCCCCCTTTAATGTTTGTTTATTTATGATGTCTCCAACACTTTTTATCTTGTCATAGAGGTTATAAATGTTCCAAATCACAAAACAAATAACCTCAAGGAATTAACTAGGAAAATAAAAAATAAAAAATCACTCAACTCCTTCTGCTACTAAAATTTTATGTTCTTTATAAAAACCATTTGGATAATAAATTCATTAATTCTTCTACTCACTATATTACAAAAAAATTATCATCATATTCTTTTATTTTATTCTCAAATAAGGTCTATACGATATGTGATGTTAAAAATAGTTTTGGTCTATAGATTACCTTGTATGAGTTTTATCTAGGATATGTGTCTTGTTTGATTGAAGGATATTTTAACACCATTTCAGGCCTGATTAAAAATAAGGGTAAAAATAAATTCCACAAAAAAATATGGAAGTGTTCAATGAATTTGTATAAGATAACCATATTTTTTATATATGATATATTAAATATAGTTTTATGATAAAATAACCAAAATTATTGAATAAGAACATGGTTTTGACTAAATAGAATCCTAGATAATATCTAATGCATTATATCCTTTCAAAACAAAACCATATCTTACATCCCGCAGTCTTTGTCGGGTCACTCTCAGATCATTTTGCATCTAGGGGACACCATAGATGAAAAGTATAGATTTGGATTCGAAAATTATGTGGTCTTAACTCTTTAATTCATGGATATTATCTTTGACTCATGGAATTAGAATATTATAGGTCCCCTAAGGTTGAGGCTCCAATATAAACTTAAATATTCGAAATCACAACACTGAGATTGAGAAATTAGATCTAAAGTATATTTAGTTTCTATCACATATCTATATAATAAAATGTTGAATTTGGATAAACATCTTTCCTGACTTCGCTGTTGCATTTTCGATTAGGGGGGGCGATGAGACTTTTTGGCTTGATCCTGCTATGATTTTTGTTTTTTTTTTACTTTTTGATCTATGTTTGGACATGTGCCTAGTTTTTTTAGATGTTATATATTTGTTTCTATAATGGGTTCCTCCTTCTTCCCTTAAAAAGGAGTTTCTTCATTTCAATAAATGGGAGCTTACCCCCTTTACCTTTTAAAAAAAATATCGATGAAATCGTATGTATAAAAAAAGTGTTGGAAAACAAACTTCACGAAGTGGAAATTTATTCCAAGGATATGTCTCAAGCCATATGGTTATGTAAGGGGGATAAGAATAAAACATACTTTCATGTGTTTATTAAATAAATAAAACACTATAAGTAAATCAAAATTAAAATGGATTATGGTTTGTCCACAAATAACATTCATAGATTAGGACAATTAGTGATGAAACATTTTTTATCACTCTTGTGGAAATATATAGAATCATACCACCTTAGAAATATCTTGAGTTGTAATACCTACCTATTGGATTTCTTTAAATTGGTCACCTTACTCATCTTTCTAGATCAAAACACACTACTAAAATAAATTACTAGTGAATACGAAATTCTTAATTCTACAAACTTTCTTGGTGAAGTTAGCATGATAGGGATATATAAATACATGGTGTCTTATTAATCAGGCTTGGATACTCATCAAGACCAGATTTACTAGGAGGTTAAATATTTTTTTTAACTTGGGGATTTAAAACAAATATTTGTCCTCTATATCTCTCATCTGAATTCCTAATGTGTAAAATTTATATTCCCATTATTATTTCTGACATATTATCCTTGAAATTTTTTCATCAAAATTTAGGAATAACATTACCAAATACCACCTTTTTAATTTATTTTTTAATTTATTTATTCAGAAAATCAAGGATTCATTGTAAGAAATAGTATTCAAGAGATATTGGCCTCATGTAGTAGATGGTTCTTGACATTGATTTTAAATTATACAAAATAAACTTCATTTTCATATACAACATGGTTAAGTACTATGAAAAAATGTAGTTTCTTTTTATTCCTAGGTACCTTAAAGTATTAAATGTCATGGAAACCATGTACATTTTGATATTTATATATTTTCCCTCTTCTTTTTTCTCTATTTCCATACAACGAAAACATGATGGGTTCGTAAAATTGGTATGCATCCTTCAAAATGGTGATTTGATGTCACCAAGACATTATTATTACATAGTATATTTTTAGTAGAAACCTCAACCTTTTTTTGGATTATAGATATGTTTGAATCTTCAAAAATAGTTATGGTCTCTATAGTATTTCTCACATGATATTCACTAATGAAATATTAATATTACTCAATGATAGTCACACTTCTTTGATATATTTCAAAAAAATATCTTAGTACAGTGCTAGGAGTTTTCAAAAGGTGAATGAATAAAAAAGTTATGTGTTCCCAAATATAGGGTTTTCTTACCAAATAAAGGATCTCATTGAAAAATGGTTTGTATTAAATACATAATAGGTTTTGGTCATGCCATTGGGTTTTCCTCTAATCTATGAGAATATTTTTATCAATAACTCTGATACACTAGTGGAGAGGATTGACTCTTGAATTTAAAATTAGAAAAATAAGATACTTTCCTTGGGAGGTATGATCAATTTTTAGGCCCATGAATCCATTGAATCCTAAAAATGATATATATGGATTCATTAAGGTAAAAAGGGAGATTTAAATCTCATTAAAAAAAATATGGATTTCCATGAATTATGTTAAGTTATTTGTGAAGTAGTACCTGATTTACAACGTAAATGTCCAAGAAGAAACCCTAGGTATTTTTGAAGTGTCGCATATTTTGAAAATCCATTGCCCAAAAAGTTCCTGAATTTTTCACCTTGTACTAGGATAATTTATGAGGGGCTTTGATTTTTCTACCATCCTTGTCATTAGTTACACCGAGATGGTAATTGTAGGAACATCACAAAGTATATTCTCAGAATTCCATCATTTCTGATGCTGAAATAGAGAATCCATGCTCATTATAGAGAGAATTAGTCATTCATAATGCACACCAAATAATTCATGAAGCCGATTTCTTATGTGAATCCAAAATGGTAATTTAAAATCTTCTTTATATCCCTTTGTGATATTTCTTCCTTCCTGTCTATGCTATGTAGCCACAAACTTTGTACGTAGCCACTCATTTTAGGGAAGTGTTGACCCAGAACCACCCTAAATACCCTATACCCACCTCAAAATATACACAATATAAATGAAGGATGCTATATCCTAAAGAGAGACTTTGTACTTTTGGAATATCTAATGAGACTCATATTTTACATTTTCATGAGAATACCCAAGTTACTAGGGAGATCCTAAAAGTAAAAGGGAACTAAATAACCACATTATCCCTTCACAAACAAGAGGACCCTACTTAGACAAATACAATTGGGTGGCTCTTACACAGCCCATTATGAATTAAAGATCCCTATATTAATACAAGGTCCCTATGTTAACATGCACTCCATTTATGAACGAGATAACCTATGTGGGCCCTTCACAAATGACACAAGATTTGTCCCCTTTAAAAACTCCTCCCCTATATATATAAATATTTTTATGTGTGATGGGGTCCCACTATTATGTTCACTTATCTATTTTAAGTGGTCATATCATGTGTAGCATCTAGCCCTTCTATGACCACTTTTTGAAGCACTCGTATGGAAAATAATTATGCATTTATTATGTCTTTTAATTTTTCCAAATCACTCATTCAGGAGTAATTGACACAAATGAACTTTATAGATTCTATTCACTAAGGTCAAAACTTCAAAAAGGGAAAGCTAATTCCTTCTCTGAATCTAACAAACAAACATGATCAGGTCTTCATGTATTCCAGTGTTCCCTTATTCAATCATGTATTCCCCTGATAAAAGGATGGTTGATAATATTCCTCCAGTATAGATAGTTTTTATGTGTGATCACAACTATGTATCCCTTGGATAATGAGGGAATCTACCATGGGGATGATATGGTGGTATCTCCCAACTCATATTTCTCATTATAGTAGCTAAAATGTTAGATTTTTTAGCCTTTTCAATTTATTGAGCCATAAGTTTGTGGGATTCCTCCAAAGGTATAAGCCCCGATCATGTTACCATTGATTATTTCATGACCAACATGCATAAATGATCAAGGTAAATCTATACCTAGGTATTGTATACACATGTGTAATCCCCAATCTCGCTCTCTAATTTTCAGACCAATGCCTCGGGCCTCCAACTAGGTGTAATTTTCAAACTTTCATACCTTCACCTAAGTCACCAACTAGTTCAAGAACACCAGGGAATAATATAATTAAACCCTAACAAATTATTCATTTTCACTACTTTCATGACTTAATAGCCTTACCTCACGGCATTAAACCATTTATTATGATCCTTCAACAAGACTATAAACATTTCAACTTGAACTATGTGGGATCTAATTCCTATATTAACTGAGAATGTATTTTTCCTCCAAAAAGATTATATCCAACATCATAACAATTTACATACTTTAATAGGGATATATTACCTATAAATCATCCTCTCATAGAGATAATTTTTTTATGATGAGTTATCCTACTCGGTGGGATATATCTCCACAAGATAAACCAATGACATGTCTCGTGGGGCCACATTACCTATCAAACAAAACGTCCCCATTTATCTATATTCCATTTATGGTCATCTAGAAATGGTCACTCTTGTATATTGCCTAGATTGACCACTTCTAGGCATTTATCACCTAAAATTCCATTTTTTTTGTGACATTAAACTGCTTGGAATAATAACTTGTCAAATGAACTTAAAATTTATGACATGACTCCTTAGGTTAAACCAAACTACATGGGTTTTGATTCCCTTTATAGGTATAAAACGGAATACATTATTATAATCCAAATATCAATGCCATAAGCACCTACTATATTCTGTATGATAATAAACTCTGAAGCACCTAATTATGTGAATTTAAACACTAGCATAATCAAAATGACAAGATAAATATAGATAACATATGATACAATTATATGGTACTATTGATGAAAAAACTCAAAAACATATATATGTTTACATTGATTGAGAAACCCTACTATATACAAAATTACATATCGAAAAATTTCAATGATCGATCATAAGTACATTGGTAACTAACCTCACAAAGCGACTTGGGAAGGATTCATGAATACATATTAGATCTATAATTGAGTCTCAAAGTGTGAGATAATTATCTCTTAAAAGGTGTGATAGCCTAATCTATCATTATTTTAGCCAATTCCCAACCCAAGTGTCTCTAGAAATAACCTAGTGATTACCTTCATTTGGAAAGTAGGTTCACATAGGCTCAAAACAAAATTGAAGGACATTACATGTCAAAAAAATGTAAAACCCAATTTGAGGAATTTATACATGAAATAGATCAATCAAGTGTTATCTTACTTATAATGTTGAATATATGGGTTTTATTTTTTATGTTTTTTTTCTTAATTTAATTTTAGAAACTATTGAAAGGTCCCAATTTAATATAAACATATGAAATCATCAAACTGTAAAACACATGCCTCATATATTGTGACGGTGATGGCATTGACAACTAGGATGGATTTTAACTAACATAGCACCTCCAATTATATGTTCTCAATACTTTGATGAAATATTACTAACTCAGCAGTACTATCCTTGTCCTAGAGGTGGCTTTGGAGATTCTCCAAGTGATCAACACTAGTAAGTTACCCTATCAATGTAGGACCACAGGAAATCCAGTGGCACAAATCCTCACCTATAATAACATTAGTATACAAAGAATTAAAATTACAATATTCTTTAAATTATAGAGAGAGATAATGAGTATGAGGTTTCCCACATTACCACTCAGGTAAAACTAAAGAGAGTTATTACTGATCACCACCCACACAACACTATATGGCCCCAACAACTCAACTATCTTCCAATAATTATATCTAAGATATCCCAGCCATATCCATCCAAGCTAGGTAATTGTGGAGGAGATCACACTATAGGAGATAGATTCTATAATTCATATATAATTCCCATATTTTTTTCACCTATTGAATAAGCCTATTATCATACTCTAATGGTTTTTAAGGAGTAAACTTATGTCCCTTCTCTAACTCATCTGGCCTACCAACATAATATTTCACCAGTAGGAGGTTCATGCTGAGATATTCTTGTGGAAACCATGGATAAATCATATACCCTTTCTCCCACCCAGGAATCACTTTTTCATATCTTGTTAATAATCAAGGGACAGGGGTGGGATCATATACACACACTCAGGGAGAAGATAGATTTTATTCCCATTAACATGGAGGTATCCTGACAGTATATTCCATTCATGATTGAAGTGTGGAATTATATCTCGACTCATTTCTTATAGAACTACTATCATATCTTGGTAGTAGTAATTTAATTACACAACTATCATATCCTAGTGGTAAACAAAGGGTTGGAACATATTCCCACCCACTTTATTTGAGAATCTCATTAGTATACTTCAAAAGTAACACAAAAATCAGGCATATATTCTTTCTCCCATTAAAGAGTATCATCAAGATGTCTTAGTGAATAATGGAGAATAGGATTGGGTTCATATCGTTTTTTTTTTACCAAATATCATTATAATATCCAAGAAACTACTTTAGGGTAGGACTATATCTCTACTAACTTCACAGGAAATCAGATATATATCCAAATGATCACTCAAAACAATATCTATATTCTTTTTCATATTCATTCAATAAAATATATTTGGTATATCTTGATAGAAACTAAGAGGAATTCACATAATTCTTATTATTCTAAAAATAACTACCCGCATATTCCAGTGGATACCAAGAGGTAAAATCATATTCATGTATAGTCTCAATTATTTTATTTGAATATTCCAATAACAATATGGGAATCGCTTAGGAGGGATCCCACCAATGGAGGTTGTTGTGCACAAGACACAACCCCAACCACTGAATGGAGAGTATATAAAATGAAATATTGTCAAGTCCAATATAAAAATTAGTAGATGGCTTATATCCCTACCTTGATAAATGTGTATGTTCCTCAGGACCTTTGACATCTCTCGATAGTGGATCAGGGATCTATTGACTCTTCTTTAGAAATAGGTGTCAATTTTGGTTATAGAGGTCCTCCATCGAGTGTTGTGATCCATAGCTTATGAGGTCCTCCCTAGGGTATACTCCATGAACATTCTCCCTATAGAAACATAATTATTGATCATGGGAACCATTCTCATGATGATATTTATGAAAATACTCATCACATCAAGAAGATCCATCAATAAAAAGGTCCCCCTATTTCCAATACATCAATCACTAGTATGTATAAGGGTATTTCCTTTGGAAGATAAAACATTGACCCTGAAGGTCTTCCCCAACTAATATGTTATAAAAACACTTCCTTTAGTTTTATATTAAGACATAATAGAAGTACCCCCCATGATGAAGTGGAACAATCAGACACAAAATATGATGATAAAACCATGGTTATTAAAATATAATAAACTAGTTATGTTTTGAATTATATCCACCATTAAATATGACATTCCAGAAACATTGCACAAGGAATGCATACATTATCTTAAACTTAGTCAATAGACTACCCTCCACTATTTCAAGGATAAATACATTTCTTAAAAGAGTATGTTAACCATTTAAAGGTGATAGGTGGACTCTTTCACCAAATTGACTTGGCATACCTTTTATTTGCAGTTCACTCAAAGTTAGGAGGGTATCAAAAAGATCTCCAACATATGTTCCTTAATACTTTGAAGTATAATCTCTATTTCATTACTAATTCACCAACCAACATGCATATTAGAGGTTTGGGGGAACATGGAGTGTTTCATTTCAACTTGTATTATAGCTAATAGATAGTTCCATGAAGGCATCATGAAATATTATCACCTCATACCAAGTCTCAGGTCTAGGATATGTACAATTTATTTGTTCTTTATAGTAGAGTACAATTATATATAAAGGTAAAAAAATGGAATACTAGGTGAGCATGGGTAATTGATAGGATATTCCACCAAAATTCCCAAAAAAATGATCAAGCCCCTCATCTAAGTAAAGTGACACCCTAAATTAAAGAGAAACCCTCAGTAGAAAGAAGCTCATACTCAGAATGTGTTCTACATTCAACCCATTCTTGAAAAAATGAAAGAAAAATAAATAAGGTTATCTTTATAGACACCTTAGTAGCAATATAGGTGACACCTAATACCATAAGACTAAGGGAATTCTTACCCCCACCACCACCCATGGGATCATCAAATCCTAAATGTGTATAAGATGTGATGGTGGTGAAACCAACTCAACCCAATCCTATAAGGGTAGCAGAATTTATATCACAACCTCCTCCTACTCCCATATAATGTAGTCTTCTTCAAACTGGGGTAATATTTATAGAATATTCCTTTATGATTTCTTCTACTTTGTGACCCATCCTTATATTTGGATACACACTCAACAAACACTGTCAAAAATTACCTCAATATCACACTTTATAGATTTTTTATGAGGGAGAATTAAGAAGAAAAACTAAGACCTCATCAGGGTTGAAAGATGAAACGATATATTGTGAGGGTGAATAATAAGTATGGTTATAGCTTTTTCCATGAAAAAAAATACTCATAATGTGGAGAATTATGTTATCCTTGTGATGAATAAATGATTCGTGTGTAATATTATGCATCAATGAATGTTTTCATTGTCATATCCACGGATAAATTAAAGCTTAATACTAGTGGAAAAGAACATAATGGGGAGGCTTCTGTCTAAAATTTGGTCCATAATAAAATAATCAAAGAATTTTTGTGTGCCTGAAAATTGAGACAGTGTCATAATTTCAAATCTCTTCAAAACACCCAACTCTCACCTCTTCGATTTGCTTTAGCCAAAGAAAATGGAAAGAGTGTTCCCACATTCCACCCACCATCCAAAGAAACTAAATCCCCTACTATTAAATAGAATATAGATTGATATGAATCTAAAGTAGAATAACTATGGTGAATCAGTATATAGTCACTCATGTTTAATTTTCCTATGAAGTATAACTTTTATGAAAAGACCAATATTCCACCTCTAATGTATCTTTACCAACATAACAAATCCTCCCAACCAATAAGGGTTGGATCTAATCATCCAATAGGCTCTAGGTCTTAAAAAATGGTGTATCTAAACTAGGTGGACAGATAATAATAGGATTTAATAATACTTGTGTGAAATCTAGATCCTTGTCAAGAAAGACAAACCTAGAAAACTCATATCAAATGTTAACAACAAACATAAGAGATTAAACCATATCAAGATCCTCCCATCACCTCTTGTCTTGTTATTTCCCAAGAAAAAAGTCCCACAAAAAATTTTGGACTTCATTAAGTCTCTTGTATTCTAAATGAAATCCCTGGAAGGTTGACATGCACTAGTGAATCCAAAGAGGAAACTACATCCTAAATGGTTGGAAATGAATCCCCCTCCACATATCTTTAGAAACATGATTTTATTAGTCTTCAATAGAACCAGATACTCAAAGTAGTATCTTAGTTAATTTGTGTCCAAGTATGGTCCCATGATGGGAAGTGTTGAATATAAATATGGAAACAATCTTAGAATAATTATGTAAACTCTCTAAGGACCATCATTCATCTAGTACGGAAACATACCAGTTTGATATTTTATATGTTAGGAAGACCTCCATTGGTAATATCTCAGCCATTTTAAATCCATGATGAGAAATATAATGATTTTAGATCACTATAATTAAAAATGGTGAGATGATAAGAAGGTATCAGAATTCATTACTAGATAGAAGGGTCTTATCTGCTCCCTAAAAATGATACTCCCACAAGAGAAACTATTGTAGATATGCATATAAAATCTATAGGATGAATTGAAAATGCTATAAATTTGAAAAAAATATTTAGTTGTATTTTATGATATTGCATAAGTTTCACAAGGATTTGATGGTTTTATCTAATTATAAAATTCAAAATATCAACTAATGTTTGCAACTTAAAGAAAGATAGTTGGTAGGGGAGAAATGAGAATGGTTGTTTTAAATTCATCTCAAGGGACCAAACCCTTACAATACCACATGGTTCCTCCCAATGAAATGTATCAAAAATGGTAGTGTCTCAAATAGTATAGAAGGAAAGACTATAGGCATCTACTATATGAATATTGAAATAATAAACTATATTATTTCTAAAAATAGAAATTTCTAGGGTACTTCATTACTACCACAGAATATAACTTTATCAAGTTACCCATAGATAGGAAACCTAATTTAATTGGTCTTAAAAATCTATATAATAATTTCCTTTAATGCCTAATGTTGGGGAAAATATCTAGAAGTGATTTTTCTTTAAATACATCCCTATGAAGATGGATAATTCTGGGAAATTAAAATTAGGAAAACATCTACCGTAGTTGACCAGTGTCTCCAACATCCCACCAAATCAAGGAAATAGGAAATTTTGATGACTAGATGAGATGAAAATAAGTTAACCAAGCATATTATATTTTCTGGGTGCATTTGAATCAACTATATACAAACAAAATTCCTCAATTACTTAGTCTGCTTCTTTAGTATGAAAACCTTATAAAATATGGTCTTATAAGATGCAACATAACCAATGAAAAAAATAAGGTGTAAGAGGAGTAATGTATATTGATTCCCAACCTATTAAAAATAATTAAATATTATATACCTACCTAATTACAAATATAGTCATTATACCATCAAATTATTCAATGGTAATTGTCCCCAAAAAAATAAGATTCTCATTAGATGAAGAATTAAAATCTAATAATGTTAACATGATCCCATTTATGGATGCCTTATTCAATAAAAAAGATACATAAAAACTTTATTCCTCGCCCACATAATTGTGGAATAGGTTAAAGTTTCCATATAGGCCTAGAATTTCAGGGAAGAAAATGTCTATTCAGGTCTCAACATTCAAAAAATGTCTCTACTAAATCCATATATGTTGTAGAGACCCAAATAAAGTAACATTAGTGGACTTAGTAAAAATATAAATCCACTCCTGAGTCATATTGGACCTATTAAAATCTTTTTATATTAATAGAAAAACTAATAAATATGCACTGTTTTTTATAGAATTTTAATGTGGTTAGGTCAATTTAGCCCAATCAATGGGTGAAAAAAATCATCTTTCAATCCTGTTTAGGGGAAGGAACCACCAGTGAAAGAAGTAGCAGATCCCAAACTTTAAATGAGATAGTGCCCTTATAGTGGAAAACATAGTCCCTGGACTAAAAATATAACATATTGAAATATATTTATATCATTTCAATTAATATCTCAATATTGGATTCCCTTTACCTTCTAAAAGATATTTGAGAAGTACTCATAAATAAAATTTTATGTTCTTAAGAGTTCGAGGTGGAGGTCATAAAATTTGATGTTTTTCATACATAGAATTTTATAATTGAGTTCCACATGGTCATATCATTCATAAAAAAAGAACATTAAGTGTATATATAATAAAATTTTAGGAATATATGAATTTCTAGAAAACATGATGGCGTCAATGTTCATGGGACTATCATCAATAATAGATGTAAAATAAATCTTATATAGGTTTAAAGTTTACTAAATTTTAACCACAATGAAACCAAGTTTTCTCCATCTACAATAAAAATTATAGGGTATAAAAAGATTGGTAAAATAGCTTTCAATGCTTTATTGTGAAGACTATGGATTCATTTCCACGTAGAAGGACCTTCATAATACCATATATGTATTAATTACATAGTCAATGGACAAGTAAAAGTGTCATGTAGCGATAACACCCCTTTAAATTCTTGATAACCTCAATACATTGACATTGTATTCTACCAAGGTAGTGAAAAAAAACTTTTGATAGATAATCATATCTAGATCACTACTCCAATAGTCTAGAGACAAATTCCATCAACCCTTGAAATGGAATAGGTGAAGGAAATGTGTGTACCATCAATCAAATAGAGGTAATCACTTAATATTTATGAATTTGTTAGTTTATGTTAATCGAGTTTCAAAGTTCATTGAAAATGACTAACTTTGGGTAATATGAAGTCCAGGTGCCTGTCCTCGATAAGCAGCTATCACCAATAAAGAAAAAGGTAGGTTTTCCTCCTATATAGATAAATCTGGATACTGAGTGCCTTTACACTAGGTTTAGGTTAAACAATATCCAAACCATTTATCTAAATATCTTTAAGAAAGTAGATCTCAAACCTCAAAGAATTAGATATGCATAGGGTATGGGCACATCCTCTCAAATATTTATAATAATATCTGCATCAGATTGATCTGGTCATGTTGAATAAGGATGTGATCTGAGAAAAAATAATAATGACTTCAATAAAAATGATCCTTTTTTATCTTCAAATCTACAAAATATCCATGAATCATTGTTAAGATTGAAATATATATTTACATTATTTAAAAAAACTAAAAATTACCCTATATAATTCCATTAATAAAAGGATGCATGCACCTATTCTACCACCGATTATAGTGGGGAGGAAGGAAATATCTAGGATTCCCAAGATAATTATGCCCCTGAATTGATGTGCCTAAGATCTAGATATATCTCATTTTCATTCAAAGGAGATGAAAAGGTCCTTATGTCATCTTTAGTATCCAAAAATGTCTCATCATTCCCCATATATGATGATTTAAAGGTAGTGGAAGAAGAGGAAGATCTAAGAGATTCCCCTCAAGAATTTTAAGAATCCTTCATAAATACTATTGATGAATTGAGACAAATAAATTTTGGTATATAGGAAAATATATATCCCATATTGATCAGTGTCACCATGTCTCACAAAGATAAAAATACATACATAATTTTTCTGGAAAAAAATTAGGATGTATTTTCCTGGAATTAGATAAAAATGTCTATAATTGATCATGATTTGGATAAACATCGTTTACCTCTTTCGGATGATCATTGTGGCTCAAAATAAATAGCTAGAAGAATGTAACCCTGCCATTATGTTGTGGTATAATATGAATATGATAATACCATAAATTAAAAAATCATTATAGAGGTCCAATATACAAAATGGTTCTCAAATATCATTTATGTCAAGAATAATAATGGGTGTATTATATTTTTCATTGATTTTGGGGATCTCAATCAGCACCACCCAAAGGAGAATTTCTAACAATGATCATGGAGAAACTAATCTATTAAACTTTAGTATTTCAATCCTTCTCCTCCATTTATGGATATTTATGCTAAATCCATATCCAGATAGCCCCCAAAGACAAGTATTACATATATTTAGGGAACTCCAAGGAGTATATTTTTATCTAATAATTCTTTTTACCTTAAATAATGTTAATGTCACAAATTAATTCACCATGCACTATGTCTCCAATACCTTCCTAAAAAACTGTGGAATATTATGTTGGTGATTTGATGGTCAAATCACAAAAGTGTTGTGATCATCATTCCAACCTTGAAATAGTATTAAAAAATTTATGGTAACACACCCTCAAGATAAATCCCCTAAAATATACATTCTTGGTGGAATCATGGTGATTTCTCATATTCATCATACACCACTAAATCATAAAAGTCAACCATGAAAAGGAAAAGGAAATTCTTTACATTCTACCTCCTCAAAACCTCAAATAGTTAATAGGGATTCATAGTCACCCCACATACATCCGAAGTTTCCTAAATGAAATTATAGGAATATGTTTAACCTTCATAAAAATAATGAGGAAAGGATCCACCTATTAGTGGGACAAATATTTTTCAATATCCATTGACAATATCAAGTAATATCACTTGATCCCACTGGTATTTGTGCCTCTCATAAAAGGAAATCTACTCAATTTGTATATGAAAAACTTGAAGCAGTTGGTCATTTACCTTCTTAAATAGAATGTTATTGGGAGGGGAATCAATCTTTATTAATTTTTAAGAATAATGTTGGATAAAAATAACATATCCTTTGAAAATGAGAATTATTTATTTTCATTAATATTAACAGTATATAAGATGAGGTTCTACCTTTGTAATAATGAGATCCAACCAGTTTCTTGTATTAACCCACTCAAACACATCTTCATTCATCTATGGATAACTACAAATCTATAATGGTTGTAAGTGTTCCTGTAAAAGTTTGACATGAAATTTTTACCACATAATATATTAAAAGGGTATTCATTAGTAAAACTTCAGGCATCACACACTACCCAAAAACTAACACTAGTGAATATATAATTTAATGATGAAGGGGTTATCTCTATTCATGAGACTCCCTAAATATGGGATATGTACTTTTACAGTTCTTACAAAACCCCAATATTAATAATGTAATATAAAAAACCTTTATAAAGTTGGCTTGGGAATTATTCTTATCTCTCTGGTGAAAGTATTTGTTCTATACTCCATCATATTATCTAAATGTTTCACCAATAATAAATTATAATACCAAGCTCTCATTATAGTCTTGTATCTATTCCTGTAAATACTTGAGACCTAATTCAATATCAAAGGTGACTCAGATTTAGTGTTCAAGTAGGTTAATAGTGAATATCATTGATAGAGAAGAATTTATCCCTCTTTTTATCTATATATTAGGGTTAATGTAATAATTCTCCTCTAAAAATTTTTAACTTATATCAATAATTATTAGAATTCTCGCATTAATTTATTGACTAATACAACCACATCCCTATAGGATTTAGACTAAGATGAAAAAATTATCTTTATCAACCACCATAGGGTGGCCTCTCCATTTCAAGGACATGGGAGAAATAAATAAAATCAAAACCACCTATGATCAATTAAAACACTAAATTTATCAATTGATACTATTATTGGATGGAATTCCCCCATAATAGATACCTGGAAAGAATAATTATTTCCTCATATTGATCAAAGAGAGAGATAATCAGACATTGATCACTAAAATTCATCATCTATAGTATCCCAAATCCTCCAAAATTCCTCTATAAATAAGGATTTAATTGAGTTATAATGAGATACAATAAAGGAAGAGAGACCCTTACTATTATGAAGGAAATCCATGTGGGTGATTGTGAATACCATCAGTTAAGAAAAACTTTCTCCCATAAAATCAATAGGCTTATAAACTTTTAGATATCAACGGTGTAGGAATTCATGGAATGAATCAAAATATTACATTTCTTCTAGATATGTTCCATTTTAATTTATCATTCTCTAGAGCTATTGCATGCTTCCAAATACTCTTGTCCATTTATTATTTGCTGAATTAATAACATGTGGCCTTATCCATCACCTACAGTCAAGTAGTTCAATTAAAACCTTACTACAACCAAATTATTTTCATTTTTAGATGAGGATATATACCTAAATTTATTACTCAAAAATTATATCTTTTATTTCATGAATTCATATATCATTAATAGATTTGTTTTCCCTTCCACAATATTAACAGACAATAATTCCATCTTATTCTATTCCAAATTGAAAAGGATGTATCAGTAGTAAAATATTCATTTTAACTACTCATCCTGCTACCTTGAAGTGATCAATGCAAATATGGAGTATTTTTAAAATAATTTATCAAATGTACTCCATAAGATGTTTAGTGGATATAACATATATTGGCCTGACAAAATCCTACAATATTTGTGGGATTATCACACCACACCCCATAATATTGTTCAAGAAATCCCATATTCAATTGTTTATAGGATAGGGGTAGTCTTACCCATTGAGTTACAAATTCACTTACTCCACATCACAATTTATGATTACTTTTCTAATGATGAAAAATCCTATATGTTCTTAGATGAGTATAAGTTACTTGATGTGAAAATTTTGTGCACACTAAAAAAAGTAAATGCCCAAAAAAATTGATTTTTCATTAGAGTTAAATAATAAATCCTATCTCTGATAATTCCTCTAATGTGATATGATATTGGTATTTAGAAATATATTGATAGTAAAAAATAATCCTTCGATGCTAGAGCTGAAATGGGAGGGACCTTACGCCATACACAAGGTCTACTCTAACGATCTTTATCCCTTCATCATAATGGATAAATAATGTATCATCACTAGAAACAATGCAATATGTCCCAGTAAATACATTGTGTAAGTTTATGTTGGGTTCACTATTATGTTTTTAATATGTAATGTTATTTCTTTTTTTCAGTTGACAGGAACATTCATTCCAAATTCAAGTGGTCCTTGGGAACTTTCTAGTGACACTTGGGTTGTGAATTGTCTAATATGATGGGATTTTAGGCTCATCACACCCTCTAAAGAAAGTATTATTACATACTCTTCTAATCTCTAATAAATTTAATTCATATTTTGAAATCCTCCCTAAGTCCCTTCATGAAAATAGTTACCACCATGCTAGAAATCGGTCATCAAACATGCGTCGATGTGAACAATTATATATATATATATATATTTATTTATTTATTTATCATGCATTCTATATCAATGTAAAAATATATATATCAAATGTTATCCACTAATGGTACCATCTGTATGTATCAAAATTTATCTAACATTCTCTTGTTAGTATGATTATATTGTTGCTTAAAGCTACGTAATTGGGTAATCTATAGTATATCACTATATAGACAGACAGTGACTATTTTGGATTTTGGATTACGTCGTAAAGAAAGGTTTCCTATATATCCATGTGAAGGGAATAATAACCCATGTAATTCAGTTACTAGTCAAATAAAAAATGTAAATAGTGGGTGAATTTCTTTTAAAAAAATTATAAAAAATGTAAAGGATGATTAAACAATAAAATGATAAATAGATTGTGTGATAATTGATAGATTAGACTTGAGTTAAGAAGCTAATATAAAAGTTAAGTGTATAAGTGATCAAACAAAATTTAAGAAATTTTATGAATTTATAATAAATTATGAAATGTCGAAATAGAAAATAGAGTAACGATACAATTGATAGAGTTTAGAAATAGCATGATGTGTGCCCCTATGACCCCCCCACCTCGATTTGATAGTTCAATATTATTAGTCCCTTAATCTTAGTGATGATTAAGAAACATGTACCACACTATTTTGGTTTGTGGGAACCCTCTTGGTATTCATCGGAATTCAAGGAACTCATACCATATTTTTTCAAAGTGAGAATTATATATAGAATGGGAGGTTTACCTTAGGAAAACCAATTAAAATGACACACAAATAACTCTTTTATGGATAGATACTATAGGGGATGATAAATTTGAGATAATGGTTGAGATACTATGGAGATAATGATAATTTAGAAAGGATTTTTTAGAGGAATTTATAATTCACGTACATCACCACTAATTTTATCATTAGAACATTTTTTGTAGCATGTGAGTGAAGGTTATATTTGAGGGATCCAAGGGAGTCCTTTTATAGGATCTATTAGATGCAAGAATCTTTTATAATTTTTTAAGAGTCATTAAGGTATCAAAGGATGAAAATAGTTAATTTTGACTATAATAAATTATAGTCTGGGTTTGGATACTATGATGCTACTGGTTACATGGTAGCTATTTTTGGGTTGTCGATGGCCTACCTAGAGACTTCTTCAAACCTGGAATTGCAACTAGCTAGCCAGTACACCTCAACTGGATAGTTTGTGGGTTTCTTATAGATAACCTCAATTCTTCCTTTACCACTGGATCACCAGTGGGACTCTATTGGCATGACTGTGTGTCTCTACTACATTTGGAGGTAATGTATATATGGAAATGGCTAGCCGGTGTAGTCTACACTTCTCCACTTTCAAGTGTAGCCTCCTCCAATTCAATATAAGTCCTTGTATTGGTTCTTATTAGATGATTCCTCGGAATTGAAATATAAAAATATATTGGAACAATCCTACAATATCACTTTAAACAATTTTAAATGTACTAAAAAATATATCACTTGGTATTCAATAAATACACTAAAACTCACTTAAATGAAATCGTTGTAAATAAAAGTGAGTGTTTTTGATCATTAAAATGCCACGAGAGAGAGTGTTACAAAAATATAACACTTTTTTATGACCATAGACACTGAACATAAAAATATAAATTAAGCATAAACCAAGATTGAAAGATATATAGATGATATTCAAGATTTAAAAAAGATATTTAATAAGTTTAATGAGAAAGATAAAACAAACATGGAATGTCATATTGAAGAATAAAATTATCGATTCAAATATTAACAACTCCCCATTTATGAAAAAATAATATTTCACAGCTAAGAAAAAATTTTCACAAAATTTATCCCCTTTTTAAAATCACAAACCCTCAAGTGATTATCAAAAAGACAAAAAAAAGTATAAGAAAAATATTTTTCACAAAATTTCTTTATGAAAAATATTTTGAAAATATGGAAACAAAATAGATACTGAAAAACCACCTCTTGACTTCCAAATACCCATGTAAATAAGATTATTTGAGAGATGGGGGAACTCAAAAGAAGATAGAAAAAGAAAAAGAGACTTAGAAAAAAGTTAAAGAAGTATAAAATGACAAAAGGGTGAAAGAAAGGTAAATGAAGAAAGAAAAAAATGGGCACATACCTTTTCTATGAATCTCATTACCTTAAGGAGTAATTTATCACCTTTGAAAGTTATTGAATAAAGAGGGCCCTTTAAATATAAAATCATAACTTTAAATTATCCTTCAATTGAAATTTTTTCAAAGATAGATATGGAAAATCTTTATAGAGACAAGTATATAAAATATTTTTACTCATTATTAATATTATTATAAGAGAGATAAAGATATTTTTTGAAAAATAAATAGATTATATACAAAATTTCTCATATAATATAAGAAAAATGATTTAAAAACATATTTTTAAAACTTGTAATAATATTATAGAATGAACATAAGTTTAGAAAATAGATCTTAAAATTTTGAAAATGATCAAAATAATATTGAAAAGAATAATTAATTTAAAAAAAAAATCTCTCTTAAGGTAAAATTTCAATATTAAAAAATACATAAGGATCCCCCAAAAATGATATCATATGTGAGATAAAGGGATCATATCCAAGATAAAATAAAAATATAAAATAATAAATTCATGTTTTAAACGATATTTTAAATTAAAATAGGGTTTAAAAAAGATATTTCAAGATATCCATTAATGAAATGAATAGAATGAAAATAGAACAATTCCAAAATCACCTTTAATGTCTTCAAAATGATCAATAGATAGATTTTTGGTGAAAATATTAGTGATTTGATATTCTTTTGCAATAAAATCCAATAAAATATCAACTGTATGGAATTTATTTTGATTAACCAATTAAAGTGGCTAATATTCATTGATTATATTTTAACATTATGGTGTTTCAAAGTCCATAAACCTCAATTTTAATGTGTTTTATAAATCGAACTTCATTTCTCATCACATGTGAAATACAGTTAAAAGTTAAAATTTGGGCCCAATCAATCATCTATTTGTGGGGAAAATTATATAAATTATTTATGTTTTATATTTCAGTATACTATTGATCTATTTATTTGAAACATTTTATATTTTAGTATCAATGTATGAATCCTAAGGAAACTTTCATATTTTTGGAAATAAATGTAGAAATTTATATACATAGCATAATGGGCTTAGACTCATCAAACAAAAGTGAGGCCAAAAATAAAATCCCAATGAATATCAAATTTTAAATAAATAAAGATAATATTATGGGGATCATTTCATTCAACTGTGGTTGGAGTTAATTTAGAATATTTCATAGTGATTTAGGCCATCAAATATGAAAATTAAATTTTTTTCCAGATCTGAATGCCCATAGAGTTAGCCCACCATTTAGAGAATTACATATGAATGGATGAACAAGTTGGAATAAAAAATTTAAAAATAAAATAAAAGACATGGAATATAATATGTATCTTCTACTACCCTTTCATATTAGTCTATCATCAATGACATACTACCTTGGAAAAAATGGGGATGAATCTGGTCGATTTTACAGGTAAAAGATTAAAAGTCAAATTTTCCATTATTTTCTTTCCCATATTTGACTCTAATATTTAATGGAGAATGAATTTATTTATGGGGGATCTACCATAGTCTCATTATACTCCTATATAATTAGTTAGTGGTTATGGGATTTGGGGTGCATGGTTTATTATTTCAATTATACATTTACACTTTTTTTATAGTCTCATCATCAATTTTTCTCATGTAAGTTTTTCATTCACCATCATTTATTAATATATGTTTTTCTAATTATATTTTTTTATTATTATTCATATAACATTGATATCTTTTACTTTGGGAGTGAAGTTATTCACAATATATTTTGTGAGATTATTCACACAATGGTAGAGTGATCTTTATGTCTGTTTTTCTTCTTTAATTTCATCTTTATAAGTCGACTTCAACCACCCATTGAGAGACTTGAATAAATGGAAGGATGGAACTTTTATGGTTTGATTATAGGGAGTTTATTGGGGCTGGATATGATGTTATTTTATGTTCTTAATTTTTTAATTCATTATATGGTTTTAGAGTTCCATTATTTGAATTATTTATTCTTCCTCTTCATCGACTTAAATGACTATACATTTTGAGTTCTAGTACGATCCAAATACTTTGAGTGATCATGAAACTGTTGCTCTAAGTGAATTGGTGATTATAATTTTAATTGTGTAAGTATTAAATCATATAATGATATTCTTTATTTATCTCACTGATTTATTATCTATTGAAGTATTAAATAGAAAATTAATTCGAAAATAATTACATCTATTCTTACCCGAACAAAAACCAAAGATCAACCTATAAATATTAATTATTGAAATTCAAGTTGATGTGTGTTATTTTTTTGTTACTTAAATCATATCAATAGTTCTAGAAATCAAATCAATCTAAATAGTTGGCAACATCATAGCCGCTCATTCCATAAAATTTGAGTGTCTCAAATTCACTTCTTTGGTCCTTGTGGATTCGACCCCTACTTATACTTCAATGACCTCTTATAATTTTAGGTTAAATTTGGGTGTAACCAACATTTGTCACCATTTATAGGGAACCAAGTAATTATATTAGACACTCGCCTTAATTTATCACTCCAAATTCTCTTTTCCCTTCTTCATTTCTCTAATGTCTTCCCCTTTCTATTTCTATCTTTCTAGAATATCTCAAATTCCAATTTTAGTCTGCTTCAATATAGTGTCTCAAACATTACCCCTTAATAAATCCATGTTACAATACAATGAGAAATCAATATTGTGAATCCAAATTCTTTTTAAATTTCTCTGATCATACCGTGAATGAATACCCCACACCTGATCAGATGTACAATCACTTGGATGATGATTGTTTAAGGGATCAATTTTCATCCCTCTAAAGGATGATTGGAGGGATCAATATTGGGGAGTTAAATGATTATAAAACTCCCATTACACCTAATCCTCAAATTTTAATTGAAATTTTTTTTGATGAAATAGAGAAAATTAATTTGGAAGTATCGTCACTGAGATGATAACTAAAAGGAATTGAAATGGATGTTGACCCCATTCCCACTCATATTATCCCATCCTAAATTTTGATAGACGAATATTGTTACACAAAAATCCATCATGCATTTATTGAATAAAATACCTTAGTATTTGGGATAGATTAATAGTATCAAGGAATTTTTGAAGAGTATTCAAATCCTGGAGAAATTGATTTTATGTATTCAAAAAAGGGTAATTTGACGTCATGGATTGATTTTTTTAAATATAACACCATTGATGACTTTTTAGAAATACCAATCACCATAAAATTGGGAGAAATGAAAAAACATAGGGTTCACAACAACTCTTAAAACTAATATTTCCAATATTTTGGTTGAATCATCACCTCAAAGGGAACCAAAATTGATGTTAAATTAAAAAAATAAAACTAAGTTCAATTCAAGGTTCTAACCTATTTCTAAAAGTGTTATCTAATGAAATCTTAAAATTATGTTCCTTGATTTCGTACTCATGAGTACCTACATAGGTGATAACCTATACCTTTCAATTTTCATTCATTTCACTACTTAATCCCACAAATAATAAAAGATCCTAGATGTCTTAGGTAAGATAACCAAACTAACTCAATCAACCATTTTTAATATTATATGAATTTTCCAACTCATTATAGAATAAATGTTTTCAAATGAAACAAATTAAATAAAAATAATCAATCTCAATCTTGTTGAAGTTGTAAAAAATTCAATCCTTAAAATTTTTAAAGGTGTTATTGGGTTATTTTGGGGGTTTACATCGAGAAAAAGATATTAAACTAAGCACTTTTGGGGAATCAACCTAGCCCCTTCACTTTTATTTATTTATTTTATTTTATTCTGTGTAGTTTTGTGTTTTTTCTCAAGGTAACCCCTCAGGGTTTCCAATGTGATCTAATAGTTTTTTCCTTGTAAGATTTAGTAGTTTAATCAGCTCATTATTTTCAAATAAAACACATGCCTTCCAAAGTTCAAACCCAACAATAAATCATCCCTAAGGATTATACTTGTGAACTGGAGCTAAAGTGGGTGTGATCTGGAGTTATTGGGTCTTTTTTAACATATCATGCGCTTCAGGGTCACATTTATCTTAATTCGAGTATCCAACCAAGAAAAATGAAAATAAAAGACTGTGTAGAGTAATGTTTTGTCCAAATATATGGCGCCCGACACTTGGGTATCATGAATACATAGTTTTCTTTGCCAGAGTTATGCTTTGAAACTCTATTTTATTGCATGTAATTGGAAAAATTTATGTTTTTCGGTACTGAGGGATCGTGACTCTATAGTTTTCTTGACCATATTTGGTCTTTTCATCACTTTTTTGGTTTTAAAAAAACAAAAAAAATAATAAATAAAAAAAAAAAAAAAATTGATACTCATATTAATATTTAATGTGATTTCCACTTAGCACATCTATTTATTTCCCCTTGAACAAGAAAATGTTCCCCATGCCTTTTGAGATACACAACACTTCATTATGCTTAATTGAAATTGGATGAAATGTGGAGATGAATTTGAAAAAAGGAATGGTATTCCTCTTCGCATATGATTTTGAAATTATATTGTGAGAAATTATTTTGATGGGATTCAAAAATGTTCATAATTATGTCTTTTGGTGAGCATTTTATAATAAATATTTATAAAAAAGGGAATTCAATTTCATATTTTTGAGATACATTTTTTACGGGATTAGAAAAACTCATGTTGGGGTTGTGATTAGTCATTGAAAGTGTCTAATATTCATTGATTATATTTTAGAATTCATGTGTTTCAAAGTCCATAAACCCTAACTTTAGTGAATTTTATAAATTGAACTTCATTTCTCATCACTTGTGAAAATCATGTTTAAAGTAAAAAAAAAATTGGGTCCACTCAATCATCTATTTGGGGAAAACATTATATAAATTATTTTTATTTCATATTTTGGTTTATAATTGATCACTATTTTGGAGCATTTTATATTATTTTATCAATGTATAAATCATAAGGAAAGGTGGAGATATTTGGCAATGAACACGAAAATTTATGGATATAGCATAATGGGACTTAGTCCCATAAAACCAAAGTGGGGACCACCATACAAGCCCAATGAAGCACAAATTTTAAATTTAGAAGTAGAAAATTATGGGTAAAATTTAATTCAACTATTTCTAGATTCAATTCATAATTTTTCATGGTGATTCAGGCCATCAAATTGGAAAATTAAATTTTTGGCCATATCTGATTGCTCATAAAGTCTGCCCACCATTTATAGCATAAAATCTGAATATAAGAACCAAATGTCATGAAATTATTATAAAAACAAAATAAAAAAAATTTAAGATAATATTTCTCCTCTACTACCCCATTATATTAGTCCATCATCAATGACATACTAGCACACCAAAAAGGTGGATAAATCTTGTCGATTTTCCTGGTCAAAGATGAAAGTCCACTTTCCCTTTATTTTATCACCTATGATTGACTCTTTAAATTAATGGGGAGAAAATTAATTGATGGGGGATCGACCATAGGGTCCTTATATTCATATATAAGGAGCTAGTAGGGGTGTATTTCGGGTTCATGTTTTATTCTTTCAATTGTAATTTTACTCTTTCATTTTGTAACCACATCATCAATTTTTCTCTTGTATGTTTTTTATTCACCTTTGTTTATTAATAAAAGTTATTCTTATTCTATTTTTATATTATTCTTAATATCACATTGATAATGTTTCTTTAGGGAGTGAATCTATTCATAGCATCTTATTTGCGATTCCTCACACAACGGTGGAGTGATATTTATGTCTTTGTTTTTTTCTTTAACAATTTCATATTTATAAGTTTACTTCCACCTTCCATTGAGATCCTTGCATCAATAGAAGGGTAAAAATTTTTGGGTTTGATTATAGGGAGTTTCTTGGTACTTTATTGGATTTTATTTGATGTTATTAAATTTTTTAATTCATTATATGGTTTGCTAGTAACATTTTTTGAGTTATTTCTTCTTCATATTCACCAACTTTAATAGATACACATTTTGAGTGATAGTATGATCCAATTCTATTGAGTGGTCATGAAATTTTTCCTCTATGTGAATTGGTGATTATATTATAAATTTTGAAAGGATTAAATTAGATAATGATATTTTTTTTATCTCATTGATTGAGTATATCTTGAACCGTTGAATGGAATGTTAATCAGGAAACAATTACTTCTCTTCTTGCCCTAAAAACAACCTAATATTAACCCATCAACTTTCATTATTTTAATTAAATTCATTCTGTGTTTTTCTGTTCTCTATGTTATATCATGAGTTATTGAAATCAAATCAATACAAATAGATGGAAACTTCATAGCCAATCATCCCATCAATTATGAGTGTCTCCAGTTCAATTCTTTGGTCCCTATGGATTCTACCCCTTCTTGTACTTAAATGACTACTTATACCTATAGGGTAAATTTGGGTGAAAATAGATCTCTTAAGAAATGGTATTGAAGGTTAATGTGTTTTTTAAGAGAGTGTTGGATCAAAGTTTTAGAGATATTTATGGAACGTGTGTTGCCTCATATGATAGGGATATGGTCAAATGTTCACCTGATGTCTAAGAGAGTGTTTTGTATTCACAGTATTTGAGTGAAAAAAACTCTCAATTTCTATGTATTATTCTTTAGTGGTAGAAAGATAAACTTACTTTATCTACCGAGTTCTTTATAAGATAAGGGATTTTCTAGGTAGATAGTAAGTTCCCCTGTTAATTTTCTCATCTAGTGGTCATCCTTAAAAATCAACATAGGAAAAAAAATATTTCAAAATAATTTCCTTATGAAAAAAACAAACCAATATTTTTGGATCATTTTAAATAAAGAAAAATATTTTTAACATATTTTAGATGATATTTCTTAGGATTTTATTAAAAATTTACATAAACAAAAAACTAAATATTATATATGATCAGATAATATTAATGTAAAGTAGACTACTAATCATAATTTAATAAATCTTTTGGATGATCATATTACCATCATCATCCAATGTTAATAGAGAATTAGTACTCATGGGAATGATAATTTCCTTAGAATAATCCATTCTAAATAATTTTAACACTTCATTAGTGTATTTTCATAGGTTTTAAAAGATCCCATCATTTCTTTGAGAAATTTTAAAACTGAGAAAGAATTTGAGTTCACATAAAAATCTCATTTCAAATTAATTTTTTTTAAATAAATAAATTAATAATATATAGATTCATTATAAGACCTGAAAATCACAACATCAATTTATATTTGAATGAGTAAAACATCATTTGAGATGTGTTTTAAAAAAAAGATTATAATAATAATTTTCTATTTTAAAATCATTTAAAAGAAGATAATTTGAAATAATTTCATATCAAGTCTTAGGGTAATTTTTTAAACAATATAGACCCTTTGACAGTTGGAAAATATAATTTAGAAAAAGAATATTTTTAGAACATGGTGGTTGTTCCAAAAAGAAAATTGAAATTAAATAATTTAAAAAAGATCTTTTGACATACATTATACAAAGTTTGTAATTTATATGAGAGTTGAATTATAATAAGATTATAATGGATTATAAATGAGTGATTTCCTAACAAGTTTCACCATATTTGATTCCTTATTCTTGGTTATATCCTTTTGTAACTAAACTATCTTTATATCAAGTGTCATTACCAAGCTCATATAGATTATTTATAAAAACCCATTAAGATCCTAAATTGGTATGATATTTAAGTATTTAAATGATCTTATATACCTCATTTCCATTTAATTTATTTGGTTCCTCGTGTATGGAATGAACCCAATTTTTATTGTTAAGGTAATCATTAATGTTTGAGGGTTTAATTTGAGATGAAATAGAAAGGTGTTCAGCCTCATTTAATACCAATCAACAAGTATTAGTTCCCACATACAAATTTCAAATAAAAGTGTTAAGGGGATTGATTTCATATTTTTTAAAAGCTTTATGGAGAGAATTTGAAGGATATTCCCATTCTTCTTCAACATATTTTGTTTAAAACTTTTCATTTCAAACATTATTTTCAAAAACAATTTCAGAAATAGAATTTGAAAAATTTACATCAGAAATTACATAGATTGATTATTCCACAATTTTATTCATTATTTTAAAAACTAAGAATGACTTACCTGATTTGGAGTAACCAAGAATGATAACCCCATTGTATTTAGAATCAAATTTTCAATAAATTCCTTTGGTTTTTAAAATAAAACATTTTAAATAAAAAACTTTCAAAAAGATGAGATTGGGTTTTTTTATTTTTCTAAATTTTATAATGGGTGTTTTGATGAGAAGGTATTATGAGAATTAAATTAATGATATTGTATGTAATATTCATGGACTCATGTCAAAAATATTTTGGCTAATTAAAATCATTTAAAAGGGTTTTATTGTTGCCTTGGATTATTCTATTTCCCCTCTAAAAAACCCCATTTTATTTAGGGGTTCATGGAATATAAAAATAATAAATATAGACAACTGAAGAACACAAATCAAAAAAATTATTTTTTATCAAATTCTACTCTATGATCACTTAACATTTAAATAATTTTAAAACCACTTTAGTTTTCAAATATTTTATAAAACATGATGAGGTATTCTCAAGATTCACTTTTATTAGTTAACAAATATTACCATGTGAATCTTTTAAAGTTGTCAAAAATTACAAATTATTGGATTATTCTCCTAGACATTATATTTAAGAATGTATGAAAATATCAATATAAATTAATTCAAGATATTTTAGAGAGGAAATAAATTTTTTAGATTTTAAATTGGATTTTTTTTTGCTTACCATGTTTCCATGCTATACAAACCATGTCATATTTGAAATAAAATTTGGTAAGATCTTGTACTAATTGATAAAAGTTGAGTTTGGAAAGTGATTTTGTGCTATAATAAGTAAGGAATTCATTACAAATCCATGACTCCCTAACTTTTGAACTCAAATATTTTACCTCTTGGCTAGAAAGAGACTATAAATTGATTGTATAAATATTTTGAAATTTATATGATACAAAAAAATATTTCCTAAAGATATTTTAAAACCACTATCACACAATTCACTAATACTTATAATCTTTTTGTTTCAATCCTTTTTTGAATAAAACATTTGTAAATACTGTGTAGTTAGTAAAATTTATGGTACATTCACCTATTATCATAAGATTATAATTATCACTAAAAGTGATGTAATATCTTTCTATATTATGGATTTCATTAAATTTCGAGAGGTCACCACACATGTTTCTTGAGAAACCACTATCCATATACCACAAGACTTATTAGTTTTTTCTCAGATGAAAATTTTCCTAAAAAATGAAAATTTTAAAGTTTTTGGTACCCACAAAAACTTTTCTCCAGATATGTTATCCAATAAAGATATAGAAATATTGATTTTCATGGTATAAGGTTTTATTTTGGAAAAAAAATTGAAAATGTATTGATTTTGGTCTCCCATATTGTTTGTTTTTTCAATCACATTAGTAAATTAAATGAACAATAATTTTTTAGTAATTAAAAAATTCAATAATCCTTTAATAAAATTAGTTTTCATTATAGTTTTTAGGTGAAAGTGTGATTGGAGAAACCACAGCCAACCCATACCTTTATATGTATTTGAGATTCCAAAATTTTCATTAAATTATTTTCACCTTAGGTGAATTTTCAAAGATTTTTTTGAGTTCCTTGATGGTTAATTCATTTTTAACACAATCCTACTTATTTTTAAATTTAATGGATAATTATTATCTTTCATTGAAGATAGGATCAATATCATTTCAAGGTAGATATTTTTATTGAGTAACATTCTAGTATTTATATTTAATGTATTTATGTAATAATGAAATTTGATCAAAACCATTTTTGATTTGATCATGGAAATAATGTTCATCTTCATTATTAAGTTGAATGGGGGAGGAATAATAATAAAAGTAGAAAGAAGAATTTGGATAATAAGGTCAGGAGGAGAAAATAGGATGATGGGTACTAACCTAGATGTCTTCATAAACATATTACATAAGTTATATAGGGATTGATTTAATATAAGAGGATGTGTTATTTGAATCCATGGAGTCAACACATTCACTTCACATAGTGACTTTTAAAATCTGTCTTAACCTTGTTTATTTTCTTTGAGCTTCTTTTTGTAGATGGGGAATTTTGAAACAATGGGACCCCTAATTTTACATTCATAGCATGTCATGTATAGTATTTCCTTTTGACTTGACTTGCTAGATCAGTTAGAAAATTTCATCTTCTTGAATAAGACCTTCCTATTATTGTAAAGTTGAACATATTATATAACTTTAACACAAAATTTTTCTCTATTTGTATCTTTAAAGGTAATATTTTTATTTACATATTTAACATCATCAGAACCCTTTTCTACATGTCACTTCTTTTTTATTTCATATGTCATTAATTATTCATTGAATTCATTTATTCCCATGTTAGTCATATATTTTTATTCTTGGATGGTTTTAAATATTGGATAAAAATTACTAGGTAAAACCCAAAATATTTTCATTATTTGTATTTTTCTAGATAAATCATTACTCAGAAACTTTTTAGGATTGAAAATTATACTGAATCTCATAAACATGGTAGCAATAGATTCATTGGGATGTATAGATAAAATTTACAAATATTGAATATATATATCTAATATTGTCTCTTTAACCATATTGGTTCCTTCATGGGTAAATTTAAATAATTTCCAAACTTCATAAACCTTTTTTTAAGACTATACATGACAAAATTCAAATATATCAAGACTGTAATATATAAAATTAATGGATTTTATATTAAGTTTAAAAATTCTAACATATTTGAAATGCCACTTTTATTTATATTCTTTAGTATGAATATATTCATGAATTAGCATTTGCTATGCAGTGTAACTAAGACTACAAAGAAAATTTGGCATTCATTTCTTCTAATAGGAATAGTCAGTGCCATAAAATATTGGAACATGTGAATACTAATTAGATTCTATAATAAATAGATCAATATTTCAAGTAGATTAAATATTTGAGAAAAAAAATTGAAAATTAAATTTATAAATCAATGGAATTTCTAAAAAACACCCATTGCACCCCTTTGATGCCAATTTTTTATCAGAGAAAATATAGTAAGGGGTGAATTTACTTTTAAAAATAAAAGTAGAAGGTAATGGAAAATTTCAATATAAATTGATAAATTGATTGAGTGATAGATGATAAATTCAATATCAATTAAAAAATTAAAATCAAATATAAGAGTGTAAATGAACAAATATAATTTATACATGTATGTAAATTTATAATAAATGGTCCAATGTATAACTAATAACCAGAATAAAAACAAAATTTATAAGAAGTAAGGTAATAGCATGATGTATGCCCCTATATCTCCACCCCTTAACTCGATGGGTCATTATTATTAATCCCTTAATCATAATATCGATCAAGAAACATTTCCCTCACAATTTTGGTTTTTAATCACCCTTTTGATCTTTATAAATAGCCAAGGAACTTATCCCTCACTTTTTTTGAGTACGAAACTGATGTAGAATGATGATGAGGGGAGAGAGGATTGATTTTGTAAAACCAATTACAATTCCACTCACAAATACATTTTATGGATGGATACAATTTGGGATGAGGTATTTAAGAGAAAGGATGAGATCCTTGAGAGATATTGATAAATTAGAAAGGATCTCTGAGAGGATTTTATAAATATATCTTTTCTTCATTGCATTGATATTGAGATAAACATTGGGAGAAATTTAGTTAAAGAAAGGTTCCATGGTGGTGAGGGAGTAATTTTATAGGATTCAAGAGATATAGGAACCTTTTGGCATTTTCTAGTAGTCAAGAAGTTGTGGAAGACTACATTCAATTCATTTTACTACAATAATTTCTTATCTTGGATTGGATACAATGACACCATCGGTTACATGATATCCCACCCCAGGTAGTCGGTGGCCTGCTTGGAGACTTCCTTGAATCTGGAACTAGAACTAGCTACCCAGTACAACTCCGCTAGCTATCTGATGGGATTCTATTTGATATCAAAAATTCTTACTTCACAACCTTTGAGCTAGTGGGAATCCACTAACTGGATGATGGGTCTCCATTACATCTGGCGATATCAGATACATGGCACTGATGTCTCAATGCAGTCAACAAATTTCCACATTCAAGTGAATCCTACGCCAATTACATTTAAGTTCATATAAGGTTATTCCAAGATTTTTAAAATGAATTAAATTATGAAATGAGATAGGAACAAACCTTCAACGGGTATTTAAACAATCTTGAATATTCTATGAATTCCATCAATTGGAATTCAATAAAAACATTGAAACTCCCTTAAGTAAAATCATTGGAAAAAATGTAAGAATTTTTTATAATGAAAAAACCATGAGTGAGAGAGGTAAAATAGTTTAGTTTATCTTAATGGGATATGTCATACATTTTATGGTTATGTGATAATGACCTATTATAAGTAATTTAAAGTAATGTGGAATGTAATTTTAGAAGATAAGTTCTTAGAAAGAGTCTATATAAGACTTATTAATGAGTGACTATCACACCACGACTGATTCTTGGTTTTAATTTAATTATTTTGGGTTTCACTTTTGAGTTTTGGTTTGAGCGGGTTCAATTTTAAAGGAAATTTTTATTCTTATACAAGTGCACAATCGGGCGCGTGACCGTGTGTAGTTCCCAGCATTAATAAAAAAACATTTTATAATTAAATTTATTATTACACTGGCACGCGACTATGTCTTCACGACATATGTGTCAGCGCGTAGTGTCTCAACTCAGTAATTAACGCAATAATATTGCAACTAGTTTTATTATTTTAGTTTTATTATTAATATTAAAATTTGTTTCTCTTAATTATAATTTGGTTTTCTTCTTTTGTTTTTATTTTATTTTTATTATTTATTTCTTTTTGTCCTCTTTAATTATTGTTTTATTTCCTTTATGTATTATTATTTATAATAATTTTATTTATATTTACTTTCTCTCTATCCCCCCCCCTCTATTTCTCTCTCCCTCTTTTATTTTTCTTTCTTCTCTCTTTTGTTGCTTCTACCTCTCTCTTGTGCTCCTCTCTTCCTCGCGCAGACCCCCCACTCCCCTTATAACCTTACCCAAGCCACAGGCCACCCCTCCCCTTTCTCTGTTCCTCCATATGGCCTCCTCTAGTGCAGCCTCCTCCATCTCATCCTCCTCTGGCATGGCCTCCTCCGGCGCAACCTCCTCCAGTACAGACCTCCCCCTCCACTTCACACCGTTCTAGACAGTCTACCACCGAACCAGCCTCCACCGGCTCCCTGACCACCTTGTGCCTCACAACCGCCCAGCTCGGAACCCTCCTCGCTGGCATCCCAACCTTCTCTGGTGCACCAAAAACCCCTACGCACGCCTCTCCTTGCTCGTCCAAACACCTAACCACTTTCCTCATTTTTTTCTAGCACCGAGCAAGCCCGAGAGCCCCATCAGAGCCTCAGCCGACCTCCATCACCCTCGTCGTAGGTGTGTTCACCTAAGGCCAGGTTATTCTACCATTTTTCATAAATTTTTTTTTAGGATTTAGTTTTCTTTTGGTTTTTTTATTGTGTAATTGATTCGATTACTTTATTTTAGGGCTTAGTTGTTTGGTTTGCGGTGTGATTCATGTGCGGTGGAGTTTGCACACCGCGTATGCAAAGTTTTGATATCGAATGTTAGTGTTTCCACATATAAGTATTATTTGATGAATAAATTTGTGTGTTTGATCATTTTAGCATGTTATCTAATTAGTTTTATTACTGAAAATATAGTTTTACTTGAGGTTTAATTTGATTTTTAAGTGTTTAGTAGCATTTTTATTTGATATGAATGTTTTGATTTTGCGAAAACCCATGTGAGCCTTTCGTAGTGTTTTATAAACTTTATTTTTGGTTTATTATGTCGTACGAGGGCTAAAATTTATATTTTTTCAAGTTTTTGGTGTGAATTTGTCTTAAAAGGTGGTTTTGAGTATGCAAATGGGTTAGTAGTGGATTTATTTTGTGTTTGAAGGTGGTTTCCTTGTAAAAAGGGATGTTTTTTTTATAAAGTGTGAATAGGGTTTCCTTTGATTTATGTGGTTTTTCTTGGAAATATTTAGGCCTTTATTTGGAATTGTTTTTGAAATTTCATATTGTTATAAATGGATTTTCAATTGTTTATGAAATTGGTGAAGTCTCGATTGGCACTTGTGATGTGATATTGATTGACCTTGTTGAACCATCCTTTTGAATATGGTGGTTTTGGTTTATGTGATTCAATCTTGTGTTGTAATAAATTGGTGTGTAATTGTTGCAGACCCTTGGGGTGTCATTTTGAAATGTTTTATAGATTTTTTAAGTGTCTAATTGTTTTATTAAATTATATGTGTAGTGTGTTAGATCTATCCATGATGGTTTTGGGGCGCAGGTTCGAGGTATCCTACATGTACATGCATAGGGTAAGGCATATATATATATATTCCTTCTTTGTATAGATTCCTTCATGGAACGGGGAGTATGTGCAATGCAGCTAGGGGTGTATATATATATATGTAAAAATATATGTGCGTGTATGCGCCAAAAGTCAGTTCAGGTGGTCGTTGACAAATAGCGACATGATTGAGGTAGGTCCCCTATGCCTATGCCTTCAATTTTAATTCTATAAATTATTTAATTCCATAAAAAGTTTTTTCATGATTAAATAGTATATATGTTCTATGAAAAGTGTTAGTGATTCTTAGCGTTGGATATCTCTTTATATTTAGTGGTTAACATTTACGATTTAAAATGTGTAACCTTCTTTTAAATATGTTTTCTAGCTTGACACACAGATTGATTAGAAGTGTTTTTGAAAAATGGTTCTTCATTCTCTATGCATAATTTATAAAGTTTCAAACGTGTGTTTTTCATGTTGAAATATGATCCCAACCATGCTTGGAAAATGTAATACACTTTTTAGGCTAAATTGGTTTTGAAATGCTAAATCCTTAAATTGGTTTTTCCTAAGTGGATAGAATGTGTGTTGTGAAGGTTGATTTTTTATTAAAGATAGATAATTAAAAGACTTTAAAAAGTGGGAAGTTCTTGTTTTGGTTAGTTTGTAAGAATGCATGAGTTTTGTAATAAATCTGTGGTTAATTGGTAATTTTCCTTTCTTCAAAGGTTTGATTTATTTTAAGAATGTCATTAAAATTTTGGTGCCTTGTTTTCAAAAATGGATTTTTAATAAGATTTTTGGAACTTAAAAATGTTGAGAAACATTGTTTTCTGATTGGTAATGTTCTTTGTAAACTAATCGGGCCCGTTTGGAAATTTGAAAATGGTTTAAAAATTTTGAAAACCACTCTTCAGTCATCTCACCTAGTTTGAGAAATGTAATTCATGTGTTATAATGTGATTTTTGATATGTGCCTAGTGATTATGCTTATTCTTTGTGTGGCCTAAAAGAGGGGGAATGTGCTTAAGGAGGGAGAATAGTGGTGAGAGGTTGAATGAGTTTTGGATAAAGAAAGGGTTGTGTACATATATGTTTGGTTGATAAAAACTCACCACCACTTGAAACATAGCACAATGGGAAACCTAGGTATCTAGGTGGGTGAACTATGACTGGTGGGCTAGTGGTTCAGGGGTGACATGACCTAGTTTTACTGTAGGTTTGATGATTTCAACACTAACTAAACATATAAATGACTGAGGGTTTTGGTCTTTTAAGCCATGTTTTCGGAGGGTCGTGGCCTTCTAAGCAACATTTTCTGAGGGTCGTGGTTTCTAAGCCTCGTTTCACTAAAACACAAACATTCTAGGTCCCCAACTAACACTAGCTACTTAGGGACTTCCCATGGTGCTTGTGATATGATTTTCAATTCAGTTGTTTCATGCTTGTTCCCTCTTTTGTGAAAACCATATTTTAATCTAAATTGGTCTCTTTTAGTTTTGAAATGTTAATTCATGCTCAAAACCTATTTTGAAAAGGGAAGAGAATTGTTTTTCTTAGAAATTCAAGCTGGTTATTTGAATTTGAAAAGAGGAAAAAATCATTATTTTATTATTCCTTATTTTCTAACTTGCATGATTTGGATTTCTTATTCAAGGCAGTGGCATAGGGCGTTGTTGAATTTTGGATTTTCCTAATGAGCACCCTGATGCTCATGCCTACTTTATATTTTCAGTTTCAGGTTCTATTTTTTGATCTCCCTTGTAGTAAGCTCATTTTTGTGTTTGGTGGTGACCCATAAGGTCACTTGGAGGTATGTTTAACTGTCCATCCTTATTCAATTTCAATTTCAAGTATTTAACTACCTTTATTAGTTTATATCGATTGTTTATATGTCTTTTCTAGGATAAATTGTTTCCAGCTACCTCATTGTGGTGCTTGGAACAAGTATCCAGCCCGTGGGGATTGGGAATGCCCTTTGGGCTATGTCGCGACCCAAACTGGTTCGTGAAAAAATGGTATCAGTGGAGGTTTGTATTCTTGTTATTTGGGTTGTCAGGTATATCGGGGATTGGAGTGTCGGTACTCGAGGGGTAGGTGAAATAAGGGAGTTGTGAACTCTTTCACATTCTGATCCTTGAGTAACCCAGGGTAGAACAATATTTAAGTATTGGCTTTGCTCTGTGTGGATTGGGGTTACAATAAGAGTAAACTGTTACTACACATGGCCTCACATGGAGTAGTGACCCATGTAATGCCTGATAAAATGGTTTGACACTCCCAGTGGCTGGTTCTTGCCTTGGGAATGGTCTGATAAACCATGTAGTCGGGTTAAACATGACCACTAGTCCTCCATCTAGGTGATTTACTGTTTGTCATGTCCTGCTTTAGTTTTGGGTTAGTGTGAATGCTTTTTTTAAGGAAAACGAACTTTGTAGTTGCTCTTATTTTATTTTGGTGTGTGTTTGGCATGATTCCTGGGGTGATTATCTTTTGAACCTTGTTTCTAGAAGTTGGTGTTTGATTTTTCAAAGTTGAATTTCTAAAATAACACATTGGGTTTTTTGAAATTGAAGTGAATTATTTTTGTAAACGGGAAGAATTTTTAAAATATGTCTTCAATTTTTGAAATGGTTTGGAAAAAAAGTATTTTCCGAATATTGAGAATGTTTTGTTTTGAAAGCAGAAGAGACTTATTTTATCCAGTGGTATTCTTATGGGTGCCTGCATGTGCATTTGGAAGTGATTAATGGATAGTTATTGGATCATGTGGATGTGTTCCTGAGTGGTACAAAGATGCATATTTTTGTGGTATCATGGAATATCAGTGGTGAGTGGTTTATTTTTAAGGCTTCTTCTTGTTTCCAAAAAAATCGGTTTTTCTCGGAAATGGGTTTTTGTCCTTAAATGGTTTTTGAAATTGGAAAATGGTTTTGTGTCTAGTATATGGATGTTTGTTTTATGATGTGTTTTGATTTTTGGAAGGTTATTTTGTGTTTATTTTTTGGGATATTCCTCCTAGAAATGGTCTCATGGGTTTCCAGTAATTCTCTCGGTTCTTGGCTCAGCCCACATTCCTAGTGGAATGGCAGAGTTGGGTTCTGCTCGGTTTTGAAAACTTTTTGTAGATGTTGAGATCAAGTGAGTTTTGTTTAATGATTTGAAAATTTGGGTGTGTCTTCGGTTTTTGAGGGAAATATGAATGGTTTGTGGGTGTAATTTGTCTCTAGGGTGTTTGGAGGAGAGGGACTAGACTAGTAAACAGCTATTGTCTCGTTTTTCTATGAATGTGAATGTATTGAGTGATCCTCAAGAATAACTTTATCTTGTGGTTGCACCTAAAGAAGGGAAAGCGAGGGAAAGTAGTTGATCTCGTAGATTCTCGACCAGTCAACAGGTGGAAAAGGAGGTGTGTTGACCTTTCTAATGAAATAGTTTCATGCTCCCCAGAGGTAGTGTGGAACCATCAGTTTAAAACTCGTAAAAGTTGTTGGTCCTATTTATATTGTGGTAAGTGAAGGTTCCTCATCCGATGAGGAGTGTAAACCCATGGGACCTGTTCTTCGAGTGCCCCTTCCTTCAGTTTGCGTCATGCATTTGATAGACCTCTCAATCTTATTTCTCTAATGTGATCATTCGGGCAATCTATATCATTCGCTACAATTTTCAGTGGGTATATTGATGGAGTGGCCGATCATCAAAAGATGAGAAGTATGCATGTTGCTTTTCCAGTGGAGGAAGTTCCAGTCAGAGGTTATGATCTTATGACAGTGAGGCGGTAGATGCTTCAGACATGAGAGCCCCAACCATAGGTATCGGGGTGAAGTTTGCGCATATTCAAAACTTGTTGGATGTGGGGCAAGTTTTTTTCAACTTAAGACTGCATGGACGGATGGGGACACCATAAATTTCCTTATTGTGGTATCACCTCTGAAGGATTCATTTTTGTTTTTATGGGTATGAAGGTTATGTATCCTTGTTGCGGTCCAATTTGTGGGAGTTCCTCTTGGGCCTTAAAGAGGATCAGAAAATCTGTATTTTTGTAAATCCATTAGGCATGCTCTATGAACCATTTTCCGGTCGGTTATGGATCGAAATCATACTCGTTTCAGAGATTCTCGTGTCTTGTGGTATTGATGTGTGCCTATCCAGTTTGTTGCTATATTAGGGATTTCCTCTATCAAAACCATCTCCTGAAGGGGAGTGTTGTATATTGTAGGAATAATCAGTGCAGTTCGGCTTGTGTTGGTGGGTTCTTGATGAAGGGTTCAGTCATAATTTCTCAAAATAAACTAGGAATTCTCACATGGGTTTTGTGGTTTAGGAAATTTAAAAATGGTGGGGAGACATAGTGAAGGTCTCGCTGATGTCCCCTCTTATGTTGGTTAAATATAAGTAAATTTGAGGTTCAAGCTAGTCTTAGAAGTTGTATGGGTTTGTGAGTCATTTTGGTTTGGATAACTAATGTTTGACAACAATCCTAATATAGTGGGGAGACCACCATTGGAAGAACTAGGGGGAAAATGCTCTGTTTTGAGAGTGCACTTGGCAGGGAAACCCATTTACTTCTACTCAGTCCGACCTTGACTATGCTAATTGGTTAGCTCTTATAGAAGTCCACTTGACGAGTGTTCTCAAAGGTCTCGAGTGTCCTGGGTGATCCCTAGGTTAGGTTTTTGGGTTTTCCATGTTGTAGTTCTTCTTGTGGTGAATTCCTTATTGCTGGTTATTTTTCTTAGTGATTCCGGTTTTGATATTTTTAGATTTTCATGTCATGGGAGTTTTAATGCTCGTTCTTTGGGTGATTAAGGTTTTGTTTAATGTGTCTTCATGGTCTTGCTTGGAATCTTATCTTGGTCAAGTATTTTGGGACTTTTTAGGGGCATACAGTTTCATGGTGGGGAGAATTATTACACCCACATTAATGCTTAGTTTTAATTTAATTATTTTGGGTCTCATTTTTGAGTTGTGGTTTGAATGGGTTCAATTTTAAAAGAAAATTTGTAATCTTATATGAGTGCACGACCATGCACGTGACCATGTGTAGTGTCCAACATTAATAAGAAAACATTTTATGATTAAATTTATTATTGCACTAGTACATGACTATGTCGTAACCAAGCATGCGTCTGTGTGCGGTGTCCAGACTCAATAATTAAAGAAATTATTTTGTGACTGGTTTTATTATTTTAGTTTTATTATTAATATTCAAATTTGTTTCTATTAATTAAAATTTGGTTTTGTTCTTTTATTTTATTTTATTTTTGTTATTAATTTTTTTCCTCTTTAATTCTTGTTTTATTTCCATTATGTATTATTATTATTTATTTTATTTATTTTTATTTTCTCTCTATTCCCCCACCCCCCTCTATTTCTCTTTGCCTCTTTTCTTTTTCATTCTTCTCTCTTTTTTTCTTATCCCTCTCTCTTGTGTTCCCCTCTTCCCCACGCGGACCCCCCCTCCCCCCCTTAACCCTACCCGAGCCGCAAGCCACACCTCCCCTTGCCTATCAACTCCACACGGCTTCCTTCGGTGTGGCCTCCTCCAGCTCGGCCTCCTCCAGCATGGACCTCCCCCTCCCCTTCGCTCCTCATTATATCAGCTACCACCGAACCAGCCGCCTTCAGCTCTCCGACCACTTCGTGTCGCACAGCACCCCATCTTGGAATCCTCCTCTCTGGTGTCCCAACCTTCTACAGCACACCAAAAATCCCTACGTGTGCCTCCCCTTGCTCATACAAACACCCGACGACTTTCCCCTTTTTTTCCAGCATCGTGCAAGCCCGACAGCCTCATTGGAGCCTCAGCCGACCTCTCGCACCCTCGCCATATGTGCATTCCCCTCTGGTTGGGTTGTTCTTCCATTTTACGTATTTTTTTTGTTACGTTTTAGTTTTTGTTTGGTTCGTTTATGGTATAATTGACTCGATTTATTTTTTTTAGGGATTTGTTGTTTGGTTTGTGGTGCGATTGAATTACGGTGGAGTTTGCGCAATATTTTTGTCAAGTTTCAATACAAAAGTTTAGTGTTTCTGCATATAAGTATTATTTGATGAATAAATTTGTGTGTTTGATCATTTTAGTGTGTTATATGATTAGTTTTATTGGTGTGAATATAGTTTTACTTGAGGTTTAATATTATTTTGATGTGTTTAGTAGTGTGTTTATTTGATATGAATTTTTTTATTTTTTGAAAACCTATGCAGAGACTTTCGTAATGTTTTATAAACTTTGGTGTTGGTTTATTATGTCGCATGAGGGCTGTGAATTCTTCTTTTTCATGTAGTTGGTGTTCGTTTGTCTTTAAAGGTGGGTTTGAGTATGAAAATGGGTTAGAAGTGTATTTATTTTATGTTTAAAGGGGTTTCCTTGTAAAAAGTTATGTTTTTGTGTTTATAAAGAGGGAATGGGGTTTCCTTTGATTTATGTGGTTTTTATTGGAAATATTTAGTCCTTCCTTTGGAATTGTGTTTGAAATTTTAGATTGTTAGAAATGTATTTTCAAATGTTTATGAAATGGGTGAAAGCCTGGTTGGCACTTGTGATGTGATTTTGATTTCCCTTTTTGAACCCTCCTATTGTAGATGATGGTTGTTGTTTATGTGATTGATTGTTGTGTTGTAGTAAATGGGTGTGTTGTGGGTGCGTACTCTTGGTGTGTCATTTTGAAATGTTTTATATATTTTTTTTAACTATTTAATTATTTTATTAAATTATTTTTATAGTGTGTTGGATCTCTCCATGATGGTTTTTGGGCGTGAGTTCGAGGAATCCTATATATACATGCATAGGGTAGGGCATATATATATATATACTCTATTTATACATATTCCCTCATGGTGCGGGGAAAATGTGCAATGCAGCTAGGGGTGTATATATATCTGGGTAAAAATTCATGTGTTTGTCTGCGCCAAAAGTCTATTCAAGTGGTCGTCAACAAATTGCAACATGTTTGAGGTAGGTCCCCTATGCCTATGCAATCAATTTTAATTCAATAAATTATTTAGTTCTTTAAAAATTATTTTCAATATTAAATAGTATATACGTTCTATGAAAAGTGTTAGAGATGTTTAGTGTTAGACATCCCTTTATATTTAATGGTTCACTTTTACGATTTAAAATGTGTAGCCTTCTTTTAAATATGTTTTCTAGCTTGACACATTGAATTCATAGAAGTGTTTTTGAAAAATGCTTCTTTATTCTCTATGCATAATTTAAAAAGTTTCCAACGTGTGTTTTTTATGCTAATATATGATCCCGACCATGCTTGGAAAATGTAATACCCTTTTTATGCTAAATTGGTTTTGAAATTCTAAATCCTTATAGTGGTTTTTCCTAAGTGGCTAGCATGTGTATTGTGAAGGATGATTTTTGATTGAGGATAGATTATTGCAATAATTTAAAAAGAGGGAAGTTTGTGTTTTGGTTAGTTTGTAAGAATGCATGAGTTTTGTAATAAATCTGGTGTTAATTGGTAATTTTCCTTTCTTCAATAGTTTGATTTATTTTAAGCATGTTTTAAAAATTGTGGTGCCTTGGTTGCACAAATGGATTTTTAAAATGATTTTTTGAAATTAAGATGTTGAGAAATATTGTTTTAAGATTGGTAACGTTCCTTTTAAACTAATGGGGCCTGTTTGGCACTTTGAAAATGGTTTACAAAATTGAAAAACCCCTCTTGAGGCATCACCCCTAGTTTTAGAAATGTAAAAAAAAGTGTTAAAATGTGATTTGTGATATGTCCCTAGTGGTGATGCTTATGCTTTGTGTGGTGTGAAAGAGGGTGAATTCTCTTAAAGAGGGAGAACGGTGGTGAGTGGTTGAATGGGTTTTGGATAAAGAAAGTGTTTTGTACATACTTGTTTGCTTGAAAAAAATCACCACCACTTAAAACAGAGCACAATGGGAAACCTGGGTATCTAGGTGGGTGAACTAGGACTTGTGGGCTAGTGGTCCGAGGTGACTTGACCCAGTTTCACTGCAAGTTTGACGATTGCAACACTAACTACACATATGAATAACTGAGGGTCATGGTCTTCTAAACCATGTTTTCTGAGGTTCGTGGCCTTCTAAGCCACATTTTCTGAGGGTCATGGTTTCTAATCCATGTTTCACTGAGACACAAATATTCTAGGTCTCTGATTATAATAACCACCTTGGGACTTCTCATGGTGCTTGTGATACGATTTTCAATTCAGTTGTTTCATGGTTGTTCCCTCTTTCGTGAAAACCATATTTTAATCTAAATTGGTTTCCTATAATTTTGAAATGTTAATGCATGCTCAAAACCTATTTTGAAAAGGGAAGATAAATGTTTTTATTGGAAATTCATGCTTGTTATTTGAATTTGAAAAGATCAAAAAACATTATTTTATTATTCCTTATTTTTTAACTAGCATGATTTGGATTTCTTATTGAAGGCAGTGGCATAGGGCATTGTTGTATTTTTTCTTTTCCTACTGAGCATCTCGGTGCTCACACCGACTTTATCTTTTTAGTTTCAGGTTCTTATTTTGGATCTCTCTTGTAGTAAGCTTGTTTCTGTTTTTAGTGGTGACCCATGAGGTCACTTGCAGGTATGCTTAACTTTCCATCCTTGTTCTACTTTCAATTTCAAGTATTTAACTACCTTTCTTAGTTTATGTCAATTATTTATATGTATTTTGTGGGCTAAATTTTTCCAAACATCCTCATTGTGGTTCTCGACACTAGTTGTTAGCCCGTGGGGATTGGGAACGCCCTTTAGGCCATTTCGCGACCCGGCCTGGTTCATGACAGTGACCCTTTTGGGATGATATCAAAGGGAATATATCCTAATAAGGATGGTTCTTTTTATAATAAATATATCCCCATAAGATATATAATTGGTTTAGATCATGGGGATATGGACCATCAAGATTGATATGGACACATCAGTAATATGACATTATGATAGAATAGTTTAGAGAGAATATGGTCCCAGTAAAAGGAAAAAAGGTCATGATATTGGGTTTGAACCTTAGTAATACATCCAACATATCTATATAAGATAGGAATCAAATCCCACATAGTTTGATTTGCACTATTTAATATCATGTGGTAGGACAGTACCATGTAGTTTAATGTCATGTGGTGGGGATTTTCAGGTCATGAAAGGAAGACAATGAATAATTGAATGAGTATTATGAATGGATTTACCAATTGTTCTTGGCCTATTTGGGGACTAAGGTGAATGTTGTAAATATTGATAATTTCACCTAGTAAGAGGCCTAAGGTGTCGCTTGGGCATTGTGAGAGATTGAGTGGTTATTACTCATGAGTATATACTTACTGGTTATGTAGGTTCCTTTATCATTGATTCATCCTAGTGATGAAATAATCAATGGGAACATGAATAGATCTTATAGCATGTGAAGAATACCATAACCTCATAGGTCAATGAATGTACAAGGTCAAAAATGTAAAAAATTTGGAAGCTAGGATGATAAATATTATCTATGGGAGACCACTTTAGTTTCCTCATCATAGATACCCTCATTATAAAGTGGATACATCCTTGTTATCGCCCCAAGAACTCTATCTATATAGGAAGACAATTCTGGAACATCCTTTTATTAAATGAATATATAATCAAAGTAAGGAAGACTAGTGCGCTTGACATCCAGATCATGTATGTTGTGTGGTTTTGGAGAAGGTATTAACATGTCCTTTTTGAGGTTTTGATCATAATGGATGAAATCCAAAAAGTTTATATGGGTCAATTTTTTCCAAATGGGTGATTTTGGAGAAGGATGGGACGTAAGATTTATCTACTTTTCCCCTATTTGAGTACTTAGGGATGTGTACATTCAAGAACAAAATTCTAGTAGGAAGATACCACTAAAAATATGGAAATAAATACCTTATATGTCCCCCAATATCACATAGAATTATTCTTTCATGAATGGGATTTCCTTTATTCTCCCTTTGCAAATAAGAGGCCCTCATAAATCCATTTGAGAATGGAATATCCCAACATTAATGCAAGATACCTATGTGACCAAGAAATCACTTTCTGAATTGCATAACCCTTAATGGGACCTTCAAAACTTACACTTAATTTTTTTCCTTTGTGAATCCCTCCCCTCTGTGTAATAATACCCTTATGTGAGATGGGGATCACTAGGGTATTAACTACTCTCCCTTTAGTGGTCTTGGACTACGTAATATTTTTCCTTCAATGAAAACTTTATTAAGTACTCAAATGGTGGATAATTGGACCTCTCCTACATCTTATCCTTCACCAAAAAATCCTCATTTAGGAGAAATTGACTCAAATAACCATTCTAGTTTCTATTCACTAAATTAAAACCCTTAAAATGCGAAGTAAATGCCTTCTAAAAAACCACCAGACTTATATGATCAGGTCTTCAAGCATTCCAGATTTCATAAGGTTTCTCAAGAATTACATACATAAATATTATATCATTCTAGATGAATATTCAAAACATATTACAATAATTTAAGCCCTAGAACTATAAATGATTGGTTTTTTTAAATACTAGATATATAATAAACTTAATTAAAGAAATATGTCCAATTTCTCCTAGAAATTTCTTTTAATATATAACACTTATTATTCGTGCCCTTGTTAATGCATTTCTTTAGAATCTGAGGAAAAATAAACATAATAAAGGGTGATCTAAGATTCTCTGCAAAATTAATTATGGAATATATCAATAGATGATCATAAGTGAGAATAAGATAATTATAAATTATGAAAACATGGTAATAACTTATCAAAAATTACCCAACATTTTTTATACCATAAATCATGATTCATAGAAAAATGATTTTTCATAAAAAAAAGACATGAGTCATAAGAGTGTGGAATAATCAATAATCAATCATGAACCAAGAGAGCATATCATAAGAAAAAAAGGAAAATGTTTTTGGAATAAAAAAAGGTATAGAAAATAATTTCTTTATACAAGGATCACTTCCAAGACTATCATAGTGTATAGAGACCCATAATGTATTGTGTTCTCTCCCCATTCCCATCATTTACATAGTCAGGGCTCACTTTTAGGACTATCAAAGTGAAAAATGTCCCCTACAATACTAGGTTAGATCCCCATTCTAGTTAATATTATCTCATGAGACAAGAAACTTTAGAAAATTATTTTGAGGTATATAATTTAAGTCCTAGACATCAACTAATTAAACTATACGTATGTGTTCTATAAGATCATACAAAAATTTATCATTTTATCATAGCGTAATTATCCCTTGTAAAAGAAATGTGATTTATGAAATAATTCATAAAACACCATTATAAAAATACATACAAAAAAATAAAGTGTATGGTTACATAATAATATATCCCAATTAAGTGTAATAATACTTAAAGTATGTTATATAGAAGAAAAATCTTGTTTATAGAAGCATTAAAAATGCAATTTGAAAAGCATGAAAAATAACCCTTTTATTTTTGTAAATTTTAAAAAAATAAAATTCATATGGAAATGGGAATAATATTTTCTTTACAAAAACATTGAATCGTGTGAATTAATTATCATGATTAATTAAAGAAATTATGGAAATAAAATCCATTCATGTTTTATAGATTAAAAGAATACATTATTTTCACACTTGTGTAAAAATCCAAATGAATGTTATATGAAAACCAATTGAAAATATTCCTTCTAATAACTTTTAAATAATATTAAAGGTAATGTAAATGAAATATTTAGAACACATAATCATAGGTAAAAACATTCATACAAAAATTTTAATAATATAAATATGGAATATTAAGACTCCCAACCGAAAAGAGGAAATAAGGTCGGCTTTTCATTAAAACATTTTCTCAATACTATTAAGTACCAAAGAGAGGAGAATGAAAGGAAAACATTTAAACAATAGTAATAAATATATTATATGAAAATATATGGGTTTTAAAATATATGTATCATATAATTTTCTTCATTTTAATTTTATCATATACAATCCTAAAAAGAAATGATATTTTAACATAAACCCTTACCTCAGGCCCTGAATTTATTCATACATGCCACTAAAATCCAATAAAAAAATTTATATTTATTATAAATATATAATATAACAAAAATAATAATTATATCACAATATATTATTCTATTTTAATTTATAATTATCCATTTATTAACATCTCTTCATTAAAATCAACATTTGGAAGTTAACTATTATGTTTCCCATGGTTTGACGGTTCCAGTCTTTACACCTTGTCATGGTTTCATATTATATTACAATATTAATCATGTAATAACTATCATATTAGTTCATTACATATAATTCTATATCCATTCATATGAATCAGTTATGAAAAATTAGTTACATCACTTCGTGGAGATTGTAGTCTGTACGTACGCATGAGTGATGATTTTACTTTCAAATGAATCAAAATAATGAAAGGAAAATGATAATATAAATTTATTTAATCATAATAATATTATAAATATCCTATATATTAATTAAATCAATCCATATTAGGATTCATGTTATGAAAAATGGAAAATTGAATCAAATTTCTTCGTACAAGTGGTTGTCCACACATACACATGAGTGACGTTATCATTTTTCAATGGATGGGATGGCAAGAAGGTAAATAACATTTTATCTTTAAAAAATCAAAAATATTTCATAATATAAATATACATATTAAAACTGTTTATATAACCATTTATCATAGATGTTGATGAAAAATAAAATACATCACATCATGGAGACAGTAGTCTGTACGTATACATTAGTGATGTTTTAATTTTCCTTTAGATACCAAGGAGATAGAAACATGTTTTAACATTAACAAAAAATAATTCATTAATTTTAAATATATTTATTTTATAAAATTAATATGGTTATAAAATATTTGGTGGAGTATAATTAAGAAATAAACTCAAAATAGATTGGTAAAGATAATTACCTCTTCTTCGAGTATCTTAATTTATATTACACTTTAAGCCTTATTGAGATAGTTTTTGGGATAAACATACCTCTAGGGAGTGAATAAAAAAGTTTTTTAAGATATTTTTTTAGGGATTTACTGAACTATATTTCTTAAATGATGTGTCGAAGATATAATATATATGCCCCTATATAAGTTAAGTGAGATGAAAAGTTGAAAATACATGAAATTTTATTATAAAATATTTTACTAATATTGTAATGTGAAACCAAATTACAATATTTTAGAATATAACAAGGTTAATTTTAAAAAACAATCATCCAATAATACTTAATAATGTATTTTGTTACTTTAAACAATATCGCTAAGCCCCCCCCCCCACCCCTTAACTCTTCTAACCATTGTCATGGTAACGAGATTTCAACCATGTTCACAATTTATTATGGCCAAAAACTATGTTAAAAGTTTTAAATAATATTAATTATTATAATTAAAAAATTTAAATCCACTTTAAAATATTTAATTCCAATATTTGTAAAAAATTATTTCTAATATTCGAACATAAAATGCACAAAAATCATATTTAGGGAAAATGTATTTTTAAGCATAAAAATGATTTAAATATCATTAAATATTTAATAACAATAATTATATTAATTTTAATATATATTATTGAATAAATTATATAAAACTGTCATTAAAATAATTCATCAACTGTGATTAATAAAATTTCTTAAGATAAAATACATTGTGCGTGATAAAAATAATTTTTCTAAAGAAAAAAAATTCTCTTTTTACATTCAAATTATTTTGTCTTCATTTATAAACAATTAATAATAAATCAATATATTATTAGTTATTTGGTTATATAAAATATCAATATATTTGAACATTGATCAACAGTGATCAATATAATTTTTTATATAAAAAAATCCAAAATATGTAGAAAATGCAATTCTTTTAAAATTAAGTCTTACATGATTTTATTATTAAGATTTAAAATTGAGTACATATTTCTTAATAATTAATAAATAAATTTTAATTAAGTAATAATTTTATAAATATTTTCGAAAATTTATTTAGTCTTATCCATACCCTCTAATCGAAAATCTATGTGATAATATTCACATATAATAACAATATTTCAATTGTATAACATGGTTCATCTAAGCTTGGTATTTCATGTAAAAAACCATTATAAAACATCAAATTTAAATAGAAAAATATATTATAAAATATTGGGGTGTTATATTTCACCCTAATTCCCTTAATAATTTTACCTTCAAAATTATGTTACTCTGTTACAAACAAACGAAGATACTTTTACCTCATCACATCCCAGATTTCCTATATATCTTTCTCATATTTTTGGTTTAACCATAGAACTTTGACCAGATGATTGGTGTTTTTTTGCAGAAATTTATGACATATATTAAGAATCTTCACCATTTTCTCCTTATAAGAAGTATCATACTCTAGGGGTAAAACCTCTGAGTTTAGTACATATGAAGGATTATGTATGTACTTCTTCGAAAGAGATACATATAACACATTCTAAACCTGGGAAAGCTTCCCTAGAAGCTCCAAGTGATAAGATACCATCTAGGTATGACAAATAATCTCAAAGGGGCCTATATATTTCTTTACATTATTTTAAAATCTCAAAAAAATCTAATGAGATACTTAAAAGAATACCTTATCACAAAATTTGAACTCTAGATCTCACCATTGATTGTCATCTTGACTTTTCTATCAACTCTGATCTACTACGATGTTATAATTAATTGATCTAAATTTCCATACACCTTCATTTTCTATATTAGGTCATAATATCTTTCATTCTTCAACTTCATCCAATAATTTTATAGATATGGACATATTTCCATAGATGGCTTCATAAGGAGTCATTTGAATGATTGAGTGAAATTTATTATTATAAGAAACTTTGACCAGAGGAAGTTATTAATCACAAAAACATGTGACATATATACAGAAAGATCTAATAATATCTTCTATAGTTTTAATATTCTACTCAAACTAAACATCTATTTTAGGATGATATATAATGTTAAATTTTAACTTCATATTCAAAGTGTGCTGAAGACTTCTCTCTAACATTGTGGTAATCCTTGGATATCAATCAGAAAAAATAGAATGTGGTACTCCTTGAAACCTTATATATTTCTTAACTTATATCCTATTAATATAATAAATAAATGAATATTCTATAATAAAAATAATGTGCTAACTTGACAAGTAAATCAACTAGAACCCAAATAGAATTATGGAATTTAGATGTATTATGGAGTCCTAAGACAAAATCCAAATAACATCATTCTTCTAGGATGAATGGAGAATTATGATCTATATGATTCATCCAATATTTCCTTATTTATTTATTTTATTTTATGTACACATATCCAATTACTATATATGATCATTCAATAATGTAATAGGTTTTAATCCAAAACAATATTTACCTTCTTTTTTAGCACAAAATCTTCCTGATGTTACTCTTTAATCTTCACATGAATGGATGGTTGAGCATTAATTTGAGAAAAATATGACCTTTCCCTTTTAATTATGATTTCAAGGTAAATCATCTAAAAATAAATAAGTATTAAAACTCTTCCAATCCCTATCATGGTCAAAATAGTGTGGTCCTTCAGATATAGAGTATCAACCACCTTGTTCTCCTTCCCAATGTGGTAATTTATTGAAAATTCATAATATTTAATTAACTCCAACTATCTCATTTTGTGAATATTCAAATATTTCTATGTGAATATTTACCTTAATATATTCTAATTAGTATTTATATTACACCTTAAACCATATAGATACTGTCTCCATATTTTCAATGTAAAAATTACTACTGTCAACTCAAAATAATGAATTGGGGAATTTATATCATGAACCATTAATTATCTTATGAAATAAGCTACCCTCATGTAATTTTATAAAAGAAAACATCCTAGTACCGTATTCAATGAATCAATGTATACCACAAACCCTTATCCAGTACTTGGTAGAAGACGAACATGTGGAACGACCAACCTTCTTTTTAGTTATTAGAAATTTTATTCAAATTCATCTATCCAAAGGAACTTGGCTCCATTCAGAATCAACTTGGTTTTTGGATTTGATAACCATAAAAATTATTTCACAAAGCAATTGTAATATCTTGAAAACCCAATAAAATTGTGGATTTTAGTCATCATTATTGGTATGTTCTATTGATCAGTAACTTATATCTTAAATGTATCTTATAATATACCCACACTTGTAATTAAATATTCCAAAAATGATACATTATCTATAAAAAAATTACACTAGTTTAATTTGGAAAAAAAATATCCATCGTTAAGGCCTTGAACACAAACCATAAATAATATTCATTATCTTCATTTCTCTTTTATAATATAATAATTTCATTTATAAAGACTACCATAAACTGGTCAAGGTAATATATAAAGACTATATTCATTAGATCCATAAAGATAGTTGGGACATTAAAAGGTCTAAATGGAATCACTAAAAATTCAAACTGACCATACCTCATATAGAAATATGTCTTGGATATATCCTCCTTCTTGACCTTCAATATATTTTATCCAGGATGAAGGTAAATCATTTAAAATTATTAAGCTCAATGAATTTTATTATATAAGTCATCAAATCAAGAAGAGGATATTTATTCGGGATAATAATCTTTTTAAATTCATGATAATCAATGGAAAGATTCATTTACACATCTCTATTCTTAATAAAAAGAATAGATGCACTCAAGAATGTGAATTACTTTTCTATATAATCCTAAATTTTCTTATTTAATTCCTCCAACTCTGTATGTTCATTTTATAATGATTGTTTGAAATTAGTATAGCACTAAATATGAGTTTTAATGAAAAATAAACATCATGATCTAAGGGAAAACTAGGAAACTCCTCAAAAAGTAGTTAATATATTCTTGAACAATAGAAATATATTTGATACTAAGTTTATCCCAAACTATTTGATTAAATACCCCTCATGAATAGGTAGTAATACCGATAAAATTGAAGTTATTTATATTGGAAGTTCATGTTCATCCTCGCACATATAGACGATCATATATTGATTTAGATTCAAAATGTGAATTAACTTCCTTGGAAATTGATATGGGATCTATATAAGGAGATATAATCCATGTAAAATGTCATTTCAAATTTAAATATGGGGGAAAATAAGGTTTTCAAGAATCAAATTCCCATAAAATTATATTATAGAGTATCTATAGACTTTAGATGGGATCATCTTACCATGAGCAGTTTTCAGTGATAATTAAATATCTAATCATTGAGGTGGTTATGTGTTACATTTATCAAATTCTATAGATATAAAATAATTTGTATAACTAGAATAAAATAATACATGTATAGTTCTAGAGTTAATTATGAGTGTACCTTTCACCACTTCCTTCTCATGACTAACTTCAGGGATTATAATTGCATAAGTTTTCACTTTTCCTCTTGAATAAAGTGGTTGTTGACATCGAATATCATCATTAAACCTTGGATTTAGTCATAGATTTATATAATATATATAATCCTTACAATTATAAAATTGGAGTGTGGTTAGTGAATTCAATTGATCTTTATATCCATTCATTTCATTGGTCAACCTCTTCATATCACTTGGACATTAAATTACCCAATGACCTTCGTCTCCACACTTCAAACACATAAAAATCTCCAAAATTAAATTTCCATCATTATTTTTTCCCTAAATCTTGAATAAATAAATTTTAAATTCCATACCCCAATGAGTTTTATTATTTTAATCTTATCAAAGACCAATAATTCTTTTCTTGTCCTGAAAATCATAGAAATAATGGGTGTATCCACTCTCTATTTATATCTTTAGATCACATAAAAATATTTTTCATAACTAATAAAATACCTTATGGGTAAAAAAATTTAGAGACTTTGTTTTAAGACTCTAAATAATCAATCAATTTTTCTTTAGGCTCAATGATAAAACCAGAATCATACCATTCAAGTTTGGGGAAATTTACCTCATAGATACTGATGTATTCATCGTCCTTATCATAAGATCAATGAATACCCTTTATGTTCTTGTTAAAAGAGTTTGAGGAAATTAATTATTGGAAAATAACCTTATAAACGCTTCCTATGTCATGGTGTCAATTTATTTCACTAACCTCATATCCTTAATAATATTCCACTATTGATCATCTTTACCTGCCAAATGAAAAAAAATCCAAGAAAGTTTTTTCATGCTTCAAGTACTAGAGAACTAAAAATATCTTTCTAGTGGTACTAATCCATTGAAATGAAATTAGTGTATTGGAGGACCAACTAAAAAATGTGGGTGTGGCCTAATGAAATACTCAATAGTGAATTACTCCTTTCATTGGTTGTTTGGAATCCCAACATGATTCATATCTTGAGAGTGTTTCATGATCATAACAATAATATTATTTATTCTATATTCCATTAAATTATTTTAATAATGAAGGATTTAATTAAATTATTATACACATTCATTATTAATAAAATTACTATTGGTTCCATCCATTCAATAAAACCAAAAATCATTGTGTGAGGATTGAGCATCATTAATCAAAGTGAAAAATTATAAAATTATAAAATAATATCTAAATATTTCCATAACTATAACACATTACTATTTATGACACTTTAGGTTCATCCTATCTTTCTTTTAGTTCACAATTGTTTTTCCCAGGTTCTATACTCTTTTCCCACAAAACCTAATATCTATAAATAATTGAACCTTGATCTGATGAAAAACAAAGAAACCCAATAATTATATATATAATTATTACATTATTTAAGATGAATATTCAATATATCTCAAAATAATACATAGCCAAAAACTGTAAAGGTTTATTATCTCTAAAGACTAGATACAAAATCATCATATTTAGTGAAATATTTTAATGAACCAACTCGAGTCATCTAGACAATGCACCTGATACATCCCATCATGATGAGGTATATCAAAGATAGTAGTAACAATCCTAGAGTATAAACAAAACATGACATACAATCAAAGTAAAAAGAGGAAATAAAAGACATAAAACTAGCTCTGTAAAAGCCTAGCTTAATGGGATAAACCAGAAAATTATGAATCAGACAAAACTATAATTATTCTTGTGACTAACTATTACAAAAAAATCAACCTTAATTGAAGGTAACAACAACTAGAGAATCCAACAAGATATAATATTCTCTTCCATTTACCATGAACTTGAAATATAGTATCTACAACTGTCTAAAGTAAAATCTTGGGTGTGAGCACAAATCCTACTAGGATACCACCACAGAGTCTATACAAGGTACAATATCAAAATTGAAATAGTTCTATATTTTAAAACAAAAAACAGATTTACAAAGAAATTTCATAAAACCGATCCATTTGAAAATCATTTTCGATTGGTTTTCATAAAATATTTTCATTTTTGAAAATCTAGAAATATGAGAAATAGAAGTGATAAAATAGGTATTCCAATCTAAACATCAAGAGGTAATCACTAAAATACATATCCATGAAATAACCTATCATGTGAAGCTATGTGATATAACCTCTTATAAAAAACCTATTAGAAACAATTAATGATAAAAAACCAGACTACGATAAATAAATAAATAAAATGAACAAGAACATCATGTTGGCCCTTATTCTATGACAATATGAAGTAGACATAAAAGCACATAAACATTCATATATTTATACAAAACAATATCAAGTCCTTTTATAGTCCATAGATATCCCAAAAGTTTCCTCTTAGTGGTTCTACACTCATTAAGGCAACCCATGTCTATTTACCAACATACCCTAGGTTACCATTGTTCCAATTGTCAAAATAAATTTTAAAACCATGCCCAAAATTTATAAAGTATTTTTAAAATCCCATACAATCTTATTATTTGTTTGGAAACCCATTTCAAAATAAAAAAACACGATAATTTAAACAAACACTTGGTGTAAAAAAATACTATTTTTAAATTAAACTTATTTAAAAAATTCGTCATTCAAAGAAATACCTTGAATCCAAAAATCACTTAAATTAACTAAAACCCAAAGGAATATTACAAGAATAATAATCAATTCAAATAGTTAACCCATTGTATAGAAACACCTAACTCAAGAATGTTGGAACCCTATTTACCTTCAAAAACGGAAAACAGAAAACTGTGGATCAGCATTTAAAAAACAAGGAATGATAAGAGAACACAAAGGATCAATAGAAAAAATAAATCAATCATTAATCCAAACCATAAATTAAACTAATGTAATAGTTGTGACCAAAGGAATAAATAACCAAAAGTAACTCTTATCAAAAGAGGCGCACCACAAACACAACAATGATCAATCACCAAATAAATGATCCTGAAATAATAGAGATCTCCAAAATCACCTTGGGTGAGAGTTTGGTCACGAGAGGGAGGATACATGGTCAAAAGAAACATTAATCACTCATAAAACACCCTAAAACCATAAATCATGAGAATTACACATCATGTAATCTCATTAAATGATGTGAACTGCATAGAGACTGAAAACACCAAAAACCTTGTCGCCATTTTATAAAAACTCAATTTTTTTCATTTTATAACGCAAATTCCAAATACAAGGTGTATAATACTTTCATTCCCAATAAATTTTAAATTCATATTCTTGGAAACATATAAATGGAATGTAACTATATCATGACATTTAATCATCTAGTAGATTGCATAAAACCCATATTTCAACAAAAAAACACCAAAGCACCTAGGATGTTCTATGAACTTAATGGGGACCCCTAAAATTCATTAAAATATTTATACTTGGACTCCATTATTTCAAAAAAACATATATCCCCATACTTTATGTCATTTTCCCTATAAATGTCTCTCCATCCCTGAAAATCCTGCAAACGTACCCAAACAAGGATGGTAAACAAATAATCAGAAAGGGGGTTTCTAAAAAAGCATAATGGGATTTCCTAATATCCAAAACATAAAATATTTTTATTCTTATAAAGTCATCAAAATACTAGATATACCAAAATTGAATTCCACTACAACATCATCAACAATTCCCTCTCCCATATCTCGTAGTTATCATATCCACACTCCCATAGTTCCCATACCAGAGGAATTATTTTATTGTATAATAACTTCTCTCAATGGTCCATAATATGAACCGGATTCTCAACTATAGTTTATTCAATCTTGATATCATCATCCTCCCATTCAATCAGATGGTAATGATCCTTTATATACCTCCTCAACTAGGAAACATGAAATACATCGTGGATGGAAGTCAAACATGATGGTAAGTCCAACTGATGTGACACCTTCCTCAGTCATCCAATGATCTCAAAGTGTCTCAAAATCCTCGATACCAACTTACCCTACCTACCTAATCGATGATGTCATAAAGAAGGTGATTTATTGATAAAATCTCAATCACCAACCTCAGACTCCATCGGCTGACGATGATGGTCTGCATAACATTTATGATGACTCTAAGCCATGATCAATCTCTTACAGATCAACTTCACCCTCTCTATCTTCTCCTAAACAAGACTCATCCTAACCAAGGACCACACTCCCAACTCTTCCCAAATAAAAGAATATCTACATGGTTGCCCATAAAAAGCCTCCAAAATTTCCATCTTGATCAAATCCTAATAACTATTTTTATAATAAAACTCAACCAAAGAAAAATGATGTTCACTAGATCTACAAAAATGAAGAACACAAACCCAAAACATATCCTTTAGAACCTAGATATCCCTCTATGTCTATCCATCTATCTACAGATTATATTCCATGCTTCATTTTAATTAGTAACTCATATTCTCTTGTAAACCTTTCCAAAACCTAGATGTAATCCTATGTTTCCTATCAGAAACAACTTCAGAGGGAACCCTGTGAAGTCTCGTAGTCTCTTGGACAAACAATTCCCCAGTTTATTCCAATTAGGTCATCTCCTTGATAGGTTGGAAATGAAAAAGTTTTGTGATTTGGTCAATGATCACCCAATTTACATCCTTCCCACTAGGATTCTAGGGAAAACCAATTATTAAATCCATATAAATATCATCCCATTTCCACACATGAATGGGAAATTGTTTCGAAAAACTTGTAGGCTTGTGGTGTTTCACCTTTATTCTATGACAAGTAAGAGATAATGACATGAAATCCACAATCAACCTCCTCATCGAAATCCACCAAATTGGATGTATCAAATCATGATACATCTGGTTATTACTTGGTTTCATAGACTAATAAAAATGGTGTTCATTTTACATCAAATCCTACCTCAGTGAATAAGGAAAAATCAACCTACCATGTAAACACAAAGCTCCACTGGGAGACCGAGACCACCCACCCAAGCTCTCCCCACCATAAAAAATTTTACTAAAATATTATCACTTTTTATCCATCTTGTTCTCAAGATGAACCCTATCATCAAATGATTATTCATCCCTCATAGAAGCCACATAAACCTACCCACCAACCTCTTCCATTAACAAGATCATATTAACAAACAAACTCACCAAAAACCAGTCCTCAACTAATTGTTTCATAGCTTGTGTAGGTATTTTTGCCGGTCAACACATCATCAACCACATTCCATTTTCCAAGGGTGTATGCAATATCAAAATAAATTGTTTGAACGTACTCCACAAAATGTCTCTGTCTCAAGTTAATATCCCTCTAGTAAAAATATATTTCTAGATATATTGATTTGAATATATTGTAAACCACTCCTCAATGAGATAGTAACACCTTGTTTTGAGTTCATACATAAATGATTCCAACTCGAGATCATGGTTAGGGTTGTTCTTCTCATAGGTTCAAAATTGGTGAGAGCTATAGGGTACTACATATCTCTCATGTATTAAGAAACATCCCAAACTCATACTAGAATCATCAAAAAAAATATTGAAACCAAAAATTGGTGCTGAACGAATCAAAAATGGATCAAAAGTCAATATCACCTTTAATTCTTCCAAATATCTCTCATAGTTTTCATTTAACTCACATTTTACACAATTATGGGTTAAAGATGTCATCAAAGTTGAAATATTATATAATCCTTGAACAAACTACATATAATAACCAAACAACCTAAAAATGTTTTTTTCTCCAACACATTTTTTGGACTCTTCCCTAAAATAACTTCTTGCTCCTTTTCATGATCCACTAATAAAACCCTCTCATATATCACATTCCCTATAAATTTCACTTCTCGGATCCAAAACACACATTTGGAAAGCTTAACATACAAACAATGTTCCTTCAAATTTCTAATATTTATATCCATTTGGTCTATGTGCTCCTCTTGTGACTTATATTAAACCAATATATAATCCACAAACTCCACAACAAAAGATTCCAAGAACTATTGAAATATATAGTTCATCAAATCCATAAATTTTATAGTATCTTTATTTAGTCTAGATGGCATATCCAGAAACTCTAAACGTTCATATTGATGCCTAAATGCTATCTTTGATATATCCAATTCTCGAACTCTCAACTTATAGTACCCTGACTACAAGTCAGTTTTAGAAATCCAATGATCACCTATAAGCTGATGAAACATATCGTTACTCTTGGGAAAGGGAAATTTTTTCTTGATAGTCACACAATTTAACCATTGACAGTCAATACAAAGTCTGAGGAACTTTTCTTCGATCTTATAAAATAGGATAGGAAAATACCATGGTGACATGATGTGATGAATAAATAACTTATCTTCTAGTTCCTCAAGATATACCTTAAGTTCTAGTTAATTAGTAGGTCTCATTTGATAAGTTGGAATAGAAATGGCTATTGTAATAGGGAGAATGTCAATAGTAAATTCATCTTCTTTGTGTAGTGGTAAACCATAAAAATCATTCATAAATACCTCAAGGTATGAACATAAAATGGCAGGTAGAAAACTTTCTAATAAATGTTCAGGTTTATAAATAAACTAATATAGAAAATATCATGACATTACCCCCAGTGTAAGGAACAACAGGCCCCACCCTTCTTAATCTAGAGTCCCACTCACCCTGAAAAATTAGAGTGACCCCATCGGAAGATAAAAACTGAACCCAATGATAGTAACAATATATCTAGGCCTTAACACTAATCCTAAAATCCAAGTTAATAATAAATTTTAATATTTCCATATTAATCATTGAGAGGTCCCACTCCACTACAAAGTCAACTAACCACACCTCACACATGAGACATTTAAAATCGTATTCATAACTTTTTCCCAAATACATCAAAAGATCCAACAATAATGGAATAATCTCCAAAAAAATCACAACATGTAAACTGACTTTGAGGATATAAAATATTGAGAAGCACCTATATCAAAAAAATATGTCACCAAAGAAGGAAAATAAACATCATACCTCTAACTCTAGTTGAGTCTTACTTCAGATTCCTCTAGTGTATAATATATTATATAAAGTCACCTGGTATTAGCTACCTAAACATACCATTGGCCTATGGATTCAACTCACCACCCTGGAAACCATCAACATGTACCTATGAACCCTCATTGAGAGTGCATCCTGCCTTACTACCCTGGTATATCATTTAACAAAAATGCTTTAGATAACCCAATAATATATAATGATGACAAGTATTAGGAGACTTTATATAGTTAGGCTTTGTATGACCACTGCTCCCACAATAATAGAATATGACCTGGTATTTTCCCAATGAAACCCTGAAACAAGTCTTAATGAGAACTGATCATCCTTGTGTTTCCTTTTCTGGTCAGAAGATACACCCTATCTACCAACTACACCAACTGAAGCTCCACCCAAACCATTATTTATAAATATGTCTACCTCATCTTAAGATACATTTTAAACTACCTCTAAAAAGTTTGAAAGTCACATGAGAATCAACATTGACCAAATATCTGACCTTTACCCCAACTCAAACCTCTGATCCGTTAAGAACTCATTTGTGACAAGCGATAGTGTCAAATTCACCTACTCAGAAAAATGGGTAGCTTACTCCACAATGGCATGCTTCCCATACTCCAACATCAGAAACTCCATGCACTTTTCCACATGTAACATCTTAGGATAAAACTTCAGGTAAAATATTTTCTTGAAGGAACCCCAGGTTATATAATCTTGCAACTTAGCTTTCACAATAGATCCCCACCATCTTCTTCTTGGTACTTTGAGAATATATTTAGAAAAACCAACCTTAGAGTCTTTAATATCCTTCAAGAAGTTGAACATCCTATCAATATTCTTAAGTCATTCCTTATATTTCAAGGGTCCCTTGTCACCCTTGAATACAATAGAATGTTGCATAGTTAATTTCAAGCCATAATCCACTACACATCCTGGGTTCCCAACACCCACCTGACCCAGAGTCTGAATGGTGCGGATTACTACTTTTACTATAGAAGGTTCCACTCAAGGATTCACCTATAGATATTTTCTCACAACTTCCCCTCTTGGATTTTGAAGAGATGTTCTAAGAAGAAATATCTAATAATCACACAAAAAAACCAATAAGTCATGTGAAAATTCCAAAATCACAAGACCGACTTCAAGTATCAATATCAAAACTTTTAAATATGATTAATTTAAAGTAATTATAAATTATACCGATTAAAATACAACCCTTTAAGAAGGGACATGTCGATTTAAATAAACTTTCCATTTAGTTCATTAGAATGAACTCAAACAATAAACCTTAAACATGGAAAAAACAATTATAGCAACCTATGTTAACTCAAGTTCATATAGGGAAGTGAGTTGGCCAGGAACCCTCCCACACATACTACTCAGATTCTAATAGACCTAACTCCTTCCTACCCAAGATAAATTACCAAACTCAGGTAGTGTTAGCACACTTACATCTGAGAATTTCCCTCTGATATCAAATTGTAATGGACCAACCTTAGTCAACTATACATTCCACTTATATCGACCTATAATGTTGAGGTATAATAATGATTACAAAATAAGTCTTTAATATAAACAATACATGACATAAAATCCGAGTAAAAGTGGAAACAAAGAATATATGACAAGATCCATACAAGCCAATCCAAATAGGCTAAACTAGGAAATTATGAATTAGACAGGACTAAAATTCTCCATGTGACCAACTATCTCTTCCAAATCAACAATAAATAAAGGAAAGAATAACTAGAGAATCCATCATGCTACAATATTCCCTTCCTGTTACATATATATTTTAATCAAACATCCATACCACCCAAAATAAAAAAGTAGTGTATGAGGAAAAATCCTAATATGATTACACAATAGTTTCAATACAAGGTTGAATATCAAGAATGCTCCATTTCTAAATTTTAATAAAAATGATTTTACAAATCATTTTCATAAATCCAAACCATTTTTAAATCATTTTCCTTTGGTTTTCCTAAAATACTTTCATATTTACAAATCTTGAAATATGAAAAGTTGAAGTGATAGAATAGGGATTCCAATCCATATATCAAGAGGTATGCAGTTAAAAAATATCCATGAAATAACCTATCATAGGAATTTATGTGATACTACCTCATATAAACAACATATGAGCAACAATCCATGATAAAGCCCAATCATGCGATAAATAAATCACAAATTAAAATGAACCTCATATTGGAATCTAGAATACATGAATTCATATTTTTCATAAAATATAACAAACATGAATATATTATTACTAACCAATATTTATTCCTACCATAGTCCATCGATATCCCAAAGGTTACCTCTTAGTGGTTCAAAACTCACAAATGTTACCAATTTCTATTTCTGGATGCACCTAAGGTTCCCAATGTTCCAATTTTCAAAGTAAATTTCAAATCTATTCTCATAATTTATAAACCCATTTTCAAATCCAACTCAATAAAATTTAGTGTTTTAATACCCATTTCTAAATCAAAACCGAAATTTAAGGATTAAAATAAACATTTATAATGAAAAAACGTGTTTTTAAATCTAAATCCACTAAAAGTATTCATCATTTCTATAAGCCCCATAAAACAAAAATTAACATCAATTAAATGAATAACCCAAAATAATTTTACAATAATGATAATAAATTCATATAATTAGTTTATTTTTTATAAAAACCTACCAGAATAAAGTTGAAACCCTATCTGCCTTCGACAATGGAGAATGAAAAACCATGGATCAACATTTGAAAGAAAATATAGGACAAGATACTGAAAAGGATAAATATAAAAAATCAATAAATCATTACTATGAAACATAAATGTATCAAAAAAGGTATCCATGACAAAATTAAGGAATATCCATAAGTAATTCTTACTCGAAGAGGCACACCACAACCATAACAATGATCAATACTAAACGAATTATCTAGAAGGAACAGAGATCTCCAAAATCTCTTGGGTTTAGATCTAGGTTGGGAAAGGGAGGTGGAATTATTGAATGAAACATAAATCACTCATACATCACCCTAAAAAAACATGGGAATTACACATCATATAATCCCATTACACGATGTGAATTCTATGGAGGATAAAAATGCTAAAAAATCACCTTTTTATAAAAACATTATTTTTTCAATGCCATGATGTTAATTAAATATATATAGTATGAGAAAATTTTATATGTTGTAAATTTTCATGACATCATCCAAGATACAAATACATGGTATGTAACTGTTACACGGCGTGTAATCACCAAGCAAATAGTAGAATACCCATATTTCAACAAAAAAAACACCAAAGCGCCCATGAAATTATCTAAACTTGGAGAGAACCCCTAAAATATATTAAAATATTTACACTCAAAATATATGAATAAAAACAAACATACATCCCTGAACTTTAGGTAATTTTCACCAACAATATATCTCCATCCCCAAAAAGCCCGCAAACAGACCGAAATGAGGACTGTAAACAAAGCATGAGAAAGGGAGTACCTAAAAAGTGTAATGGTATGTCACAAAGATATTTAGTATCTTATAAAAATTTATTCTCATATTAGATCCTTATTAGAAATACCCTACTTAATAAATTTCTTTATAACCTGTTGAAAAAGAAACATAAGAAAGGGTGATCTCATATGCTCAATAACGGTAAAAATGGGAGATGTTAATCGATGATTATAAGTGATGATAAGATAAAATATGGTAATTAAGATAAAATCATCACATATTAAAACATACCTAACATCTTATAGACCAAAAATCATGAGTCATGGTATAATTCTCAATCATAAAAAAATACATGGGTCATAAGAGTTGGAAATCATAAATTATCAATTATGAACTATGAGAACATATCATAAGCATAAGACATAAGTTGTGGCATCCATATAAGACTTTAATTCATTTTTTTAGTCTAGGATTAAAATAAATACTATCATAGTGGATATAGACCCAAATTATATTGGATTTTCTCTTTATTCTCATCATTTTCTTAGTCAAGACTCACTGCAAAGACTATCATAGTTGATAGATTACAATACTATATTGGGTTTACTCTGCATTCCAGTTAATATTATATCATGTAAAATTAATAATTACCCAATGTATTAGTGGGATATATACTTCTATTCCCACATATCATATAATTAAAACCATACATATGTGTGGTAAAATATCATAAAAATATTTATCATTTCATCATAGAATAATTAACCTCTTGGAAATAAATGGGTTTCAAAAAATCATACATAAATAATTTTTATCATAATCCATACATAGAAAGAATTTGTATGGTAAAATAAGGATGTATCTCCATTAAATACTAAAAAAACATAAATGGGGTTGGAATAGATTAAAAATTTCTTTTATAAAATCATTTAAAATACACTTTCATAATTAAGAGAAAATATCCATTTTATTTTGGTAACATTTAAGAAAATAAAAAAAAAATAGAACAATGGGAATCTCATTTTCTTTATAAAACATTTAAACCTATAAATTAAACTTCTTAATGAATGAAAAAAATGATATTTTTAAATATGTTGATTTTGTATACATTAAAAGGGAATATTCTTCTCACATTTTAACAAAAATTATACAATGAGTCGTATAAAACACCATTGAAAATATTTCACTTAATAATCTGTAAATAAATTAAAAGTTAGTAAAAATAATATTTTTAAAATATTTAATTTTATTTAAAAACATCTATATAACAATTTTAAGAAAATGGATATAGAAAACAAATATTCTCAACCAAAAAGAGGAAATAAGGTCATCTTTTATTAAAAAAAATTATTTATAATTTTAAGTACCTAAGAGAGGATAATAAAAGGAAAACATTAAAAAAATAAATTAATACCGAAGAAGAAAATATATGGGGTTCAAAAGATAAGTAAAAGATAATTTCCTTCATTATAAATTTAAAATGGAAAATTCTGATAAGAAATGATATTATAACATAAACCCTTACCTAAGGTCCTAGATTTCTTTGTATTCACTCTTAAGATAATTTATAATAAACTTATACTTAATATAAATCTATAAAAGAACCATATTAAAAATTATCTAATAATATATTATTCCATTTTAACTTCTAATTACCAATTAATTGATAATTCTTTATTAAAATAAACATTTAGATGTTAATTTTTTCATATTGTATGTATGATACAGTTTGACAATTCTATCCCCTGAACCTTGGTCATAGATTCAAAATCTATATAATATTATTAATTTTATAAGTATCATATTTATTTATTATATACACTTTAATAACCATTACTATAAATTGGTGATGAAAAATTAATTACATCGCTTTATCAAGACAGTAGTTTGTATATATGCATAAGTGATGTCTTCAATTTTCGATGAATGGAAATAATGAAAGGGAAATAATAATATTTAATTAAATAATAATAATAATAATATGATATATATTAATTAAATATATCATTATTACCAACCATGTTAATTGAAAATAAAAATATGAATCACATCACTTCCTGGAGGTGGTTGTCTACATGTACACAAGAGTGATGTTATAGTTTTCTAACAGATGGGAAGGTAAGAAGGAAAATAATATATTATATTTAAAGAATAATATTTATTTTATAAAAATAATTTATATCCATTTAATCCATTTATATAACCATCCATGAGAGACAGTGATGAAAAATAAAATACATTCATTCATGGAGATGGTAGTCCATACGTATGCATTAGCGATGTTTTTATTTTCCATTAGAAATGATGGACATGTAAAAAGGTCATCCCATCAACATAAAAACATTTATGTATATTAAATATACTTATTTTTTCATTTTTAATATGTTTATATAATATATTGATGATATTAAGGAAGAAATAAACTTGAAATAGATCGTTAAAGACAATTTCATCTTCTTCAGGTATCCTCCATTAGATTACACCTTAATCATTATGGACATGGTCTTTTGGTAATAATATAACTTCTAGAAAATATATTTATATAGTAAAGTTGTGAAGTAATTTGGATATTTCTAAGAATAACTAGAATACTCAAGCGGTGTGGATAAGTTATAAGATGATGTTCCCTTTTGTAAGTAAGGTTTCTCATAAACATGTAAATACTTAAAACTCCGTTATATAATATAAGTATCACTCAAGTAAAGTGGATCCAAATTATTAAATTATTAATTTTAAAAATTTATATATTTAAAATAAAATCAAAAATTATATTCAATCAACTTTTTTGGTTATTTTGAACCATATATCATAAGTCAGCCACACTTTTAACCATTTTACCCCATACAGTCGTAACAAGATTTTCAGCATGGTAATAATTCATTATGTAAAAAAAGTAAGTTAAAATTATTTATTAATATTAATTATGATGATTATAAATATGGAAAATATTTTAAAATATTAAATTACAACACTTATAAAAAATAATTCTAATATCTGTGTACAAAATGAGCAAACCCCATTTTAAGAGTAAATATATTTTTAAGAATAAAAATGATTTTTTTCTTATTTCATGCCTAGAAACAAAAATTTTATGCATGTTAATATATTTTATTAAATTTCATATCTAAAAATTTCATTAATAATATTCATAAAGGTTTATTAATTCAATTTATTGAGATAATATACATTATAAATAAAAAATATATTTTTTATGGAAAAAAATATATCTATTTTTATCTTCAAATGATTTTATCTTCATTTCTAAAAAAATTAATAATTAATATAAAAATTATTATTTCTATGTTTATATATAATAAATATATTTAATCATTTATAGTTATTATTTAACATGTTTTATTTAGATAAAAAAATAAATAATATGTTGAAAATTAAATTCTTCAAAAATTAGCTGTTATATGATTTTCATACTATCCTTAAACTTTTAGTACTTATTTAGTAAGAATTAATCAAAAAATCATTAAGGAAAAATTTCACACATATTTTTAATAATTATATTAGTCTTACTCATACTTCTCAATCCAATGGTTGTGGATAAGAGTCATATTTTAAAATAATATTCAATAGTATAATGTGGATTGTCTAAGTTTCATGTTGTATTTAATAAAATTTACCAAACAATTCAAATATAAAGAGAAATATATATTCTATAATATTTCGGTGTCATAGTTCCCTCATTTGATCATGTATTTACTTAAAAAAATATTCTTCAAAATTGCCCTCCCATATAGATAGAATCATTGGGGGATTACAACCATGAATCCCCTTAATAATGAGGTTCTCTACCATAAGGACATAAAAGTGGTATCTCTTGGTCATATTTATCATCCTAGATACCATAGTGATAGCTTTTTGACTTTTTCACTTAATAATCCATGAATTTATGGACTTCCTCACAAGTTTTAAGACCCATTCTTATTCCCATTGATTATTTCATCACCTTTTTGCATCAATAATCCCAATAAATATATACAGAAGTAGTATTTACTCATGTGTATGCCACACTCATTCTCCTTCAATTCTCAAGAAGCACCTTGGGCCTCCAACTTTATTTAATCTATAATATTCACTAATTTGACTAGAGTTACCAACCTGGATAGGAACCCCAGGGTAGACCATGAGTAATCTGTACTCAATTATTCATATTCACTCATTTCATGACACGAATGCCATTAATGTCTAGCATTAAATTGCATGGTATGGTCCTGCCACATGAACTTAAGATATGCAATGTCAACTATATGGGATTTGATTAGTATCTTATAAGGATGTGTATTATGGATCCTCAATGTTAAAACCTAACATCATAACTGCTTACGTTCTTCCACTAGGGTCATATTCCCGATGACCCATCCTCTCATTGAGATATATTCCTAAAAAGGTATATATTACCCGGTTGGTCATATCCCCATGAGTTAAACCACTCACATATCTCATAGAGTCATATTAGCGATGAAAAAAACTATCATCATTGGGTTATATTCCCTTTGAGTTCAACCAAAAAGAGTAACTCATTCATAATTCGCACATAGACTATTGTTAGCCATCTATCACTTAAAATTATATTTTTCAAAATTTTAAAATCCTTGGAATGGTTCCTTATCACATGACCTTAAAAGGTAATACATATCTCATTAAGTGAAACTAAACAACATTTTTTATGATTCTATTTACAAGGATCTGCATGAATTCTTTCTGAGGAGCCTGATCCCAAGGCCACAAACACACACTACCTTACTTGATGGTGATAACCACCATAGTGTCCAGCTATGTGGCTTCAAATTGCAATATAATCATACCAAATAGATAAATATAGTGAAACATTGATATATAAAAATGGTTCCATCAACATGGAACCTAAAATACATAGATATGTTTACAATTATGGGGAAACCCAAATTTATATAGATGTTCACATCAACAGATGTTAATGATTCACCGCAAGCATGGGGTAACTAGTCCCACACTGGGACTTGTGAAGGATTCACAAATTTTCTTAAATCCATAATTAGGTCCCAAAGTAGGAAATAATTCCCTCATAAAAGGTGTGATAAACCAAACTTATCATCCACTTTGTTGATGTGCAACCCAAGTGTCGTTAGAAAAGTCTCAACAACCACCTTCCTTTGGAAAGAAGGTCTGTATTAACTCAGATTAAAATGTGGGCACATTACGCATCAAAAAAAATCACCTTAATTCAAAGTGTGTTGGATTTAATTTTGATTCATACCTTTTCTATCATTAAGTTTCCCATGGTTTTCATCTTGTCCATTAATAAACTATTTATGGCCTTTATTTGGGATTCATGCTCAGAGAAGCACCTTCAATGAAAGAGATAGAAACACATTTCTCTTCCAATATCGGATGGTGGTCACATCCTCCATAGTTTAAAAGATATCATGTAATAGATCCCAATAAAATTAATATGGGAGGTTTTGGCTTGTGAAACCTTTTGGGGTCACATTGTTTATTTAATATACAATCACCCATTGGACCTTGTCTATGATAACCCTAATTTGGATACCCAAATAGTGCCCAAATCATGACTGTTACAAACATCATGGGCATTCCTTCTTCCCCAAGGGCTAGTGAATATCATCATAGGTCCTAATACACCAGTGGGGAATGATTTACAAGATTTTATTAACATAATAATCTATTTCTTGGTTATAACAAGGAACAAAAATGACACATCTATATATTGAATATTGTAAACATATAAAAAAGTGATACTATACTAAATTATAGTAAAATAGAATTAAAGAAATCTAAACATGAATATAGTGAATACTATAAAATAAATCTACATTTAAGTATACTTTTCACACCCCCACCCCCACCCCCCACTAGTACCCCTCCTAGGCCATTGGTGACGAGAATAAATGACCCTTGAGTCCCTCTCCTGTAGGATTTAGGTTGGTGACTATATTGGGGGTTTTAGAACCCTTTAATGGGTGGAAAACCCTCATTTTATAAAAATGATCAAGAGAAAGCATAAACAAAATATAAAAACTCCCTCTTATAACATAAAATAAACAGAATCATCCCACATGTGTGTGTCAAGAATTAAAAATAAAGTCTCTAAAGTAAATACCAAAAAGAAAATCAAGGAATTGAATCCATAAAATCTCTGATATCTAAGCTATAATTGCACATTACAGTCCCTAAAACCCTATTATAAACCATAAAATCAGTTTATATATATGTAAGGTGAGAATAAAATGTACACTCAATAGGATATTAAACAAGGTATCCCATGAAAATGTAAAAAGTGCATATTAATGCTCAAATGAACAAATAGTCGAACAAAAAAGAAACTAAATATGTTAGTTTTCCCTCTCAACATCACCATGGATCACTCACCAAATAATAAAATCAAGTGGAAAAATAATATCACGAAAGGATTGATAAAGTTAATTCATATCCACTTTCACCAATGAGTTTCTTCTCACACACCACAATATCAGACATCTTTTGATCCCATCACTTTTGTTTCATCTTGTCACCATGTATCCAGTCATCTCTGATATGGGTTTGTTCACAACCCTGCCGACCCTAGCCTCCCAAAATGCCTAGTATCATGTTTTGAAATCAATTTGATCATGCACCTCTCTCATTCAATTTCCTAATCATTGCACATCCATATATAACATCAAAACTAGGGAAATAGGGTGACATGAACATCAAGGAAATCAACCACACACACCCCTCCTAACATACATAATCCTTAATACATATAACATCCTCTAATCATCAAGATTCACCACCAACTACACCATTTCATGTTATAACTATCGAAGGAAGAGTGGGAAAGAGGGGGTAATTGGCCATATATTCCATGTAATATGGATTTTATGGAAGAAACCCCCAAAAACATCTTGGTTTTGGTATATGGTAATCGACAAGGGTAGAGTGTATATAAAAGTAACTTGAAAATATTTTTATATATATATTTATGATATCTTAAATTAATGGTACTCTTTTCTACTCTTTCGTACTTAAAATTATTAAAAATATTTTTAAGAAAATTTGAATTTATTTCTCTATCCAATCAGGAATCTATTTTCTTCAAAAAAACATGTATTCTAAAAAAAATTCAAAAACTATTTTATTAACATATTATGAATTTTAAATGGCATTTTTACCCATGATTTAATTCTTAAAAAATTATTTTGAAAGGAATCTTCAGGTCATTTTCCAAATCAATGGACATTTGGATTTTTTTTAAAAATGTGAAAGGAATATTTGTTTTAACATGTATGGAATGAATGTAATATTATGAATTCATGACCAATAATTATTTCAAAGAATAATTTATAAGATTTCAAATTTATTTTCAAAGACAAGTGTTTTCAAAAAAAGTATGTTTTAAAAAGTTTTTTTCAAATCAAAGAGCATATTTTTCTCAATAAATTTTTTAAATTATATTTCAAAATTATTTTCTATAAAAGATGGCATACATTAATGTTATTTGTGAATTAATGGGGATATGATCTAAGGATACCATTCATATAAATTTTCTTAATAGTTTGTGTTTTTATGGCATGAGGTTTAGTAAAGCGTCTTCCTTTCATGATTTATGCTATGATGAAATGATTATGAAACTTGTCTCTTTTCCATAGGTTATGATATGATGAAATATTTATGATACCCATTGAATTATATGGGTTATGATATAATGAATTCTTCAAGAACATATATGTATGGTTTTTGTTATGTGATGGGTGGGACCTATATCTCTCTCAGTAAGGGACTTTGTCTACTATAATGGTCTTAGGTGTGAATCTTGACTACTATGTTGGTTTGGGGAGTGAACCCATTACAATATGATAGACTTGGTAGTGATAATTTACTAATAAGTAAATGATTTTATATTCTTACGTGTAAAACACAAATCCATGTCTTGTGCCAATGTTATTCTCTTATATCTCATGTTCATTTAGTATCTTATGATTCATGTCTTATGAACTACCAATATTTATACCATGACTCTGGTATATGATGTTTGATATGGAGGGTATTGTTTTCAAATGTTATACTCATGTTCACATACCCTTATGTTCATGTTATGCTTATATACCACCCTTATTTTCCCTTACTAAGAATCTAAGATCACCCTTTCTTATGTTTCATTTCCCCGTTTCATTAGGATATATTTCATGTATGATATGTCTAAGAAGGATGCTTTTTATAAAAAAATTGGTGGGAGATTATTTTTCTCACCTATGTACCAATTTTTATATTTCAAAGTTTCCAAAGACACAAAACTAGTATGGACCTCAAGCATGTGTTTGTGAAATTTAATAAATATTCATCAAAAATGATGCAATATCTATGTATGATAATTCAGGGTCGCTATAAATATGAAACACTATTTTAGAAAATAAAATGAGAACTAGGATGTCTATCCGACCAGTAATCACAAGAAATAAGGCTCTAGGTAAAAGCAGACAAATCTCAAGGTTCAATAATAAGGTTTTGTTTCACTTAGACATGAAGGAAAAAAATAAAAACTCAAATGGAAGAAATCACATACTTTTAAGATTTCATATATGGTTTCTTGAAGACCCCCTAGAATCTAAGGTAATCAACATTCCATTTTTTGTATCTTAAATTAGATTTCATTTAAGACATGAGGAAAAACCAATTTAAAATTACATATTTTAAGTAAATTTAAATACTGGATCTAATCCACACAAAAATAGATTATAAAAACATTTATTTAATCTTTAAATCACACATTTTATTTTTAAATAATTTTTCGTATCAATTTGGAAAAAAAAGGGGTGCTTCGAAAAACTAGAAATTTCAAAAAGTTATTGGATATACCATGAGAATGGATCAACTGTAAAAACGGATTTATCATGAGAAAAAACTATCATCAATGAGAATAAATTGATTGACCATATAAAGGAATGATTGACCAAGAGAAAAAACTGATTGACCTGAGAAAAAACTATTAACCTTGAGAATAAACTATTGATCATGCATAGACATGGATAAATCGTGAGAACCAAATAATAAAACATGAGAACAAACTATCAACTATAAGAAAAAACTATTGACCATGTGAATGAAAGCATCAACCATGAGAACAAACCGGTCAACTATTAAAACAAACTATTTATCATGAAAAAAAATTATCTACTCTGTGAAATAAAAGATCGACCATTAAAAAAACTATTTACCATGAGAAAAAACTATCAATTGTTCAAAGAAATGAATCAACCATGAGACCAAACTTATTGAACTTGAGAACAAAAAAATAGATGAAGGAAGACTAGAAACAACCCCTTGACAGTTCCATATTTCATAAAAACACATAAGCAATTTTCTAAGTAACCAGGTCATTACATCATATACCACTCAAATTATCCTCATCCTCAAGAATCAGAACAGAACCTAGAAGGAAAGGGAAATGAGTTCTGAATAATCTTCTTTTATATATCTTTTTAGGATCTTTTTATAACAAGAACACAACCTCATATGGTAGGAAAAAAACACATATCCCAAAGACATCATCATTAACTAAGGGGTAGAGGTAATATCATATAAATCATAAGGTTAAAAAATAATCTCAATAAAAGAAAAAAAGTGAAATATCACAACCAGAAAGGTCAACCAATAAACAAATAGGGGTATTGGTAATGAATCTATAGTTCCAAATCCTAATTACTCTCCTCCAATCCATCGTTACACCATAGCACACAAACCAAGGGCATAACTCTCCCATATATCACTATCTTCTAATGATCATGGATCCCAACCAGTTGATCCACAAATATCATTTCATCCTTGATGTAAACATTTACCCATTCAATGAAATAAAATTCATTGTGAAGATAATAACAATGTTAATAAATTTGGAATACATCATGAACTTTGTCAATCCATGGGGGTAGTACCAATCGATAAACTACCTAACTAATATGATCCAACATCTTAAAATTCTTAATGAACATAGGAGAAATGTTACTCCATAAGTTAAAACACTTTTTACCCCGAATAAGGTATAAAACCTTCTAGAACACATAGAATCTAACCTCAAACTCTAGGGGCCTCGACCTATAATTTTTATAGACCTTCTGGAGGTTTGGTTTAACCTTAATCCACACTCAACCCACCAAGATCTTATCTATTGTACTATGTACCACATCTGGACCATGGACCGCTGACTCCCCAACCTCAGTCCAACAAAATAAAGAACAAAATGACTACCCAAAAAAAACCTCGAAGAGATTCATATCAATGGAAGAGTGATAATTATTGTTGTAGGAAAACTCAAATAGTCTTAGGTGATTCACCCATGATCCTCTATAATCTAAGACATAAGTCTGAAACATATCCTCAAGTATCTAGATGGTACACTGTATCTATACATATTCCTAGGGATTTCAAGCAGTGCTAAGGCATAACTTAGAGACAAAATCATGTTTTAGCCTTCTCGAAATTCATTTGTAAGAATGAGAATCTTGGTCAGATACAATGGTCTTTAGTACCCCATAAAGTATCATAAACTCATCTATGTATTGCTTTATCATAGCATCTGTAATACTCAAATCCCTAATCACTAGAAAATGGGATAACATTATCAGTTGGCCTAAAATTAACCAAACATCATCACATCCTCCCTAGGGCCATAGAAATCCAATGATGAAATCCATCGATATGTCATCCCCATATACTTGGGTATTTTTGTTGGTTATGATAGGTATCTAGGAACATGATACTCTACTTACACCAACTGAAAAATTAGATAATATACCACAAACTCTACCACCAACCACTTCGTCCTAGGCCACCAAATCTACCTCATCATACCATGGTACATCTTGGATACACCTAGATGCACTACTAGGGTTGATTTAGTGAAACTCATGGATAAAATAATCTTTCATGTCCAAAGTAATGAATAGTCTTCCTAAAAAAAATATTCAATTCGGATCATTGTTGGACCACCACTTTAGAGCATAACCATGACCAATAGGATCTTTTATCACTTGCACCTCTAAGTCTCTCCACTATAAATCCTTTACCATCCACATCAAAGACAATTCCTCCATCACTTGATAGATACAACCTTATCCTTAGTCTTTATTCAAATTAGTATGCACTAATACAAGCTATTTCATCCCTTTTCCAAGTATCCTCATACAACAAAACATCATCTCACTATGACTTCTCACACTTCATTTTAGTAACTATATTCCCCTTCCCCAGGGTGTAAAAGATCTCAAAATAATAATACTATAGAAACTCTATCCATATCCAATTATTTAGGTTCAAATTCCATTTAAATAAAATATACCTCAGAATATTGTAGTCTGTAAAGACTAAAAAAGTTATCATCAGTTAGTTGATGTCGCTATAGATTCAAGGAAAACACTACGGATGCTAACTATAGGTCATGAGTCGAATAGTTTTTCTTATGGGGATACAACTTCCTAGATCAATAATAGATCATTTCTTTTTATTTCATCAATAATCATCCTAATACTATATGTGAAGGGTCACAAAAGACCTTGAACATCACCCATTCCTCTAAAAACCAAACAACAGGGGCACTGATCAATCTTTCATTCAACTAGTCAAAACAAAATTAAATTGATCAGTCTAGATGAAAGCCTAGTATTTCATAGAAAAATATTTTAATAGGGTTTTAATTTGAGTAAGTCAAACACAAACCTCTATTAATATCCCATATAACAAAGGAAGTTGTGAATATATACCATTGTTATGGGTACTTCCCAATAAAATACTACCTCAATCATTGACAGTTTCATGGACACACCATACTAAGACACCCAATGTCTATGGAAATGAACTTATCATGTCCAAAGATTTCACTTGGATATCTTTACATAGATTTTATGGCGTCAAAAAACTTTTAATACAACTTTGAGATTCTCTGAATTCTCCTCTTATAACCTTCAGTATATAAGGATTTTATTAATGAACATAACTATGAACTTGTATAGAAACTCACATAATATAGATTTCATGATCCCCATTAACACATAAAATGAATAGTGACACTGAACAACAAAACCATAAACTCAAAGTTCCCATGAATGCATCATAAATTAGTCTTTGAGATATCCTCCTCCTTCACCCTCATTTGGTGATATCCAAATTATAGATCAATTTTAGTGAACCAATTTCACCCCTCCAGCTGGTTAATTAGATACTCTATTCTTGGAAGTTGTTAATAATTTTTGAGAGTCACCTAATTCAATTTTAGATAATCTACATAGATCCTTAGAATAAAATACAACTTCTTAATGAAAAAAACTGAACCACCCCAGGGGTATACACTTGGTCAGACGAATCCTTTATACTAAAAATCATCGATTTGGAGTTTCAAATTCAACATCTATATGGGTCTTATATGATAAGGATATATAGAAATCTGGTAGTCATTTTATTTTAAATCTATTCCAAACATGATATCAGATCAAGGAGGCAGTTTTACAACATTATCTAGGAATACATTGAGAAACTCCTCAAAAACTCTGGGGATTTTCACCACATAGGTCTCCATTGACAACTCTTCTAACTAAGATAGAAGAAGTTAGGTACACCTTGCAACCATCGGATAGTTTTACTCACCAATAAACACAACTAATTGGACCTCCACATTAAAAAACATGACTCTTATCTATAAATATTCAAAAAATTCATGCATGGAGTACAATCAATACATGTCATGTATTATATCATATGGTTGTATTTGTATGAAAAAAAATCCCCACCAATTAATGTTATCATATTAGCAGTCTTCATCCACAACACACATCAAATAAGAAATTCTGAACACCAACTAGTGTACATAACACTAGGGGTGCTGGAATCCTCCCCACAAACAGTAATAATGCATGGAATATGGAGGTAACAATAAAGGAGTGTAAATCTACATAATCAAACAAAGAATAAACTAAGTTAAATGGTTAAGTAATCATACCTCGAAAAATATTTTGTCCCTCAAGCACTACAACCTCCATAGTATGCACATGAAAATATCCAAATCCATTTCCTTGCTACTAAAGAACCCCATAGCTATGGATTATCTAAGATCCGTGAGGATGAGGACTATATCTATGTTGACCTCTACAAGATATATCTCCTCCTAGATACTGAATAAATTTGGGTGGCCTCTTCTACTACTCAAAATAGAGTGGGACCAGACCGCCCAAACCTAACTAAACTCCCTAAGCATTTAGTAACTAAGAATTATGGTGATCATAACCTCCACACTCATAGAATATGATTTATAATACCCTAGTGTATTCTCAAGATCCACTAGGCTCATAAAATGTTGATAAAACTACTATAATCAACTCCCTGCTGATCAAAACCACTAATTCCCTAGCATCTGTGATCCCTTATCTAAAGCTCTACTCCACAAAATGCTCTGCTCCTTGTGAAGCTCTAATGACCTCCCTCTTGATTCAATCCCCCCTATGATTATATCTTATTTATTACTTATTCCTTATTCTATGTCACCAGATACATTGGAAATTTAAATGTGGTGACTTCTTATTTAATCATGGGCTACACCACCTACTCGAGACATTATTCTCCATAATCCCCATCTAGAAATAGATCAATATTGAAACATAGTAGGTCCTTAAACCTGATCTATATATCTCACATCCTTAGGATCCCATTATTAAGGGAGAATACCTATTTCCTATTTGTGGCATTCGTTGTCGATGAAATGAATTCTAAGTAGAACTTCTTCTTGAATTTTACCCAAGAAACATCCTCCTCCTTCTACTCTCAATGGTACAGTATCCACCACTGGTGCATTACTCCCCACATCTAACTAACTTCCAAAAGAACCCAATACTCATCTCATGACTGAATTAGACTAAATTAAATATCAATCTCCACCATCTAATGCTCTATCTCTCAGTCTAAGACACTCTCCTAATACTTTTCTATACACAGATGTTGTAAATCTTATAATACCCTCTATCAAATTTTATCCTCCATTGTCACATTAATCCTCTATTAATTAATTGGATCAGCCAAATAAACCTCTACCTTCTAAAATATACATGGATGATAACCAATAACCATCTCTGGAAAACCACAGGTCAAGGAAACATAAGACTGGTAGTATGAAATTTATTTTGATTAATTAATTAATTTTAGTTTAATTCCTGAAATACCATGTTTAATGATATATGAATAAAATAATGATGCATTTTCCTCCACTTCTTATTTAAATCGCAATTAGAATCATTTTTCCTAGGGTTTTCCATAAGCTTATGGTCCTTACATTAGATCATAGGGGGTCTCAAATTCCAGTTTCCCTGTTGGTCTCCTTTGCTACATCACACATTGTAATGACCCATAATTTTTATCGATGAACTTTTAATTATTGTGATTATGTTATATAGTATTAAACACATACATCACATAGATAACCTAATAAAAAAATTATTATCATAAATTAATAATTAAATAAGTGGTATTCATAGAAATTAAGAAAATTATACTGTGGGAATAGTAACCCCACCATTGGAATCGTAATATGAACATTATGAATAGTAATCACACCAATAGAATAGTAACCTCGCCTATGAATGTATACATAAAAGTTTTTCATCTTATAAAAGAAAATATGATATATTTGTATCATGGTATAAGTAAATAAATGTTTTAAAAATAATAAATTAAGTTTTGGTATTTTTGTAAAATGTAAAAGTTAATTTACAATTTTATAATTAATATAATGATTTAAAATAAAATTTATTTTGCTAAAATAGATTAATAAATTAATATTTTGTTGTATTATGATTAAAATATGATTTTATGGAAACTTAATTAATTTTTCAAAGTGTCATAAAATAGGTTATAATATTAAAATCAGTATTTTTTTAAAAAAAGATGATTTTAATTAAAAATTATATTTTTCATAATTTTAAATTTATTTTCATAAAATAGAGTCCATTTTTTAAATCTAAACAATGAAAAATGGTTAAGTTTTATTTTTTTTTCTAAAATAGTTGAATTTTTGGGGAATATTGAAATATGATAATTTATGGTATTTAACATAATAAATAAATGAATGAATTTTTGATTCATGGTTGAGTCACAGATGATTTAAGAACCCATTATCTAGAAATTACATGCTCTAGTTAATTTACATAGTCATAATAAGAAACATTGTTGATAATTTTGAACCAAAATAATAAATAAATGAATAAAATAATCAAAAACACCCCTTTTCTCCCCCTTTAAATACCACCTCTCACCACCTCTTATCCTCACACCTTCTGAGACTTGTAGATTGCTAATATTCGGACCAATTTCTCTCCAAATACTCTTCCCCATACCATGTTCTTCCACATCTAACCAAAAGACCATTTCCAAGTTTCTTAATGAGGTTCTCAAGCTGACAATATTCAAGAGGTAAGACCCTCATTCTTCTCTTTTATTTCCTTTTATGCTTTTATCCTGACCTAACCTACCCTATCCAAAGTGAGATTATTACTTCAGTATCATACATATATTTTATTTTTATAGTGTTAATGGAATATATATCATCAAATCTCTTATCCTCTACTTTTATTCTAAAAATGTAAACATTGTTCGTGATATGTTGATTCACCACCTTTGTGGAAAATGATTTTTTGTTTTTCATTATCCCCTTCAAGGATGGTAATAGAACTATTTTTAGGGTTAAAACAGATTATAATATTTTTATTAAAACTTATATAATGTTCTTGAACTAGTACATAAACATAATATTAAATAAAACAACACAAGTTCATGATGGTCATAAAAAACCGCCAAAATAAACTAAACATTTATTTCATTAAAATTTTATCTAATGAATCATCCTCATGTAAAAAAATAAAATGATATATCAGACCATTTTATATTTTTAGAAGTGAATTAATACCATATAATTTAACTTTGGGATAATTATTCCAATTTGACAAGAACTTCCATAATTATAAAAAAAAGTGAATCGACCATGAAATGAACCCTCCTAAAATGAAAAAAATTGAACTCTATATCTCATCCAAATATCCATAAATGAACATAATAAAATTATAAAAAAATAAATTGAATGTATCAAAGGCCCTTAATTAATTAATTAATGGATATAATTTCATTATATAGGATATTAAGGGTAATTACAAAACACATTCAGATATAAGGTGAGAGATTCTCTCTAAACCTCTATTTATTTCTTCAGTTTACACTTTATCTCTCGTTATACCAATGTAATTTTTAATTATTTTTATATAAACCTCATAAATTTTTTTATGTTTGAAAAATATTTACCTAGATCAATTATTGTTTCTTTAATGGGGAAATACATGTTTCATAAGGATCAATTTTCAATTACTCCCTATAAGCAAGCCCAATTAAATGGAACTTCCGAATTTCTTAACCATTTTTAAGTATAATACATAATATATTTTGTTCCAAAAATATTTTTAAAAAATTATTATTTTTATCAAGAAAAACTTTCTTAGTTAATTTATGGTTTTATGAAAAAAATTATATCTTTTTTTCTTTAAATATTCTTTTATATTTTTCCCTTAAACCGCACCGAAGTGGCTCATTTTTAACGTTATCAAACACTCTTTTTTCATTATTTAACTTCATTTGGACATAATTTATCATTATCTATGCATATTTAATCTTATTATGTCCATGTATGATTTAAATCCATTATTTCATGGACACCATTATGATATTACCTTTGGATATGGCTTATGAAATTATTATGATTCCCATTTCTTTCCATGGGTAACCCTTTTGTTTATTACTTATGTTTAGTTATTCATGTAGAACACATATTCATGAACATGTTATGATGGGTAGACCCATACGGAGCTCCATATTTTTATGTCATGTTATATTTTTCTTACACATTCCTATGCTTCCATGATTATTTGATATCATGTTCTATATGTTATGCTAACATATGTTTATTATTATTCCATTCGTTTTTATGTATCATCTTATTCCTTAAAACTCATGTACTAATCTTTATTCATATGTTTATTTCCTTATTGGATTTTTTTATCTCATCCCTTTGTTTATCTATTCTTTAGGTTATCATATGTAGATGTAAGAGCTTAAAATAAGTTAGGAGATCATTATAGAGTTTAAATAAAATATTTATTTATTTTTGTTTCTTGATTTCTAATTATGTACCAAATATACCAATGATAATAGACTTTAAAATCATTAGTTTTTATTTTTTGTTTAATTCTTATTAAAATCAAGTAATAACATGTGTAAAAGGCTAGGGTCTCTATAGTTGGTATTAAAGGATGGTCTTGTTATTTTTGGAGATTTGGACTAGAGAACTTTATTAATAACTCGAGGGATGATTATATCTTCATAGATAACCTAGATTTAAACTTATGGAATCAAAAGATAAGATATAATTTTCATTTACAAGTTTATCCTCTAATGTTCAAAGTTTCCTTTTATTATGATTATTATATAACAATTAAATACCCTCTAATTGTACATTATTTTCTTAGATAATGGAAGGAAATGGGAGAACTCGTACCGACAATAAATTTGATAGAAAATGTGACGATTTCCCTAATGGAATTCCAAATCTGATGGGAATAGGATATCAAAACTTCATGACAGTACTTCGTCAACTAGATCAAGTTATTAATAATAACTTGAATCATATAGAACACACACTTTCTCCCAAGAAAGATCAATTTGCATTCAAATCCTGTATATGACAAACTTCTCATTTATTTTGTGTATTTTATAATACCCATATTGCAGAACAATTGATTAACACCATTAAGAAGGTATTATTTATCCTCCAGTTCTCAGAGGAAAAAAAAATTTTACAGGCGGTCTATCATTTTAATGGAGAATCTGATCAATGGTGGACACTGATCAAGAACACAAATTCTAAGGAGGAAATTGATACCATGTGATGGGAATAATTTGAGAAAATATTTTTTCAATAAATATTTTCCCTAAACACACTTTCTTAAGATGCAAAGGGAGTTCCTTAGACCCAAGAAAAAGGAAGATGAGTCTATTGGGGCATATGAGGAAAACCAAAAAAGGATTGAATGATTTTCATATGGCCTTGTCATGAAAACTGAAAGCATGGTGGATCTCTTATTTATTATACTAAAGTTGTGTCAATGAAAATCATTGGTGATTCAAGACATTGAAAGCTATGAGAAGATTTTATGTTGTTCTAGTAATGTTGAAATGGAGATCAGAGACTCTCAGTGGTCACATGACCGAAAGAAAATCCGACATCCCATTTTACAAGAGTGTGAGAAGAAGCATCCTAAAGTTGCCTAAGGGGGACTAGAAGATGCTTCAAATGTATAAGAGAGGGCCATCAGGATATTTTTTTCCAAAGGGATTTAAATAAGCCCACTAATGTTGAAGAATAAAGAAAGGTTCATACCAACACACTATTGAGAATATGACTATTTGAAATAGGTTTTTTTATGGGGTTTCGTTGCAAAAGGTCACTTACGAAAGGGACCCTTCTTAAATAACCCGTTGTAGAAAATGGTGTTGCAAAAAAACAATTTACGATTGGATGTGGACCCCTCGCAAATAGTTTCCCTGAAAGTATTTTTAAAAAAAGAATTTGTGATGGGCCATCGCAAAAGGTCCTGTCAGAAATATTTTCCCTGATATTATATAAAAAACTATTTACAACGGGCCTTCAGAAATGTTCATGTCGCATATATCTTAAAAAATAAAAAAAAATTAATAAAATAATATTATCAATAAAAATAAAATAATGTTAGAAAATAATAATAAAATAATATTAGAAAATAATATTAATATTAATATTAATAATATTAATAATATTAATATAATAATTATACTAATAAAATAATATTAATATTATTAATATTAAAGAAATAATAATATTAATTTTAGTAAAATAGAAAAAATTATAAAATAATAAAATAATATTATTAATATCAATGAAATAATAATATGAATATAAGTAGAATAAAAAAATTATAAAATAATAAAATATTATTATTAATATAATATTATTATTATTATTAATATTTATTAAATAATAATATTATTATTTAAAAATAATAAAAATTTATAAAATAATAAAAACCCCAATATTCATAAAAATATAAAAATAATAAAAAACAATAAAAAATAATAAATAATAAAATAATAAAAAGCTTAAATAAAGTAATGAAATAATAAAAAATTTAATAATAAAAATTTAATTAATTAATTAAAAATGAAATATTCACAGTAATATAAAAAACGAACCATATGGAATTGTAAATCGTTAATATTGAAAAAAAAATTACATTAAAATGTTTTATCCTAAAAAACAAATATATTGTCGAGGGGTTCCTATATAGGAGCTGGAGGAGATGGTAGAGGGAACTTCATCCCTAAACAACGAGTCAGACGTCGCATGTACTCCATCTGCTCTTACTATTACAGCTGCTGTCATTGACACATCTCCTCATGTTGTTGTTGTTACTATCGTTGGAGCTCTTCCTACTCCTCCTGCTACCATTGGTGCATCTCAAGCTGCTGCAATTAACCATATAGAATTGCAAATAGTTAATATTACAAAAAAATCAAATGTTTTATCATAAAAAATATATATCACTGAGGGGGTCCTTTGGAGGAACTGAAGGAGATGGTGGAGGGAACATTATCCCTAAACCACAAGTCAGATGTCACATGTACTCTATCTACTCTTACTGCTACTACGACTATCATCGACACATCTCCTCATGTTGCTACTACTACTATCGCCGGAGCTCTTCCTACTGCTCCTGCTACTATTGGCACAGCTCATACTACTGCAATTGACGCATCCCCTCCTACTCCCTACGCATACTCTATATAATCTCACTCTAGGCTCGCAGCTGCTCCTAATACTGTGAATCAGATAATGATGACTCCCCACAAGCTCCTCTCGAGTTAGATGATGACATCATAGTGGTACCATAATAACTCTTAGGCATCAATCAAGATCCAATACCCACAACTCAGCCTTTCTTGAAGGCATACTGGGTCACCTGTATCCATTCTTACTCTTCAAATCAGGGGGCACTGGTCTGATCCCAGGTCTCCACGTATCTCTTAGTATATGTCTAAGAAACAACATCTTCATATGACTCCTTCAAATGAAATTTTAAATTAAAATAGTTAAAATACTATTTTTAATTAATTTTAAAACCCAAAAATAAATTATACTAAGCACAATTTAATGATTATGATCACCTATAATCTCTCTAGTGACTGGATCACTGTACATCCTCCAATAAACATAAAACTTAATAATAGCAGGATGTTCAAATTCTTATTTGAATATAAAGTAAACCATTAAATTCAAAGTTATATAAATTAATTTAAAAAATTACTTACCATGTTTTCCCTATGCATACTAAATGTACGACTACAGGCTCGATGTGGCACCTCCTATCTCCCCCGATTTTGTCCACCTACCTACAATCTCATCTGAAAACATCTACCCAAAAAATGTGAACACAATCCATCCCAAACCTGAGATGAAAGTTAATTAGGTGGGTGGGAACAACAATACTTATCAAACTCTTTCACTCCTACTTGTTTCATTTCTTTCCTTCTTAAATTGTGTAAAAATTGATGGTAACACTCACACATAAACCCCTCTCATGCCTTCCAGAGAGCCTCATGCATGATCTCATCGATTACATACCATAAACCCTATAAATAAATTATAATATCATGTTATTAATTAAATAAATTTCACAATAAATATCATTCATTCACATATCATCCAATGATTGAACATGCGGAGCTAAATATAAATGGTAATATCATCCCATGTGGCCCATGCTTCATAAAAATAATTAGGAAATGTCATGCTCCACTTTCCAAGAGCTATAAGTGAAAATATTTGAAAAAAAGAACAGAAAATCATAAAATTAGTATATAAATAAATTAATTAAAACTAACTAAAATAGATAGGTAAACACACCTATGCATGATTGGATCAAATCCATGATGTGGATGTCTCTTCGGAATAGGGTCAGGAATCATCATTCGAGCAAGACTGCGCCCCCTCCGAGTCATCCCTAAATCAGAATTAGTCTAAGGCTCATATGATCCAACATCCAACTCGTCCAAAGGTTGATCAGCCTCCTGCAACTGACAAAACATATCACGGTCCATCTAAAACATGAAATTATTGTTGTTAGAAAAAAAATTAAAAACAACTATTATACATATATATTATATATGATTATAAACAACATTAAACTATATCAATATTCATTTTCATCCTCATCTCCATATCTGAAAATGTCAATGTATTCATATTTCTCCTCAACATCATCAATTTTCATATGAATTTCAATTTCATCATATCTTGTTATTTCAAATTCATTTGTAACATCATTAACATCACCATCACCATCAACCCTTAATTGTGGGGTATCATCATTGATATTCATTTCTCTTTAAAAAAATATGGATTTGGAGTATTCTCTTGAAAAATTTCAATTCCACGCACTTCAGTGGAACCAAATTCACTTTGAGTAAACTGATTTTCCAAAGATTTAATATTTATAATGCTCTACCAATCACCCAACTCTTTTGAAGTAGCACATTACTTTTCATAATAATTTTAATATACATAATGATCCAATAAAAATGGAACATTTTCTTTGAGAAGATTTTTATATTTAATAGAAATGATTCCATGGGTCATATGAACATGAAATCCCTCTTAGTATCAAACCACTAACATTTAAACAATGTTATATAATTTGGTATCATATAACACATTTCAATAATTTATTCCAGCATTCCATAAAAGTCAATTTTAGTTTTTCTATGATGATATCCTCTCAAGAAGACACCACAATTCATTGTTTTTTTATTCCTTTCATGCACATGTATGATATAAAAAACCATTCACTACCTATGCATTATAAGATTTAACCATTTTTGGATGGTGGTTTACTCAAGACACATAATTGAATATCAATTTTATCATCACGTTGAGATACCTACAAATTTGTACAAAAATTATCAATATAACAAGTAATAAATTTATTTTATATGTTAAAATATAAATAATTTATGTTACCAGTTTTTGAACCCGAAGAAAAAATTAATTTTCTGATGTTCTTCAAGGGCAGCTGCTATAATTTGTAGAAGTTGTTTCTTGATATGATTATAATATAACGTAAAAATAAAATAAGATTAATTTAATGTAATAAATATTATAGAATAATTGATAGGATTACTCACAGTACAAATGGTTTATTTTCTTCTTAGTGGACTAGAACATATGTATGAGCTCTGTAATGTTCATCTTCTAAAATTCATCACTCATGAACCCCATCGAAACCAAGTTCAAGATGATTAAAAACTGATAATTGATTGCTTATATCATCATCAATATTTCCCTCATTATGAACCATGTAGTTTTTTAGGGATATTTAGATTCAAAATAATGAGAGTGGAAAAAAATTCCTCTTGTAAATAAGATTCTATAATTGAGCCTTCAACCGATGCTTTGTTACATACTTTTTTCTTCAATTTCTATATGAATATCTCGAATTGGTACGTCTATTAGAACATTACCAGAACTCCACATTTTGTTTCATGCAGAAAATTTGATATCAAATGTTCCATTGAGTTAAATAAATCTAGTGGGAATATTTTTCTATTTTACATAACACTAAAACAATATCTTTGTTACAGTCTATTTAGTTCATTATAGTCTATTTTCAGCACAAAAATATCTCAAAAAATTAAATATCTATTATCGTATTCAAAATCATATAATTTAACAAAACTCATAATAAAATCAATAGAAGTATTTCCATTATAATATGATAGTCATGAATTTTTAATTCGGTAATATGGTTATTCCTAGAACATCTTCCCAAATTAGAAGCATAACCATTTGGAAGTATCTAATCTACAATCAACTGAACAAATAATAATTTATTTTCTTTGGACAGTGTATAAGTTTTTATTGGCTTCATTAACTTTTTTGATCTCATATTTTTAAATAGTTCAAGTTATAGTCACCTTTAAAATTGTACAAGATATAATCCTGATTCTACATTATCTTTGTCCTTACCTGTTGTATCCAAAACTATATAAAATGAATTATCAAAATAACTATTATCAATATGCATGACATTCAACATGTGATGGACCAAAAAAATCAGACCAATATGGAAGATCCCAAAAAATGCTCTGTTTTATCAAATTGTGTTCTTTCCCAAAGCCACTAATTTTCTATTGGTTTATTGTTGGTCCAAATGTAATGCGAGGTAATGAATAGACAAATAATTTTACCTATATACCTAAGATCATTGTTTAAGGTTCATCTCTTTCAATTGTACCTTTTCTGAAATGATATTTTTTTCCTCTGAAAAGGATAATCAGTTGGAAGAAATTTGCGATGATTGTTGAAAAAATAAGGTTTTTTCCATTGATGAGAATAAATGCTTTTCTATATATCATATAGTATGGAAATTATTTTGGACCCTGTGTACTCCATCTAGATAACATGTCATATGTTGGGAAGTAAATAATTGTTCACGTCAATGCAGCTTTCAATAAGAAATTCTATTTTCAGCAACATTATATGTACTGATATAATTACTCCAAAATGAATTTAACTCATCAATCAATGGTTTCAAATAAACATCAATATTTTCTTTCGGATGTTCAGGAATTAATAAGGTCAAAAATATATATGGCTCTTTCATCAACATCTAAGGAGGTAAATTGTATGGAGTTAAAAAGATAGGCTAGTATGAATACTAACTACTATAAGAACCAAATGCATAGAAACCATCATTATAAAGACTTAATCACACTTTTAGAGATTCTAAATAAAAATATGGATGCAATTTTTCCAAAAAAATCCATGAATCACCATTAGAGGGATGATTTATTCTTTTACCAGTTGAAATATTGGTTTTGTTCTATGACATCAATGTCACTGTATTCTGAGACATAAATAAATGCTGCAGTATGAGTGTAAGTAGGGAATATCTCAAATATTTTATAGGAATCAATTCATACTGCCCTATTTGAGCCTCTTTATACCTTAACTTTTCAAATGTGGAACAACTATCGAACAAATCATTTTCACCACAATATAATATGCAATCATTTGAACATGCATGAATCATCTGATAACCAAGACCAAGATAATGAACCAACCTCTTACTCTCATATAAATTTTTAGGCAACACATTTTTTTCAGGTAACAGTGTTTTATCCTAATAGAATATCTGATCAAAATATCTATTTGATATTTAATTATCTGATTTAATAGACATAAATTTTTTAGCTTCTTTAAATTTTATTATCTCGCATCCAAGATATAAGTATTCCTTAGTAGATCTCAAAAAATAATTAAATTGAGATAATTTCCACACAAAAGTTAAATCAATAACATCCTTACTTTCAGTTTGTTAAAAATATGGACCTACCACATCATGTACTAAATTTTGAAACTATGATGGATCCGAAACAAAATTATCAGTATCTTCTCTCGAACTGTGTTCACCATATCGATACCAAAAAACATAATCTACTTGAAAAAAACACAATAGATGACCTCCAACATTGTCAAATGTGTCAAATGTCCTTAGAGTACATTTTTTACAAGGACTCTTAATTGTCCCTTCTGAAAAGAAAAATTGGTTTTGATAATACAAATGATAAGAAAGCTTTAACCCCCTTAATGTATACAGGATTTAAACCAAAACTGTTTGGATTCTGGCACTGTTTTATCTAAGAATGATCATCTAATAATAAATGTTTTTGACTTCCTTCTTCCATATTTCTCTAAAAAATATAATATAATTAGTTTTTTCTGAATAATTTGATATAATACAAACACTATCCATAAAAGAGAAGAAATTTAAATTCAATTTTCTAGTAATTTATACTAATTTCTATTATTTTATATTTATTTAATAGTAATTAAAAAAATTATACTAATATACACTAATTTGTAATAATTTATACAAAAAGCCTCTAATTATTAGTTATTATTGTTAATTTATACTAATTATTATAAATTACGATTTGTGGAATTTCCAGCAGATTAGAGACAACTCTTTTGTCTGATGGATCACCTCCTTACAACTTTCCCTAACTAAAATCACTACTGAGAATCCTCTCTGATGTAGGAATATTCATTTTCTTATAAACGAGAATGGACAGCAGTGAGGCCTTGTCACACTGCTCACCATCCTTATTGATACAAAAATGGATATCTGTATGTCAAAGCCAATTTTTCATAGTGATTTCATATGGATAAAGTTGTAATAAGATTAGACGTCAAGAAAAAGATCCACTTTTATCAAACTATTCATCTCTTTGCAACTTTATCTCACAAAAATCAGTATGCAAAATCTTCTATAATGTAAATATATCAATTCTCAAGAATACGAAAATAGATATCTATATGTTGGAGTATATTTTTTATAGTGATTTCAGTGAGAGAAAGTTTCAAGGAGATGAGTTATCAAGCAAAAGGAATATTCTCAATCCATTGGAAATTGGGCCAATTTATTATGATTTTTTGCTAACTGTTGCTAATTATTGTGAATTACTGCTAATTATTACTAATTATTCATAATTATTCCTAATTTTTTCTAATGTTTATTAATTATTTCTAATTATTTCTAATTATTCTCAATTAATCCTTAATTATTACTAATTAATCCTAATTATTACTAATGAATACGAATTATTACTAATTAATCTGAATTATTACTAATTAATCTGATTTATTATTAATTAACCCTATTTATTACTAATTAATCCAATTTACTACAAATTAATCCCATGAATTACTAATTAATCCTATTTATTACTAACTAATCCTATTTATTATGAATTTATTATGAATTACTCCCATTTATTGAGAATATTTCTTCTTAATTCTTCCTATTTGTTTTTAATTATTCCAATTGATTCCTATTTATTCTTAATTATTCTTATTTATTCTTAATTATTACTATTTATTACTAATTATTCCAAATTATTACTATTTATTGCCAATTATTCCTAATTATTACTAATTATTCATTATTATTACTAATTATTTCTAATTATTACTAAGTGATCCTAATTTTTGAAAATTAATCCTAGTTATTACTAATTAATCATAATTATTACTAATTAATCCTAATTATTACGAATTAATCCTAATTATTACTAATTAATCCTATTTTTTACAAATCAATCCTATTTATTACTAATTAATCCCATTCATTACTAATTAATCCTATTTATTACTAAATAATCATATTTATTATTAATTAATTCTATTTATTACTAATTAATCTTATTTATTAATAATTAATTCGATTTATTACTAATTAATCCTATTTATTACTAAACTATCCAATTTGTTACTATTTAATCTTATTTATTACTAATTAATCATATTTATTACTAATTATTACTATTTATTACTAATTATTACCAATTATTTCTAATTATACCTAATTATTCCAAATTATTACTATTTATTACTATTTATTATTATTTATTACTATTTATTACTATTTATTACTATTTAAAACTTTTTATTACTATTTATGACTAATTATTACTAATTATTCCTATTTATTACTATTTTTTACTATTTTTTACTATTTATTACTAATAATTACCATTTATTACTAATTATTTCTAGTTTTTACTATTTATTAATAATTATTACTATTTTAACTAATTTTTACTATTTATTACTAATTAATCCTACTTATTACTAAAGAATCCTATTTATTACTACATAATCCTATTTATTACTAGTTAATACTATTTATTACTAATTAATCCTACCAATTACTAATTAATCCTATTTATTATTAATTATTTCTATTTATTACTAATTATTACTAATCATTACTAATTATTACTAATTATTACTAATCATTCCTAATTATCACTAATTACTACTAATTATTACTAATTATTCTTAATTATTTCTAATTATTCTTAATTATTATTATTTATTACTATTTATTACTATTTACTACTAATTATTCATATTTATTACTATTTATTGTTGTTTGTTACTATTTATTATTATTTATTACTATTTATCATTAATTATTACCATTTTTTACTATTTATTACTATTTATTACTAAATATTACTATTTATTACTAATTATTAATAATTATTGTTAATTATTACTATTTATTGCTAATTAATCCTAATTATTACTAATTAATCCTAATTATTACTAATTAATTCTAATTATTACTAATTAAAACTAATTATTACTAATTAAAACTAATTATTACTAATTAATCTTAATTATTAGTAATTAATCCTAATTATTACTAACAAATCCTAATTAATATTAATTAATCCTAATTATTACTGATTCATCCTAATTAATCCAAATTATTACTATTTAATTCTAATTATTACTACTTATTACTATTTATTACTATTTATTACTAATTATTCATAATTTTTACTAATTATTACTATTTATTACTATTTATTACTATTTATTACTATTTATTACTATTTATTACAATTTATTATTATTTATTCCAAATTACTTCTAATTATTCCTAATTACTCCTAATTATTCTTAATTATACTTAATTATTTCTAATTATTGCTAATTATTCCAATTTGTTACTAATTATTTCTAATTAATCACATTATTACTTATTATTACTAATTATTACTAATTATGACTAATTATTCCGAATTTTTTTAATTATCACTAATTATTAACAATTATAACTAATTATTACTATTTATTATTATTTATAAACATTTATTTCAATTTACTACTTATTAACGCTAATTTTTATTAATTCGTGAAAATTATTACTAATTATGACTAATTATTAATGGCTATTAACAATTTTTCTAATTAATACTAATGACAACTAATTAATAATAATTAATATAACTATTAATTAATACTAATCAATATATCTATTAATTAATACTAATTAATAATAATCACACATATTCATAAAAAAATAATGCAAAATAAAACGATCTAATTCTCATTTAATTTAATTGCAGCTAATTAACAATAATTATAACTAATATCAAATAAAATGAATTAACTGAAAAATAAAAGAAATATATAAATACCTTAAAACTAACTCTTTTAGGGGATTTTAGCCGCAAATATTGCTTCAAATTAAAATTTTCAACATTGAAAATTTTTAAGAGAGAAAATGTAAGGAGAGAGGGAGAGAGGAGTATAGAAAGGAGTGGAATGAGAGGAAAATGAATGGGGTATATAAACGTTGGATTAGTTGTGACGGGATTTCCATCGCAAATACTAACCCCCCACCCTATTAAATAGGGGCAGTGGTTAAAAAGGTGTTTGTGATGAGACTCGTCGCAAATACAAACTTGCAGACAAACTGTTTGTGACGGGAGATAAATCTCGTTGCAAATACTAAAAAACGTCGTTGGGTATTTCTACCGGGCTCTTCTGCCCGTCGCAAATACTCTTCCCGAGGTTTGGCACGCAACTCGTGCCAAACCTTTTGGGAGGGGTAGAGGGTCCCGTAGTAAATAATCCCTCCTGATGGAATTTTTGCTATGGGACCCTTCTCAATCACAAATAGCCATTTTTTTCATAGTGACCCTCAACTTGTAGTTTAGTGTTTCAACTACAAAGAACTTGGGCATTATGCGAGCCAATACCCTAATCCATGGGTTGTCGGAGACAATCAACAACAACGTCCAAGGAAAAAAGTGAATGACATATGATATCACTACTACTACGGTGGAGCTCGATAATGATGATTCATTCAAGAATAATGAATGTACAATTTGATTCTGGTTCTACACATTATTTCATATCTTTCAAGTTTAGTAGAACTATTCAAACACCACCTTAAAATGTGGAGGTTGGGTTATCTATGAAACAAAAAATGGGGAAATTGTTACATCAAAGTATATAAATCCTCCCCGATTAATGTTTTTAGACTGAACCTCCCAGAAAATCTCGTCATACTTCCTTTGGTGGAGTTTGATTCTATATTGGGAATGGATTGGTTATCTTTATACAGAGCCAAAATCAATAGTCAAGAAAGCGATATCACTCTTCACAGCCACAATCATCCTCCATTTTTGTACAAGTGTTAGGATGAGGATGAATCCCCTTCAGAATCATCATCTCAATTGTGGATATTATTGCCCTATGAGCAACCACATCTAGCTCAAATTATTGATACAAAATATAGAATAATGATTGAATACATTCTTATTGTAAGGGACTACACTAATGTGTTCCCTGAAGAACTTCCTGGTATTCTTCCTGGTTGAGATGTTGAGTTCTCAATTAAACTTATTCACCAATCTCTGCCTATATCAAATAATCCTTTTAGAATGGCTACCATTAAGTTGCAAGAACTGAAGAAGCGGATACAAGAGAATTTGGACAAGGGTTTCATATGCCCGAGTGCTTTACCATGGGGTGTTCTAGTTCTCTCCATCAAGAAGAATTACAGATCAATGCACCTCTGCATTGATTATCGTAACCTCAATATAATTTCAATAAAGAACAAGTATCACCTTCCATGGATAGATGACTTGTTCGATCAACTACATGGGGCCAAGTATTTCTCTAAGGTGGACCTTCAGTTAGGATATCACCAATTAAAGGAAAAAAAGGACGATATTCTCAAGACTACCTTTCAAATGAGTTTTGGACACTATGAGTTTATAGTGATTCCCTTGAGACTCATTAATGCTCCAGCAATATTCATGGACTTAAGGAATAGTGTCATTAGAGATTACCAAAAAAATTCATGGTAGTCTTTATCAATGATATTTTGTTACACTCCAAGATAAAGGAGGAACATGAGGAGAATTTTAATACTCTGATAATGACTTTACGAAGGGAGAAAATATACGTAAGGTATAGTAAATGTGAGTTTTGGATGGAAAAAGTATCATTTTTAAGGAATGATATCACCAAGAAAGGCATATCTATAGACTCTTCTAAAAAAAGGCAATTGAGGAGTGGCCCAGACCAACATCTATAATATAGAACCATATTTTTCTTGGCTTAGTTAGGTACTACTATCATTTTTTGAGTAATTTATTATGAGTTTATAATCCTCTACTAAGTTACACGAAAAGGGGAGAAATATGTATGGATAAAAGAATGTGAGGAAATCATTAAAGAGATCAAGAAGAGGCTGATCATTGCACTTATTCTCACACAACCAAAACGTGGAGATGGTTTTGTGATATATAGTGTCACTTCAAAGAAATTATTGGGTTGTGCACTCATAAAGAATTATAAAGTGATATTCTATGCCTCATGCGAGTTAAATATCCATTAGTAGAACTACCTAATGCAGGATCTAGAGCAACAAGCTTCTATTTTTTCCTTGAAAATATGGAAACACTGCCTCTATGGTGAGAATTTTAACATATATATAGATCAAAAGATCCTAAAGTATATATTGAAAAAATGAGCTCCACAGGCATCAAATGAGATGGTTAAAACTAATCAAGGACTATGATATCTCTATTCACTATCATCCTGGGAAGGAAAACAAGGTATCCCATGCCCTTAGTAGAAAATAACCTACTACTCTATCCATGACGTGGATTTATAATGACCCTATATTCATAAAAATTCAAAGGATGGGTCTGGAAGTCAAAATATTAGGGAATATATACTACCATGCCCAAATGATTGCCCAACCATCTATCCAAGAGAAGATCAAGGAGGCATAAAGGGATGATTCGGAGCTACAAAATAAGGTTAAATCAGTAACGTAAGGAAAGATACATGAGTTACACATCATTGATAATGGTGTGATTCATTTTGAAACTATCCTTTGTGTTCCTTCATCTCCTGAGATAAAATAGCTACTAGATAATGCACATAGATCATATTTCTCCACCCATCCTATAATTACTAAGATATTTCATGATCTTTTAGAATACTTTTGGTGGGAAAATGTGAAAAATGATATTTTGGAGCATATATCAAGGTTTTTGGTATGTTAGTAAGTTAAATAATTGTGATATAAGTCCAAAGGGAAGATGAAACTAGTGAATATACCCAAATGTAAATGGGATAATACCACAATAGACTTTGTTACTAGTCTCCTAAAAATATCTAAAGGAAATAAAGTGATATGGGTTGTAGTGGATCAACTCACCAAGATTGTCCACTTCATTGCAATTTAGGAATATTTCTTGCCTGAAAAACTTGCCACATTATATGTGAAGGAAGTGGTGAGGCTGTATGGGCTACCACTTTCAATCATAGTTGATCATAATCCAAGGTTCAAATCTAAATTCTGGAGAATTCTTTAATATTCTTTTTATTACTGAATTGAATTTTAGCATGGCCTATCACCCCCAAATTGATGGCCAATCTAAAAGGAATATTTAGATACTCGAGGACATGCTAAGATCCTACTCAATAGAATTAAAGGGATGATGGGATCAGTATCTCCCATTGGTTGAGTTCTCATAAAACAACATCTTCCACTTGAGTATTCAGATGGATCCATATTAAGCACTATATGGAAAGATATGTAGAACATAAACCTATTGGGATGAAGTTTGCGAACGAAAGGAACATAGACCTGATCTTGTGAAAGAGATGACCAAGAATGTTCATGTCATCCAAAAACACATAAAAGCTTCTTAGATTCAGAAAAATATTTATGTTGACAACCATCAAAGGTATTTGTAGTTTGAATTTGGAGACAAATTCTTTCTTTTAATATCACCATGGAATAGGGTTATGTGGTTTGGAAAGAAAGTGAAGCTTATTCCAACGTACATTGGCCCATTTGAGATCCATGATCGCATAGGATAAGTGGCCTATCAGCTAGAACTTCCACCAAATATGGCTCAAGTTAAGGATGTGTTCCATGTATCTCTCTTAAGGAAGTAAATACCTAACCCACCACATGTACTGAATCTAGAGGTGGTAAAAAAGGATAACGACCTCTCATATAAAAAGAATAGGGTGAAGATCTTAGACCGTAGAGACAAAATCCCACCCAACAAGATAACACATATTATCAAAGTGTTGTGGATGAATCATAAGTATTAAGAGGTGACATGGCAACTAGAGGAAGAAATTAAAGTGAACTACCTTCACCAGTATTCAATTTATAATGCGAAACAAAATTTTTAGGGAAAATTTTCGTAAAGGGAGAAGAGTGTAACGAACCAAAAAAATTCAATGAAATTTCCCTTCTTATAATTATATTATATAGTATAAAACACATAAATCAAATAGATAACCAAAAAAAACATTATTCTCATAAATTAAGAATGAAATGAGTGGAATCCATTGAAATTAAGTAACCTAAACTAATGGAATAGTAACTTGGTCGTTGGTATAGTAATATGACCATTAGGAATAGTAATCTATCCAATAGAATATTAAACTCACCTATGAAATTATAAATAAAATTTAGGTATCTTATAAATGAAAATATGATATATTTATATCATGGTATAAGTAAATAAATGTCTTGAAAATGATAAATTAAGTGTTTTTATTTTTTTAATACATAAATGTTTATTTAAAATTTTATAATTAATATAATGATTTAAAATAAAAATTATTTCCCTAAAATAGATTAATAAAATTAATAGTTTTTTTTATTATTACTATAAGATAATTTTATGAGACATTAATTAATTTTTCAAAGTTTCATAAAAGTGGTTATAATATTAAAATCAATTACTGGTTATGCATGTTCCTTGATCATTGATTCATCTTAGTGATGAAATAATCAATGGGCACATGAATAGGTCATATAGCATGAGAATAATAACATAACCTCAAAGGTCCATGAATGTACAAGGTCAAAAAGGTCAAACATTTGGAAGCTAGGATGATAAATATGATCCATGGCAGACCCCTTTAGTGTCCTCATCATAGATACCCTCATTATAAAGTGGATACATCCTTGTTATCGCCCCAAGAACTCTATCTAAATAAGAAGACAATTCTAGAACATCATTTTATTAAATGAATACATAATCAAATTAAGGCACAGTAGTACGTTTGACATCCAGATCATGTATATTGCGTGGTTTTAGAGAAGGTATTAACGTGTCCTTTTTGAGGTTTTGATCATAATGGATGAAATCCAAAAAAGTCATATGGGTCAATTTTTCCCAAATGGGTGATTTTGGAGAAGGATATGATGTAGGATTTGTCTAATTTCCCCTATTTGAGTACTTATGTATGTGTTTATTCAAGAACAAAATTCTATTAGGAAGATACCACTAAAAAGAGGAATATAAATACCTTAAAAGGCCCCCATATCACATAAAATTATTCCTTCATGAGTGGGATACCCTTTATTATCCCTTCGCAAACAGGAGGCCCTCATATATCCATTTGAGAATGGAACACCCCAACATTAATGCAAGATCCCTATTTGAACAAGAAATAACTTTGTGAATTTCATATCCTATAATGGGACCTTCAAAACGTACCCATAATTTGTCCCCTTTGTGAATCCCTCTCCTCTGTCTAGTAATACCCTTATCTGAGATGGGGGGTCACTAGGGTATTAAATACTCTCCCATTAGTGGTCTTGAACTATGTAAAAAAATTTCCTTCAATGAAAACATTATTAAGTACAAAAATGGTAGATAATTGGACCTCTCCTACATCTTATCCTTCACCAAAAAATCCTCATTGAGGAGAAATTGACTCAAATAACCATTCTAGCTTCTATTAACTAAATTAAAACCCTTAAAATTCCAAGTAATTTCCTTCTACAAAAAAACCAAACATATATGATCAGGTCTTCAAGAATTCCAGAGTTCATAAGGTGGCTCAATAATTACATACATAAATATTATATCATTTTAGATGAATATTAAAAATATATTACAATAATGCAAGCCCCAAAATTGTAAATGATTAGTTTCTTTAAATACTAGATACATAATAAACTTAATTAAAGAAATATGTCAAATATATCTTAGAAATTTATTTTAACATGTAACACTTCTTAGTCATGTCCTTGTAAATTCATTTCTTTAGAATCTGAAGAAAAATAAACATTATAAAGGGTGATCTCAGATGCATAAAAAAATTAATTATGAAAGATATCAATCGATGATCATAAGTGAGCATAAGATAAGTATAAATTACGAGAACATGGTCATAACTTATTTAAACATACCCAACATTTTATATACCATAAATCATGATTCATAGAAAAAAGATTTTTTATTAAAAAAAAGACATGAGTCATAAGAGTGTGGAAGAATCAATAATGAATCATGAACCATGAGAGCATATCATAGGAAAAAGGAAAATGTTTTTGGAATAAAATAATGTATAGAAAATAATTTCCTTATCCAATAATCAATTCCAAGATTATCATAGTGTACAGAGACCCATATTGTATTTTGTTCTCTCCCTATTCCCATCATTTACTTAGTCAGGGCTCACTTTTAGGAATATCAAAGTGGAAAAAGTCTCGTACTATACTTGGTTCACTCCCCATTCTAGTTCAAATTATCACATGAGACATGAAACATTAGATAATTAATTCTAGTTATATAATTTAAGGCCTAGACATCAACTAATGAAACAATACATATGTGTTATATAAGATCATAAAAAAATTTATCATTTCATCATAGCATAATTATCCCTTGTAAAAGAAACGAGTTTTATGAAATAATTCTTACAACACCTTCATAAAAATACATGCACAGAAATAAAGTGTATGGTTACCTAATAATATATCCTAATTACCTATAATAATATATAATGGATGTTACATAGATGAAAAATCTTGTTTATAAAAGCATTAAAAATGTAATTTGAAAATCATGAAAAACAGCCCTTTTATTTCTGTAAATTTTTAAAAAATAAAATTCATAGAGAAATGGCAATAATATTTTATTTATAAAACCTTTGAAACATGTGAAGGAATTATCATGAAGAATTAAACAAATTTTGGAAATATAATCTATTCATGATGTATACATTAAAACAATACATTCTTTTCACATTTGTATAAAAATCCAAATGTAAGTTATATGAAAACCCATTGAAAAGATTAATTCTAATAACTTGTAAATATGATAAAAGGTAATGTAAATGAAATTTTTAGAACACATAATCATAGGTAAAAAGATTTATACAAAAATTACAATAACAAAAATATGGAAGATAAATATTCCCAGCTGAAAATAAAAAATAAGTTCTGATTTTCTTTAAAACATTTTCTCAAAAAATTTAAGTACTAAATAGAGGAGAAAGAAAGTAAAACCTTAAAACACTAGTAATAACTATATTAGAAGAAAATATAAGGGCTTTAAAATATAAGTATTGTATAATTTCCTTCATTCTAAATTTAACATATACAATCCCAAAAAGAAATGATATTGTAACGTAAACCCTTACCTCGGTTCTTGAATTTATTCATACATGCACCAAAGATCCAATATAATAAATTTATATTTATTATAAATCTATACTAAACAATATTAATAATTATATCACCATATATTATTCCATTTTAATTTATAATTATCCATTTATTAACGTCTCTTCATTAAAATCAATATTCGGGAGTTAACTATTATGTTTCCCATGGTTCGACGGTTCCAGTCTTTAAAACTTGTTCATGGTTTCATATTATATTAAAATATTAATCATGTAATAATTACTATGTACATTCATTACATATAATTCTATGACCATTAATATAAAGAGGTTAAGAAAAATGAATTACATCACTATGTGGAGATGGTAGTCTGCACGTACACATGGTGATGTTTTCACTTTCGAATGAATTGAACGAATGAAAGGAAAATAATAATATATATTTATATAATAATAATAATATTATAAATATCATATATATTCATTAATTCTATCCATATTACGATCCATGTTAATAAAAATGGAAAATTTAATCGCATTGCTTTGCGCAGGTGGTTGTCCACACATACACACGAATGACGTTATCATTTTTAAATGGATGGGATGGAAAGAAGGTAAATAATATTTTATCTTTAAAAAATAATAAATATTTCATAATATATATATTCATATTAAAACCATTTTTATAACCATCTTTCACAGATAGTGATGAAAGATAAAATACATCGCTTCATTAGTGATGTTTTCATTTTCTATTAGATACAATGGAGATAGAAACATGTTTTAACATTAACATAAAATAATTTAATAATTTTAAATATATTTATTTTATAAATTTAATATGATTATAAAATATTTGGGGGAGTTTAATTAAGAAATAAACTCAAAATATATTAGTAAATATAATTACTTCTTTTTCGTGTATCTTAATTTATATTACACTTTAAGCCTTATTGAGATGGTTTTTTGGTAGAACCGGACCTCTAAGGATTTAATAAAAAAAAAATTTAAGTTATTTTTATATGTATTTACTCTACTATATTTTTTAAGTGATTTGTATAATAGAGAATATAAGTTTCCTTTAATAAGTGAAGTGGGAGGAAAAGTTGAAAATACATGAAATTTTATAATATATTATGTGTATTAATAATGTAATATGAAACCAAATTATAATATTTTAGAATATAATAAGGTTAAGTTTTAAATAAAATAATCTAATGATACTTAATAAAGTATTTTATTATTATTTTAAACAGTATCTTTAAGGTCCCCCACCCCTTAACTCTTCTAACCCTTGTGATGGTAATAGAATTTTAACCATATTCACTATTTATAATGGCCAAAAATTGAGTTTAAAGTTTTAAATAATATTCATTATTATAATTAAAAAAAATTAATCCATTTTAAAGTATTTAATTCCAATATTTGTAAAAAATTATTTCTAATATTCGAACATAAAATGTGAAAAAATCATATTTAGGGAAAATGTATTTTTAAGCATAAAAATGATTTCAATGTCATTACATATTTAGTAACAATAATTAAATTAATTTTAATATATATTATTGAAAAAATTATCTAAAATTATCATTAAAATAATTCGTCAATGGTGATTAATTCAATTTCTTAAGATAAAATAAATTATGCATAATAAAAATAATTTTCTAAAGAAAAACATATCAATTTTTACATTCAAATGATTTCGTCTTCATTTATAACCAATTAATAATAAATCAATATATGATTATTTATTTGGTTATATGTATTATAAATATATTTCAACATTGATCAATAGTGGTCAATATATTTTTTTATATAAAAAATCCAAAATATGTAGAAAATAAAATTCTTGAAAAATTAAGTCTTACATGATTTTATTATTACAATTTAAAACTGAGTATATATTTCTTAATAATTAATAAATATATTTTAATTAAGTAACACTTTTATAAATATTTTTCAAAATTCAGTTAGTCTTATTCAAACACTCTAATCCAAAATCTATGTGATAATATTTACAAATAATAACAATATTTCAATAGTAGAACATAGTTCATCTAAGCTTGGTGTTGCATATAAATAAACCATTTTAAAAAATTAAATTTTAATAGAAATATATATATTATAAAATATTGGGTTGTTATATTTTACCCTACTCCCCTTAATAATTTTACCTTCAAAATTTTGTTACACTTTTACAAACAAACAAAGATACTTCTACCTCATCACATCCAAGGATTCCCATATATCTTCCTCATACTTATAGTTTCACCATAGAACATTGACCATATGATTGGTAGTTATTTTCATAAATTTATGACATATATTAATAATCTCACCATTTTTTCCTCATAAGAAATATCACACTTTTGTGGTACAACCTCCAAATTTAGTACATATGAAGGATTAGGTATGTACTTCATCGAAAGAGCTACATGGAACACATTCTAAACTTGGGAAAGGTTCCTTGGAAGCTCCAAGTGATAAAATACCATCCGGGTATGATAAATAATCTCAAAAGGGGCTTATATATTTCCTTACCTTATATTAAAATCTAAAAAAATCTAATGAGGTACTTAAAGGAATACCTTATCATAAAATTTGAACTATGGATCTCACCGATGATTGTCAGCATGACTTTTCTATCAACTTTGATCTCCTAAGATGTTCAAATTAATTGATCTAAATTTACATACGTCATAATTTTCTATATTAGGTCATAATAGCTTTCATTCTCCAACTTCATTCAATATTTTTAGAGATATGAACATTTTTACGAAGATGGATTTATAAGGAGTCATTTGAATGATTGAGTGAAATTTATTATAGTAAGAAACTTTGACCAGAGGAAGTTGTGGATCCCAAAAACATTTCACATATATAAGGAAATATCTAATCATATATTCTATAGTTTTAATATTCTACTCAAACTAACCATCTGTTTTAGGATGATATATAATGCTAAATTTTAACTTCATATTCAAAGTGTGTTAAAGACTTCTCTCTAACTTTGTGGTAATCCTTAAATATCAATCAGAAAAAATAGAATGTGGTACTCCATGAAACCTTACCAATTTATTAACTTATATCCTAGTAATATAATCAATAAATTAATATTCTATGATAAAAATAATGTGTTAACTTCACATGTAAATCAACTAGAACCCAAATAGAACTATGGAATTTAGATGTACTATAGAGTCTTAAGACAAAATCAATGGTAATATTTTCTCATTTTTAAATAGGTATGGATAATAGTCTTGTCATCCCCTTAAAATTATAACATTCAACCTTGACTTGTTAACATACCAATAAAGGAGATATATGCTCCATAATATCTCTTTTCATTTAGTCCTACTAGAAATACTCTTTGAGATTGTTATATAACTTCATTATTCTAGGATGAATGGAGAATGATGATCTATATAATTCATCCAATATATCCTTCTTTATTTATGGAATTTTAGGTACACATAACCAATTACTAGATATGATCATTCCATAATTTAATAGGATGAACTCCATAACAAAATTTACCTTATTTTTTATCACAAAATCTTCCTGATGTTTCTCTTCAATCTTCATATGAATCCATAGTTGAACATTTATTTGAAAAATATATGATCTTTCCCCTTTCATTATGATTTCAAGGTACATCCTCTAAAAATACATAAGTATTAGAACTCTTCAAATCCTTATCATGGTCAAAATAGTGTGGTCCCTTAGATATATAGTATCAACCACCATTTTATCCTTCCCAAGGTGGTAATTTATTGAAAATTCATAATATTTAATTAACTGTAAATATCTCATTTAGTGCATATACAAATATTTATATGTGAATATTTACTATAATATATTATGAACAGTATTTATATTAAACCCTTAACCATATAGATACTGCCTCCATATTTTCAATGTAAAAATTACTGACCTCAACTCAAAATAATGAGTTAGGGAATTTATATCATGAACCATTAATTATCTTATGGCATAAGCTACCCCCTGTTATTTGGTAAAAGAAAACATCTGAGTACCTTCTTCAATTAATCACTGTATATAACAAACCCTTATCCAATATGTGGTAGAAAATGAACATGTGGAATGACCAACCTTCATATTAGTTTCTAGAAATTTTATTCACATTCATCTATCCAAAGGAACTTGTCTCCCATCAGAATCAACATGGTTTTTAGATTTGATAACCATGAGAAATATTTCACAAAGCGATTGTAATATCTTAAAAACCCAATAAAACTATGGATTTCAATCATTATTATTGGTATGGTCTATTTATCAATAACTTATATCTTAAATGAATCTTGTGATATACCCACACTTGTAATTAAATAACCCAAGAATGGTACTTTCTCTATAAAAAATTTAAACTTGTTGAATTTGGAAAAAAAAATTACCCATACTCAAGGTCATTAACACAAACCATAAATAATATTAATTATCTTCATTTACCTTTTATAATATAAGAATGTCATCTATAAATACTACCATAAACTGATCAAGGTAATATCTAAACACTATATTCATTATATCTATAAAGATAGTTGGGACATTAAAAAGTCTAAATGGAATCACTAAAAATTCAAAATGACCATACCTCATATAGAAATATGTCTTGGATATATCCTCATTCTTGACCCTTATTATATGTTATCCAGAATGATGGTCAATCATTTAAAAGTATTAAGCTCCAGGAATTTTATTATATAAGTCATCAATGAAAGAATAGGATGTGTATTCGGGATAATAATTTTTTTAGATTCATGATAATCAATGCAAAGATGCATTTACCCATCTCTATTCTTAATAAAAAGAATAGATGCACCTCATGATAATGCACTCAAGAATATGAATTAATTTTCTATATCATTCTAAATTTTAGTATTTAATCCCTCCAACTCTATAAGTTCATTCTTTAATGATTGTTTGAAATTATTATAGCACAAAATATTAGTTTTAATGAAAACTCAACATCATGATCTGAGGGAAAACATGGAAACTCCTCAAAAATTAATTAATATATTCTTGAAAAACAGGAATATATTTGATACTAATTATATCCCAAACAATTTTATTAAATACCCATCATGAATAAGTAGTAATACCCATATAATGGAAGTAATTTCTGTTGGAATTTCATGTTCATCCTCGCACATGTAGACGATCATATATTGATTTAGATACCAAATTTGAATTAACATCCTAGGAAATTGATATGGGATCTATATAAGGAGATATAATCCATGTAAAATGTCATATAAAATTTAACTAGGGGTGATAATAATGTTTTCAAGAATCAAATTCCCATAAAATTATATTATAGAGTATCCATAGACTTTAGATGTGATCATCTTACCATGAGTAATTTTCACTGATAATTAAATATCTAATCATTGAGGTGGTTATGTGATACATTTATAAAATTATATAGATATAAAATAATGTTTATAACTATATTCAAATAATAAATTTATAGTTCTAGAGTAAATTATGAGTGTTCTTTTCACCACTTCCTTCTCATGACTCACTTCAGGGATAATGATTAAATAAGTTTTCACTTTGCCTCTTAGATAAAGAGGTTACTAACATGGAATATCATCATTAACCCTTGTATTTAGTCATAGATTGATATAATTTATATAATCCTTACAATTATAAAATTGGATTGTGGTTCGTGCATTCAATTGATCTTTCTATACATTCATTTCATTGGTCAACCTCTTCATATCACTCTGACATTCAATTACCCAATGGCCTTCGTCTCTGCACTTCGAACACTTACTAATCCCCTAAATGGAATTTCGATAATTATTATTTCCATAACACTGGAATAAATAAATATTAATTTTCATACCCCAATGAGTTTTATTATTTTAATCTTCTCAAAGACCAATAATTCTTTTCTTGTCTTGAAAATCATAGGAATAATGGATTTATCCACTCTCCCTTTCTAACTTGAGAGTATATAAAAATCTTTTTTCATAACTAAAAAAATACCTTATGGGTAAAAACTTTTAGAGATTTTGTTTTAATACACTAAATAATCAATTAACTTTTCTTTAGGCTCAATGATAAAACCATAATTATACCATTCATGTTTGGGGAAATTTACCTCATAAATATTGATGGATTCATCGTCCTTATCATAAGCTCAATGAATACCCTTTATATTCTTATTCAAAGAGTTAGAGGAATATAATTATTCAATAATAACCTTATAAACGCTCCCCATGTAATGGTATCAATTTATTCCACTTACCTAATATACTTAATAATATTCAATTATTGATCAGCTTTACCTTCCAAATGAAGAAAATCCAAGAATTTTTTTTCATTCTTCAATTACTAGAGAACCAAAAATATCTTTTTAGTGGTACTAATCCATTGAAATGAGATTAGTGTTTTGGAGGACCCACTAACAAAATGTGGGTGTTTCTTAATGAAAGAGTCAATAGTGAATTACTCCTTCCTTTGGTTGTTTGGAAGCCTGACATGATTCATAGCTTGAGAGTGTTCCGTGATCATAACAATAATATTACTTATTACATTTATCATTCCATTATTTTAATAATAAAGGATTTCATGAAATTATCATACACCTTCATTATTAAAAAAATTTCTATTTGTTTCATCCATTGAATAAACCCAAAAATCATACTGTGAGGATTGAGCACCATTAATCAAAGTAAGCAATTATAAAATTATAAAATATTTCTAAATATTTCTATAATTATAACACATTACTATCTATGACACTTTAGGTTTATCCTATCTTGATTTTAGTTCATAATAGCATTTCCTAGGTTCTATAATCTTTTCCCACAAAACCTAATATCTAAAAAAATTGAACCTTTCTCTGATACAAAATAAAGAAACCCAAGAATTATATATATAAGTATTACTTTATTTAAGAAGAATATTCAATATATCTCAAAATAATACACACCCCATAACTATAAAGTTTTACTATCTCTAAATACTAGATACATAATTATCCTATTTAGTGAAATATTTTAATGAACCAACTTGATCCATCTAGACAATCCACCTGAGCCGGCCCATCGCGATGAGGTATAACAAAGATAGTAGTAACAATCCTAAAATATAAACAAAACATAACATACAATCAATGTAAAAATTGGAAACAAAAATATACAAATAGCTCTGTACAAACTGATATTAATGGGATAAACAAAAAAAGTATTAATTAAACAAAAATATAATTATTCATGTGACTAAATATCAATTAAAAATCAACCGGAATCAAAGGTAACAACAACTTGAGAAGCCAACATGACATAATATTCTCTTCCCTTTACCATGATCTTTCAATATAGTATCTACATATGTCAAAAGTAAAAAGTAGTGTGTGAGCAAAAATCCTAGTAGGATACCACCAAAAATTATATACAAGGTATAATATCCAAAATTAAATAGTTCTATATTTTAAAAAATGGTTTTTCAAAGTAATTTCATAAAACTAATCCATTTGTAAATCATTTTTCATTGGTTTTCATAAAATATTTTCATTTTTTCAAAGCTAGAAATATGAGAAAAATAAGAGATAAAACAAGGATTTCAATCTATACACCAAGAGTTATGCATCAAAATACATATCCATGAAATAAAATATCATGTGAAGTTATGTGATATAACCTCCTATAAAAAAACCTATTAGAAACAATTAGTGATAAAAACCCATCACGTGATTAATAAATAAAAAAATGAACAAGCACCTCATATTTGGCCTTATCCTAAGGGAATATAAAGTATACATCAAAGAACCTAAACATTCATATATTGATACCAACCAATATCAAGTCCTTCTACAGTCCATAGATATCCCAAAAGTTACCTCTTATTGGTTCTACACACACTAAGGCAACCCATGTCTATTTACTAACATACCTAAGGTTACCATTGTTCCAATTGTCAAAATATATTTTATAACCATGCTCACAATTTATAAAATATTTTTAAAATCCAATAGAATCTTCTTTTGTATTTGGAAACCCATTTCAAAATAAAAAAATGAGAATTAAAACAAACACTTGGTGTGAAAAATACTATTTTTTAATTAAACCCATTTAAAAAAACTATCATTCAAAGAAACACCTTGAAACCAAAAATCACTTAAATTCACTGAACAAACCATAGTAATATTAAAATAATAATAATCAATTCAAATAATTAAACCATTGTATAGAAACACCTAACTCAAGAATGCTGGAACCCTATTTGCCTTCAAAAATGGAGAACAAAAAACCCTGGATCTACCTTTGGAAGACAAGGAATGATAAGAGAACACAAAGGATCAATAGAATACATAAATAAATCATTATTACAAACCACAAATGAAACTAATGTATTAGTCATGACCAAATAAATAATTAACCAGAAAGAACTCTTATCTGAAGAGGCGCACCACAACCACAACAACGATCAATCACCAAATGAACGATCCAGAAATAATGGAGATCTCCAAAATCACCTAGGGTGAGATTTCGGTTATGATAGAGAGGATAAATGGTCAAAAGAAACATTAATCACTCATAAAACACCCTAAAACCATAAATCATGAGAATTACACATCATGTAATCTCAATAAAAGATGTGAACTGTGTAGAGACTGAAAACACCAAAAACCTTGTGGCCTTTTTATAAAAACTCAATTTTTTCCATTATATAACATGAATTACAAATTCAAGATGTGTAATCCTTTCATTACTAGTAAATTTTCAATCCATATTCTTGGAATCATATACATGGAATGAAACTATTACATAAAATATAATCATCCAGTAGATAGCATAAAACCCATATTTCAACAAAAAAACACCAAAGAACCTAGGATGTTCTTTAAAATTAATGGGAACCCCTCAAATTCATTAACATATTTATACATAGACTCTATTAATTAAAACAAACATATATCCACAAACTTCAAGTCATTTTCCCAAGCAAAGGCTCTTCATCCCTGAAAATCCAGCAAACGTACCCAAACGAGGATGGTAAAAAAAAGAATGAGAAAGGGGGTATCTAAAAAGCATAATGGGATGTCATAATATCCTTTTTATTCCTATAAAGTTATCAAAATACGGTATATACAAAAAGTAGAGTCCACTGCAACCTCATCAACAATTCCCTCTCCCATGTATCATTGTTATCATATCCACACTCCCATAGTTACCATACCATAGGAATCATTTTATTGTATAATAACTTCTCTCAATGATCCAGAATATGAACCGAATGATCATATATAGTTTATTAAGTCTCAATATCAACATCCTATCATTAAATCAGATGGTAATGATCTTTTATGTACCTCCTCAATTAGGAAACATGAAATACATCGTGGATAGAATTCAAACATGATGATAATTCCAACTGATGTGACACCTTCCTCAGTCATCCAATGATCTAAAAGTGTCTCAAAAACCTTGATACCAACTTAACCTGCTTACCCAATCGATTATTTCATAAATAAGGTGATAATATGATAAAAACTCAATCACCAACCTATAACTCCATCAGCCGACGATGATGTTCTGCATAAGATTTCTGATGACTCTATGCCATGATCAATCTCTTACAGATCAAATTCACCCTATCTATATTCTCCTAAACAAGACTCATCCTAACCAAGGAACACACTCCCAACTCTTCCAAAAAAAAGTTATATCTACATGGTTTCCCATAGAAATCCCCCAAAGTTTCCATCTTGATCAAATCCTGATAACTATTTTTATAATAAAACTCAACCAAAGAAAATGATTTTCCCTATATCTACAAAAAATCAAGCACACAAAACCAAAACACATCCTCAAGATCCTAGATATCCCTCTATGTTTTTCCATCCATCTACAGATTATATTCCATGCTCCATTTTAATTGGGAACCCATCGTCTCTTGTAAACCTTTCCAAAACCTAGATGTAAACCTAAGGTCCTTATTAGAAACAACTACTTAGGGAACCCCATGAAGTCTCATAGTCTCTTGGACACACAATTCACCATGTTATTACAATTATTTCATCTCCTTGATAGGTTGGAAATGCAGTAATTTTGTGATTTGGTCAATGATCACACAATTACATCCTTCCCAGTAGGATTCTATGGAAAATCAATGATAAAATCCATAAAAATATCATCCCATTTCCATTCATGAATGGAAAATGGTTTCAACAAAATTGTAGGTTTGTGGTGTTTCACCTTGATTCTATGACAAGTAAGACATCATGACATGAAATCCATAATCGAACTCCTCATAGACATCCACCAATAAAGATGTCTCAAATCATGATACATCTGGCTATTACTTGGGTGCATAGACTAATAAAAATTGTGTTCATTTTCCATCAACTCCAACCTCAGTGAATAAGGAAAAATCAACCTACCATGTAAACACAAAACTCCATTGGTAGATCGAGACCACCCACCCAAGTTCTCCCCACCACAAAGGATTTTACTAAAATATTAGCACTTTTCATCAGTCTTGTGCTAAAGATGAACCCTATCATCAAATTATTATTCATCCATCATCAGGTCCACATAAACCTACGCACCAACCTATTTCATTTCCAATCTCATCTTAGCAAAAAAACTCACCAAAAACCATTTCTCAACTAATTTCTTCATAGCTTGTGTAGGTATTTTTTTGGTCAACACATAATCAACCACATTACCTTTTCTAAGGGTGTATGCAATATCAAAATAATATGTTTGATGGTATTCCACACAACATCCCTGTTTCAAGTTCATATCCCTCTAGTTAAAATATATTTCTAGATCTAATTATTTGAATATATTTTAAACCACTCCCCAAATATATAGTAATTCCATGTTTTGAGTTCATACATAAATGATGCCAACTCAAGATCATGGTTAGGGTATTTCTTCTCATAGGTGCAAAACTGGGGAGAGTTATAGGCAACTACATATCTCTCATGCATTAAGAAACATCCCAAACTCATACTAGAATCATCACAAAAAATATTGTAACCCAAAATTGGTGCTCCAAGAATTAAAAATGGATCAAAAGTCAGTATCACCTTTAATTCTTCAAAATATCTCTAATAGTTGTCATTCAACTCACATTTTACACAATAATACATTAAAGATGTCATCAAAGTTTCAATCTTATAGAATTTGTCAACAAATATCCTAAAATAACTAACCAACCTAAAAATGTTTTGATCTCAAACACATTTTTGGGACTCTTCCAGGAAATAACTTCTTGCTCATTTTCATGATCCACTAATACAACCCTCTCATATATTACTTTCCCCATAAATTTTATTTCTCAGATACAAAACTCAAATTTGGTAAGCTTAACATAAAGAAAATGTTCCCTCAAATTTCGAATATTTATATTCAGTTAGTCAATGTTATCCACTTGTGACATATATTAAACCAATATATCATCCAAAAACTACACAACAAAAGATTACAAGAAACATTGAATGATATAGTTCATCAAAGCCATAAATTTCATCGTATATTTATTTAGTCTAAATGGAATAACCTGAAACTCTAAATGTTCATATCGATGCCTAAAATATATCTTTGATATATCCTCTTCTCGGACTCTCAACTGGTGGTACCTTGAATACATGTCAATATTAAAAAACCAATTATCCCCTCTAAGCTGATGAAAGAGATCATTAATCTTGGGAAAGGGATATTTTTTATTGATGGTCACCCAATTTAACCTCAGATAGTCAATACAAAGTCTGAAAAACTTTTTTTCCTTCTAAGAAAATAGGATAGGAAAATACCATGGTGACATGATATAACTAATAAATAACTTATCGTCTAGTTACTTAAGATATACCTTAAGTTCCACTGACTTAGTAGGTGTCATTCGATAAGTTGGCATTGACATGGCTATCGTACTACAGAGAATGTCAATAGTAAAGTAATTCTTTCTCTCTAGTGGTAAACCATAAAAATCATTCATAAATAACTGAAAGTATGCACACAAAATGGTAGGTTGATAACTTTCTAATAAATGGTAAACTTCATAAATAAAAATATATAGAAACTATCATGAGATTACCCCAGTGTAAGGAACAACGGGCCCCACCCTTCTTGATCTAGAGTCCTACTCACCATGAAAAAAGTGATTGACCCCATCGGAAGATAAAACCTAAGCCCAATGATATTAACAATATATCTAGACCTTAACACTAATCATAAAATCCATGTTAATAATAAATTTTAATCTTTCAATATTGATCACTAAGAGGCGCCACACCACTATAAAGTCAACTAACCACACCTCACACATGAGACATTTAAAACCTTATTCGTACCTCAATAGAATAGTATCCAAACAAAATCCCAACATGTAAACTAACTTTGAGGACATAAAATATTGATTAGCACCTATATCAAACAAATCTAGCACCAAAGAAAGAAAATAAACACCATACCTCTAACTTTAGTTGAGTCCTACTTTAGAGTCCTCTAGTGTATACACTATCATATAAATTCATCTGGTATTAGCTACCTAAACATACCATTGGCCTATGGATTCAACCCACCACCCTAGAAACCAACAATATGTACCTATGAACCCTCAGTGATAGTGGATCCTACCTTACTACCCTGGGATATCCTTTAACAAAAATGCTCTAGATCGCCCAATAATCTATAATGATTACAAGTATTAGGAGCCTCTATATAGTTAGGCTTCATATCACCATAGATCCCACAATAATTGAATATGGCTTGGTATTTTCCCAAAAAATCCCCTGAAACTAGTCTTAAAGAGAACTGGTCATCTTTGTGTTTCCTTTTCTAGCCATAAGATACACCCCATCTACCAACTACACCAACTGAAGCTCTACCCAAACCAGTATTTATAAATATGTCTACCTCATATGAAGATACATTGTAAACTACCTCCAAAAAATTTTAAAGTCACATGATAATCAACATTGATCAAATATTTGACCTTAACCCCAACTCAATCTTCTGGGCCTTTATGAACTCACTAGTGACAAGATCCGGTTTCAAATTCACCTACTCATAAAAATGGGTAGAATACACTACAACAGCATGATTCACATACTCCAACATCAGAAACTCCATGTTCTTTTCCACATGTAACATCTTAGGATAAAACTTTAGGTTAAATATTTTTTTGAAGGAACCCCAGGTTAGATACTCATGCAACTTATCTTTCACAATAGATCCCCGCCATCTGCTTCTTGGTACCTTGAGCATATATTTGGAAAACCCGCCTTAGAGTCTTCAAAACCTTTAAGAAGTTGAATATATTCTCAATATTCTCAATACACTCTTTAAATTACTAGGGTCCCTTATCACCATGGAATACAATAGGATGTGGCTTAGTAAATTTCAAGCCATAATCCACTACACATCCTGGGTTCCCAACACCCAGTTGACCTAGAGTCTGAATGGTGCGGATTACTACTTTTACTAAATAAGGGTCCACTCAAGAATTTACCTATAGATATTTTCTCACAACCTCACCTCTTGGATTTGAAAGAGAAATTCTAGGAAGAAATATATAATAATCACAAAAAAAACAATCAGTCATGATAAAATTTCAAAATCATAAGACTAACTTTAGGTATCAATATCAAAACTTTTAAACATGACTAATTTAAAGTAATTATAAATTATACCAATTAAAATACAACCCTTCAAGAAAGAACATGTCAATTAAAATAAACATTCCATTTATTTCATTAAAAAGAACTCAAATAATAAACATTAAACATGGAAAAAAAATCTAACAATATATGGTAACTCAAGTTCATATAGGGAAGCGAGTTGGACAGGAACCCTCACACACATACTACATAGATCCGGATAGTCCCAACTCCTTCCTACCCAAGATAAATAACCAAACATAGGTAGTTTTAGCACACTTAAATTTGAGAATTTCCCTCTAATATCAAATTGTAATGAACCAACCAAGGTCAACTAGACAGGCCACCTGTATCGGCCTATAATGTTAAGGTATAATAATGAAAACAGAAACAAGTCATTTATATAAACAAAACATGACATAGAATCAGAGTAAAAGTTGAAACAAAGGATATATGACTAGACCTATACAAACCAATACAAATAAGATAAACTAGAAAAGTATAAATTAGACAATACCACAAGTCTCCATGTGACCAACAGTCACCTTCAAATCAATCAGAACTGAAGTAAACAATAACTCGAGAAGACATCATGTTATAATATGCCCTTCCCTTTACCTATATGTTGTAATAAAACATCTATACCACCCAAGTAAAAAAAGTAGTGTGTGAGGAAAAATCTTAAAAAGATGCCACTATAGATTGAATACAAGTTCGAATATAAAGAATGCATCATTTCTAAATTTAAAAAAAACAATTTTACAAAGCATTTTCATAAATCCAACCCATTTTTAAATCATTTTCCTTTGGTTTTCATAAAATCCTTTTATATTTACAAATCTATAAATATTAAAATTAGAAGTGATAGAATAGGCATTCCAATCCATATATCAAGAGGTATGAAGTTAAAAAAATATCCATGAAATAACCAATCATGTGAATCTATGTGATACTACCACATATAAAAAAACTTATAAGAAACAATCCATGATAAAGACCCATCATTCAAAAAATAAATCACAAATTAAAATGAACATTGTATTAGAACCTAGACTATATGAATTTATACTTTTCATTAAATGGAATAAACATGAATATATTAGTACTAACCAATATTCATTCCTACCATAGTCCATTGATATCCCAAAGGTGACCTCTTAGTGGTTCCAAACTCACCAATGCTACAAATTTTTATTTCTTGATGCACCTAAGGTTCCCAATGTTTCAATTTTCAAAGTAAATTTCAAAAACAATCTAATAATTTATAATACCCTTTTCAAATCTAACCCAATCTAATTTAGTGTTTTAATACCCATTTCTAAATCAAAACCAAAATTCAAGGATTAAAACAAACACTTGTAATGAAAAACCCTATTTTTAAATATAAATACTCTAAAAAAATTAAACCTTCCTATAAACCCCATAAAACAAAAATTCACTTAAATTCACTAAAAAACACAAAATAATTTGACAATAATGATAATAAATTCATATAATTAGTCCATTGTATATAAACACCAACCTGAATAAAGTTGGAACCATATCTACCTTCGATAATCGAGAATAAAAAACCATGGATCAACATTTGAAAGAAAATACAGGAAAAGATACTGAAAAAGATCAATATAAAAAATCAACCAATCAGGATTATGAACCATAAATGTATCCAAAAAGGTATCCATGATAAAAGGAATGAAGAACCAGAAGGAATGCTTACCCGAAGAGGCGCACCGCAACCACAACAATAATAAATCACTAAACGAATTATCTAGAAGGAATAGAGATCTCCAAAATCTCTTGGGTTTAGATCTCATTTACGAAAGGGAGCATGAATTATTAAATGAAAAATTAATCAATCATACATCACCCTAAAACCAAAAAACATGGGAATTACACATCATGTAATCCCATTAAATGATGTGAATTCCATAGATGATAAAAACACTAAAAAATATCACCTTTTTTTAAAACATAATTTTTACATGTCATTATGTTAATTAAATATATATAGTATGAGAATCTTTTATTCGCTATAAATTTTCATGACATCTTCCAGGATACAAATACATGGAATGTAACTATTACAAGGCATGTAATCACCAAGAAAGTTGCATAATACCTATATTTCATCAAAAATACACCAAATCGCCCATGAAATTCTCTAAACTTGGGAATAACCCCGAAAATATATTAACATATTTACACTCAAAATATATTAATTCAAAAAACCATACATCCCTAAAATTTATGTCATTTTCCCCAACAATATCTCTCCATCCCCAAAAATCCCTCAAACAGACCCAAATGAGGACTATAAACAAAGCATGATAAAGGGAGTACCTAAAAAGTGTAATGGGATGTTACAAAGATATTTAGTATCTCCTAAAAAATTATTCTCATATTAGACCCTTATTAGACATTCCCTACTTAATAATTTTTTTTATAACCTGGTGAAAAATAAATATAAGAAAGGGTGATCTTAGATGCTCGATAACGGTAAAAATAAGAGATTTTAAATGATGATTATAAGTGAGAATAAGATAAAATATAGTAATTATAATGTGGTAATAACTTATTAAAACATACCCAATATCTTATAGACTATAAATCATGAGTCATGGTATAAGTCTCTTTCATAAAAAAAATACATGGGTCATAACAGTTTGAAATCATAAATTATCAATTATGAACCATGAGAGCATATCATAATCATAAAACTTAAGTTGTGGAATATATATAAGAATTTAATTCATTTTTTTAGTCAAGAATTAAAATAAATACTATAATAGTGGATAGAGACCCAAATTATATTGGGTTTTCTCTTTATTCTCATTATTTTCTTAGTTAAGGCTCACTGCAAAGACTATCATAGTGGATAGAGTACCAAACTAAATTGGGTTTTCTCCCCATTCCAGTTAATATTATCTCATGAGAAATTAATAATTATTTAATGTATTTTTGGGATATATATTTCTACTCTCACCCATCCTATAATTGAATCCATACATATGTGTGTTAAAATATCATAAAATATGTATCATTTCATCATAGAATAATTAATTCGTGAGAAAGAAACTGGTTTCATAAAATCTTCCATAAAAAACATTATCATAATCTATACATAGAAATAATTTTCATGGTACAATAAGGATGTATCCCCATTAAATAATAAAAAACTTAAAGGGGGTTGGAATAGATTAAAAATATCTTTTATAAAATCATTTAAAATATTTTTTCAAATTCAAGGGAAAATATCCATTTTATTTTGGTAACATTTAAGAAAATAGAAAAATACAGAACAATAGGAATATCATTTTTATATAAAACCTTTAAAACATGTAAATTAATCTTCCTAATGAATGAAAAATTATGTTTGTAAATATGTTGATTTTGTATACATTAAAAGAGAATATTCTTCTCACACTCTAATAAAAATTAAACAATTAGTCGTAAGAAAAAACCATTGAAAATATTCCTTTTAATAATTTGTAAATAAATTAAAAGTTAGTAAAATAATATATTTAAAATACATAAGTTCAGTTAAAAACATCCATATAACAATTTGAAGAACATGGATATAGAAAACAAATATTCTCGACCAAAAAGATGAAATAAGGTCATCTTTAATTAAAAATATTTTCTTTATAATTTTAAGTACCTAAGAGAGGATAATAAAAGGAAAACATTAAAAAATGAATATATAAGAAGAAAATATATGTGGTTAAAATGATAAGTAAAATATAATTTCATTCATTATAAATTTAAAATGGAAAATCCTAATAAGAAATGATATTATAACATAAACCCTTACCTAAGTTCATATATTTTTTTGTATGCACTCTTAAGACAATTTATAATAGATTTATAATTATTATAAATATATAAAATAACCATATTAAAAAATATATAATAATATGTTATTCCATTTTAATTTCAAATTACCAATTAATTGATAATTCTTCATTAAAATAAACATTTAGATGTTAATTTTTTCATTTCATATGGATGATTTAGTTTAACAATTTGATTCCCTAATCCTTGGTCATAGATTCAAAATCTCTGGAATATTATTAATTTTATAAGTATCATTTTTATTTATTATATACACTTTTATAACTATCACTATAAATCAGTGATGAAAAATTAATTATATCTCTTTATCGAGATAGTATTCTATACATATGCATGAGTGATGTTTTCAATTTCCAATGAATGGAAATAATGAAAGGGAAATAATAATATATCTTTAAATAATCATAATATTATAATATATATTCATTAAATATATCATTATTACCAACCATGTTAATTGAAAATAAAAAAATGAATCACATCACTTCCTGGAGGTGGTTGTCTACATGTACGCAAGAGTGATGTTATTGTTTTCTAACAGATGGGAAGGTAAGAATGAAAATAATATTTTATATTTAAGGAAATGTAATTATTTCATAAAAATAATTTATATCCATTTAATCCATTTATATAACCATCCTTGAGAGAGAGCGATGAAAAATAAAATACATTGATTCAGGGAGACGGTAGTCTGTACGTACGCATGAGTGATGTTTTTATTTTCCATTAAAAATAATGGACATATAAAAAGGTAATACCATTAACATAAAAACATTTCTGTATATTAAATATACTTATTTTATTATTTTAATATGTTTAAATAATAATTTGATGATTTTAAGGAAGAAAGAAACTTGACATAGATTGGTAAAGACAATTATGTCTTCTTCAGGTATCCTCCATTAGATTACACCTTAATCATTATGGACATGATCTTTTGGTAATAATATAACCTCTAGGATATATATATATATAGGAAAGTTTATAAGTAATTTGGATATGTCTAAGAAGAACTAGACTACTCAAGCAGTGTGGATAAGTTAGAAGATGATGTTCCCTTTTATAAGTAAGGTGGCTCGTAAACTTGTAAATACTAGAAACTTTGTTATATAATATAAGTACCACTCAAGTAATGTGGATCTAAATTATTATAGTATTAAGTTTATAAATTTTAGGTTTAAAATAAAATCAAAAAATAATATTCAATCAACCTTTTTGGTTATTTTAAACCATATATCTAAAGTTATCCCCACTTTTAACCCTTTTACCCCTTATAGTCGTAACAATATTTTCACCATGGTAACAATTCATTATGGAAAAAAAGTGAGTTAAAATTACTGATTAATATTAATTATGATGATTATAAATATGGAATCCATTTTAAAATGTTAAATTACTACATTTAGAAAAAAAAATTCTAATATCCGCGTACAAAATGAGTAAAACCCATTTTAAGAGTAAATACATTTTTATAAATAAAAATGATTTTATTCTCATTTCATGCCTAAAAATAATAATTTTATGATTTTTAATATATTTTATTAAATTTAATATCTAAAAATTTATTTAATAATATTTATGAAGGTTTATTAATTCAATTTATTAAGATAATATACATTTTAAACAAAAATATATATTTTTTCTGGAAAAAAATATACCTATTTTTAACTTCAAATGACTTTATATTCATCTCTAAAAAATTAATAATTAATGTAAAATTTATTATTTATATGTTTATATAAAATAAATATATTTAATCATTTATCATTAGTGTTTAATATGTTTTATTTAGATAAAAAAATAAATAATATATTGAAAATACAATTCTTCATAAATTAGGCCTTATATGATTTTCAAACTATCTTTAAAATTTGAGTACTTATTTACTAAGAATTAATCAACACATTCTCATTAAGGAAAAATTTCACAAATATTTTTAATAATTATATTATTCTTATTCATATTCTTCAATCTAGTGGTTATGTGATAAGAGTAACATTTTATAATAATATTCAATAGTATAATGTGGTTCATCTAAGTTTCTTGTTTTATTTAATAAAATTTATCAAACAATTAAAATATAAAGATATATATACATTATATAATATTTTAGTGTCATAGTTCCCTCATTTGATCATCTATTCACTTAAAAAACAATTCTCCAAAATTTGCCTTCCATATAGATAGAATCATCGGGGGATTATAACCTTGAATCCCCTTAATAATGAGGTTCTCTACCATAAGGACATCAAAGTGGTCTCTCTTGGCTCATATTGATTATTCTAGATACCAAAGTGATAGATTTTTTGAATTTTTAACTTAATAATTAATTAATTTTTGGACTTCCTCACATGGTGTAAGATCCATTTTTGTTCTCATTGATTAATTCATCACCTTTTAGAATCTGTGGTACCAATAAATCCATACAAAAGTAGTATTTACTCATGTGTATGCCACACTCATTCTCTCCCAATTCTCAAGAAGAACCTTAGGCCTCTTACTATGTGCAATCAATAATATTTACTAACTTCACTAGAGTTACCAACCTGGATAGGAACCCCAGGGTAGACCCTGAGTAAGCAGCACTCAATTATGCATTTTCATACATTTCATTACACAAATTCCATTAATGTGTGGCATTAAATTCTGTGCTATGGTCCTGCCACATGACCTTAAAATATACAATGTAAACTATGTAGTATTTTATTAGTATATTAGACGGATATTTATGATGGATCCTTGATGTTCAAACCTAACATCATAACTTCTTACATTCTTCCACTAGGGTCATATTCCCTATGAGCCATCCCCTCATTGAGCAATATTGCTAAAAAGGTCATGTATTACCCTGGTTGTTCATATCTCCATGAGTTAAACCAATCACAAATCTTATAGGTTCATATTATTTATGAAACATACTGTCATCAATGGGTTATACTCCCTATGAGTTCAACTAAAAATAGTAACTCGTGCATAATTCACATATAGATTATTGTTAGGCATCTATCACATAAAATTATATTTTTCTGGATTTTAAAATTTTGGAATGTGTCCTTATCACATGACCTTAAAAGTTAATACATGTCTCTTTAACTGAAACTAAACAACATTTTTTATGATTCTATTCATAATGATATGCATGAATCCCTTCTAAAGAGCATGATCCCAATTCCACAAACACCCATTGCCTCCCTGGATGGTGATAACCACCATAGTGTCCAGCTATATGGCTTCAAATTGCTATATAATCATACCAAATAGAGAAATATGTAAAACCATTAATATATAAAAATGGTTCCATTGACATGGAACCTCTAATACATAGATATGTTTACAATTATGGGGAACCCTTTATATATACAGATTTTCACATCAACACATGTTAACGATTCACCGAAAGCATGGTGGTAACTAATCCCACATTGGGACTTGTGAAGGATTCACAAATTTTCTTAAATCATTAATTGAGTCCCAAAGTAGGAAATAATTCCATCATAAAGGGTGGGATGAACCAAACCTCTCATCCACTTTTTTATGTGCAACCCAAGTGTCGTTAGAAAAGTCTCAACAACAACCTGCCTTAGAAAAAGAGGTCTGTATTGACTCGAAATAAAATGTGGGCACATTACGCATCAAAAAAAATCACCTCAATTCAAAGTGTGTTAGATTTAATTGTGGTTCATATCTTTTCTATCATTAAGGTTCCTAGGGTTTTCATCTTTTCCATCAATAAACTATTCATGGTATTTATTTGGGATTCATGATCAGAGAAGCACCTTCAATGAAAGAGATGGAAACACATTGCTCTTCCTATATCTGATGGTGGTCATAGCCTGCATAGTTTAGTAGATATCATGTAATAGATCCAAATAAAATTAATATGTGAGGTTTTGGCTAGTGAAATCTTTTGGGTCACTTCTTTTATTTAATGTATGATCACCCATCGGACCTTGTCTATGATAACCCTAATTTGGATACCGAAATATTTCCCAAATCAAGACTCTTACAAACATTATGGGCATTCCTTCTTCCCCAAGGGCTGTTGAATACCGTCGTAGGTCCAAGTACACTAGTGGGGAATGATTTACAAAATTTTATTAACATAATAATATATTTCTTGGTTATCCCAGGGAACTAAAATGACACATCTATATATTGAATATTCTAAACAGATAAAAAAGTGATACTCAAATAAATAATACTATAATAAAATTAAAGAAATCTAAACATGAATTTAGTCAAGACCATAAAATAAATCTACATTTAAGTATACTTGTAACACCCCCCCCCCCACCCCCACCCCCACTATTACCCCTCCTAGGACAGTGGTGACGAGAATGTATGACCCTTGAGTCCCTCCCCCGATAGAATTTAGGTTGGTGACTATAACTGGTGTTTTAGAACACTTGACTGGAAGGCACTTCCCTCATTTTATAAAATAGATCATGAGAAAACATAAACAAACAATAATAACTACCTCTTATAACATAAAATTAAACCAAACCATCCCACATATGTATGTCAAGAATTAAAAATAAAGTCTTTAAAGTAAATACCAAAAGGAAAATCAAAAAATTAAATCCATAAAAGCTATGATATCTAAGCTATATGTTCCCATTTCAGTCCCTAAAACACTCCTAGAAACTGTAAATGTTGTTAATATATATGTAATGTGAGCATAAAATGTATACTCAATTGGGTATTACACAAGGTATCCCAGGAAAATGTAAAAAGAGTGTATTAGTTCTCCAATGAACAAATATTAGAACCAACAAAAACCTTAATAAGTCAGTTTCCCATCTTAACATCACCATGGATCACTCACCAAAAAATAAAATCAAGTGGAAAAATAATATCACGTAAGGATTGATAAAGTTAGTGCACATCCACTTCTTCAATGAGTTTCTTCTCACACACAACAATATCAAACATCTTGTGATCTCGTCCCTTTTGTTTCATCACATCACCATGTATCCAATCATCTCTAATACGGGTTTTTTCACAACCCTGCCTACCCTAGACTCCCACAAGGCCTAGTATCATGTGTTGGAATCAATTTGATCATGCACATCTCTCATTCAATTTTCAAATCATTGCACATCCATTTGTAACATCAAAACCAGGGAACTAGGGTGACATGAACATGAAGGAAATAAACCACACACCCTCCTCCTAACATGCATAATACCTAATACATATAACATCCTCTCATCATCAGGATTAAACACCAACTATACCATTTCATGTTACTACTATCGAAAAAAGAGAGGGGAAGATGGGTAATTGGCCATATGTTCCATGTAATATGAATGTTATGGAAGAAACCACCAAAAACATCTAGGTTTTGGTACATGGTACTCGACAAGGGTAGAGTTCACATAAAAGTAACATGAAAATATTTTTATATATATATTTATTGACATTTTGAAATCCAAGCCTAAATTTTTCACATATATACTTCATCACTTTTTCCTTATCACTAATTCTATGCTATTATTACCACACACTACCCCCAAATAGATACAACCCATCCCATAAAAAATCACATATAACCCATAATTTCATTCTCACATAAATATATCCATCCACATTTATTGATTATAACATTAAGAGTCATTATTCATTAATTAATCCACTTAAACTCATATTTTTTTATAACCCGTTATAGAAAAAATTTATTTAATTCTCATTTAAGTCCATGATGTTTAAGATTATTAAATTTATCAATTCATTTTTCACATAGGAATTCCCAAACCGCATTATTAAATTCCACCATTAAAAGTTTTATTCCACTCGTACCAGGATAATACTACAAGACATCACACATAAACCCATATTACTAAAAAACTTTCAATTCCCACATATCTACCACCACACTTTCAATTCCAAAAACACACCCTGCACCTGAGCTGGTCAACACCATTATCGAAGCTCACGAAGTACACATATCCATAATACCAATAACAAACATACTAGAATAGAAACACATAACAGTATATTCCCAAACAACATATTTTACCACAATTCATTTATAAGAGTCTCTAATATTAAATCTTATTCTTATACATGGTTATTTTCCCACAATTCTATATTTACATTGGAAACTAATTATTATTATAAAATATGTATTAATACTTTTATGAGTGCTGATATTAAATAAAATTCAAGAAAGGTTATCAATCCACAACAAGGGTTAATAAATCCATAATAGTCATATCTTGAACATAATAACAACTTACAATCCTGGATAACAATAACCACTTAAAATTAACAAAAAAACTAGTAAATCATACAAATACACCCCATCCCCTTAAATTAAATTTAATCTAATTCATATTTTATTTATTTGATATGTACCACCCACCCATTGTAAATTAAAAGTATGTTAATTGAATAGATGCACAAGAGAAGATAGAACAAGGATCCCCTACAAATAATAGAAGCTACAAAGCATGTTCCACCCAAAATAGGGGAAAACTAAGATGATGTTATCACATAGATATCGGTATATTAAAATATTGATCAATTGTAAAGTACTTGTAGAGAAGGGAGGAATATAAAATTGAAAAAAAAATATTTACCTCAAACATTGTGACACTCTAAGTTTTTATGAATTTTTTTTGAATAATCTAAATTTATTTGATTTCTTGTGTTATATTTAACACCAAGTCGACCTTTTATTACACACAACCATGTCTTATCTTTGGTTACGACAATGCAGAGTTTCAACCAAACCATGATATATTTATTGAAAAGTGATCATTATAACCAAGTCATTAAACTTAGTGATATGAACTGTAATAACTAATTTTTAAATATTATGTATAATGGTTTAGTATAAATAAAACATATTGATAAAAATACTTAATGTTTAGTAAATTCATTATATGATTCAAAAATATTATTTTCTCAAAAAATGGTTTTCGGTTTTTTGTTAAAAAAATAAAATTAATTTTGGGCACTTCTAAAAATTGAATTTTATAAAAAAAACTTAATTTTTGAATTAATAATGTAAAAAATATCTTAGTTTGTTTTTTGGGATTTTTTTGAAAAGATTCATTGGTATGAATAGTGAAATACAATGAATTTTAATTAAAAGTTGATTTTTAGTTTAATATATTTACAAAGTTAAGTTATATTTAAAGTTGGTTTTAAAGTATATTTAGTAATATAATACATATATTAATACAATTTAGTTAATTATAATCAATTTCATATCTAAATTGGATATAAAAAATTTGTAAACTTTTAATCATTTTCGCTCTAAAACCCCACTTTCTCGCCACGTCTACGGAATTAATATTAAATTAATTTTTGAAACTTATGGTAATATAATTTTGAAAAATGGATTCCATATTTAGAATAAGTATAATTTTTAATTTTTAATTATTCTAATTTAATTTTTTAACAAAATTAATAGTGAATGTAGTAAAAATTAATTTTCGTTGTTAGGGTAAAAATGGGTTTATCGAGGGTTAAACTAAAAGAAAAGGGTAAAAAACACCTACAAACTTGAATAAAAACCATTTTATAGGAATATTTAGATAATTAAATCTATAATTTTTTTTAATGATCTAATTTTTTAGCCATTTTAGATGTGAATAAACATCGATGGAACTCCCACTTTCATAAATTTACAAGATTGTCGCTCACCTCACTTATAAAAGGACACCACCTATCCTCTCTTCTTGACACCTTAAAACCTATTTGGTTAATCTAATAAATACCCTAATAACTTCAAAAATTTCTTCTAATTACTTCATATGAATTATTTTGGATATAAATCAAACCAAGGAAGGTTTTTAATGTAAGCCAAAGGAGGATACATAAAGAAGAGGTAATGTTCATCAATGAGAATTTTTATTTTATATTTTCCTTCAACACCATAAATTATTATTATAACATGATGGTATAACAAAATCATTATCTTTAACATAAATATATTTTTTTTATATTAATTGTATGACCTACCACCATGCACACTTCTATCAAATGGGTTATGAAATCATCATTTGTGTGTATAGCGGACTACCACCTCGTGAACTGATGTCGTTATTTTTTCATTACAGCCTAAAAAGGCTGGTCATAATAATTTATTTGTAGCTTATATATGAAATATATTATATTTAAAATTTTATTATGATTCTATAATTATTATACCATCCATACGTTAATTCATTCCATTTTTTGGAAATATGATAAAGTCGTTCATGTGTACGGCAGACTACCGCCTCGCAAAGCGATGAGATTCATTCATGCTTTACATGGAATATATTAAGGATGGGTTTAATAAATATATGTTATATATATTACATAACCATGATTCTATAATTTTAATACATATCATTTAATTTTCTTTCTTTCAATCCAACAAGAAAATGGTAACAACATTCATGCATACGTGTGACCTACCATCCCCATAAATGGTTTACTCTATTTTATAGTAAAATATTTATTGGGTAAATATAAATAATAATATAAAATATATATAAGATATTTATTTAATGTTTTAAATTTTATATATGATTAAATTATGATCTAATAAATAGTACCAAGAATAACACGTCAAAATATATAAAAAAACAAAGCGGTTATTTCCCGAAGCATGATTTTAACATGAAATTACTGATAAATATTTAATAAAAGGTCATAAAAATCATATATTTTATGATACATATGAATATTTTTCTTAAATATATTTATAATAAACTATTATTTATTATAAATGAGGAAGAACTTGGGAGAGGGAAGTCAATACAAAAGGTAAGGGATTTCTGTCTCAATTTTTACTTCTATGAGACACATTCCACATTCACCACCTATTTATTTTGTGTGGTGTGTATACTCCCAAAAACTTTATATCAATATTATTATACATAAAAATATTTTGGTTTACATATCCATTTTATAATCTCCCTTTCATTGGGTTTACAGTTAAAATTTTACCAAATTGGTATTATATTTTTGTCCATATTTTATTTCCTTGAGACTTATGTTATATTGGGCACCTATATTATTTCATGAGGTGTATATAAATTCCATTTTACATGTAATATCATGGATTTATTGATCCTCAAAAAATTTTAAGTTTCATTTTATGTTATTCCTTCACCGGGATTATGATTCAATGTTTCCAAAGTGGTAATGATTTTATATTAAAATCTCATTATTAATCAGGATTTTTTATAATTAAGAATGAAATGATAAAATATTATGATCCATATCTCAAAAAATCTCTTGAATTTTCTTATTCTGTATTTATTCATGATATATTCAATTAATGGTACTCTTTTCCACTCTTTGGTACTTAACATTATTAAAAATATTTTTAAGAAAATCCAACTTTATTTCCTTATCCAATCAGAAATATATTATCTTCAAAAAAAAGTTGTATTCTAAAACTATTTTCCAAAACAATTTCATTAACTTATTATGAATTTCAAATGTCATTTTTACCCATGATTTAATTTCTTAAAAAATTATTTTGAAATGAATCTTCAGGTCATTTTCCAAAACAATGCATATATGGATTTTATTAAAACTGTTAGAGGAATCATTATTTTAACACATATGGAATGAATGTAATATTATGAATTATGACCAATAATTATTTAAAATATTAATTTATAAGTTTTCAAATTTATTTTCAATGAAAAATGTTTTCAAAATTTTTTATGTTTTAAAAAGTTTTTTTCAAATGAAAGAGGATATTTTTCCCAAGAAATGTTTTAAATTATATTTCAAAATTATTTTCTGTATAAGATGACATAAATTTATGTTACTTATTAATTAATGGGGATATGATCTAAGGATACCATTCATATTAATTATCTTAAGTTTTTATGTTTTTATGGCCTGATGTTTAGTAAACCCTCTTCCTTTCATGATTTATGCTATGATGAAATGATTATGAAACTTATCTATTTTCCATAGGTTATGATATGATGAAATGTTTATTATACCCATATAATTCCATGGGTTATGATATAATGAATTATTGTGGCACATATTTGTATGGTTTTTGTTATGTGATGGGTGGGACCTATATCTCTCTCAATAAGGGACTTTGTCTACTATAATGGTCTTGGGTGTGAATCTTGACTACTATGTTGGTTTGGGGAGTGAACCCATTCTAATATGATAGCCTTGGTAGTGATAATTTACTAATAAGTAAATTAATTTATATTTGTATGTGTAAGACACAAATCCATGTCTTGTTCTAATGTTATTCTCTCTTAGCATATGTTCATTTATTATCTTATGATTCATTTCTTATGAAGTACCAATATTTATTCCAGGACTCTTGTATATGATCTTTGATATGGAGGGTATTCTTTTCAAATGTTATACTCATGTTCAAATACCCTTATGTTCATTATATGCTTATATATATCCCTTATTTACCCTTACTAAGCATCTAAGATCACCCTTTCTTATGTTTCCTTTCCCCGGGTTATTAAGATATATATCATGTATGATATGTTTAAGAAGGATGTTTGTTATGAAAAAATTGGTGGGAGATTAATTTTTTCACCTATGTAACAATTTTTTGTTTCCAAGTTTCCCATGACACAAAACTAGAATGGACCTCAGGCATGTGTTTGTGAAATGTAATAAATATTCATCAGAAATGATGCAATATCTATGTATGATAATCCAGGGTCACTATAAACATGAAATATTATTGTAGAAAATTAAGTGGTAACTAGGATGTCTATTTGGCCAGTAATCACAATAAATAAGGCTCTAGGTAAAAGCAGACAAATATCAAGGTTCAATAAAAAGTTTTTGTTTCATTCAAACAAAAAAGAAAAAATAAAATACTCAAATGGAAGAAATCACATACTTTTAAGATTCGATATATGTTTTCTTAAAGATCCAAAAGAATATAAGGTAATCAACATTCCATTTTGGTATCTTAAATTAGATTTCATTTAAAACATGAGGAAAAAACCCATTTAAAATTACATGGTTTAAGTAAATTTAAATACTAGATATAATCCACACAAAAATAGATTATAAAAACATTTATTTAATCTTTAAATCACACATTTTATTTTTAAATAATTTTTTGTATCATTTTGAGAAAATATGGGTGCTTCAAAAAAATAGAAATTTTAAAAAATTATTGGATATACCGTGAGAATGGATCAACTGTGAGAAGGGATTGATCATGATAACAAACTATCATCTATGAGAATAAATTGATCGACCATATGAAGGAACGGATTAACCAAGAGAAAAATGTGATTGACCTGAGAAAAAATATTAACCTTGAGAATAAACTATTGATCGTGAAAAGATGTGGATCAATCGTGAGAACCAAATAATAAAACATGAGAACAAACTATCAAATAAAAGAAAAAACTATTAACCAAGTGAATGAAAGGATCAACCATGAGAAAAAACTGATCAACTATGAAAACAGACTATTGACCATGAGAAAAAATTATCAAATCTATGAAATAAAACATCTACCACTAAAAAACTATTTACCACGAGAAAAAAAATCAATTTTTCAAAGAAACAGATTGACCATGAGAACAAAATTATTGAACTTGGGAACAAAAAAAAATTCGATGAAAGAAGACTAGAAAAAAACCCCTTGAGACTTCCATATTTCATAAAAATATATACAAAATTTTATAACTAACGAAGTCATTACATTAGATACATCTCAAATTATACTCATCCTCAAGAATTAGAAAAAAAAACCTTAGAAGGAAAGGGAAATGAGTTCTGAATAATATTCTTTTAGATATCTTTTTAGGATCTTTCTATAACAAGAACACAACCTCATATGGGAGGAACAAAACACATATCCCAGATACATCATCATTAAATAAGGGAGAGACGTAATATCATATAAATCATAAGGTTAAAAAAATCATCTCAATAAAAGAAAACAAGTGAAATATCACAACCATAAAGGTCAACCATCAAAAAAATAGGGGTATTGGTCATGAATCTGTAGCTCCAAATCCAAATTACTCTCCTCCAATCCATCGTTACACCATAGCACAAAAACCAAGGCCATAACTCTCCCATATATCACTATATCCTAATGATCTTGGATCCCAAATAGTTGATCCAAAAATATCATTTCATCCTTGATGTAAACATTTACCCAGTCAATGAAATAAAATTCATTGTGAAGATAATAAAAAAGCTAAGAAATTTGGAAGGCGTCGTGAACTTTTTCAATCCATGGTGGGAGTACCAATCAATAAACTGCCTCACTAATATGATCCAACATATTAAAATTCCTAATGAACCTAGGAGAAATGTTTCTTCCTAAGTTAAACCACTTCTTACCTGAATAAGGTAAAACCTTCTAGAACACATGGAATCTAACCTCAAACTCTAGGGGACTCAACCTATAATATTCATAGGCCTTATAGAGGTTTGGTGTAACCTTAATCCACTCTCAAGTCACTAAGATCTTATCTGTTGTATTATGTACCACATCAGGACCATGGATCGCTGACTCCCTAACCTCATTCCAAAAAAATAATGTAAAAAATGACTACCCATACAACTCCATGAATAGATTCATATCAATGGAAGAGTGATAATTGTTGTTGTAGGAAAACTCAAATAGTAGTAGGTGGTTCACCCATGATCCTCTATAATCTAAGACATAAGTTTGAAACATATCCTCAAGTATCTAGATGGTACACTATATCTATACATATTCCTAGGGATGGAAAGTAGTGTTAAGGAATAACTTAGAGACAAAATCATGTTTCAGTCTTCTCAAAATTCATTTGGTAGAATGAGAATCTTGGTTAGACACAACGGTCTTTAGTACCCCATGAAGTATCATAACCTCATCTATGTATCACTTTATCATAGCATATGTAATAATCAAATCCCAAATCACTAGAAAATGTGCTAACGTTATCAGTTGTCCCAAAATTAACCAAACATAATCACATCCTCCTTGGGGCCATGGTAACACAATGATGAAATCCATCAATATGTCATCCCCATATACTTGGGGATATATAATGGTTATGATAAATATCTAGGAACTTGATACTCTATTTCCACCAATTGAAAAACTACATAATATGACACAAAATCTACCACCAACCACTTCATCCTAGGACACCAAATCTACCTCCTCATACCATGATACATCTTGGATACACCTGGATACACTACTAGGGTTGATTTAGTGAAAATCATGGATAAATCACTCTTGTATGTCCAATATAATGAATAGTCTTTCTAGAAAAAACATTCAATTCGGATCATCCTCAGACCACAACTTTGGAGCATAACGGTGACCAATAGGATCTTTCATCACTTCCACCTCTAAGTATCCCCACAATTAATCCTCTACCCAACACATCAGAGACAATTCCACCATCACTTGATAGATATGACCTTGGACTTAGTCTTTCTTCAAATTAGGATGCACTACTACAATTTATTTCATCCTTTTTCTAAGTATCCTTGGATTACAAAACACCATCTTCCTATGACTTCTTGCACTTCATGTTAGTAACTATATTCCCCTTCCTGAGGGTGTAGGAGATCTCAAAATCATAATCCAATTGACACTCTATCAATCTTCACATATGTAGGTTCAAATACCATTTAAAGAAAATATACCTCAGACTATTGTAGTTTGTAAAGACTATAAAGTTATCATTAGTGAGTTAATATCACTATAGGTTCAAGGAAAACACTACGGATGCTAACTATAGGTCATGAGTGGAATAGTTTTTCTTATGGGGATACAAATTTCTAGATCCATAAGAGATCATTGCATTTTATTTCATCAATAAGCATCCTAATACTAGATGGTAAGGGTCTCAAAAGACCTTGAACATCACCAATTCCTCTAAAAACCAAAGAATAGGGGCACTGATCAGTCTTTCTTTTAAGTAGTCAAAACAATATAAAATTGATCAGTCTAGATGAAATCCTAGTATTTCCTGGAAAAATATTTTAATAGGGTTTTAATTTGAGTAAGTAAAACACAAACCTATATTAAAATCTTGTATAACCAAGGAAGTTTTGAACATATACCATTGTTATGGGTACTTCCCAAGAAAATACTACCTCAATCTTTGACAGTTTCATGGACAGACCCTACTAAGACACCACATGTATATATAAATGAACCTATAATTTCCAAAACTTACATTTGTATATCTTTCCATAGATTTGAGAGTGTCAAAGAACTTTTAATACAACCCTGAGATACTCTAAATGCTCCTCCTATAACCTTGAGTATATAAGGATTTCATCAATGAAAATGACTATGAACTTGTTTAGAAACTCACATAATATATATTTCATGATCCCCATTAACACATATGGTGCATTAGTGAAACTGAACAAAAAAACCATAAACTCAAAGATCCCATGAATACATCATAAATTAGTCTTTTAGATATCCTCCTCCTTCACCCTCATTTGGTGATATCCATATTACAAATCAAATTTAGAAAACCAATTAGACCCCTTCAGCTGGTCGAGCAGATCCTCTATTCTTGGAAGTGGTTAATAATTTTTGAGAGGCACCTAATTCAACTTTCGATAATATACAAAGATCCTTAGACTAAAATTCAACTTCTTAATGAAAAAAAACTGAATCACCTCAAGGGTATACACTTGGATGGATGAATCCTTTCTGCTACAAATCATCGATTTGGAATCTAAAATTCCACATCTCTATGGGTATCATATGATAAGGATATATAGAAATCTGATAGTCATCTAGTTGTAACTCTTTTCCAAACTCGATATCACATCAAGGAGGTAGTTTTACAACCTTATCTAGGAAGACATTGAGAAACTCCTCAACAACTCTGGGGATTTTCACTGCATAGGTCTCTATTGACAACTCTTCCAACTAAGATAGAGGAAGTTATATACACCTTCTAACCATCTGATAGTTCTACTCACTAATCAACACTACTGATTGGACCTCCACATTGAAAAACATGACTCTTCTATATAAATAGTCAACAAATTAATGCATGGAGTACAGTCAATACCTGACATGTATTATATCATATGGTTGTATTTGTATGAAAAATAACTCCCCACCAATTAATATTACTATATCAGCAGTCTGCATCCACAAAAACATCAAATAAGAAAGTGTGGCCTCTAACTAGTGTACATAACACTAAAGGTGATGGAATCCTCCCCCCAAAAAGTAATAATGCATGGAAAATGGAGGGAATAATAAAGGAGTGTAAATATATATAATAAAACAAAGAATAAACTAAGTTAAATGATTAATTAATCATACCTCAAATAATATTTTGTCCCTCTAGCACTACAACCTCAATAGTATGCACATGCCCATATCCAAATCCTTTTCCTCACTACTAAAGACCCCCATAGCCATGGTTTATCCAAGATCCCTGAGGATGAGGACAATATCTGTGTTGACCTCTACAAGATATATCTTCTCCTAGGTACTGAACAAATTTGGGTGGATTATGATACTACTCCAAATAGAGAGGGACCGGACCGCCCAAACCAAACTAAACTCCTTTAGCATTTTGGAACTAAGAATTATGATGAGAATAACCTCCACAACAATAGAATTTGATTTTTTTAATACCTTGGTAGATTCTCAAGATCCACTAGGCTCAGAAAATGTAGAGAAAACTACTATAATCGACTCCCTACTGATCGGAGCCACTAATTCCCTAGAATCTGTGATCCATTATATAAATCTCTACTCCTCATAATGCTATGCTACTTGTCTAGCTCTACTGACCTCCCTCTTGATTAATTCCTCCCTATGATTTTATCTTCTTGATTTCTTATTCCTTATTCTATATCACCAGATACATTGGAAGTTTAAATGTGGTGACTTATTATCTAATCATTGGCTACACCAACTACTCAAGATGTCATTCTCTATAATCCCCGTCTAGAAATAGATCAATAGTGAAACATAATAGGTCTTTAAACCTGAACTAGATATCTCACATCCTCAGGATCCCATTCTAAAGGGAGATTACCTCTTTCCCTTGTGTTTTATTATTTGTCGATGAAATGAATTCTAAATAGAAATTCTTCTTGAATTTGACCCAAGAAACTTCCGCCTCATTCCACTCTATATAGTACAGTATCCACCACTGGTGCATCACTCCCCACATATAAATAACTTCCAGCAGAACCCAATACTCATCTCATGCGTGAATTAGACTAAATGAAATATCAAAATCGACCATCTAATGCTCTGTCTCTAGGTCCAAGACACTCTCCTAATACTTTTCTTCACACATATGTTGTAAATCCAATAATACCCTCTATCAAATTTTATAATCTATTGTCAAATTAATCCTCTATTGATCAATTGTATCAACCAACTAAATCTATACCTTAAAAAATATACATGGATGATAACCAAGAACCATCTCTGGAAAACCACATGTCAAGGAAACTTAATCTTGGTAGTATGAAATTTATTTTGATTAATTAATTAATTTTAGTTTAATTCATGAAATACCTTGTTAAATGACATATTTATACAAGAATGATACATCTACCTCCACTTATTCTCTACCCCAAAATTAGAATCATCTTTCCTAGGGTGTTCAATAAGCTCATGGTCCTTACATTAGATCATAGGGGGACTCAAATTCCAGTTTCCTATATGGTCTCCTTTGCTACATCACACACCGTAATGACCCATAATTTTTATCAATGAAATTTTACTTATTATGATTATTTTATATAGTATTAAACACATAAATCATATAGAGAACCTAATAAAAATATTATTCTTATAAATTAAGAATTAAATAAGTGGTATTCATAGAAAATAAGAAACTTATACCGAGGGAACAGTAACCCAATCATTGGAATAGTAATATGACCATTATGAATAGTAATCACACCAATAGAATAGTAACCTCACCTATGAAAGTATAAATAAAATTTTGGTATCTTATAAAATAAAATATGATATATTTGTAACATGGTATAAGTAAATGAATTATTTTTGTAAAACGTAAAATTTTATTTACAATTTTACAATTAATATAATGTTTTAAAAGAAAATTTATTTTTATAAAATAGATTAATAAATTAATATTTTGTTGTATTATGATTGAAATATGATTTTATGTCAACTTAATTAATTTTTCAAAGTGTCATAAAATCAGTTATAATATTAAAATTAGTACTTTTTAAATAAAAGATGATTTTAATTAAAAATTGTATGTATCATAATTATTAATTTATTTTCATAAAATTGAGTCCATTTTTGAAATATAAATAATGAAAAATGGTTAGGTGTAATTTTTTTATTTTTCTAAAATAGTTGAATTTTTAGTGAATAGTGAAATATTATAATTTATGGTATTTAACATTATAAGTAAAAAAAATGAATTTTTGAGTCATGGTTGAGTCATGGATGATTAAAGTACCCATTATATAGAAATAACATGCTCTAGTTAATGTAATTAGTCATAATAAGCCACACTATTGATAGTATTGATCCAAAATAGTAAATAAATGAATAAAATAACAAAAAACACACCCTTCTACCCCTTTAAATACCACCCCTCACCACCTCTTATCCTCACACATTCTAAGACTTGTAGATTGCTAATATTCTAAATAATTACTCTCCAAATACTCTTCCCCATACCATGTTCTTCCAAATCTCACCAGAAGAACATTTCCAAGTTCATTAATGAGGTTATAAAGGTGACAATAATCAACAGGTAAAACCCTCATTCTTCTCTTTTATTTTCTTTTATTTTATTATCCAATTCTAACCTACGCTATAAAAAGTGAGATTATAACTTTAGTATCATACATATACTTTAATTTTATAGTGTTAATGGAATATCAATCATCAAATCTCTAATCCTCTCATTTTATTCTAAAAATGAAAACATCGTCTGTGATATGTTGATTCACTGCCTTCGTCGACAATGAGTTTTTGTTTTTTATTACCCCCTTCAAGGATAGTAATAAAAATATTTTTAGGGTTAAAACAGATTATAATATTTTTATTAAAACTTATTTAATTTTCTTGAACTAGTACATAAACATAATATTAAATAAAACATTACAAGTTTGTGATGGTCGTAAAAAGACTGCCAAAATAAACTAATCATTTATTTCATTAACATTTTATCTAATGAATCATCCTCATGTAAAAAAAATAAAATGATATATGAGACCATTTAGATTTTTGGAATTGAATTAATACCATATAATCTAACTTGTCGATAATTATTCCAATTTGATAAGAACTTCCATAATTATACAAAAGTGAACCGACCATGAAATGAACCCTCCTAAAACGAAAAAGTTGAACTTTATAACTCATCCAAATAGCCATAAATGAAAATAATAAAATTATAAAAAATAAAATTTAAGTATCAAATTTCCTTAATTAACTAATTAATGGATCTAATTTAATTATAAATCATATTAAGTTAAAGTTCAAAAACATTTATATATAAGGTAAGAGATTCTCTCTAAACCTCCATTTTTTCCTTCAGGTTACACTTTCTCTCTCTTTAACGCAATGTAATTTTTAATTATTATTATGTAATCCTCTTAAATTTTTTAATGTTAAAAAAATATTTACCTAGATCAATTATTCTTTCCCTAATGGGTAAATACATGTTTTAAAAGGATCCATTTTCAATTCCTCCCGATAAGCAAGCCCAATTAAAGGGAACTTCCCAATTTCTTAACCATTTTCAAGTATAATCCATAATCTATTTTATGATAAAAATATTGTTTAAAAATAATTATTTTTATCATGAAAAAATTTCTTAGTTCATTTATGGTTTTATGTAATAAATTATAACTTTTTCCTCTTTAAAGAATCTTTTATATTTTCCCTTAAACAACACCGAAGTGACTCATTTCTAAAGTTTCTTAAACACTCTTTTTACATTATTTAACTTCGTTTGGACATAATTTATCATTATATATTCATATTTAATCTTATAAATGTCCAAGTATGAGTTAAATCCATTATTTCATGGACACTATTATGATATTCTCTTTGGATATGCCTTATGACATTATTATGATACCCATTTCATTCCATGGGTAACCCTTATGTTTACTACTTATGTTTGATTCTTCATGTGGAACACATATTCATGAACATGTTATAATAGGTAAAACCATATGGAACTCCATATATTTATGTCATGTTATATATTTCTTACACATTTCTATGCTTCCATGATTTCATGATATCATGTTCTATAGGTTATGCTTACATATGTTTATTATTGTTCCATTCCTTTTTATGTATCATATTATTCCTTAAAACTCATGTATTACTCTTTATTACTATGTTTATTACCTTATTGGATTTTTTAGATCATCCCTTTGTTTATGTATTCCTTAGGTTATCATATGTAGATGTAAGATCTCAAAGTAAGTTAGGATATAATTATAGAGTTTAAATAAAATATTTATTTATTTTTGTTTCTTGATTTCTAATTATGTACCAAATATACCAAAGATAATATACTTTACAATCCTTGGTTTTTATTTTCTGGTTAATTCTGCTTAAAATCAAGTAATAATAAGTGTAAAAGTCTAGGTTAACTATAGTTTCTATTAAAGGATGGTTTTTTTATTTTTGGAGATTAGGACTAGAGAACTTTATTAATAACTCCAGGGATGATTCTATCTTCATGGATAACCTAGATTTAAACTTAGGGAATCACAAGATAAGATATACTTTTCATTTACAAGTTTACCCTTCTATGTTCAAAGTTTATCTTTATTATGATTATTATCTAACTATTCAAGACCCTATAATTTTACATTATTTTATTAGTTTATGGATGGAAATAGAAGAACTCGTACCAACAACCAATGTGATAGGAAATGTGATGATTTCCCTAATAAAATTCCAAATATGATGGGAATAGAATCTCAAAACTTCATGACAGTACTTATTCAACAAGATCAAGTTGTTAAAAATAAAATGAATCATATAAAACACACACTTTCTCTAAAGAAGGATCAAGTTGCATTCAAATACTTTATGTGACAAAGTTCTCATTTATTTTGTGGATTTTATGATACCCTCATTGCATAACAATGGATTAACACCATTAAGAAGGTATTATTTATCCTTCAGTTCTCAAAGGAAGAGAAAGTTGTGTAGGCATTTTATCCTTTTAATGGAGAATCTGATCAGTGGTGGACACTGATCAAGAACACAAAGTCTAAGGAGGAAATTGATACCATGTGATGGGAATAATTCAAGAAAAAAAATTTCAATAAATATTTTACCTAAACACTCTTTTTAAAATAGAAAGGGAGTTCCTTAGACTAAAGAAAAAGGAATATGAGTCTATTGAGGCAACGAGGAAAACATTAAAAGGATTGAATGATTTTCATATGGCCTTGTCATGAAAACTAAAAGCATAGTGGATCTCTTATTTAGTAGACTAAATTTGTTTCTATGAAAAGCATTGGTGATTTGAGACTTTGATAGATATGGAGAGATTTTATGTTGTGCCTATAATGTCGAAATGAAGATCAGAGACTCTCAGTGGTCACATGGTCCTAAAGATAAAAATTAGAAAATGGAGATTAATATGGGAGGATCAATAGATTAATTCCATGACAAAAAGAAAATCTAACATCATGTTTTTCAAGAGTGTGAGAAGAAGCATCCTAAAACTACCTAAGGGGAAGTAGCAGATGCTTCAAATGTTGAAGTGAGGGTCATCAGGATAATTTTTTCCAAAGGGATTTAAATAGTCCCACTAACTTGGAAGAATAAAGGAAGGTTTAGGCCAACACACTATTGAGAAATAGAATATTTACGACAGGTTATTTATGATTGGGTCTTATCGCAAAAGGTCACTTACGACAGGACCCTATAATAAATAACCCGTTGTAGAAAATGGTGTTGCAAAAAAATTATGATGGTACGTGGACCCATCACAAATAGTTTACCTGAAATTAGTTTTTAAAAAAATCATTTGCGATGGGCCATCACAAAATGTCCCATCACAAATATTTTCCCTGATATTATATAAATAAACTATTTGTGACGGGCCTTTGGAAATGGTCTCGTCGCAAATATCTTTAAAAAATGAATAAAATAATATTGTCAATAAAAATAAAATAATATTAGCAAATAATAGTAAAATAATATTGGAAAATAATAATAGTAATATTAATATTAATAATATAAATAATATAAATATAATAAGAATAAAAATAAAATAATATTAATTTTATTAATATTAATTAAATAATAATATTAATATTAGTAAAATATAAAAAATTAAAAATAATATAATAATATAATAATATAATTAATATTAATGAAATAATAATATGAATACAATTAAAATTAAAAAAAATAATAAAATAATAAAATATTAATATTAATATATTATTATTATTATTATTTATTAAATAATAATAATAATATTTGTAAAATAATGAAAAATTATAAAATAACAAAAACCCTAATATTCGTAAAAATATAAAAAATAATAAAAACAAAATAATAAAAAATAATAAATAATTAAATATTAAAAAACTTAAATAAAGTAATAAAATAATAAAAAAATTAAATAATAATTAATTAGAAATTAAATATTCAAAACAATATAAAAAACGGATCATATAGAATTGTAAAAATTTAATATTACCAAAAAAATGCATTCAAATATTTTATCCTAAAAACAAATATATCATCAAGGGGGTCCTTTGGAGGAGCTGGAGGAGATGGTGGAGGGAACTTCATCCCAAAACCACGAGTCAGACGTCAAACGTACTCTATCTATTCTTAATATTGTTGCTGCTATGATTGACACATCTCTTTATGTTATTGTTACTTCTATCGTTGGAGCTTTTCATACTGCTCCTTCTACCATTGGCGCATCTCATGCTGTTGAAATTGACCATGTAGAATTTCAAATTGTTAATATTAAAAAAATTACATTCAAATGTTTTATCCTAAAAAACAAATATATCACTAAGGGGATCCTTCGGAGGAGCTGGAGGAGATGGTGGAGGGAACATCATCCCTAAACCACGAGTCAGACGTCGCATGTACTCTATCTGCTGTTACTACTACTGATAATTCCATTGACACATCTCCTCATGTTGGTGTTGCTATTATCATTGGAGCTCTTCCTACTGCTCCTGCTACCATTGGTGCACCTCATACTGCTGCAATTGATGCATCCTCGCATACTCTATATAAGCTCCCTCTAGGCTCGCAACTGCTCTTAATACTGTGAAGTATATAATGATGACACACCACAAGCTCCTCTCGAGCTGGATAATGACATCGCAGTGGTATCATAATAACTCTCAGGCGTCAATCGAGAGCCAATACCCACAACTCGTCCTTTCTCAAAGGCATATTGGGTCACCTGTATCCATGCTTACTCATGAAATCAGTGGGCACTGGTCTGACCCCAGGTCTCCACACTTCTCTTAGTCTGTGTATAAGAAACTACGGCCTCATATGACTCCTTTAATTGAAATTTAAAATTAAAATAGTTAAAATATTATTTTCAGTTAATTTTAAAACACAAAAAAAATTATACTAAGCACAATCAGATGATGATGATCACCTATAATCTCTCTAGTGACCAGATCATTGTACATCCTCTAATAAACATAAAACTCCATAACATCGGGATGTTCAAATGCCTATTTGAATATAAAATAAACCATTACATTCAAAGTTATATAAATTATTTTAAAAAAGTACTTACCATGTTTTCCATATGCATACTAAATGTATGACTACAGGCTCGATGTGGCACCTCCTGTCTCCCCAGATATTTTCCACCTACCGATGATCACCTCTGAAAACATCTGCCCAAAAAATATGAACACAATCCATCCCAAACCTGAGATGAAAGTTAATTAGGTCGGTGGGCATGACAATACTTATCAAACTCTTTCACTCCTACTTTTTCATTTCTTTCCTTCTTAAATTATGTAAAAATTGATGGCAACACTCACGCATAAACCCCTCTCATGCCTTCCAGACATCGCCACGCATGCACTCGTTGATTGGATACCATAAACCCTACAAATAAATTATAATATCAAGTTATTAATTAAATAAATTTCACAGTAAATATTATTTATTCACATATCATCCAATGATCAAACATGCAGTGCTGTTTATAAATGGGAATCTCATCCCATGTGGACCATGATTCAGAAAAATAATTGGACAATATTGTGCTCCCCTTTCCAAGAGCTATATGTGAAAATATATGAAAAAAATAACAAATAATCAAAAATTGGTATATAAATAAATTAATTAAAGCTAACAAAAATATATAGGAAAACACTTCCTATACATGAATGGATCAAATCCAAGATGTGGATGTCGCTCTGGAATAGGGTCAAGAATCATCATTTGAGAAAGGTCAAGCCCCCTCTGAGTCCTCCCTAAATCAGTAGTAATCTAATGGTCATATGATTCAATATCCAACTCATCCAAAGTTTGATGAGCCTCCTACAACTGAAAAAACCGATCCCGGTCAATCTAAAACATGAAATTATTATAGTTATAAAATAGTTAAAAACAACTATTATATATAGATATATATTATATATGATTATAAACAATATTTAACTATATCAATATTCATTTTCATCCTCATCTCCATATCTGACAATGTCAATGTATTCATATTTCTCCTCAACATCATCAATTTCCATATGAATTTAAATTTTATCATATCTTGTTATTTCAAATTCATCAGTATCATCATTAACATCATCATCACCATCAACCCTTAATTTTGGGGTATCATCATTGATATTCATGTGTCATCATGAAAAATATGGATTTGGAGTAGTCTCTTGAAAAATTTCAATTCCTTGCACTTCATCGGAACCACATTCACTTTGATTAAACTGATTTTCCAATGATTTAATTTTTATAATGCTCCACCAATCACCCAACTCTTTTAAAGTATCATAGTAATTTGTATAATAAATTTGATTTACATAATGATTCAATTAAAATGGTTCATTTTCTTTAAGAAGACTTTTATATTTCATATTAATGATTCCATGGCTTGGATGAACATGCAAGCCTCTCTTAGTATCGAACCAATGACATTTAAACAATGTTATGTAATTCTGTCTCATATAACACAATTCAATAATTTCTTCTAGCATGCCATAAAAGTTAACTTCAGTTTTCTATGATGATATCCTCTTAAGAAGACACCATCATTCATTGTTTTTTTATTCCTTGCATACACATGTATGATATCGAAAACCATTCATGACATATGTATTATAAGATATAACCATTTTTTGGATGGTGGGTAACTCAAGACACACAATTGATTATCAATTTTATTATTGTGTTGAGATACCTTCAAATTTTTACAACAATTATCAATATAAAAAGTAATAAATTTATTTTATATGTTAAACTATAAATAATTGATGTTACCAGTTTTTGAAACCAGTAGAAAAAATTATTTTACTGACGTTCTTCAAGAGCATCTACTGTAATTTGTGGAAGGTGTTTCTTGATATGATTATAATATAACCTAAAAATAAAATAATATTAATTTAATGTAATAAATATTATAGAATAATTGATAGGATTACTCATAGTACAAATGGTTTCTTTTCTTTATAGTTGACTAGAACATATGTATGAGCTTTGTAATGTTCATCTTCTGAAAGTCATCGCTCATAAACTCCATCAAAGCCAAGTTTGGGATAATTAAAAACTGATAATTGATTGCTTGTATCATCATAAATATTTACCTCATTATGGGCAATGCAGTTTTTCAGGGATATTGAGAATCAAAAAAATGAGAGTGGAAAAAATAAATTTCTTGTTGTAAATAAGATTCTGAAATTGAGCCTTCAACGGATGCTTTGTTGCATACTTTTTTCTTCAATTTCTACATGAATATCTCGAATGGGTGCATCCATCAGAACTTTACCAAAACTACACATTTTATTTCATGCAGAAAATTTGAAATCAAATATTCCATTGAGTTAAATAAATCTAGTGGGAATATTTTTCCATTTTACATAAAACTAAAACAACATCTTCTTACAGTCTGTTTAGTGCATTGTAGTCTATTTTCATCACACAAATATCTCAAAAAAATATTATACGTCTATTATCACATTCAAAATCATATAATTTAACAAAAAATGTAATACAATCGGCAGATGACTTTCCATTATAATATGATAGTCCTGACTTTTTAATTCAGTAATATAACTATTTCTGGAACATTTTCCCAAATTAGAAGCATAACTATTTGTAAGTATCTAATATATAATCAACTGACAAAATAATAATCTATTTTATTTAGACAGTGTATAATTTTGTATTGTCTTCATTAAGTTTTGTGATCTCATATTTTTAAATAGTTCAAGTTATAGTCACCTTCAAAATTGGGCAAGATATAATTATGCTTTTACATTATCTTTGTCCTTACCTAGTGTATCCAAAATTGTATAAAACGATTTATCAAAATAGCTATTGTCAATATGTATGATATTCAACATGTGATGGACCAAAAAAATCAGACCAATATAGAAAATCCCAAAAAAATCTTTATTTTATCCAATTATGTTCTTTCCCAAAGACATCAATTTTTTGTTGGTTTATTATTGGTCCAAAATGTGATGGGAGGTAATGAAGAGACAAATAAATTAACCTATATACATAATATCATTGTTTAATGTTCATCTCTTTCAATTTTACCTTTTCTGAAATGATATTTTTTTCCTATGAAAAGGATGATCATTTGGAAGAAATTTGCGATGATAGTTGAAAAAATAATGTTTTTTCCATTGATGATCATAAATGATTTTCTATATCTCATACAGTACGAATATAATTTTGGATCATGTGTACTTTATCTAGATAACATGTCATATGTTGGGAAGTAACTAATTGTTCATATCAGTGAAACTTTCAATAGGAAATTCTATTTTGCAGCAACATTATATGTACTAACATCATTACTCCATAATGAATTTAACTCATCAGTGAATGGTTTCAAATAAACATTGATATTTATTTTTGGATTTTCATTAATTAATAATGTCAAAAAAAATATGGATATTTCATCAACATCCAAGGAGGTAAATTGTATAGAGTTAAAAACACAGACGAGCATGAATACTAACTACTATAAGAACCAAATGTATAGAAACCATCATTAGAAAGACTAAATCACACATTTCTATAATCTAAAGAAAAATATGGATGCAATTTTTCAAAAAAGTCCATGAATCTCCATCAGAGGGATGATTAAACTATTTATTAGTTGAAAAATCGGTTCTGTTCTATGTCATCAATGTCATTGTGTTCTGAGACACAAATAGACATTATAATCTGGGTGTAAGTAGGAAATATCTCAACTATTTTATAGGAATCAATTCATACTTCCCTATTTGATCCTCTTTATACCTCAATTTTTCACATGCGGGACAACTATCCAACAACTCATTTCACCACAATATAAGATATAATCATTTGAACATTCATGAATCATCTGATAACCAAGATCCAGATAATGAACCAACCTCTTTCTCTCATATAAATTTTTAGGAAACACATTTTCTTCAGGTAATAGTGTTTTATCCAAATAGAATATCTGGTCAAAATAGCTATTTGATTTTCCATTTTTTGATTTAATAGCCATAAATTTTGTAATTACTTCAAATTTTCTTATCTTTCATCCAAGATATAAGGATTTCTTAGTAGATCTCAACAACTCATAAAATTGAGATAGTTTCCACTCAGGAGTTAAATCATTAACATCCTTACTTTTAGTTTGTTTAAAAGATAGACCTACCACATCATGTATTAAATTTTGAAACTATGATGGATCTGGAATAAAATTATTAGTATATTCTATCGAATTGTGTTCACCATATCGATACCAAAAAACATAATCTGGTTGAAAAAAACACAATAGATAACCTCCAACGTTCTCAAATATGTCAAATATACTCATAGTGAATTTTTTACAAGGACTCTTAATTGTCCCTTCTGAAAAAAAAATTGTTTTGATAATGTGAATGATAAGAAAGCTTTAACACCCTCAATATATACAGGATTTAAACTAAAACCATTTGGATTTCTGCGCTGATTTATCCAAGCACAGTCATCTAATAATGATTGTTTTCTACTTTCTTCTTCCATATTTCTCTAAAAAAATATAATATAACTACTTTCTTCTGAATAATTTGATATAATACAAACACTATCCATAAAAGAGAATAAATGTAAATTCACTTTTCAAGTAATTTATACTAATTTCTATTATTTCATAGTTATTTATAGTATTTTTTAAATTTATACTAATCTACATTAATTTATAATAATTTATACAAAAAACCTTTAATTATTAGTAATTATAGCTAATTTATAAAAATTATTTTTAATTACATGTTGTATAATTTTCAGCTGATTAGCGGCCACTCTTTTGTATGATGGCTCATCTCCTTACAACTTTTACTAACTCAAATCACTATGAAGAATCTTCTCTAATGTATGAATATTCATTTATCTTTGAACGAGAATGGAGAGCAGTGAGGCCTTATCAAACATCTCTCCATTCTCATGCATACAAAAAAGAATATCCATACGTCAGAGCAGATTTTTCATAGTGATTTCAGTTGAAGAAAGTTACAAGAAGACTAGACGTCAAGAAAAAGAGCCACTTTTATCTAACTGTTTATCTCCTTGAAACTTTATCTCACTAAAATCAGTATGAAAATTCTTCTCCAATGTACGTATATAAATTATTGTGAATATGAAAATAGATATCCGTGTGTTGGAGTATATTTTTCATAGTGATTTTAGTGAGAGAAAGTTTCAAGGATATGAGTTATCAAGTAAAAGGAATTCATCCAATCTGCTAGAAATTGGGGCAATTTATTATGATTTTTTTCTAAATACTGCTAATTATTGTGAATTGCTAAAAATTATTTCTAATTATTACTAATTTTTCCTAATTATTTCTAGTTTTTCATAATTATTTCTGATTATTCTAAATTAATCTTTCATTATTACTAATTAATCTTATTTATTACTAATAAATCATAAATATTACTAATTAATCTTAATAATTACTAATTAATCTGATTTATTACTAATTAACCCTATTTATTACTAATTAATTCAATTTATTACTAATTAATCCTATGTCTTACTAATTAATCCTATTTATTATGAATTTATTATGAATTACTGTTATTTATTGTGAATATTTATTCCTATTTATTCTAGTTAATTTTTAATTATTCCAATTTATTTCTAATTGTTCTTATTTATTTGTAATTATTCCTTTTTATTCAAAATTATTACTATTTATTACTTATTATTCCAAATTATTAATATTTCTTTCCCATTATTCCTAATTATTACTAATTATTCCTAATTATTCCTAATTATTTCTAATTATTCCTAATTAATACTAATTATTTCTAATTATTACTAATTGATCCTAATTTTTACAAATTAATCCTAATTGTTACTAATTGATCCTAATTATTACTAATTAATGCTAATTATTACTAATTAATCCTCTTATTTACTAATTAATCATATTTATTACTAATTAATACCATTCATTACTAATTAATCATAATTATTACTAATTAATCCTAATTATTACTAATCAATCCTAATTATTAATAATTAATCCTATTTATTACTAATTAATCCTATTTATTACTAATTAATCTTATTTATTACTAATTAATCCTATTTATTACTAATTAGTCCTATTTATTACTAATTAATCTTATATATTATTAATTAATCATATTTATTACTAATTAATCCTATTTATTACTAATTATTACAAATTTTTACTAATTTTTACTAATTTTTACTAATTATTATTAATTATACCTAATTATTACAAAGTATACCTAATTATTTCTAATTGTTACTATTTATTACTATTTATTACTATTTATTACTATTTATTACTAATTATTCCTAATTATTACTATTTATTACTATTCATTACTATTTATTACTAATAATTACTATTTATTACTAATTATTGCTATTTTTACTATTTATTAATAATTATTACTATTTTTACTAATTGTTACTATTTATTACTGTTTATTACTAATTAATCCTACTTATTACTAAAGAATCCTACTTATTACTGATTATTCCTATTTATTACAAATTAATATTATTTATTACTAATTAATCCTACTTATTTCTAAATAATCCTATTCATTATTAATTAATTCTATTTATTACTAATTATTACTAATTATTACTAATTATTATTAATCATTCCTAATTATCACAAATTATTACTAATTATTACTAATTATTCTTAATTATTCCTAATTATTATTATTTATTACTATTTATTACTATTTACTAATAATTATTTCTATTTATTACTATTTATTACTATTTATCACTAATTATTAAAAAAATTACTATTTAACACTAAATATTACTATTTATTACTAATTATTACTAATTATTATTAATTATTATTAATTATTTCTATTTATTACTAACGAATCCTAATTATTACTAATTAATACTAAATATTATAATTAATACTAATTATTACTAATTAAAACTAATTATTACTTATTAATCTTAATTATTAGTAATTAATCCTAATTAATACTAATTAATTCTAATTAATACTAATTAACCCTAATTATTACTGATTTATCCTAATTAATCCTATTTATTACTATTTAATCCTGATTATTACTATTTATTACTATTTATTACTAATTATTCATAATTTTTACTAATTATAACTATTTATTACTAGTTATTATTATTTATTACTATTTATTACTATTTATTTCTAATTATTCCTAATTATTCCTAATTACTCCTAATTATTCCTAATTATTATTAATTATTCCTAATTATTATTAATTATTCCTAGTTATTACCAATTATTCCTAATTATTACTAATAATTCATAATTAATCACATTATTACTAATTATTACTAATTATTACTAATTATGACTAATTATTACGAATTATTTTAAATTAACTCTAATTATTAAAAATTATAACTATTTATTACTATTTATTATTATTTATATATTTATTTCAATTTACTACTTATTAATGCTAATTTTCATTAATTGGTGCTAATTATTACTAATTATGACTAATTATTAATGATTATTAAGAATTTCTCTAATTAATACAAATGACAACTAATTAATAATAATTAATATACCAATTAATTAATACTAATTAATATAACTATTAATTATTACTAATTAATAATAATCACACATATTCATAAAAAAATAATGAAAAATAAAACAATCTAATTCTAATTTAATTTAATCGCAGCTAGTTAACAATAATTATAAGTAATATCAAATAAAATGAATTAACTGAAAAATAAAAGAAATATATAAATACCTTAAAACTAAATCTTTCCGAGGATTTAAGCCGCAAATATTGCTTCGATTTAAAATTTTCAACATAGAAAAATTTTGAGAGAGAAAATTTAAAGAGAGAGGGATAGAGGAGTAGAGAAAGGAGTGGAATGAAAGGAAAACGAATGGAATATATATAGGTAAGATTACTTGTGACGGGATTCTCGTCGCAAATACTAACCCCCCCCCCCCCCCCTCCCATTAAATAGGGACGGTGGTTAAAAAGGTGTTTGTGATGGGACTCATCACAAATACAAACTTACTGACATACTATTTGCGACGGGAGATAAATCCTGTGGCAAATACTAAAAAACACCACCGGGAATTGGCAACGGGCTCTTCTGTCCATCACAAATACTCTTCTTGCGGTTTGTTATGCAACTCGTGCCAAACCTTTTGGGACGGGTAGAGGATCTCGTCGTAAATAGTCCCTCCCGGTGGAATTTTTGCGATGGGACCCTTCCTTGTAACAAATAGCCATTTTTTTCATAGTGACCCTCAACCTGTAGTACAGTGTTTCAACTACAAAGAACTTGGGCATTATGTGATCCAATACCCTAATCCAAGGGTTGTCAGAGGAAATCAACAACAACCTCCATGGAAAAAACTGAATGAAATATGATATCACTGCTACTACGGTGCAGCCCAATAATGATGTAGTGACAGGTACACTGGTTATTCATTCAAGAATAACAAATGCACAATTTGATTCTGGTTTTACGCATTTTTTCATATATTGCAAGTTTAGTAGAACTATTCAAACACCACCTTAAAATATGGAGGTTGGGTTATCTATGAGAATAGAAAATGGGTAAATTATTACATCAAAGTATATAAATCCTCCCAGGTTAATGTTTGTGGACCAAACCTCCCAGAAAATTATGTTATACTTCCTTTGGTGGAGTTTGATTCTATATTGGGAATGGATTGGTTATCTTTATATAGAGCCAACATCAATAGTCACAAAAGTGATATCACTCTTCACATCCAGTGGCATCCTCTATATTTGTAGAAGTGTAAGGAGGAGGATAATCCCCTTCAGAATCATCATCTCAATTATGGATATTATTTCTTTATGAGCAACCATATCTAGCACAAATTATTGATACAAGGGAGAGAATAATGCTTTAATACATTCTTATTGTAAGGGACTACACTAATGTGTTCCCTGAAGAACTTCCTGGTATTCTTCCTGGTTAAGAGGTTGAGTTCTCAATTGAACTTTTTCTTCGATCTCTGCCTATATCAAATAATTGTTTTAGAATGGCTACCATTAAGTTTGTAGAACCGATGAAGCGGTTACAAGAGAATTTGGACAAGGGTTTCTTATGCCGGAGTGCTTCACCATGAGGTGTGTCAGTCCTCTTCATCAAGAAGGATTATGGATCAATGCACCTCTGCATTAATTATCATGACCTCAAAAAAATTCCAATAAAGAACAAGTATCACCTTCCATGGATATATGACTTGTTCATTTAACTACATGGGGCCAAGTATTTCTCTAAGGTGGACCTTCAGTTAGGATATCGCCAATTAAAGGTGAATAAGGAAGATATTCTCAATACCACCATTCAAATGAGGTCTAGACACTATGAGTTCATAGTGATGCCCTTCAGACTCACTAATACTCTAGCAATATTCATGGACTTAAGGAATAGTGTCATTAGAGATTACCAAGAAAAATTTATGGTAGTCTTTATCAATGATATTTTGATATACTTCAAGATAAAGGAGGAACATGAGGATAATTTGAATACTGTGATAATGAATTTACGAAGGGAGAAAGTATATGCAAAGTATAGTAAATGTGATTTTTGAATGGAGGAAGTATCATTCTTAGGGAATGTTATCACCAATAAAGGCATATCTATAGACCCTTCTAAAACAAAGGCAATTGAGGAGTGGCCTAGACCAACATTTGTAATGGTGATCCATATTTTTCTAGGCTTAGCTAGGTACTACCATCATTTTTTGAGAAATTGTTGGGAAAAAATCCCTCAAGGTAACATTGCAGCATTTTTGGGTTGATTTTGTTTGTTTACAAAGTTTGTTTCCATGGTGAATTGTTGAGTTCTAGAGATGTTATTGACAATCAATGTTGACAAAGAACCATGACAAAGGAATGGACAATCCAGAGGCAGTACAAAAAGAGCAGTACTAGGTGGCACCGTTTTCAAGTGTTTGTCAAATTTTTTGGGTCCAAAATTTGAAGTTTGGTGGGCATCATGAAAAGTGGATATCCTTGAATATCTTATTTAAATATAGAAAAGGAATGAGTTTTGAGAAGATAGGCTTCATGGATTGCATTTCATGAAGACCAGAAAAATGATGGCAGTGATTCTTCGCGATTATGATGAGATTCGCGAACGCAAAATTTGAAGATCATTGCAGCGGCGAAGGGCTTCACGAGTGGTGCTTTGTGGTGATGGTGCGAAGTAATTGATAGAATGCTTCAGGATTACGATTAGCTCCACGATCGAAAAATTACCATGGTGTTTTGCGATATTGAGATAATTTAGGCAGAATTTTCAGAGCTTCGTGACTTTAATGATGTGGCGCTAACTTCACGTGGAAGGTTCAAGGATTGGTGGAATCGCTTATAAATATGGCTTAACCCCCTCGAGAGAAAAAGAGAGAGTTTTCAGAGAAAATATTTTGCTCTCAGTTCACGAAGGTAGTGTGCTTCGGGAAAGTAAGGAGCTTCGCGGTGGCTATTCTAGCTTCACGAAAGTTGCGAGCTCTGTGTTGGCTCAGTGAGCTTCGTGAGAGTGCTTCGCGAAAATCCAGGATCTTCGTGAAGGCTTGTTTGAGCTTTTAAAAATTGGGAGCCTCATGAAGTAGGGTGATTTGCGAAGGTATTTCCAAAGGAATTTCCTAGTGTTCAGAGGCAAAGTTGTATTCATCTATGGATGAAAGTAAGACTTCAATAGATCATCTATCAATAGTTGAGGATGCATGTATTCATGCAAATGAAGATACCTATAGGTCTATAAACTATGAGTGTATCCCTTCCATCTGCAGTGAGCCAAGGAAGAGGAAGAAGGTACCCCTTACTACCGGCAGTGAGCCAGTGAGAGAGAAACAGAAAGTGACCCTTTGTAAAGCAGAGAGCCGACCTAAAACATTGTAAATGCAGTGATCCTAGGTATAGAAGTGATCTACCCCAAACATTATTGGTAGTGAGATTTAGTGGATTTGGTACATCATCACATCGTTGTTGTATGCTCCTTGGACGTAGCCCAGTGAGGGTGAACCAAGTAAAAAACTATGGTATCTGCCTACTTTCATCCCTAAATTTCATTTAAAGCATCATCATCAGATAAAGAAGAAAATTAGTGTTCATAATAAACACACAAGTGAAAAAAAGTGACCCTTTTAAGAAAATAGGTCAAGATCTAGTGGGGTAGGAAGAATTTTGAAAAATAATATCCATACCCTGATTCACCCCCCTCCCCCCTCTCAGGGTATAAAGGCCCCTATTGGTCCTAACAGAAATTTATTATGATTTTCTAATCCTCTACTAAGTTCACATAAAAAGGGGTAAAATATGTCTGGAAAGAAGAATGTGAGGAAATCTTTAAAGAGATCAAGAAGAGGCTGATCATTTCACTTATTCTCACACTACCAAAAAGTAGAGATGGTTTTGTGATATATAGTGTTGATTTAAATAAATTATTGGGTTGTGCACTCATGCAGAATGATAAAGTGATAGTCTACACCTCATGGGAGTGGAATATCCATTAGTAGAACTACCCAATGTAGGATCTGAAGCTAGAAGCTATGATTTTTTCCTTGAAAATATGGAAACGATGCCTCTATGGTGAGAATTGTAACATATATATGGATCAAAAGATCCTAAAGTATATATTCACACAAAAGGCGCTCCACATGCATCAAAGCAGATAGTTATAACTAACCAAGGACTACGATATCACTATTCACTATCATCATGGGAAGGAAAACAAGGAAACCCATACCCTTAATAGAAAATAACCTACTACTCTATCCATGATGTGGATTTCGAATGACCCTATATTCATAAAAATTCAAAGGATGGGTCTGGAAGTCATAATATTATAGAATACATCCTAACATTCCCAAATTATTTCCAAACCATCTATCCAAGATAAGATCAAGGATACATAAAGGGATGATCTGGAGCTAAAAAATAAGGTTAAATCAGAAAAGTAAGGGAAGATAAATGAGTTCCACATCGTTATACTTTGTGTGCCTTCATTGCCTGAGATAAATAAGGAGATACTAGATAATGCACATATACATCTTTCTCCATCCATCCTATAATTACCAAGATATGTCATGATCTTTGAGAATAATTATGGTGAAAAAATATAAAAAAAATGGAGTATATCTCAAGGTTTTTGGTATGTTATAAAGTAAAATAATAGTGATATAAGTCCAAAGGTAAGATGAAACTAGTAAATATACCCAAATTTGAATGGTATAATTCCCCAATGGACTTTTTAAATGGTATCCTGAAAATATATAAAGGAAATAATGTGATATGGGTTGTAGTGGATTGACTCACCAAGACTGCCCACTTCATTGCAATTCAGGAATATTTCTTGCTTGAAAAACATTCCAAGTTATATGTGAAGAAATTGGTGAGGTTGCATGGGCTACCACTTTTGATCATAGTTGATCATAATCCAAGGTTCAATCTAAATTCTGGAGAAGTCTTCAATATTCTTTGAGTACTGAATTGAATTTTAGCATGGCCAATCACCCCCAAATTGATGGCCAATCTAAAAGGACTATTTAGATGCTCGAGGACATGCTAAGATCCCACTCAATAGAATTCAAGGGATGATGGGATCATTATCTTCTATTGGTTGAGTTCTCATAAAACAAAATCTTCCACTTGAGTATTCAGATGGCTCCATATGAAGCTCTATATGGAAAGATATGTAGAACTTCAACCTATTGGGATAAAGTTGTCAAACTAAAGAAACTTAGACCTGATCTCATGAAAGAGATGACCAAGAATGTTCATGTTATCCAAAAACACATAAAAGCTACTTAGATTCAGAAAAATATCTATATTGACAACCATTGATGGTATTTTTAGTTTGAATTTGGTGACAAATTCTTTCTTTGAATATCACCATGGAATAGGGTTATGTGGGTCTGAAAGAAGGTTAAGCTTAGTCCAAAGTACATTGGCATATTTGAGATCCTTGATCGCAAAGGGGAAGTGGCCTATCATCTTGAACTTCCACCAAAGATGGCTCAAGATCATGATGTGTTCCATGTATCTCTATTAAGGAAGTAAATACCCGACCCCTCACATGTACTGAATTTAGAGGTGGTAAGAAATGAGAATGACCTCTCGTTTGAAAAGGAGAGGGTGAAGATCTTAGACCATAGAGAAAAATTCCTACACAACAACATGACACATGTTATCAAATTATTGTGGATGAATCATAAGTATTAAAATGTTACATGGTAACCAGAAGAAGAAATTAAAGAGAACTACCTTCACCAGTATTCAATTTATAATGCAAAACAAACTTTTGTGGGAAAAATTTGGTAAAGGGGGAAGAATTTAACAAACCAAAAAAAATTAAATGAAATTTCCCTTCTTATAAATATATTATATAGTATAAAACACATAAATCAAATAGATAACCTAACAAATATTATTCTCATAAATTAATAATGAAATGAGTGGAATTCATAGAAATTAATGAACCTAAACTAATGGAATAATAAATTGGTCATTGGAATAGTAATATGACCATTAGGAATAGTAATCTATCCAATAGAATATTAAACTCACCTATGAAAGTATAAATAAAATTTAGGTATCTTATAAATGAAAATATGATATATTTATATCATGGTATAAGTAAATAAATGTTTTGAAAATGATAAATTAAGTGTTATTATTTTTGTAAAACATAAATGTTTATTTACAATTTTATAATTAATATAATGAATTAAAAGAAACATTATTTCTCTAAAATAGATTAATAAAATTAATATTTTATTATTATTATTATAAGATAATTTTATGAGACCTCAATTAATTTTTCAAAGTGTCATAAAAGTGGTTAAAATATGAAAATCAGTATTTATTGAATAAATGATGATTTTAATTAAAAAGTAAATTTATAAAATTTATAAAATTATTTTCAAAAAATATAATACATTTTTAAAATCTAAGCATCAAAAAATATTTTGGGTTAATTTTGGGGATATTTCTAAAATAGTTTAATTTTTACAGAATAGTGAAATACGATAATTTATGGTATTTAACATTATAAGTAAATAAATGAATTTTTGAGTCATGGTAGAGTCATGGATGATATAAATTCCAATTATCTCAAGCTCAGATTCTCTATTTACTATACTTTGACACAATAATCAAAACTACTGATAGTCTTGGGCCATAATAACAAACAAATGAATAAAATAATCAAAAACACCACTCTCCTCCCCCATTAAATACCACCTTTTCTCATCACACCATATAAGCCATGGATCATGTTGTTATTCAACCCAACTACTCTCTTATGCCTCTTCCCCATTTATTGGTTTTACTGGTCTCACCAAAATACCATTTTCAAGTGCCTTAAGGAGGTTCCCAAGGAGGCAATATTTAGGAGGTAAATCCCTCCATCTTTCTCTTTTATTTTCTTTTCTTTTCTTATCCTCCCATCACCTAACATATCCAAAGTGACATAAAAACTCTAGTATCATACATATGATGGAATTTTATTTTTTTTAATGTAATATCTATCCTCAAATCTCTTCTACTCTCCTTTTATTCAAAAAATTAAAATATCGTCCATGATATATCGATTCACTGCCTTTGTGGAGGATGAGTTTTTATTTTTCATTACATCCTTCAAGACTTGTAATAAACCCATTTTTATTGTTAAACTAGATTTTAATTTGTGTATTAAAGATTATTTAATATTATTAAACTATTATATAAACATAATATTAAATAAAGTGATACCAGTTCGTGATGGTCTCAAAAAACACCACCAAAGTAAACTAATTACTTTTACATTAACATTTTATCTAATGAATCCTCATCATGTAAAAAAATAAAATAATATATAGGACCATTTAAATTCTTGGGAGTGAATTAATACCATATAATTTTAATAATTTATAATTATTCTAATTTTACAGGAACTTTCTTAATTATACACAAGCAAACCAGCCATGAAACCATGAAATGAATTCTACCAAAATGACAAAATTAAACTCTAATACTCATAAAAATAGCCATAAATGAAAATAATAAAATTATAATAAATTAAATATATGTATAATAGGTTCTAAATTAATTAATTAATATATTTAATTTGATTATTTAGGAAAATAATTACATTTGAAGAACACATTTAGACATAAGGTAAGGGATTCTCTTTGAACCTCCATTTTTCCTTTGGGTTACGCTTTCTCTATATTTAGCCAAAATTAATTCTTAATTATTCTTATTTACTCCTTATAAATTCTGTTTTTATATTCCATACATATTTACCTAGCTCAATTCTTCTTTATTTTATGTGGAAATATATGTTTTATAAGGTTCCTTTATCAAATCTTCCCGATAAGCAAGCCTGATTAAAGGGAACTTCCCAATTTCTTATCTATTTTCAAGTACACTCCATAATACCTTTTAAGGCACAGATATGTTTCTAAAATCAATCTTTTTTATCATGAAAATATATCTTACTTTATTTGTTTTTTTATACAAACAATTATTTTTTGTATTCTTTACACATTATTTTATATTTTCCCTTAAACTGCACCGATTTGGATCATTTTTAAAGTTTCATAAACACTCTTTTAATATGTTTACACTTTAATTGGATGTAGTTTATCATGATTTATTCCTATTTTTCCTTATTAATTTCCTATTTTGATTTAAATAAATTCTTTCATGGAAACCATTATGATATTACCTTTGGTTGTGCATTATGACATAATCATGATACCCATTTCTTTCCATGGGAAACCCTTATGTTTATTCCTTATGTTTAATTCTTAATTTTGACACATATTCATTAATATATTATGATGGTTGTGCCCAAATAGCGCTCCAATGATTTGGGTAATGTTTAGTATCATGAGATATCATGTTGGGATAGGGAGTAAAACCTAATTCCTTTATGGGAATTTTTCCACCATGTGAAATAGTCCTACAAATTAGCCTTAAATCATGTTTATGTCGTGTCATATTTTTTTCCACATTCATTTGTTTCAATAACTATGCGATCCTCTATTCTCTATGTTATTCTTACATATGTTTATTATTTTTCCATGCCTTTTTATGTCATCATGTTATACCTTACAACTCATGTGTTATTATTTATTCGAATTGTTATTACCTTAATATGATTTTTAGGTCATACCTTTGATCATATATTCCCTAGGTTATCCTATGAAAATATAAGAGCTCAAATGAATTTATGAGCTCATTCTAGAGTTAAAATAAATGATGTATTTATTTTGGTTTCATTATTTCTAATTATTTACTTAATCTTCTAAAGACACTAGATTTTATGATTCTTGGTTTTTACTGATGATTCCTTTTTTCTATTCATTGAAAAGGGAATCTCTGGGAGTGGTATTTTCGAACCCTCTACTCCAAGCAACCCCCCACCCCATGAATAGATCATCAATACCCCAGTTGGGGAGGATCCATTGCCAGCTGAGATTATAGAGCGTCTCATGGCGTAACACCTTGATCAGTGATGGTTCGACACAGAAATACATCATCCAGGTGAATTACACCCATTCTTCCCCACTAGTGAGACACCAGGTAACCTGTAAAGATGAGTGGTACATGGGAGGCAGAAATTCACCCAAGATTAGGCTCCTAGGAATCGAAACCCAGACCTCACCAAACATCGTTGTTATGGACATCGACCCTGCGCCACTATGCCACTGATAAAGAAGCATTTTTTATTTAAGGATTAAGTATGCTAAAAATAATGTAATAATATGTCCATAAGATTAAGGTCACTATAAAAACTATGTTCAAATAATGTTGTTTTACTACCATTCCCATTCCAGCCACACCAATTCCAAAATCTAAACTTCATACTATCTCTCATCCAAAACCATTGGTATTAATCAGTCATGACCCCCTTCACTAACAGTACCCCACAAGATCTAGTAGTGAAGATAAGTTAATACTCCCAAGTACCACCCCGATTAGGCCATAGGTTGGTAACTATAATTGAGTTTATAGAATAATAAAATGTTAGGGATTAACCTCATTTTACAAAAAGTATCCCTAGAAAAGATAAACTAGAAAAAAATCTCTATCATAATATAAAATAAACCAAACTACCCAACATGTGTATGTTAATAAATAAAAATAAATTCTCCAAATTAAATAAAAAAAGGAAAAATAAGGTTGAAACTCTTCAATAATTCTAATATCATAGTTAGTAATGTCCATAGTGATCTCTATAACCGTCCTATAAACCTAAAAAAATTATATATATGTAGCATGAACATAATATGTATACTCAGTATGATCATACCCAATGTATCCCATTAAAATTTAAAAAGAAAATACTAATGAACTGGTGATGAATAAAAAACCAACAAGAACCTAGAAAAGTCAAATATCCATCACAACATCAACATGGATCACTCGCCAAATAATGATAACAAGTAGTAAAAAAATATTAGTAAATAATAGATAAAGGTGTTTCATATCCACTATCACGTACCAATGTTAAACATATCATGATTTCATCCCTTAAATTCCATCTTATAACCATATATTCAGTAGTCTTTGATGCGGGCTGAGTTGCAACCTTACCAACCCCAACCTACCATAGGTCCCAGAATCTCATGTTGGAATGAATGTCAGCATGCACAACTCTTTTCTCATTTCTATATCATCATACATCCATCCACTATATTAAAACCAGGGTAGTATAGTGTCATAAATGTGAAAGAAATAAACCTCATACCCCACTCCTGCCACTCATGAACCCCACTATATATCACATCATCTCATCATCATGCTTCACCACCAACTATATCATTTCTTGTAACTACTGCTGAAAGAATAACTGGGAAGAGGGGATAGTCCTTCATCCATTCCCCACTATATGGATATTAGGGAAAACACCCCTAGAATATCTGGGTGTTGGTAAATGTTACTTGACATAGGTGGGGTGAGTATAAAAGTAACATGGAAATAAAAAAAAAAGTGTATATAGATATCAAAAAATCTATGCATAAGTGTTTCACATGAATACTTAATCATTGTTTCCTTATCATCAATGTCATACTAACATTACTACACACTACCACTAACTAGATACAACTCATCCTATAGAACGTCCACACATATCTCATAGTTTTATTCTTTCACAAATAGATTCATCAACCTTTCCAAATTATTAAATGAATATCCATTGTTCATTAATTAATACACTTCACAGTATATTTAGTAACAAACCATTACTGCCAAAATTTGCATTTAATTCTCATTTTAGTTATGGTTGTTTAAGAATATTAAATTAATCAATTAATTTTCCATAGATTAATTCATATCCTGCATTATTAAATTCCCCAATGAAAGGTTTTATTCCACTACTATTAGGATACTACAACATGGTATCACGTAGTAACCCATCTTACTACCACATCAACCCAAAATATACCACCACACTTCCACTACCCGCAACACATCACATACCTAAACTAATCACCACTATCATCATATAAACCTGAAAAATTCCACACAACCACAATTCCAACAATAATAATTCTACCAACATGAAACATTAGATTTCTAAACCAAATAATTTACCAAAATTCATTTACAATGGTCTAACATTTAATCCAATTTTTATGCATGGGTATTTTCACATAGGTATAAATTTACACAGGTAAACAATTCTTAGCCAAAAATATGTATTAAGTTTTTTATAAGTGATGAATTTAAAAGAAATATATTAATCCCCAATTGGGGTTAATAAATCCCCAATAGTCATAACAAAAACATAATTATATCTTATAATCACAGATGATAATCATCACTTAACATTAATAATAAATCTTGAAAAACATACGAATACACCCCATCATCTTCAATTAAATATAATTTTGTTTATTATCTTCATTAGTTAATATATATCACCCACCCAATAGAAAAAAAATAATACTAATTTCATATATTTATAAAAGAAGAGAGTTCAAGGATCCACTTCCTGGAAAAGAAGTTCTAAAACATGTTGAACATAAAACAGGGAGAAAATAAGATGATGTCGCCACCTATATATCAATAAATTAATGGGTTGATAAACCATACAAAACTTTTATATTATAATGGGGGATATGAAATAGAAATAAACTCTTACCTGATACATGAAACCCTATTGCATAAAATAGATAGAGAACATGTATGTCCAACATACCTAGAATCATAAGCAGGAAAGATCTGAGTGAAAGAAAAAAATTATCAATGTTCAAGGACAAGGTTCTTATTCATTTGTAAATGAAGGAAATAATAAAATACTCAAAGATGATAAATACCATACCTTTTTTATACCAGATACAGTTTTATAAAGATCCCCCAGAAGATAAGGTAGTTAACTTTCTTTTTTGCGTATCTTAAATTCAGTTTCATTTAAAGCACACAAAATGACACATTTAAAACCATGATATCTAAGGAAATTAAATTAATTGATATAATCCCTAAAAAAATTATTTAAACTTTAAATACCATATTTTATATTCAAATAATTTGTCACACTATTCTGGAAAATTTAGGGTGTTTTAAAAAAATAGAAATTTTTAAAATTGTTGGATCGACTGTGAGAAGTGGTCAACCATGAGAAGGGGTAAACCACGAGAAGGGATTGACTATGTTAACATACTATCATTAATTAGAAAAAATTGATCAACTATATGAAGGAATAAATCAACTATGATAATAGGCTAATCAAATATGAGAACAAATAGTTGATTGTGAATAAAAACTATTGATCGTGTGAAGGAATGAATCAACCATGAAAATAAACTAATAAAATAAGAGAATAAACTATAGATTGTGAGAAAAAAACTTTAAAATGTGTGAAGGAATGAATTGACCATGAGAGAAAACTGATTGACCATGAGAACAAAGTATCAAATATTTGAACAAACTATTTATTGTGTGAAGTAAAGGATCGACTGTGAGAACCAACTATCAACTGTAAAAAAACTATCAACCATGTGAAGGAAAGGATCAATTTTTAGAAAAAATGATTTATTGTAAGGGAAAATGGAAATTTTAAAGGAAAAGAGGCCCCAAACACCCCCTTAAGACTACCATACCTTGGATAAACACAAAATAAAGGTTTTAGTAATCCTAATAATTACATCAGATACCTATTGAAGAATTATCGTCCTCGATAATTAAAATAAAACCCAAAAGAAAAGGGAAAGTAGGTCTAAAAAATCACCCCCAAGATACCTATCAATGATCTCTATATAGGAAGAACATGGCCACACATGGGGGGAACAAAACACATATATATGTGATATCATTATCAACTAAGGGGTAGAGTTAATATCATATAAGTCATAAAATTAAACACATCACCTCAATAAATGAGATCAAAAGAACAGTATAACAAAAAAGGTCATCCAACAAAAAACATAATGTGTTAGGCACATATCTGTGACTCCCACTCCCAAGTACTCTCCTCTACTATACCATGCCTCCACATCACAGGAACCAAGGGGATAATTCTCCCATGTATCACCTTCTCCCAAAGATCTTGGATCATAATTGGCCACTCCAAAACCATCATTCCATCGTCAATATCCAATATTACCCCCAATAAATGACAAGAGAGTCATTTTGTAGATAATAATGAAGCTAGGATATGTAGAAGATTTTTTGAAATCTATCAATCCATGGTGGGTGAACCGACTAGTAAGACACCTCTCTAATGCACTCCAACACCACAAAAGGCCTAATAAACCAAGGAGAAATATTACTCTCTTATCCATACCTCTACTACCCCTAATGGGGATAAACCTTCTATAACAAATAGTATTTGACCTCTAATTCTAGGTTACTTCTCCTTAAATATTAAAAGGACTTCTAGAAAACCTGTTCTACCTTCATCCACTCTCAAACCACTTAGATCTTATCAATTTTTCTCAACACCACATAAGGACCAAGGATCATTAACTCCCCAAAATTTTTCCATCATGATGGAGAATTTCATGAACACCCATATAATGCCTTGAATGGAGATATACCAATAGAGGAGTGATAGTTATTGGTGTAGGAAAACACAACAAATGGTGGGTGGTCACCAACGATCTTCCAAAGTTCAAGACATAATCCCACAAAAATCCTCCATCATTTGGATGGTCTGCTCTATCTTCTCATCTATCTGTGAATGGAAATCGGTCTTAAGTTATAACTGAGAGAAAAATCATTCTATCATCCTCTCAATATTAATGAGGTAAAATGAGTGTCGCATTCAGATAAATTGTTCTTCAGTACCCCATTTAGTCCCATATCCTCATTTATGTACTGCCTTAATAGAGCATCCACAACACTTAACTCTCTAATTTCTAGAAAATGGATCGAATTATTTAGTCAGTCCATGATTACCCAAATGTTATCACATCCTCCATGGGATTGGGGTAACCCAATGATAAGTTTTTATCGATATTTCCTCCAGCTTTCACTCAGGGACAACTAAGGGATGTTAAAAACCTCTAGTAAAATAGTTCTCTACTTTCACCCATTGGAAAACTACACATCGTTCCAAAAAATCCACCACAAACCACTTTATCCAAGTCCACAAAATCTTCCTCCTCAAACAATAGTACATCTTGTATACACCTAAATGAAATTCTAAGGTTGATATATGAAACACAAGGAGAACTCCCACATGTATGTCCAATTGAATGAATAGTCAACCTAGAAACAATTTTTTATTCTAATCACCCTTGGACCAACCCTTTAAGGAATCACCATGACTGGAATGATCTCACATCACTTCCACTTATGAGTATCCCAAATGAGACTCCTCCACCTACTGAATTAGTGATGTTTTTTCTATAAACTGATATATACAACCTATGCCACTAACTGCCTCCATATTATGGTGAATCATCACAATTTCTTCCAACCCTATAAAAGTATCCTTAGAATCCCAAACAATATATTCTTATGAATTATCAATCAACGTTTAAGTAACTACACTCCCCTTTCCTAGAGTGTATGAGATATCAAAATCATAATCCTTGAGAAACTCCATCCACCTCTACTAATGTATTTTAAAATCTTGTTGAGAGAAATTATAACTCAAATTATTATAGTTCGTGAAGACCAAAAAATGATCATTGTTGAGGTAATGTCACCATATCTTATATAAAAACACTATTACTATCAACTAATATTCATGTGTGGAATATTTACATTTGTAGGAACACAATATCATAGACCCATAAAACAACACTATGCTTTTATGAATGAATATTCATCCTAATACCATATTGGAAGCATTACAAAATACCTCAAACATAAATCCTTCCTATATAAACTGAAATATATGGGAACTGATCAATTTTTCCTTTTGTTATTAGAAATTTTTCTAACACTTATTAGTTTAGATGAAATCATGTTCATTCCTAGTAAGATTTATTAATAAAAACTGAAATCCAAGAAAAGTAAGACACAAACCTCATCTAATATCCCACAAGACCAGAAAATTAGTGAATATCTACCATTTTATTGGATGTTTCCTAAGAAAAAAATACCTCAATTTTTTATGCGTCTATGTCCACATCCTATTGAGGCACCACATGTCCAAGGAAATGCACCTCCCATTTTCAAAACATACACTTCGATAGCTTTCCATATAGTATATAGTATCAAATAACTTGAAAAAAAAACATTGAGATATTCTTAATGGTACACCTATGGCCTAGATTATATTAGGATTTCATCAATTGACACATTTATGAACTAGTTCATGAACTCGCATAATATAGATCTCATGATCCTCATAATCATAGTTGTTTTATTCATGACAAGAAATGGTGTGAACACGGACTTGAAGTTCCCATACCAATATCAAAAATCATCCATTGGTATATCCTCCTCCATTACACTCATTTGGTGATATCCATACCACAAGTAAATATTTGAAAACCAACTGGCCTCATTTAACCCATTGTACAAATCCTTTATTCTTAAAAGTGGGTAAAAGTTCTCAAAAAACACCTTATTCAAATTCTGGTAGTCTACGCATAGGTTAAAACTATAATCCACCTTATTTGAAAAAACCTAGAGAGCCCCAAGGGGATACACTATTTTTTATGAATCCCTTATAATTTAAATTATTTATCTATAGTCTCAAATATCACATCTTTATGGGGGAATATGATAAGGATCCATCAATATCAGAGAGACACCAAGTTGTAACTCAATTCCAAACATGATATCTTATTGAAGGTGTAGTTTCACAATATCATAATGGAATACATAGAGAAAATACTCAAAAACTCTAGGGATTTATACCAACTGGTTATCCACTAAAAAGTCATCCATCTAAGATAGAGAAAGTTCTATATTCCTCCACCAATATTATAGTTCCACTTTCCAACTAACACTACTCACTGGCCCTCCACAGTAGAATACAAGGCACTTTGTTAGAAATAATAAAATAATTAACACATGGAATATAACCAATAAATTTTAACAATAACCTCATACGGTTGGATATATAACAAAAAGAAACACTCCGATGAATGATGTTGTCACATCATCATTCAACATCCTTGGCACAAATCGAACAAGAAAGCCTAGATGCCAACTGGTGTTGATAACACTAAGGGTACTAGAATTCTCCCCACCTAAAATCCTAATGTGTTGATTAATTTGAATACAAAAAAGGTTAATGAAGTTCGAGAATCAAATAAATTACAAACTAAGATATATGAAAAACTAATCATGCCTTGAACAACCTCCAATCCCTCCGGCATTAGTACCTCCATAGCATGTACATTCCTTCTTACGTCTACTATGCCTCACTATTAAATACCACCATGCCTATGCTCTAGACTAGGTCCCTAAGTAAAAGTAAAATTATGGGGTAAACCTCTAAAATATCTACCTCCTCTTAGATATAGAAAAAACATTGGCACCCTCTACTACTACGAAAGCTAGAGAGGAGCCATCCTCCTCAAACCAAACTGACCTCTCTAAGAATTTAGCCAATAAGACCACAAATTTCACAAAAATATAATATTGATATAAATATATTTATAGACACTCGAGATCCACCATCCCTAAAAAAATCATGGATAAAACATCGGTGATAAAATTCCTGTAGATTAGAACCATGAATATCAGGACATCCATGATCCCCCACCTAACTCTCTGCTCCTCAATAAGCTCTACTGATCCCCCTATCCAGATACTCCTCCGTAAAAGTGAATAAAATTGATTACTTACACCTTATTTTACACTAATAAATATATAAGAAGCGTAAAATTTTTTACTATTTATTATATCTCAAGAAACTAAGCCTACTCAAGACATTATACACTAGAATCCTCAACTAAAAATAGATTAGGATAAAAATGCATGATGTACTTAAACCTTATTGTGATCTATCACACATTCAGGGGCCGATGATAAAGGGATGGTAGCTATTTACTCTTTAATTCCTTCATCAACAGTTACAAGAAATCCATACAAAACTCCTTCTGGAATTTTTCCCAAGAACCATCCTCGTGCTTCTACTCTCCATGGTACAACATCCACCATAGGCGTACTTCTCCCTGTATTAAACCAACTTCCACTAGATCCGAGCACTCAACTCCATCCCAAATTAGACTAAATATAATCTTTATATCCTCTAGATAATTATTATTCTATAATTCAAAGACACACTACTCATACTTTTCCATACACTGGTGTTGGAAAGCCTACAATACCCTCTTCCATATCCCATCCTCCACTACCAAATCAATCCTCATATGTTCAACTGGACTAACCTGTTGAACCTCAACATCCTTAACTACATACAGATAAAGTCCAAGTTCCACTTCTATAAAAACAAAAGTGAAGTAAAATTAATCCTAATAGCATGGAATTTATTTAGATTAATTAATTAATTTTATTTTAATTCATGAAACTCCGCGTTAAATCACGTACTCAAACAATAATGATTCATGTACCTCTCCAAGGTTTATGCCTCATAATTAGAATTATCTTTCCTAATTTATTTATAAAGATAAAGTTCCATAAATTAGATCATAAGGAGACCTAAACTCATATGTAATATCTCATCTTATTTTCTATATCACAAACTATGTTCGGCTAATTTGTTTCCCTACCATTCCCATAAATGCCTCACCATGGCCAAACTCCAAAATACATCTTATATCTTAAAAAACCTTTGATACCACTCATTAATGAACCCTAACCCCCCCCCCCTATCCCCCCCCACACACACTCCACTAGTATCCCTTCTATTCTAGTAGTAAAGAAAAAGTACGATCCCCCAAGTCTCACCTTCAGTAGTCCATGGGTTGGTGACTAGAATGGAGGGTGTAAAACACTCAAATGGGAGACATTACACTCATTTTATAAAAATAATCAATATGAAAGGATAAAAAACACCAAAGACTCCCTCTCATGACATAAAATAAAACAAATCATCCCACATATGTATATTAAGTAATGAAAATAAATTTTCCAAAGTAAACAACAAAAGGAAAACTCAAGTAGAAACTCCACAATAGCTCTGCTCTCTAAGAAATTAATTCTTAACTTGGTCCTCATAACTCTTTTAAAAACCCAAAAGTCATGTCATATATACATACGGTGATAATAACATGTATACTCAGTAGGATCATGCCTAAGGTATCCTGTGAAAATAAGAAAATAACATACTAATGCACCAATGGACAAATAGAATAACCAACAAGCACCTATATAGGTTGTCTATACAACTCAACCTCACCATGGTTCTCTTGATAAATTATTCATCCAAGTAGTAAAATAATATTATGAGATCATCAATAAAGGTTCCATGCATCCACTTACCTATAGAATTTAATCTCTCAAACCCAAATGTAAACTTTTTCATGACCTCACCCCTTCCATTCCATCTCATCACCATGTATCTAACCATCTCCGATGTGGGTTGGGTCATAACCCTACCAACCCCAGCCTCCCACAAGGAATAGTATACCATGCCGGCATCAATGTCATCATGTACATCTCTCATTCCACTATCACATCATCATATATCTATCAGCAATATCAAAATGAGAGTAGTATGATATCACAAATCTGAATGACATCGACTTCATAACCTCCCCCAACCATGTATGAACATGACTAAAAATTGCATCTGATCATCTGTAGGTTTTACCATCATCTTGATAGTTTCCCATTGATACTATTAAAGGAAAACTGCACAGGGTGGAGTAATCATCCATCTATTCCTCAATATCTAGATATTGAGGAAAACATCCCCCATAATATTTGGGTATTGTTTCACAGTACTCAATATGGGTGGGCTACAAATAAAACTTACAAAAAAATAAAAACATGTATATATATAATTCATAGACTAACCTAAAGGTTTCACATCAATATTTTATCACCTTTAACTTTTCATCAATTCCATAATAATATTACTACACACTTCCACTAACTAGAAACAACCCATCATATAGAACAACCACACATTGCCCAGATTGTTATTGTTTAAAAAACAGATTAATCCACCTTCGTAGATTATTACATTAAAAAAATTGTTTAATAATTAATCCAAACAACCTCATATTTAGTGACAAACCACCGTATCCAACATTTTAATTTGATTTTAATTTTAGTCTAGGATGTTTTAGGATTATTCAATTCATCAATTCATTTTCCATATAGAAATTACTAACCCTCACTATTGAATGTGACCAATAATAGTTTCACTACACTACTAACAATATACTACAAAAAGTAATCACATAGAGACCCATCTTACTACCATATAAACCACATATCTACCACCACACATCCACAACCTGCAATATATTAGGTGCCTAAACCAGTCACCACCATCATTATAAAAATACCACAAAGGCCAGACAACTACAAGTCCAACAATAAACATACTAATATCACACAACAAGAGATTCCCAAATCACATATTTAACCACAATTAATTTACAATGTTATTTAACATTAAATTTTATTCTTTTTCATGGGTGTTATCGAACTATTCTTGATTTACACGAGCAACCAATTCTTAGCTGAAAATATATATTAAGCCTTTTATGAGTGATGGGTTTAAAAAACAATTAAATAAAGGTTATTAATCCATAGAATGTGTCAATAAATTCTCCAGAGTCACAAAATTCACATAAAATAGCTTATAATATTTGATAACTATCATCACTTAACAATAACAATAAATTTGGTAAAAAAATAAAATACACTCCATCCCCTTCAATTTAATTTAATTTGGTTCATTAACTTAATTAGTTAATATATACCACCCACCAACTAAAAAATCATTCTAATTGTATAAATTCATAAAATAATAGAGAACAAGGATCCCCAACCTAAAAAATAAGTTCCAAATCACACCCCACCAAAAACAAGGGGAGAAGAAGATGATGTATCTACCTAGATATTAGAAAGGTAAGCACTTGATCATTTATAAAATACTTTTACATAATATAGTAATATAAATTGAAACAAACTATTACCTCAAATGTGACACATTATTTTAGAAAATATAGAGAAAACCAGGATGTCCAACACGCCTAGAATCATGGGTAGGAAGGATTCAAGTGAAATCAAAAAACTCTCAAGGTTCAAGAACAATAATTTGATTCATCTAGACTTGAAAGAAACAATTAAATATTGTAATATATGAAATTTAATACTTTTATTATTCTATACATGGTTTATCAATGATCCCTCAAAAGTTAAGGGAGTTAACTTTCCTTTTTTTGTATCATAAATTGGGTTTCTTTCAAAACATGTGGAATGACCTAATTAAAAATACTATGTTTAAGGAAATTCAAATTTTGGATGTAATACCAAAAAAAAGGTTAAAAAAATATTTATTTAAGATTTAAATCCCAAATTTTACATGATATTTATTTTTCACATCATTCTGAAAAAACTAGGTACCTTAAAAAACTATAAATTTTGAAAATTGTTGGACCAACCATGAGAATGGATCGACCATTAGAAAGGATACACCATGAGAAGGGATAAAAGAGTAGAAGGGATTAACCGTGAGAAAAAACTATCATCTATAAGAAAACGTGATTGGATGTATAAATTAATGAATCAACCATGAGAACAAATAGATGAAATGTGAGAACAAACTATCAGTTGTGAGAACAAACTATCGATCATGTGAGGGAATGGATCAACCATGAGAATAAACTAATTCACCATGAGGAAAAACTATAAATCATGAGAATAAACTATCAATCATGTAAAATAATAGATAGACCATGAGAATAAATTGATTTATCCTGAGAAAAAACAATCAATAATAAGAAAAACCCTTTGACTATGTGAAGGATTGAATCAACCATGAAAAAAAACTATCAACTCTAAGAAAAAAACATCGATTGTGTGAAAGAATGGATCAACTATGAGAACAAATTTGTAAATTTTAGAGAAAATAAGACACCAAACACCCCTAGAAAATTTCAAACCCTAGTAAAAACACAAACTAAAGTTTATAAGAACCTAAGTCATTACAATGCTAAAAACGTTTTCACATCTAGATAGACTCATCCCAAACTAAATTGAATAGTCTATGTACCGACACTAATCATGCCAAACATAGCTTATTTTTATAACTCTTCATTGATCATTATGATAAAAACTTTCCCCATCACCCAAAAACTAACATAGTATCCAATAATTATCTATGTACTTGTAATGGAGAGGGTGAAGATGCACTTACACCAGTTTTTCAATACAAAGTGTGAGTATATACATACCCGATAGGTCACCACCAATGTGCCTAAACAAAACTCTGAATAAACTGGTGTACTCATGAACATGTCTAACCATTTACATATATATATATATAATAAAATATTATTGTAGGAATCCATCAATAAAATCATTGTAATGATATATTCACAAGACATTGGCATCCAAATTAGAAGGTAAATAAGTAACTACACATATGGGGATGATCCACACCTGAACTCACACACTTCGTCCATAGCCTGATATTAATACCATGGATAGAGGAAGGTAAGTCTTATAAAATGTTCCATCTAGAAGAAAACATATACTAGATTCAGTTTATGAGCTTGTCCCATGGAAGAGGAAGTTGTATATTAAGTTAGGAAACTATTGATTTGTCCAATTAGAAAGGGGAAGTGGTATACAAAGTTGGGTCATTTCAAGACCATATCATTCATCATTATCTATTTATTTATTACCTAATTTTAGTTCACATAATGGAAATATACCATCTCCAAAAAACTTGATATCTATCAAATTAGTAGTCATTCTCAAAAAAAAATACTAGTTATATCAACCAATACATTTGATAAAAATAAAAAAACATGCATGTATAATTATAATAAAAATTTTATCATAATGATAATCAGGTTCACATATAACTATAACATACTAATTTATTAAAACATATAGAAACTACAATATAGAAATAATTAAACATATGAACATTAAGTTATACATGATAGAATTTCGATTTTAATCACTAATTGAGGAATTCAAGTAACGATTTACTTGAAGTCTAAAGAAAAACATTCAAAACAATCCAATCCAATAACTAATAAGACAAAAGAGGAACTAATTAAGGTGTAGGAAATAATTGGTTTACATTGGAATTAAATTTATCTTCCAAAATGTTTTTCCATATTTAGTACTTACATTAAAGAAAAGACTATTTTAAAGAAAATAATTCTTTAGAACTGAAAAGTTTACACTTCACATTTTTATCATTTAAAAAGGGTTTTATTTGGTTTAACATGGATACTATAATTCAATGAAAACATAGAAAAGTAAAAAATTTAGAAAGGAATTAATTTTATAAATATATTTTACCCATCAAAAATTTTATATAAAATTAAAATCAAGCCTAGTACTGCTGAATTTTATTTTTATATTATTTTCCAAACACTTTTAAGAAAATTGAGAAACCCAAAGTCACTTTTAAGCCCACAAAACACATCCAAAACCGACCAAGCAAACAATCACCCAGAGCAATCATCATAAACTAAAGACCATAATCTTCATACCCATCATCGCAACCAACACATGATTCCTCCTCCATGGTGGTCATTCCCCATTCAGAGCCGGATTAAAACGCCTCATGAAATCATCATTATAGTCCCGCATCACATCATCCAAATTGATTCGCCCAAAACCTTCTTTCTTGGATAGGCTGCCTTTTTTAAAAGATAGGGTCACCCCATAATCATGCTTAAAGGAGGATCTAGTACACAACGGTCGAGGCAGATAGGAGTAATCCTTCCTAACTTTTCTTTTTGGAGTAGCAGATGTCACTCCTCCATCCTCAGTCCTCGTTCTATCTCCACCTTGCACTATATCACTGAAGGAGCGATTGACCATACCACCTCTATTCTCCTTTTCGTGCTTGGAAAGCATCCCCTTCCTCCAAAGGATGATATCCGAGGTTGATTCCTTTCCCTCCTCATATCTTCCTCTCCTCTGATTAGGCGTGTTGTAGTCAATCCCAGAAAGATAGTTGCCTACAGTTCCATCATCTTTAAATAATCCTTTTCCTTTCCCCTCAACAACATTTCCCAAGTTGGTAGATTTGCACCGTTGATAAATGGTATTCACCACAGTGGGTTTCTCCATAACCCTATAGGAATCCTCATGGTAAACTTCTCCTACAATGAAATCCATCATACTGACCTCAAAAGATTCATCCTGCTCTACTGGAACAGAATTCAAACCCTCCTCATCAATTCCCAGAAACATGTTACACAAAGAAATCAAAGGCTTAGGAGATATACCTGGTCTCCCACTATCCTGGTATCTCTCACTTCTGCCCAATTCCACTGTCGAGGTACCTTTTTCACTTTCCACCCTCTGTTCCCTCATCTCCATAGCATCAATCGGATGATGACCCCCCAAATTCTCCTCAACGGATGGGTCACCATTCTTCTGAGAGCTCTGATTGTTAGAATTCTATTGTCTTTGTCTCTTGCCTACAAAAGGAACCTCCGAATTGCGTTCAGTCATCATAACATCCATCAAGGATGAGCTAAAACCATTCCTATCAGAAATCTTTCCAACCCCTTATTCCAGCTTCTGGACCAGAGGGCCCAACGTTTGGGGGCCCCCATTTTCCCCCTCAACATCAGTTGTCCTCAACTCCAGACCCACCATCAACTAGGTCACAGGGGTTTTACCCACTGTATCCTCCCTCCTAACTGAAGTCTTCTACTCCTGATTCCGAGGCTTCAGCACCTGTGTTGATGAATCTCTTCAACATCTCTCTGGAATATGTCCAAAGCGATTACAAGATAAGAAAAAATCATACCAGTTCTCATAAATAACCTGATATTTACACCTTTATTCCTCACCAATTATAATCCAAACAAACTCAAACGGAACCCTAGAAGCATCCACATCAACACATACATGAGGGTTAGTCGGATGGAACACTGCTTCAGTGCGGCTATCCGCACACAGAAATCTACCCACAAGATTACCCAACATTCTTATAATAGATGGATTTTAAAAAGGTAATGGGAGATTAGTGAAACTGACCCAAACTGCAGCCAAAGGTGGATCCTGTTTCATATGAAAGTCAAACGACCAATGAATAAAGAAGAACCAAATACCATTGCAACTACGAGGATCTCTTGACTGAGTCTTGATGAGGTCCTCTTCCGAATCAAAATGAATCATAATATTTTGCCTGTCAAGCAACCTAACGGTCACCCTTTCTTGAAGATCCCAAGAGGATAAAACAAACCTATCGAACGTATCGACGGAAGGTATCCTCTATCTGAACTGAGAAACCAGAGTATGATTCAATAGTGAAGAGGATTCTATGAACTCAGATGTCGAAATCTGAAGATTAGGGTTTTCATCCAAAAGATCTAGAACTTTAGGGCTCACGAATGCTTTCGAAAATGGAGGAAGAAAGTCAAGATTGGAGAAGGGATGGAATGAAGGCCTTGCTATCTCGGGGAACGAATATTTTACATCCCCCACAAAGGGGGGAGGATCCAGACCAGACGTCGTCATAACCAGCTCAAGGATATCATTAGAGAGTTTCGCGAGTGCCCCTAAAATCAAAATGTTTTCAAGCCTAGTACAATATTACAAGAAATAGTTTAGAGTTTTAAAAATTTATCCTTTATTTAACTAATAATTTATCTAAATAAAATAAATATCTAAAAGATTATATCATTCAATTCCACTTAAAATAACCAATACATCATATCAATTATGATGTAAACTCTTAACTGAGGTTATGTATAGATCACTCCCTTACAACTCATTCAATCTAAAGTGGAAATAAATTATTTATTTAGTAAATCATAATGAAAGTAAAAAAAGATAAATTATTTTATAAAACAAATTCAAACTCTAGAACTCTTTAATTTAAAAAATTACTTTATGAATACAAAAGGAATTATGTGATTAAAAAATTAACTCTTATGAATTATAGTAATTAAATGACCCAAGTAAACATATAAAGCCTTTAGTGATCAAAATATTGAAGAAAATTGACGTAACATTCTTATTTAAATTAATAGAAAAATATAGGCTTAATAACACAACCCTGATGGGGGAGATATTTATTAAACCCTAGGTGTTGAGCCATCATAGCGAAGATATTGTCCTTCATGTTGATCCCCCCCCAGTGGGGGAGGGATCTTAGTTGGCTTGCAAGGGTGAGGGGTCCCATTTATGGCCCTTCTCTAACCTTGATTTACTCCCACCTTTCCCTGGAACATTTCTTTTCCCTAAAGTGATGCATTTAGTTGAAGGATCTTTAAATATTAAGTTTTTTATTTAGAGTTTACCAAAACTACAACACTACTGAACCTCAATTTGATTGTATGGTTTAGTCAGAGGCGTCTTTCAGTGGATTCATTCGACAGGTTTATCTTTAGTTCTTGGAATTTGCAGGAGAGGGAGATTGTCGGTTTTCTAGATAGACTCCACATAATGATTCAGTTTTCTTTAGCGTAGGATCTCATCAGTGCCTAGTTGAGTGACACACATCTTCGATGGTCATCGGTTTATTCTATCCTTGTGGACCTTTTATTTACATATGAATTAGGATTTTCCAACCGTTTCAGTTTGGGTAAGATTACCTCATTTTCCCCTACCATTTCAAAATACCTCTATCGTTTGGATTTTGGGGAACATTTTTGGTATAAACCTCTGTTTGGATAGTCGTACCAATTCAGTTTGTCCCCCGGTCAACCCACAGATTAGCGTTGAAATGGATGTGTCAAGGATGCCTTTTGAGTATATTTTGGTCATAATTGTCGGTGAATATAAGTTCAAACAATGTGTGGTGTATGAGAACTGGTTAGAATTTTTCTTGAACTGTAATCAGATGGTTCATGCTACAGATTTCTATTGGTAGGGTGTTCACTGCCCTAGACGGAAGGTGGGTAGAGACAGTGGCAATAATACCAAAGTTTAGGGTGAATATGGAAAGTGGAAGTAGTGGAAGTTTTGTTTGGAAGGCAGTGTCCATGGTTCCTACGAATGCAGTGTGTAGTATGGGATAGGTATGCTCTAGTCATTGGGGACTATGGAGGGGAATCGGCAGGATAGAACGATGTCCAGCGTGCCTTTGGAGGGTGACTCGGGGGTTACTTTGGGGAAGAAGGTTATGGTTCTTGTGCTGAACTTGAAGGTATCTCATGTGTTCAGTGGGTTGAGATAAGACTTTAAAGGCCCCCCATATTCCAATAGTCTTATTCCTTTGGGAGGTTTGGGGTGTGTGGTGGTTTAGATCAGATACGAGTGGCAACCCAGACATAGGGGGTATCAACCGTCATGGAACAGGATTTGGGAATCGAGGTGAATGTGGTCACAGATCACAACTGTGAGGTGAGGTATCCAGGTGATCCAGATAAGGGAAGGTATAGGAATGATAGGGGTGTGTTTCTTCTTTCTAGTAAGGGTAGGCATAGTGGCTTTGACTTGATGCCTCAAGTTCCTATACAGTTGAGCAATAGCTTCATAGGGCTGGAAGAGGTGGATGTGAACCCTGATCCTGATAATTCTCTAGATTCTAATGAGATCTATGTGAATGAACCCATTGGGGAGTATACTAGTCATTTAGCAGGTGAGTAAGTTAGGCCTATAATCTATAAGAGTAATAGGAGTATAAGTAAAAAATATTATTCCTCTCTACCACCTCCTTTGGAGACTGAGTCTTCCAAAAAGACCAATGGCAGCAAGACAGGAATAGAGGATATGGGTAACCAGACCCTGGAAATATTTTTGAGTTCTGAAGAAGAGGTGGTTGAGCAGGTCTTTCTTCTTAATTTGATTGAAGAGGAAGCGGCAAAGATGATGGGTAGGTCCATAAGGGTGATGTTGAATGAGAAATAATACTCCTAGATTGATAAGAAGGATCTAATCCTTTTAGGGTATTTGATAAAGGGAGGATAAACCTTGAGAAGTACATCCAATCCTAGGATTATATGGCTTATTAATTTGAAAATATAATGTTGATTGAACCTATAATTCAGGTAAATTATATCTCCTGGAAGTTATATAGGGAATCAGCCTCTGGTAATCTCAAATTTCTTTCCAATAATTCTTTTCAATGTAGTGGAGGCTGTCAATTGGTTTGGGAAATATCTTCATGGGTCTTCTTTATAAGGGGTTCAAAGCATCTAGCCTCCATTGGTTCATGCCATTTGGACTAGGTTGTATGAGAGGTTATGGTTATACCATCAGTTCTGTGCCCGTGCATTTTTTCATGGAATTACTTGCTGGGTGGTTAATCATTGGTGAAGGATGTCCATCATAATGTATTTCTATGTAGGGGTAGACCCTATTGTTTTTTCTAGGTTTTGTTATGTTGTTTCTATTGTAATATTGGTTATAGGGGTTTCTCTCTTTCTTAGAAAAACTGATTTGATAATAAAAAGGTAATTTTCACTCAACAAAAAAACCCAAATGATCCATTATAAATTATTACATACATAAGTAATTTGAAATAAATATCAATTATAATTTAAGAATCATTAAAATTTAATAAAACCTAGGAAAACAACTCTAAAAATTCACCTAACACAATCACTGCCCAAACCTGCAATTTAAAAAAACAAATTTTAAATTCATGCCAAAAAATATCCTTTGAACAAACTCTACCCTAATCATCTTGAATCAAAACAACCACTAACATATAGTAATCGTCCTATTTATGTGTCCTTTAGATAGGGAAAGAATTATATTAATCAATATGGATTAATTCCACAAACTCTTTGTGGATTTAAATATCAATTCATAACCTAGGAGGTGGGGAAAAATAATAGAATATTGGTAAAGGGGATATGAAGAATTTAGAGAAGGTTTACCATACCTTTTCATATCAAACTCCCTATAAATCAATATTGATTTAAATAAAAAATGGAGAGGATGAAATAACAAAAGAGTATCCAAAATTAGAGATCTCAATTTAGCTAAAACAATGGTATTTGAAGTATCCATATAGAGAAAATAAATGTTTTAATAGAGAATGTAAAAAGTTCCCCACATAAAATAAAAAATTAGACCATGGTCAACTAGGTAACTGGTCTGGGGCCATTAGGTTCTTGGTCGAACTACTTGGTCACCAACAACATTTTTAAACTATTTGATTACCCAGTACCCCTATAATAGGTACTCGGTTCCACCTATAGTTCTAAACTATAGGTGGTGGTGCCTTCTATCCTAAACAAACCCCTTACCTCCTATGACAACCCCAAACCATACCCTGAATCATATAAAATTTCCTTCTCAAACATAGAAACCCAAACAATAAAAATGAACTTCTACCGCAACTATATTTTTTTATTTTTTTCGATGGATTATTTGTGACACATTATCATCGATAAAAGTAATTTTCAATGGGGTATCATCACAAAAAAACCTGTCATAGAAAATGGCATCAAAAATATGATCATTTGTGATTATCCATTATAAAACAATATTCGCAATAGAAGTTTATCTATGTCACAAATAAGTTTGAAAAATGTTTAAAAAATTTATTGTGATGGATTTCTAATCCATCATAAATAAGTAAATATTAAAAAATTAATTAATTAATTAAAAAATAAATAATTAATAAAATAAAAAAAATATGAAAAAATAAGCATAGAATAATTATTCCATTTCATAGATAATATGTTTATCAAACCAAAATAAATAAAATTTACTACAAGAAATGGGGATCATCTTGTATTAGGGGTAGGAGGATCACTAGATGGGTCATGCAGAGGAAACTTCATTCCAAAACCATGTGCAATTCATCTCATGTACTCCATCATTTTCTCATCTCTCTGATGCTGCTTCTCAGGATCCTCCTCCCACTCTCTCTGCATGCTCTATATAATATCATACTAAGCTCTTAACCACTCTTTATACAATGTGGTGGATGAAGATGACTCTACATGATATCCTTTTGAGTTTACCAATGGCATCATGGAAGTACCATAATAACTAGTTGGTGTTAATCAAGAACCAATACCAATCACACGGCCTCTTCAACCCCATGCATGGTTTCCCATATCCAAGCCCACTCATCAAAAACTAATTCATATGTGTAATCTCTTTATATCTTATCTTGACTCTCTCATGTATTGGAATTCATAGACTAATATATTTCCTTTAAATATAATTATATATTAAAATAACTATAAAACTAATTTAAGTAAAATTTTAAGATATATATATATATATATATTAACCACAATATAGAATTTCATATCTCTGAAAATTTGTCATGTACTGAGATCAGTGTACACCTACTTGTAAACTTCAAACCGTATAATATTTGGGTTTGTATTATAAGTCATAATATAAAAAAATTACAATTAATATATATGTACATTAAGAAATAATATTACTTACTATATATCATTGATTTATACCAAATGTATTACCTTATTACCTATGCATGACCTCCTACCTATCCCGGTTCTATTGGCTAAATAATGAACTCCTCTTAAAATTATCTCATATCTAGTAGAATAATAATCTATCTAATAACTATGCTTAGATATAATCAGGTTGGTGAGAGAATCAAGACTAATTGAAAATAGTAATGGAAGATATATATGTGGCTCTCTTTCTTAGGTTGTATCAAAACTGATGTAAATATTAATGTATACAAATCTCACATGTCTCTTAGATAGTAGATCTCATTCTATCATCAATCACAGACCATAAATTCTATAATAAAATTTAAAAACATGCTCATAATTAAAATAATAAAATAAAATATATTATTTATTAACATATAATATAATGGTTAAATATATTGTGTCAAAAATCTATGGGAACCTGATCCCATGATACACATAAAGAAGAAAAATAATTTTCTAGAATTACACCAGCCTTCCCAATAGTTAAATGTGAAAAACTATGTAAATAATAACAAATAATTAGAATGTTATTAAATAAATTAATAAAATAATTAACATGAACAATTGAACATGCCTCTAAAAACATTGATCAAAATAAATAGATAGAAATATTTTAGGAATAGGGTATGGAATCATCAATATATCATGGTCACATCCCCTCTTAATAGGTTGTGTTGTGGTAGAATCCTATGGGTTGGATGAGTGGTCACTAGGCTCCTCATTGGGAATCTCGAAAATGATGAGGGAATGGAAAAAATCATCAGGATAATATCCAGTCATCTAAAAAAATAATCCTTCCTATAAATAATTATTAATATAGATATCAAATATAAAAAACTAATTAATATCATAATGTAATACATTATTCATCATCTCCATCCTTGTGTTTATCGATGATAATTACTTCATCTTCCTATTCATCATCATCAATTTCCAAATGACATTCAGTTTCATCTTCAATTATTACTTCATCATTATTATCAATATCATCATCCCTTAACTATGGGGTTTTATCATCAATATTTATATCTCATTGAGAAATATATGTATTGGGTGATTTTGCTTTAAAAATTTCAATTTTTTTCACTTCCACATAACCATTTTTATTTTTCAAAAACTAATTTTCACAAGATTTCATTTTTATTACACACCACAAATCATCTAAATATCTTGTAACAGTATAATAAAAATCATAATAAACATGATGTGATTGACTTAGAAATATAAATGGTTAATTTGGGGTAAGAATACTATTATATTTAATGCCAATGACTTTATGTTTTGGATGAAATCACAACCCTCAATCAGTATCAAACCATTAAAATTTAAACATTGTTATATAATTTAGTACCAAATAACATAACTTAGTTATTTCATCTTACATGATGTTAAATCCAAATTCACTTTCTTTATGATAATATCCTTTCAAATAAACACCACTATTCATTGATTTATTTTATTCTCCATATATGTGTGTATGAAATTGAAATCTATTAACCACATTACCATTTTAATATTTTACTAATTTAGATGGACGTTTTTTAGCATATATAATTGAAAATAAATTTTACTTTCATATTGCACTAGTTTTAAATAATAAAAATTTCTAATAATAGATAACATTTCAAAATTTATTTAATGTTCCATCTTAAAAAAAAATATAACTTATCAGTATTTGATACCAATATGAAAAATTATGTTGTCGATGTTCTTCAAGATCTGTAGGGGTAATTTGTATTAAAAAAAATTGATATGGTCATCATAGAGTCTACAAAACATCCAATATAAATAAATTTATCTTTTAAAAAAAAAAATAATAATAAGTAGTAAATACTACAAAAATTGTTTCATTTATTTACAATTGAGACTAATATATATATGGTCTCTGTGTAGTTCTTAATCTAAAATCCATCATTCATTATAACCACTAAAACCATGTTTGAGATGATTAAAAACTAAAAATTTATGGTCTATTACATCATCAACATTTTCCTCATTGTGACCCATGTGATTATATTTTAAAGGATATTTAAATTAAAAATAATGATACTATAAATTTGAAATTTCTTCCTTTATATACATTTATGCTATTTATCCATCAATAAATCATTTTTTATGTACTTTATTATTTATTTTTTTCTTAATTTCTCAAATGGGTACATCCATCATAATTGTACATGCCCTCAACATTTATCTTCATAGATACAATTTAGTATTAAATGTCCTATTGAGTTAAAGATGGTCAGGGAGGATATTTTCTCCAATTTACATAAAATTAAAACAAAATATTTTAATAGAATACTCGATGAATCATAATATGATGTTGCTACACAAATATCTCATAAGAAATATGATATTTTAGTAAACATATGCCATATTAAAGAATTCAAAATCCCTCTAGGTCCAATAAGTAGTATTCATTCCATTATGATATGACAGTCATGATGTTTTAACTTGATAATATGTCGATTTCTGATTTATTGAAAGACATTAAAATCATGAAAATATAGTATCCTTGAATCACTAATCCATTGATTCAATAATAGATGAATTTATTTATAAAGTGTGTAATCTTATTTTGTCATTATTAAATTGTGTGATACTTCATTTTAAAATCACCCAAGTATAGAAAACTTGTAAATATAGAAAATATCTAACTATGTCTTTACATCATCTTTGGCATTACTAGGTGTGTTTAGTATGGTATAAAATATATTATCAAAAAAAATTATTCCTAATATGATTTACATCTAACATGTTACAAACCAACAAATCAAACCAATATAGTACGTCCTAAGAAATAATTCACTTTATCCAACTATAGCCTCTCCTAAAACCATATATTTTTTATTATTTATAGTTAGTATAAAAGTGATATAAGGTAATTAAGAGAGGATATATTTTACCTGAATACTTGAGAGAAATTTTGGAGGTTCATCTCTTTCAATTCTACCTTATGTAAAATTATTTTTATTCATTCAGAAAGGGTGATCCATATGAAGAAATATTTAATGACTATTAAAAAACTAGTATTTATTCCATAGACAAGAATAAAATCTTTACAATCATCCATACAATATGGACATGATTTTAGATCATTTTTAGACCATCCAGATAACATACCATATACTTAAAATTCACTGATTTTCCACATTAATGTAGAAATTTGTGAAAAATTATAATTTTACATAGTTACTTCTTCATTTCATAATGAAATTCACTCATCAATTAGTGTATTAAATAAAAATTTATATTCTTCTTTATATTTCCTATAATTAATAGCACCAAATTTATATATGGTTATTTTATCAACAATCAAAGAGGTAAGTTTTATGGACTTATGAAAATAGACCAATAAAAATATTGACTGTAATAAGCACTAAAAGGAAATAAACCATTAGTACAAAGACTCATCCATATATTATAAGGTTATAAAGAAAAATAAGGATAAACCTGATCAATGTGTTTCCATTAATCACTATCATATAAATGATTTAATTTTTTATTGATATAAATATTTGATATATGAAATTTCATCAATGTAGTTGTGTTGTGAAACATAAATAGACACTCTAAACGTGGTGTAATTGGAAAATACCTCAGTTGTTTCATAGGAAATAAGTAATTTCCTTCTTCTACCTCTTTATACCTTGATTCTCAATATGTTACAAAATTAAAAAATGATTTGTAATCACCATAATATAAGATAAAATCATTTCTGAATGCATGGATCTTCTGATAAATAGGACTCAAATTATGGACCAGCTTATTCCTTTCATATAAACTTGAAAGTAATTAATTTCCACTGGGAAATAATTATTTAACCAAAGAAAATATTTGATTTAAATAACTATTTTTCATTCCAAAATCTAATTTTATATCCATAAATTTTTTAATTACTTCATGTTTTCTTATCTTACATCTCAGATATAAGGCATCCTCAGTATATTCTAATGAATTATAAAATTCATATGGTTTTGATTCATGATTTAGAATATCATTTTGATTTGTTTCCTAAATAGATAGGCCAGAAACCCCGTATACTAATTTCTGAAATGATAGATCTAAAACCAAAAAAATATTTTTAACTAAATTTCATTCACCATGGTGATTCTAAAAAATATAATCATTCTAAAAACCTAAACAAAGTAAATAAATTCCAACATTATCAAAGGCTTCAAATCTTCTAAGATCACATTTCTTACATGGGAATTTAATTTTTCCTTTAGAAATAAATTTTGAATTTTACGATGCAAATGATATAAATTTTTCAACACCCTTAATGTAGAAAGGAATTATAACATATCCATCAGGCTTTTGTAATGATTTATCCAATTATGATCATGTAATAGAAATAGGTGTATACTTATTAAGTGTAAATGTTTCTAGAAAAACAAAAGAAATAATAATTATTAGTGTTCATTGTGACTAATTATTAAAAATTATTGCTAAATTTTAATTATAGGTAATTATGACTCCTTATCACAAATTATTACTAATTGTTACTAATATTTATTAATTATTAATAATTATACAAAAAATTACTATGTAATACTAATTTTTTATTAATTATAACTAAATTTATAATAAATATTACAAATTTTTAATAACTAATTGTTTTTTTAATTTTTTTAAAAGTTATTACAAATTATCATAATTATTACTACTATTTAAAAATTATTAATAATATTTAATAATTATTTCTAACATTTAATAATTATTACTAATATTAACTAATTTATTCTTAATTATTAAAATCTATTCAATAGTTACTAATAATATTTTTAATTTTAACAGTTTTTTTACTAATTATCAAGAATTTATAGTAATTATTAGTATTTTTTATATTTTTTTAGAATTTATTAAAAAAATTCATAATTTACTAATATTTACAAATCACTACCAGTATTTACTAATTATTACTAACATTTATTATTTATTTCTAATATAGAAAAATTATTTATTAACTATTAAAAATTATTTAATAATTATTACAAATATTTCTAACTATAATCAAATGTTTACTAATTATTGCTAATTTTTAATAACTTTTAGTACTTTTTTATATTTTTTACAAGTTATTACTAAATATTTACTAATTTTTAATAATATTTATTAATTTTCATTAATTATTACAATTATTTATAAATTAATACAAATTTTTTATTAATTATAAATAAATTTTTGATAAATATTACTAATTTTTAATAATTATTATCATTTTATATATTTTTTATAATTTTTTATAAATTATCATAATTTACTAATATTTAAAACTTATTACAAATATTTACTAATTATTACTACCATTTACTAGTTATTAGTATTATTTATTAATTTATTATTAATTATTATTACTTTTTTAATTATTACTATTTTTCTATTATTTTTTTGAACTTTAAATAATTGTTAGTATTTTTTATACTTTTTTAGAAGTTATTAAAAAATCTTCACTCATTATTAATAATTTTTATTAAATTTTACTAATTAATTAATACATATTATTTATTAATTATAACTAATTTTTTAAAAATATTACTAATTTTTAACAATTATTAGTATTTTCTATACATTTTTTAAAATTTATTAAATATTATCATAATTTACTAATATTTACTAATAATTGCTAACATTTACTAATTATTACTAATACTGAAAAATTATTTATTAATTATTACTATTTTTAATTAGTACTAAATTTTTACAAATTATTTTAAAAATTGTCTTTTTTATAATATTTAACAAGTTATTGAAAAAATTAGTAATTATTATAAATACCTATTAATTATTGTTAATTATTTACCCTTTATAATGAAAATTTTAATAAATATTACTAAGACATTATAATTAATCTCAAGCATGGGAAAAGATTAAATACTATAGCAAAGCTAATTGAATATCATTGATGAATGATATGTAACACACAAAAAATGCAATTAAGAAGCATGAACATGAAGAATAAATTCAATTATTAGATATCATGCATTTTAATAGTTCGAAAAAAAAAGGAACCATATAATTAAACATATTAATTAATCATCATGGTAAATGACATAAGGATTCTAAGGTGTAAGGTGATCTAGGTTTCTCATATAATCTCAACACTTTATCTCACCTCCCCACGAAAACAAATAAGTAACCCACTTTCAAATTACATAATCATAAATCTATAATCATTCACATGTCAAAATATACCCAAGATCAAAAATGATATAATAATATGAGACCCAAACAAACTATATATTTTATACCAAAAAATCATTTAAGAAAAAATTTTAAACAGGAATTTAATTTTATTGCAATCTTGAAAAACATGGAAACCACCCTTCAAAATAACTTTGAAACCATATTTTGATTGAAAATATCTTTTAAAATCAAAAGGAATAAATTCATTGAATGAACACAACTATGTTCTTAAATATAAAGGTTAAACAATGGGAGTCCCTCCTCAAATCAAGCATAATCAACCTTTGGGGAGCTGGTACAAGTCTTTTTCGATGGTGGACACCCAAATATGGAAGAATTAACCAACTGAAACACTAAATAATTAATAAACCATAAAAATCATCTAAATGTTTTTTCTTAATGCTCAGTAAAACCAATTACAGTGAGGAGGAAGGGGGTATTGAAAAAGGAAGTAAGGAAAAGGGAAGAGGAGTACGTACCTGGGGGATTCAAACCTCAATCTCTAAAAAATGAGGATAAATCAGAAAGGATGGACAAGATCGGTAGAGGGTCCCATGATAGGGAGGACTGCGTGATGTGTGTAAGAAAAAAGAATAGGGGAGAAAAGGGATAGACATGATTTTATTTTTCTTTTGTGATAAAGTAATCGTAATGTATATTCCATCACTAAAATATTTGTGGAAGAACTTATTGTGCGGACTAGATTATCCCTCACTAATAACATTCTCCCTCTATGTTGTGGGTAATCCCAACATGACCAATAGAAATAGGCGTCATATTCATCACAATTACACATTGCATTAAATTTTTTTTATGATGGATGGTATTATACATCATGAAAAAATTAAATATTTTCATTTATTTGCAGTGAAAAGTAGTTCATCAAAAATAAACCATCATAAGTTTTCAATTTTTAGTAGTTTATCTAAAACCAAATATTTAAATTGGATTGTGTGTTTATCACATAATTCCTATAATTTGACCCAATTTCCAGATTTATTAGATCAACTAGGATATAGATCTTTACAACATCTGCACCATAATACTTCTCATTCTTGAAAAATCACAATGTTAATAATTCCCCAAGACATATCAAATTTTTTAGTAAATAAACTAAAATTTATACTGTTATTCTAATACATGATTCATAAATCCAAAACAATCACCAAATATCCTGAAATCTTATTACTCACGTGGAATCACCGTACATTTACCAAACCATTATCACATCTCTAATGTAAAATTATTATAATCAATAGGATCCACTAATTTCCATAAAATTACAATACCCAAAATAAATTATATCCATAAATCAACAATACTCTTCTAAACATTCTTCCATGTTCTGATACTGAATTGTCTATACAAACCACTACATACCTAAAAATTATGATATTAAAATCATTATTGAGATTCCAAAAATCTTCAAACCATCACTAAAAGAACTACCCCTACTCTTAGGGTGCTCCCCTCCATAAGATATATCTAGTTATTTTCCCTTGTATTCCATTGGATTTTATTTTAATAAAAATTTAACTTGTCAAAAAAATTACCAAAAAAATTTCCCATCTCAAAATCATTTGTTTTATCCATTTTCAAAAAATGAAATTTTTTAAAACCTATTTCATTCAATAAATAAAAATTGTTAAATCATAAACCTAATTTTACTTTCTAAAACAAATATGACATGGAAATGGCATAAAGAGTTTTGACCAGAACAATTAAAATGAGTTTATGTGATACATTTCTAAATAAATAATATGTAATATATGAAATCACGAAACACAAATAAAATAACCATTATCGTGATCAAGAATTTTCTTTTGATGATAATTTTACAATACATTATTAAAGTGTGGATAAAAAATAATCTTATCAATTGATTTTATTTAAATGGATTTTATTAATTAGATAAGAGTTAATAAGGTATATATGAGAACAAAATTTACTTTATTAGATGTTATTTAATTAGTTGTGTTCATTCACATGTATATTTATAATAATATAAATTAAATGAATATGTCATCGTGTTCCACTTGACCATATTATGCATAAAATGATACAAATAGTGGCCCCTATATGAGACCTATATCCTTCATCCCATGTGTTTCCCCTAAATTTTATTCTGAGAGACTTAAAACAATACCTCAATAATACCTATAATTCCTACATTAAACACTTATACTTCCTCTAGTAACTCTTAATTCCACTATAATTATGTTGGATAGTAATATTTATAGATTGCTTTTTGAGTCATGGTGGTATTATTTAGTGGATAATCTCAATCCTATACCCAAGAACCATGAGTGAGCTTTGATACCATTTTTTAAAGAACCTAATCTAGATACCTAAATAGTACCAAAATCAAGACTGCTTCAAACCCCAATTGCATTCCCCAATCCCAAGGGGTTTGTGACTAGTATCGTAAGTCTCAGTTTACATATAGAGAATTATTTACCCACTTTGATTAATATAATAATCTGTGTTCAGTTTCTCTTAAAAAATTGAATAAACCTTCCTTATAATGAACATTACCAATAGATAGACAAAACTCATTTCCAAAAATTGAATAAAATTAAAAAATAATAAATTAAATCCCTGCATGAATGCATTCAAAACAATAATATCAATCTATATACAATTATACTGATAAATTACACATCTATATAGACTCCACCCTATCTAGATAGAATAGGATATGTGTCAACATTGGTCCTGCTAAACATGGACTACTATTTTGACTCTATAGGGAGATTGAATACATGAACCTACACCAGCACCAAGAAATTAAAAAACATTCAATTAATTTTTAAGTACTATTAATATTAAAAGTAAAGTTTCATGTCTATTAAAGTGTCCATAAAAGGTGTGAGAAAATATATACTCAATATGGAACCACTAATGTGCATCAACACAACTGTGAATAAATTGGTGTATGCACAAACATGTCTACTCATTTATAAATATATATAATAAAATAGTTTTTCAGATATCCACTAATCAAAACATAGTCATGATAGAATCATAATAAGTTGACTGAAAATTTTGAATCTAAAAAATTAACTCTCTACATCGAGAGGATCCATACCTAGTTTCATCTACATCAAGGATATACTGATATCAATGAAGTGGCCAGAGATAAGGAAATACTATATCTCATCCCATCTATAAGAAATCATATACTATATTCTGGGTATAATCTCATCCCATGGTAAGAGGATGGTGTATATTAAGTTAGGGTACTGCCATTTTTTCCCATAGGAAAGGGTAAGTGATATATAATGTCAGGAAATTATGATCCCATATCATTCATCATTCTCTATTTAAGTCATACCTGCATGGACTTCACATAATGGAAATATACCACATCTATCAGACTTTATATCTATTAAAACATTTTTCATGCTCAAAGAAACATTACTTACTACACCAACCAACATATTTGATACAAATAACAAAAAAAACGCACACATTTACAATTATAACAATCATTTTAGCATAATTAAAATCAATTTCATGTTTCACAAGAACATACTACTAAAATAAACAGTAGAGAAGTTGTAATAAGGAAATGATTAAACATACCAATATCAAGTCAAATATAATGCCCCTATCTTGGTTCTACCTTGTGTGATCAATATGGGTATTACATGACCTCAAGTGTGCCTGCCCATAGTCTATAAGCTACCGACTAGTAGTGAGGGTCTAAGGATTATAGTGGGGAGACTATACCCTCTATAATAGAGTAGTAATCACAATGGAAATAAAATAAACCAATCACAATATACAACTCAAGAAGATAACAAATTAAAACCAATAATCCAAATAATAATAAACCATTTAATGCCATATTTTATTCCAATCTATATATCATTCTAAAATTCATAGAATAATTCAACTAAAATATAAACTCGATAATATAGAATCTAAAAATATTAGTCCCAAACCTCATGTTTGGTTTCATCTCTAAGTTCCAATCCTAGATAGTAAAGAAATCAATCAAGAACAGAGCCATATGCCCTTTTCGAGACCTATATCCATGAAATATAACCAAGTACTAAACAGTGGCTGAGTTTGAGTAAATATAGTTTTAATATATAGTGTATGAAACGGTATAATAAACAAGTAAATTAATTCATAAACTAATTTAGAATATATAAAAACCCATTGACCCTTGAGCTCCAAGATGACACCTGAGGTCAGCCAAACCTGATTCGGCATGATGCTAGATATCTCTTCCCAATGGAAGATTATACTTCCTAGGATTAATCACCCATACTTTCAGTGGACTCTCCTACTAGTGATGAATTTCCTATACTATTAGTGGATTCTCCTACTGAGGATGAATTTCCCATATCATATATCTCACCCTTAGGCATTAATAATGGACTCTATAAAAATTATCATTCTATAGACACTTACATGTCCTCATGGTGCATTACTCATGACAAGGGTGAAGTATTACTGGACCTAATATGAATTCCCATTCTAGGGCCATATACATGTTCCCATGGGACATTACCCATTCCAAAGGATAATTTTTCAATATGTGTATTAATGGACTCTATGTGAATTCACATGCTAAATAAACTTACATGTTCCCATGGTGCATTACCCATTCCAAGGGAAAAATAATCATGTAACCATGAATTGAGTATAAGAAATACATATTCATACTAAACACCAAGCATGCCAAACTTGTTAACATATGACATATTGGTTAATTTATCCAAATTACCATTTATCAACCATTTATTCCATTATTCCAGGATACCAATTAACACAAAAATTATAAAAATTCTATTACACATTTCAATTAATCCCATATACCATTCATGTGTCATTATATCCATATCTTTTCATGTTATCATGATAAAATTAATTACTTTCCAATTAACCACTCTTAATCTAAGTTATTCTTTATCAAACTAGTTTCCCAAATTCAAATGTCATGTCAATTCACATGTTAATACATTCCATAACATTTCAAACTCAACATAGGGCTCTTGGTTCATATGGTCTAAGTTCCAACCTAGTCTTGTGTGTTGGTACACCTCTTGGGTGGATGTAAGTCTCAGTATCAACACCAATCGACCCAAATGGATTTATGGGTTTATACATGAAGAATAAAACAATTAAAATTAATAAAGTTAATTTGCATGGTGTTTCATTCTAATATCACATGATTCAAAAACTATAGAAATAAGATTGAATATGGAGAGTTATTTTAGACTACCCACATAAAGTAACAAATAAGAAACTCAAAGGATCAAACATATGGATCAATATGTAACACCATGATCCCTGATTTGAGTTTTTTGGATCAAATAACAGCACAGGGGATCAAGTATGAGTTTTGGAAAAGTTCTAGGAGACATGAAGAGCCCTTTACTTTCAAAAAACCTAAATTAGGGTAGAACATGGGTTAATTAGGTGTTAAAAGGGAGTTTTGGGGGTAGAAAATATAATTCTACCCCTTCTTACACTTTCCCAGTATGAAGCTATCGGTTGGTCAGCGGTGTTCTCCAATGTACCTACATAGTTCGAGACTCCACCAACTAGTTAGTGGGCCTCCAATGACTAGTTAGTGGGTCACCTATAGGAGAACCAATTTTCTTGATCTCCATCATCAGGCTAGTGAGTCTCACTACCTATATAGTGAGCCTCTTTTAGGCTTACTATGCTTCTAGGTATCCCACCGGGTGGCCAGCGGCATTGAAGAATATTCAGTGCTACATGCCACGACTATACTTCCTCTAAATTGGATCCTCCGAACCTCTGAACACCTCTAAAAAATCACTTTATTCCAGGAACATGGCTCAATTTAATAGCATAAAGAGGCTCAAAAAAATCTTATATAGGATCTTATTTAGGGAAATATGGGATCTTACAACCTCCACACATTATAACATATCTTCCCCCAAGTTTTTCTCCCAAGAATCACTTAGAGTTATTAATTGAAAAATCAGTCCACTATTCCCATATGTCAGAATCCATCTCCTAGGTCTCCTCCAAAACACAACCAAGATTCGACTACACTCAAACTAGAGGAACAATATTCCCTCATAGATTCTTCTCACTATGATCTATGGTACAGATCAGATTTTCCTAAAAGTACACATCAATTTTAAGCTCAAAATCATAAATATATATCACATGAGAAGGTTCAAGTTGATGTCTCCAAATATGTGACAAATAAAACACATAATTCATTGAACTAAAGTGATATGTAAGATCCAATTATTATTCCACTAGACCAATTATATCCACTACCTCAAACAAATTGATGAAACTAGGAACTAACGTTCCCTGTTTATGAATAAATCATTTCCTCGATCTAGGAAATTCTTGAAGGAAAACCTAATAACCTACATCGAACTTCATATGTCATCTTTGATGGTCAGCATAAGATTTTAACCTACTCTGTGTGGTTACCAACTACTTTCTAATTAACTAATCCTACTCTGACATCTCCTATATGAGATTGGGTCCAATGCGTACTAACACACCCACATATAAATATAAAAAAGTTTAAGAGCATGACCTCTCATATAAGTCCTCTAAAGAAGACATTTTGATCAATTTTTTGAATGTTTTATTATAAGCGAACTCCACAAGTGCTAGTTGGTAGTCCCATGAACCCACAAAATCCAAAACACGGGTTTGTAACATATCCTGTAGGTTATTCTTAGAAGAACCTATGATCCTAGTGCCTTCTGGAGGATCTTCCAGAACTGGGATGTGAAACAAGGATCTTGATAAGTAATGATACTCCTTATAATACCATATAATTGAACTATCTCTCACACATAGAGATTACCTAGTTCATCAATGATTAAAGTCTCCCTAATTGACAGGAAGTGGACTACCATTTCCAATCGATCCCTGATCACCTATATTGAAATATTTTTACAAGGTATCCTAGATAATCCTATCATAAAGTAAATAGTGATATAATTATACTTCTATTTTGAAATGGAAGAGGTTTTAGTAACCTAGTAGGCCTCTGATTCTCAACCTTCACCTACTTATAGGTGAAGAATCACGCCACATATCCCACTATATCTTTCTTCATTCTGGGAAACTGGTATTACTTATGGATATCATGATATATATTTTTCAAACCATGATATACCATCCATTTTAAAGAAAGAATTTTTCTTATCAGCTCCTCAGATAAGACTGTAGGTATGTAGATATGTTCATCGACATGAATAAACTCATTTTTACAAAGAGAATAGCTTGATAGTTGTTCCACAACATATATGCTATCCCTCGTGGATAAACCATCTAGATCAAAACACTGAGATCTCTTTATCTGATTTAGAAGCATGGGAACAACATATTTTGATGTTAGATTCACCTGCCCCTGAGACTCCTAAACATCCAGATGTATATCCACAAAGAGTGTCATCATCTACATCACATCACAAGATTATTGAACTTACTTTTACAGTGTCAACCTACTCAACGAATCAGCAACAAAATTTATTTTTCTAGAATTTTGTGCTAAATCAAAGTCAAAATACTATAGATACTTGATCTACCTCCTCTATTAAAGGTTCAGTTCCCACTATGAAAAGATGTACTTTAAGATCTTTTCATCTATGTACACCAAAAATATCTCACCCAAAAGATAATTCCACCATTATCATAGGGAATATACCACTATATATAAATCCTTGTTATGAGTAGAATAATTCCTATCATGCTTCCTCATCTATCTAGAGCCATAAGAAACCACTCGATCCTACTACATTATAATTGATCTAATCCCAACTCCTAATGAATCACAGTACATGGTATACTCCTTACCCAACTTTGGTAAGGTTAGTATTAGTGTTTAGGATAACCTAATCTTCAATTTTTTGAAGGAATCCTCTTCATCATTAGACCCAAAAAAAATCACCCCTTTATTGGTCATCCCAAACCTCGACACTTCTGTATGGGATAACTCTTAGATGAAATGTTGATAATACCCTTCCAAACCTAGAAAACTCTTAATCTCAAAGAAGTTTTTGGGTCATTCCTAAGATACTATGGATTACACCTTCTTCAAGACCACTAACACTCTATCATTTGAGATAATGTGACCCAAGAATTTAACTTTTTCAATATATAAATTAATTTTATATAGTTTAACATAAATTTTATTCTCTCTTAGCATACTCAATAAAATTTCAAGATATTAGGAACAATAGTCTCTAGAATTGGATTCCATAAATATTTTATTGATGAAAACCACCAAAAGTTGATCTAAAATGGATGTAAGATATGATTTATTAAGGCCATTAAAACTTTCATTGAATTATTCAAACCAAACTATATCACCAAAATCTTATAAAATCCATACCTTCTCCTAAAATAATTACTAGGTATATTTGATGGTATCAACCTCAACTGATGGTACCCTAACCTCAATTCAGTCTTGGAAAAAATATTGACACGTCTCAGCTAATTGAAGATAATTTCAATGCATGGAAGGAAATATCAATTCAAGAAGTTCATCTAGTTTAATATCTAATAATCCACACATAATCACAAAGTATCATCTATCTTATTAGTGAAAATCATAAGAGAACCACACTATGAAGTATTAGTCCAGATGAATCCATTATCTTCCATATCATCCAACTGAACCTTCAACTATTAAATATCTTCTAGTGTCATCATATAAGGTGAGATAGAAACTTGTTCAGATCCTAGAACCAACCTGATAGATAACTTGATGTATCGTACGGGTGGTAATCTAAATAAATTCTTAGGAAATACACCCTAAAATTGGTCCACTACTGGAGGAAAAGTACTCTATTGTAACTCGCCATCATCCAAAAAAAAGTTTTTTATTTGGACCATGAGAAAATTCAATCTGAACCAAATTGGTCCTACACAACCATCCTAAAGAAACCATTCGACCTAGTGAATATATCTTCCACGTTATAGAGAGATAAAATTTAATCTCCTATGATAATAGTCAATGTTAGAATGGTATAAAACTGGATAATATATACCCAAAATGAAATCATACCCATACATTTCCATCACAATATATCACAAAGGAAACAGTAGCCACCTACTTCAATAGAACACTCTCTATAGCATCTAATACCCTCTAATAACACCCCTAATGGGATATTGATGGTCATAACCCAATCTGATCTCTCCACATATAAATCATTTCTATTGAAAAAATAAGTAGATATAAAGGAATGTTATTCTATATCAAAAAAAACATAGTAAATGGTAGATAACACAAGAATCATACCTATGGTAGTGGAAGGTCCTACATCCATATTGGTAGAAGTTTACTATATATCATGAATCTAAATTTCCCCTCTACCATGGGATCCTATATAAATCCATTGAAATTATTATTTCTATTTATATCATTACTCATGAATCTTGACACCACATCCACAACCCCATCCTAAATGATAGGTGTAACTCTAGCAACATATATTCTATGGGGTAGCTGAGTCCTTTTTAGACTCAGGTTCCTACGATGATCCTCTTCCACCAATAGACTAATTATTTTCCCTATATAACCTCTTTGGTTAGCCCATCCTATAAAAATTTTATCACTCCATAAAAGGAAAAGGACACTGGAACAGCTTTTGGACAAACCTACCACACTGAAGGCAATACCCTTGAAAGATATCCAAAGACGATTGAATACTCCCCTTACTTCTCATCCCACCACTAACTTGGTGGTATTCTCATAACAGTGCTTCTTTATACCTAAAGAAAAACCCCTAGATCATATGGCTGAGACTCCCTTATCACTAATCAGGACCTCCTTTAGGCTTTCTTTGATATTCCTAGTGTGATTTATCACATTAAAGTAGTTTTTTAAATGAGAGATATTCACCCACCACTTGATTTCATCCTAAATCACATCTTAGAAATGATTCACCCTATCTATATCATCTACTAAAAAAGATAGATCAAAACATAGTGGGTTGGTAAAAAATTTAGCATATCCCATCGCTGACATTCTCTCCTACATCAGGTGCATGAACTCCTGGGGCCTCTCATTTCTCAGCATTTCTAGATGAAAGTGTATCAATAAATTTTCCTCAAATTATTTACAAGTTATATCTCTTATTATCTAGATTGCTCTAATATCTATCACTAGTTCTTGGATGGTACTCAAAGTATATAAATAGTAAGCTTCAATCTTATATCCTTAGGTTTCTCAATATATTTGAAGATCATCTGGATGGGATCGATCTAGAACATAGCTTCCTAAGGACCACCCTCCCTAGTAAATGTGGGTGAGTGATACAGATGGAACTCTATGGTTAGATAGAACATCCAAGTAATGATTTTAGTAGTTTCCCTTGCTATATATTGTATGAAATATTGGAAACTATCACAAAGTAGATCATCCATATGGTTCCATGAAGTCTTGGGAAGTTCTGTCTCAACTGTGTGAGGTGTAACGGCCCAATGTTTTTCAATGGAAATTATCTTCTTATTAATATGTCATAAAATCACATGAAAACACAACATAATGAAATACTAAGTTCTAAGTGACCTCTAAACATAAGTTTTACACTTCTGTGTTTGAAATTTCAAAAATCTAACATACACAGTTGCAATGAGCAAGTTTTTTGGAGTATAATAAGAAAAACTTAATTTTTGGTGAATGGTAACCAACCCTTATGAATATTAACATGCCCTTATGAATAGTGATATACCCTAATAAATAGTAACCTTACATATGATAATATATAAATAATATTCAAGTTGAAAGTATGATATACCTATATTTTAGAATAAGTAAATAAATGTTTTAAAACCGGTTTTTGATAATAATTTATGATTTTAATTAAATATTAAAATAATTATATATAGAAAAAAAATGAAAAATGGATTTCATTTTTGGATTCTACACGTCGAAAAATGATTAGAGTTAATTTTTTAGATTTTTCTGAAATACTTGAATTTTTTTATGAGTAGTAAAATACGCTAATTTAAGATAAATGCTAAATAGTGGATTTACTAAGTCATTAATGATGATCTGATAATGTAAGCCCAATTGGTTTGAAGTCACATGCATCTATTACTATTTTTGGTCATGGAATAATCACTATTTCTTGTCTTGGGGGAAAATAATAAACTAATGATTATAATATTATGAAAACCCTCCTCTCCTCCACTATACCCCCCCCCCCCTCGCTTCCTCTTCTCTTTACTACTCTCAAGCCTTGTTTCTTACCAATATTCTACTCAAATATCTCCCCAATATCCTCCCCCATATTAAAAATCCCATATCCTTTTCAAAATACCAAAACCTCTCCCCTTAATAGGTTCTCAATGGAGAAAGTCTCAAAAAGTAAATTCCACTTTCCTATTCCTTCATTTCTTTTAAGTTTTTTTCTTTTTGTTTCTTTCCTCACCTTCCTTCACCCAAATAGTATGATAACTCCAGTAACATAAATGTACTACAATTTTTTTATGCTAATGGGATATTTCATTATCTTCTCTCCTTTCCACACCTTTTATTTTAAATAAATGAAAGACTCATTTGAGATGTGCTAATTTAGCACATTCAAGGACAACAGTTAATCAATTTCTATTATCATCATTAATTTTGAGCATGAAACCATTTTTGTTATGTTTGAACTATATTATTATATATTTAATATATACTATTTTTGGTTCGGTAATCCTTTTGTAAAAATTGTGTTAAGTTATAAAGCAAAACATGTTCTTTGTAATCAAACCCACCGATTAACAAAAACGGTTGTCACTATGGTTTTATATAATAATTAAACTTCACTCTAAGTAACCAAATTAAATTTAAAACCATTTAATATCCTATATGTTCACTAATATCATATAACTTCAATTATGGATAACCAATTTCATCTTACCTGTTTATCCAAACATGAATATAAGCGAACCGGCCATTAAAACCAAGTAAAAAAAACAAAGCTGAACAATGAAATTGAACCTCATAACCAATCAAAACGGTTATAAATGAACTTAAAATGATTATAATAAACCAATTATATATATAATATGATCTATAATTTTTAATTAATAAACCTAATTTTTTTATTCAGGTCTTTAATAACAAGGGGAGAACACCAACGGATTTAAGGTAAGGGATCCTCTCCATTTCTCTCTTAATCAAGATTTTCCTCTATGCTATGCCTTTTATGTGTACTAACAAATTATGGGGTATGTTTTTGCACCACCCCCATACTGAAATCATTTTTTATAAGTAATTATAAACCCCTTATCTATCTCATCAATTCCTCTTAGGTTCACCCGACACCATATCGATAATCTGTAATGAAATCTACCCGAACATCCTTTGTTCTTTTAGGTTGCCTTATCTTTCTTTATATAAAAATGGAGTTATCTTATATTTTTATGTAAATATTATAAATTATATTTAGTTTTAAAAAATTCATTTATGAATACCCTTTCATCACTCTCTTTTAGGGATATATATGTTTTTAAAATATTCCCTACTTAGACTTTCCAATAAGCAAACCTATTTTAAGGGAACTTCCCAAATTTTTTGTCCAATTTCAAGTGCACTATATCCTATATTTTAAACCACAATTGTCTTTATAAAATCATTTTTTTATTAAAACCTTCTTGGTTCAATTATGGTTTTATATAAAATATTGTCCTCTTTTCTATTTTAAAAGATCCATAGTATTTTCCTTAAAACCACACAAAAAATGTTTTAATGCTAATGTTTCTAAAATATATTTCTTATATTTTGTCACTTTTGTTTGACTCAACTTACCATATGAATGTCCATGAATGTTCTAATACCTTTATTTCAAGGAAAATTTCATGATATGCTCATTGGTATTGTTTTATGTCATGATTGTGGTACCCAATTCTTTCCACGGGTATCCTTATGTTTATGTAAGATTGATTATGTATGATTATTTATGTGGAAAGAATATTCATGAAAATTTTGATATGGGTGCACCCAGATATCACTCCAATTCATTGGGTAAAATTAAGTCTCAAGAGATGCGATGTGAAATGGTATTGTTGGTTATCCTTGACCCGTAATAAAATGGGAATCGGGATTGACGATTAGCCATGACCCGTATTAAAATAGGAAACGGGATTGGAAATTAGCCTTGACCCATACTAAAGACATGTTTTATGATTCTTCCACTTCTATATGATTCCATGTTTATATGATCACATGCTTATATGATATGATTTTATAAGTTCCATGCTTTGGATGTCATTACGCCATGCCTCCTAACTCATGTGCTTAAGATGTATCCTTATGCTCTTTCCCTTACTAGGATTTTCATATCATCCCTTTTTTCATGTGTTCCCTAGGGTACCCTATGCAGATTTAAGGGCTCAAAGGATGTTATGATCTCTTTATAGAGATTAAATAAATAATTTTTTTTGCCCTATGTTTTATGTTTTATATACCTAGTCTTCCAAGACACTAGACATAATAATCCTTGGCCTCTACTCTGATGTATAATTATGATTAAAATCATATAATGTTATATATAAAAGTGTTGGGTCGCTATAGTTGGTATCATAGGATGGTCTAGTTATTTTTGGAGATTTGGAATAGAGCATCTTAGTGACAACCTTAAGGATGAGACTAAGTATAAGAAATCATCCCTAAATTTTGGTGAGTATTTAGTAAGTGGTTTATCAAGAAAATAAATCTATGTCTAGATATGATCTAGTAGAGGCAGCTTTGGAACAGATGTATCTAGGGTTAAAACCCGAAAATACCACATTGAGCTAGACTCGAATGGGAACTGGTGCACGACAACGGGCCTTACTGCACTCTTGGTTACGACACTCCCGGGGGATATGCTTTGGTAGATTCATGAGCTTGTTAAAAACCATTATTAAGGGACAAAAAAATCCCATAATAATATAAGTTAAGAAATTGATTAATGATAACCAAGATTTAAACCTAAGTAATCACAAGTTAGGATATAAATATTATTTATAATTTTATCCTTTTATGTTCAAAGTTTCCTTTTTTATGCTCAACAGCTAAGTATTCAAGACCTTTAACTATACATTATTTTTCTTAGTTAATGGTGGGAAATAAAAGAATATGTTCTAACAACCAATGTGGTAGGCAATGTGAATATTTCCCTAATGATATTCCTGATATGACGAGAGCAGTTGCTCAAAACTTCATGATAGTACTTGTTCAGCTGGTTCGAGTTATGAATAAAAACTTGAATCATGCAGAACACCCTCCTCCTCCAAGTAAAGAAAAAAAAATTGTAGAATACTTCGTGCGGAAATGGCCTCCCATGTTTAGCAGATCTTCTGATCCCCTCCTCACGGAACAATGGATTAACTCCATTGAAAAGATATTCTACGTCCTCTAATGCTTAAAAGAAGAGAAGTGTGTACTGGCGGTCTATCGCTTTGATGGGTAAGATGATCAGTGGTGTACACTAATCAAGAATACAATTTCCCAAGTAGAAATTGATTCCATGAATTGGGAGAAATTCAAGAGGATGTTTTTCTACAAATATTTTCCTCGAACCCTCCATCTCAAGATGGAATGAGAGTTCCTCAGACTCAAGTATAAGGAATATGAGTCCATCAGGGCGTATAAAGAAAACTTTACAAGGCATGTAAGGTACACTTCTGGATTTTTCATGAACACCAAAATCAAGGTGGATCGCTTCTTTATTGGACTAAAGTCGAGTCTATGAAAAGCATTGGTGATTGGAGACTTTGACAGTTATGAGAATATTGTCTGTTTTGACCTCAAGGTTAAAATGGAGATTGGATACTCTCAGTGGTCTCATGGGCCCAGTGACAAGAATTGAAAAATAAAGAACAACATGGATGGTTCATCAAACAAATCCTATGATGGAAAGAATCCTAAATTTTCCCCTGGTAAAAGTTGTGGAAAGAAGAATCCTGGTAACTATCTGAAGGGAACCAAGAATTACTTCAAATGTGGAAAATTTGGTCATATAGCCAAGAACTTCTGAAGGGATATAAAAAATCTTGCTGATGTTGAAGAATAAAGGAAGTTTTATATCAACACTCATCCTACAGTGCAGTGTTACAACTGCTAGGAGCATGGGCATTATGCAAGCAATTTCCCTAAGATGAGGGTTGTTAGAGGCAATTAGCAACAACCTCTAAGGAAACAAGGAAGGGATTATGCTACCACTACTTCTAAGGTGGATTCATACAATGATGTGGTGGTAGGTATTATTTTTATTCATTCAATAATAGAAAATGTACTATTTGATTCTGGTTCTACGCATTCTTTCATATCTCTCAATTTTAGTAGAACTATTCAAACACCACCTCAAAATTTGAAGGAAAAGTTATCTATGAGAACATAAAAAGGGAAAATTATTGTGTCCATGGTTTATAACTCCTCCCTGGTTAATGTTTGTGGATTGAACCTCCCATAAAATCTCGTCATACTTCCTTTAGTGGAGTTCAACACTATTTTGGGCATGGATTGGCTATCATTATACAAAGCCAACATCAACTACTAGGAAAGGGAGATCACTCATCACATCCCAAAGCATCCTCTGATTTTTTAAAAGTGTAAGGAGGAAGATGAATCTCTTTTAGAATCATCATCTCAAGTGTGGATATTACTACCTTGAGAGAAGGCATATATAGCCCAAATGATTAATATAAAGGAGATAATCGTGACTTAAGACATTCCCATCATGAGGGATTACACTTATTTATTCCCTGAAGAGTTTCTTGGTCTTCCTCCAAACTGAGAGGTTGAGTTCTCTATTGAAATTATCCATGTATCTCTACCTATCACAAAGACACCATACAGAAAAGCCACTGTATAGATAGAAGAGATAAAGAAGTAGTTATAGGAGAATATGGGGAAGGGTTTTATACGCCCGAGTGCTTAACTGTGGGGTGTGATAGTCCTCTTTGTTAAGAGGAAGGACATATCAATGAGCCTCTACATTGATTATCATGAGCTTAATAGAATCACAATAAATAAAAATTATCCCCTTCCATGGATAGATGACTTGTTCAATCAGTATTGTGGGGCCAGTTATTTCTCTAAGGTGGACCTCCGGTCAGGATATCACCAACTAAAGGTGAGGAAGGAATATATTCCCAAGACTTCCTTTCGAACAAGGTTTGAACACTATGAGTTCATAGTGATGCCCTTCAGACTCACTAATTCTCTAGTAATTTTCATGTATTTAATTAATAGAGTCTTTATAGATTACCTTGAAAAAAATTTGGTAGTCTTTATTGATGATATTTTGATATAATTCAAGAGAAAGGAGGAACATGAGAAGCATTTGAATATTGTGTTAAAGACTTTTCAAAGGTAGAAGTTGTATGCAAAGTATAGTAAATGTGAGTTCTGGATAAAGGAAGTATCATTCTTATGGAATGTTATCACCAGCAAAGGGATATCTGTGGACCCTTCCAAGACAATGGAAATTGAAGAGTGGCCCAAGCCAAATTCTATAACGGAGATCCACAACCTTTTGTGTCTATCTGGGTATTATCGAAGATTTTTGAAGAAATTTTTATGATTGTCAAACCCAATGATCAAGCTAAAACAGAAGGGAGTAATGTCTTTCTAGACACAAGAATGTGAAGACTGTTTCAAGAAGTTGAAAACAAGTCTTATCACAGCGCCAGTACTCACACTCCCTACAACTAGATTACTATCTGTAGTGTATAGTGATGCTTCTAATAAGGTCTTAGGCTATGTGCTAATGCAAAATGATAAATTGGTAGCCTATTCCTTAAGGCAGCTAAGAATTCATGAGCAAAACTATCCAACGCATGATCTGGAGTTCGCGGTTGTGATCTATGTGTTGAAAATCTAGTAGCAATATATCTATGAGGAGAATTGTGAGATATATACTGACCATAAGAGTCTCAAATATATATTCACATAGAAAGAGCTTAATATACACCAATGAAGATGGATAGAGATCATCAAGGATTATGATTGTTCAATCTACTACCATTCTAGTAAGGCAAATAAGGTGACAAATTCTCTAAGTAGAAAGGATCCATAATCTTTATCAATGATGATAATTGAAAAGGATATATCTTCTTAGATTTTCAAAGGATGGACATGGGAATAATTAAGGGAGGAACATCATCAATCCTTTCTCAAATGATTGCTCAACCATCCCTCATGTAGAAAATAAAGGATGCTTAATGAAATGATGTGGAAATTCAGAAAAGGGTGGAAGCTATTACAAATGGGAAATCCTCAGAGTTCAAGGTGGATAAGGAAGGATTTGTAAGATTTGGGTCACGATTATGTGTACCATCTGATCTAGAGATAAATTAGGAGCTTCATAATGATGCACATAGCTTGACCTTCTCTATCCACCCAGGGAGCACAAAGATGTATCGAGATATCTGGAAAAAAAACTTTTGGTGGGACAATATGAAAAGGGAGATTGCTGAATATACGTCAAAGTGCCTAGTATATCAGCAAATGAAGGATGAGAGGAAAAAGTCTAATGGGATGATGCAACCACTACCCATACTAGCATCGAAGTGGGAGAAAATTACCAATGACTTTGTCAGTGGACATCCAAGGACATCCAAAAGAAATAATGATATATGGGTCATTGTGGATCTTCTTATAATAAAATATCACTTTATCGCGATTCGAGAGGACTTATCATTGGATCAACTTTCACAGATTTATATAAAAGAAGTGTTAAGACTGCATGGAGTACCACTATCTATTGTATCTGATCATGATCTAAGATTCACCTCAATGTTCTGGAAAAGTCTCCAACATGCTTTGAGTACTGAACTGAACTTTATTAAGGCCTATCATCCTCAAACTGATGGCCAACCAGAGAGACCAATTCAGATAGTGGAAGACATTTTGAGAGTGTGTTCTATGGAAAAGGAGAATGGGACCAATATCTTCCACTAGTTGAATTCTCCTACAACAACAGTTTCCACTCGAGCATCCAAATGGCACCATATGAAGACCTTTATGGAAAAAGGTGCAGAACACTGGTGTGTTGGGATGAAGTCAGTGAGCATAAGCTGTTAGGACCTAAAATTTTCTAAGAAATGGTGGAGAAGGTTGAAACTATTCTATATCATATTAAGGAAATCCAAATTCGATAGAAAAGTTATTCAGAAAATCGTTCATGAGTTATTGAGTTTAAAGTTGGAGATATGGTATTTTTATGCATATCTCTATGGAAGAAAGTCATGAGGTTTGGAAAGAAAGGGAAGTTAAGTCCCAGGTACATCATCCCCTTCTATATCCTTGATTGATTCGGAGTTGTGGCATATCAATTGGCACTCCCACCAACCTTGTAGAAAGTACATGATGTCTTTTATATATCCCTCTTAAATAAGTACATGCCAGATTCTTCACATGTACTCTCTTCAGAGGTGGTATAGTTGGAGGATGATCTTTTCTATGAGGAGCATCAAGTGAAGATGTTATATCATAGAGACAAAGTTCTATGTGACAAGACTACTCATCTGGTCAAGGTACTATGGTGAAACCATAAGTACGAAGAGGCAACTTGGGAACTGGAGGAAGCAGTGACGGAAAACTACCCCCACCTTTTTTGGCCTAGAATGTAAATTGAAATTTCAAGGGAAAATTTTCTTAAGGAGGGAAGAATGTAACGACCCAATATTTTTCAATGGAAATTACCTTATTATAAATATGTCATAAAATCACATGAAAACACAACATAATGAACTTCTAAGTGATAAGTGACCTTTAAACATATTTTTTTCACTTCTGTGTTTGGAATTTTGAAAATCTGATATACATGGTCACAATCGGTAAGTTTTTCGGAGTCTGATAAGAAAAACATAATTTTTGGTGAATAATAACATACCCTTATGAATAGTAACATACCCTTATGAATATTGATATAACCTAATGAATAGTAACCTTACCTATGATAATATATAAATAATATTCAAGTGTAAAGTATGATATAACTATATTTTAGAATAAGTAAATGAATGTTTTAAAATACGTTTCTGATAATAAATTGTGATTTTAATTAAATGTTAAATTAATCATATTTAGAAAAAAAATTGAAAAATGGATTTTATTTTTTGATTTTACATGTTGAAAACTATTTAGGGTGGATTTCTGAAATTTTTCTAAAATACTTGAATTTTTTTATGAATAGTAAAATACAATAATTTATGATAAATGCTAAATAATGGATTTATTGAGTCATTGATGATGATCTACTAATTTAATCATAATTGGTTAGAAGTCACATGAATCTATTACTATTTTTGCTCATCGAATCATCACTATTGCTGGTCCTCAGGGAAACTAATAAACGAATGATTATAATATTATGAAAACCCTCCTCTCCTCCACTATAACCCCCCCCCCCTCACTCCCTCTTCTCTTCACTACTCTCAAGCCTTATTACTTTCCAATATTATGCCTAAATATCTCCCCAAGATCCTCCCCCATGTCCAAAATCACCTATCCTCTTAAAAATATCAAATCATCTCCCCTTAAGAGGTTCTAAAAGGAGTAAGTCTCAGGAGGTTAATTCCTCTTTCCTATTCCATCATTTCTTTTAAGTTCTTTTCTTTTTGTTTCTTTCCTCACCTACCTTAACCCAAATAGTATGATAACTACAATTAAATAAATGTAATGGAATTTTTTTATGCTAATGGGATATTTTATTATCTTCTCTCCTTTCCCCACCTTTTATTTGAAAGAAATGAAATCACCGTTTGAGACGTGCTAATTTAGCACATTCAAGGACAAAAATTTATCAATTTATATTATCATATTTAATTCTGGTCATGAAACAATTTGTGTTGTGGTTGAACCATATTATTATATATTTAATATATCCTATTTTTGGTTATTTAATTCTTTTGTACAAGTTTTATTAAGTTATAAAGTAAAAACATGTTCTTTGTTATCAAACCCACCGATTAACAAAAACGGTTATCACTATAGTTTTATATAATAATTTGACATCACTCAAAGTAACCAAATTAAATTTAAAACCATGTAATCTCTTGGATTTTCACTAAGAGAATATAAATTCAATTCTGGACAACCACTTTCATCTTACATGTTTATCCAAACATGAATATAAGAGAACTGGTCATTAAAACCAAGTAAACAGATGAGCTCGAACAATGAAATTGGACCTCAAAACCAATCAAAACGGTTATAAATGAAATTAAAATGAGTATACTAAACCAATTAAATATATAATAGGTTCATGATTTATTAATTAATAAAATTAATTTTTTTATTCTGTTCTTTAATAAAAAGTGATGGGGTTTGTTTTCTAACCTCTCTCATACTTCCTTCATGTTTTATAAATGATGATAAACCCTTTCTATCTCCCATAAATCCCTCTTAGGTACACCCGACACCATGTCAATAATCCGTAATAAAATCTACATGAACCTCATTTTTTCTTTAGGGTTTCCTTATATTTCTTTATATCAAAATGGAGTTATCTTATCAATTTATGTCCATATTATAAATTCTATTTAGTTTTAAAAAATTCATTTATGAAGATCCTTTAATCACTCTCTTTTGGGGATGTACATGTTTTTAAAAGATTCCCTCCTTAGAACTTTTTGATAAGAAAACCTATTTTAAGGGAACTTCCCAAATTTTTTATCCAATTTCAAATGAACTCTATCCTCTGTTTTAATCCACCATTTTTTTAGAAAATTATTCTTTTTATTATTAAAACATTCTTGTTTCAATTATAGTTTTATATAAAATATTTTCCTCTTTTCTATTTTAAAACCTCTATAGCATTTTCCTTAAAACCACACAAAAAATGTTTTAATGCTAATGTTTGTCAAATATATTTATTATATATTGTCACTAATGTTTGACATAAATTACCATGTTATATTCCTACTTTACCTTATTAACATCCATTCATGTTCTAATCCCTTTCTTTTATGGACACTTTCATGATATGCTCACTGGTTATGTTTTATGTCATGATTGTGGTACCCAATTATTTCTATGGGTATACTTATGTTTATGTAAGATTTTTTATGTATGATTTTTTATGTGGAAAGCATATTCGTGAAAATTTTGATATGGGTGCACCTGGATAATGCACCAATGCATTGGGTAAAGTTAAGTCTCATGAGAACCAATGTGAAACAGGATTTGCTATTAGCCTTGACCCGTACTAAAATGGGAATCGGGATTGGTGGTTAGCCTTGACCCGTACTAAAATGGGAAACGACATTGGTGGTTACCCTTGACCCATACTAAATACATGTTTTATGATTCTTCCACATTTATATGATTCCATTTTTATATTATCCCATGCTCATATGATATGATTTTATAAGTTTCATGCTTTGTATATCATTACGTCATGCCTCCTAACTGGTGTGATTAAGATGTATCCTTATATTCTTTTCCTTACTGGGCTTTTTAACTCATCCCATTGTTCATGTGTTCCCCAGGGTACCCTATGCATATGTAAGGGCTCAAAGTAATTTAGGATATCTTTATGGAGATTAAATAAAGAAATGTTTTTACTCATGTTTTATGTTTTATGTACCTAGTCTTCCAAGACACTAGACTTAACGATCATTGGATAGTACTCTGATGTATAATTATTCTTAAAATCTTGTAATGTTATATGTAAAAGGAATGGGTCGCTACATGAGGTGTGTGCTAGTTACCACTCTCCTGATTCTCAACCCAAAGATGATGTGGAGTCATTTTCTCTATAAATTTCAACACACTCCTCAAATCATAGGATGCATAAAAATATCAAACCCAGAAGGAAAAGATGACAACAAAGAACCACTGGAACAAGGTTACTCTAAAATGTTTCTTAAAAAGTGAATTGAAACAATATAATAATTTTATTTACTCTTTTTTATCTAATATTTCAAGGGATTTAATTTCCCAGTTTAGATAGAAAAATATATAAAATTTGGAAAATATGTCCCTAGCATAAACGAGGCATGTCAATATATTTTCCCCACATGCCTACTATAATTCATGAATACTCACCTCAAATCGTACCATACCACAAGTAAAATATCATAAAATAGTAACATCACATTGTAATTGCATCATCCAAGGTGAAAATAATATCTCAACTATAACAATAAACATCAAGAAAACTAATCCCATCCCTAGGAATGTGGTTTTACCCCATACATAAGTTAACTACTCCCATGCATGAGCTTATAGCCAATAACCAACACAACCTAGTCTCCTTTAAACCTTCCCCAAATAATAAATAATTAAATTAACCTAGGATTTAATACCACTTTAAAATGAAATTGGCCCAGTTCTCCCCCATGTGATCAAAATAGGTGGTTATGTGACCTCAAGCGTGCCTCCTTGTACACAAGAGGCTTCTGACTAATAGTGAGGGTCTAAGGATTATAGTTTAGAGATTATGACCTATGTAATATAGTAGAAATCATAATTTAAATAAAATAAACCAATCATTATATAAACCTCAAGCAGATAAAAAATGAAAACTAATAATTCAAATAATAATAAACCATGTCATGCCATACTTTATACCAGTCTATATGTCATTCTAAAATTGGGATAAGTAATCAGCTAAAATATAGAAACCAAAAATCTCAGTCCCAAACCCCATGTATGATCCCATATCCAATCTCTAATCCCATCCAGCAAAGAAATCAATCAAGCATAGGGTCCCTTACCCTTTTCCAGACCAGCATTCATGAAATATAATTGGGTACCAAACGGAATCCTGAACAAAGTGTGAGTAAAACAAAGTAGTTCGTTAGAAATTGTGTCTAAACAAATCCAGTATGAATATATAGTACATGAAATGGAATGAAAAATAGGGGAATTACTTCAAAAATTAATTCATAATATCAAAATAAACCCATCAACCCTAGAGATCTTAGTTGACATATGGGGTCAGCCAAACCTATTTTGGCACAATGCAAGATGCCTCTTTCCATTAGTGGATTCTCCTACCTTGGATAAATCTCACATACCACTAGTGGATTCTCCATTTAAGGATGAATCTCCCATATCATTGTCATATTCTCATATGGATGATGAATTTCCCATGTCATATATCCCACCCTCATACTTCAAGTAATCAAACATATCACTCTCATGCATTAATAATGGACTCTGTGAGAATTTCCATGCTAGAGTAGCTCACATGTACCCATGGTGCATTACCCATGCCATGGGTGAAGTATTACTATACCTAGTATGAATTCACATGCTAGGGATGAATATATGTTCCCAAAAAACATTACCCATTCCAAGGTTTAAGTATCAAATATGGGTGTTAATGTAATTATTACGAATTCCCAAGATAGAGCCACTTAAATGTTCTCATGGCGCATTACCCATGATAAGGGAAAAAGAATAACATAACCATGCATCAAGTAAAACAAATACAAATGCATACCAAACACTGAGCATGCCAAACATGTTAACATACTCTATAATGGTTAATTTATCTAAATTTACAATTATCAAGAACTTATTCCATTGTGTGAAGTTACCAATTATCCCAATAATTATAAAAATTCAATTACACTTTTCAATTAAGCCCAAATACCATTCACATGTCATTATATATATATCCCATCATGTTATCATGCCAAAATAAATTACATTCAAATTAACCACTTCCAATCCAAGTGATTGCTTATCAAGATAGTTTCCCAAATTCACATGTTTTTTCAATTCATAAGTTAAGACTTTATATAGAAAATTTAAATTGAACACAGGGATATAGCTTTATAAGTTCCAAGTTCCAACCAAGTGTTGAGGTTAGACACACCTCTCGGGTGGTTATAATTCTTGGTGTCAATGTCAATGTACCCAAAAGGTTCCATGGGAGGTCTATACATGAAGAATTAAACAATTTCAACTAAAAAATTTCATGTGCATGAGTGTAAGCATTATCCCACATGTTGAACATACTAGAGGAAAAAAAAGATATTGGGGAGTTGTTTTAGACCATCCACCTCAAGCAATAAAGAAGAAACTCTATGGATTAGACATCTAGATAAATGTGCAACACCATGATCCCAAATTCATGTTGTTTGGATTGAAAAACAAATCAATAGATTAATAAAGAGTTTTGGAGAAGTCATAAGAGCCTTGAAAACCCCTTCACATTTGGAAAACATGAATTATGGTCGAATAGGGGTTAATTAGGTTTTAAATTGGGTCCCGGAGGTAGAAAATACCATGCTACCCCTTCTTATTCTGGCACATTCCAACACCGCTGGTGGGCCAGTAGCAACCACCAACTAGATGATGGTGTCCCCCAGTGTGCCTTCACAGATGGAAACCCCACCAATTGGTCAGTGGGACTCCACCACCAGGGGGTCTCCTATAAGATACCCAATATTCTTGGAATCCATCATCTAGCTAATATATCTCAGAAACTGTAGGATTAATAATATTATAGGAATCCCATTGTCTAGTTAGTGGAACTACACCATCTCCAGTGCTTCATTCCACCTTTATCCTTCCTCTAGATCAACTCCTTTAAGCCCCAAAACACCTATGAAACATGACTTTAATCTAAGAATGAGTCTTGATTTTAGAACATAAAGAGGTTCAAACAAAAACATAAAGAATAACTTACTTGGGAAAAGATGGAATATTACATCAAACATGATATAATTTATAGTTTAATAACTATTTAAGGTATTCTAGTAACAATTTACATGAACTATAAACAAATAAAAAAATACCATTCTAATATAAATATTAATAAGATAAAAAATATACTAATTAATGTGTAGATAATAACTGGTTTACATAGAAGCTAAATTTCTCCTAAAAATTTAGTATTAGATATTTAGGACTTACTATAAGAAAATATTAGTTTAAAGAAAATAATTCTTTATAAATAAAATTTTTATAGTTCAAACTTTTATATTATAAAAAATGGTTCATTTGGATTACCTTGAAAACTATATTGTAATTAAAAAAAAAAAATTGAAATGAATTGATTTTATAAATTCATTTTATTAATTATATATTGATATAAAACTAAAATAGAGCCTTGTGCATTATGGTATGAAATATATTAATGTTTTGAAACTTTATACTTTATTTAATTAATAATATGTCTAATGAAAACAAATATATGTAATAACATATTATTCCCTTCCACTTAAATTAACTAATCCATTATAATGAAACTGATGAAAACTCTTAGCAGAAATTAAATATGGATTATTGACTTATAACTCATATAAGTTAAAGTGGAAATAAATGATTCCTTTAGTAAATCATGATGAAATGATAAAGATACATGCTTTTATAAAACAATATAACCCTACACAATCCTTTAATTAAGGAATTAAATTTTTGAATACCAAATAATTTATGTGAGAATACCATGAACTCATATCATTGATATAAATTCAATGACTCAGGGAAATATGGAAATCCACTAATTCATATAAATCTAGAACCCAATTAATGTAACATTATTATTTAA